>CM030358.1:447782738-448982738 GCA_017893485.1 Hemerocallis citrina | reverse complement strand
GTTGTACCGAAAACTAGCGTTTATACTAGTATCGGTCCTTCTCATTCTCGTGCATCTCTTAGAATGCAATCCTCCCATGAACCGTCCCGTAACCCTAACCACATACCACGATAGAAAAATCAAACAAAACACTGCAATCGTGTGCATGCATACAGTCAATATACATACATTCATATGTATACAAGCATAATACAATCCGGGGTGTTACGGGATGGGAGGGGAATGGATGGGTGCAGCATCCCTCCTGAGTCAATTTTGGCTCCCCTCCAACGTTGAGGGGATTTGGAGGGGAGAGAAATTGAGTCAAATTTTTATATAGTGATTGGACAAAATTTCCCTTTAGATCTAAATCCATTTAATCACACCATTAAAATTTGTAATCACTCCATTTTAAATTAAAAAAATAAATTTAAAATTTAGAAGAAAAAAAGAACTATCAGTAAGATACCAAAGCACTTTCCTCAATTATAAGGCATTTTCTTAGTCTCCATAATTAAACGGATATCATAACCGAATAAATTATTCATCAATTATCAGACCTAATAATAAAAATACCAATTAACAAGAAATTAGTATCCAAGGAAGATAACATTGATCACACGCATACTTTCTCAGTAGCCCATCAAAACATCCTTTCTCTTCAGCAGTAAAACCCAAACCCAATAAGACATAGGAAAGGTTTGGATCAAAACACTCCCTCAAAAAAGTCAAAAATCCATATAAATTCTCATTAATAACAAGTACATATTAAGTATTTAACATAATAGCAACAGTACGACCAAAAATTCCTAATGATTATGTAAAAAAGGTCATCAAACTAGCTCCAGCTACAAACAACCAAACACAAAAGAAGAAAAAAAAAGTATTAGCAAAACTAGCTAACTAATAATTATTAATTTCATTAAGATCGAAATTCATGAACAAATCTACTTCTAACTTACTCTCCTTCAAACATTCATCACGCCAATAATAAGCTTACTTAGTTGATTGCTTTAAATTTTGCATCTTCCCTTCTTATTATAAATGACTCAAGTGCTTTCCTCAACCATGGGCATTTTTTATAATAATCCAAATGAATGTCCTTACGGCTTACAAAATGGGTTTTGTTAGAGACACTTGATGTTTTTTTATGGTTGACTTTTGTTATAAAATGTAAAAGAGTATAAAAGTAATTTTATTATAAAATCTCCTTCCTCCCCTTGTGAACCAAACAAGAAGATAATTATTTTCCCTTCTCTCCCCTATTTTGAATCAAACGGAATCTTGATTAAAATTCCTTCTCCCCCTTCATTAAAATCCCTCCCCTCCCCTCCCCTCTCCTCCTTTGAACCAAACAGTCCCTAAATCTCTAATCTCCAATTTCTAATATTATAATGGGAAAAGGCCTTAGTGTCATTTGTAAATCTATCAACGCGTATAACGCACATGCATAATTATTATAAAGAAGATTTTAGGTTCAAACTCAAACTACCTATGAATTATTATTTTTTAAAAAAAACTATATTTATTAAGACGTGTAAATTATTAGTCAATCAAATTCACACATCACCCTTACAACAACACCGACCACTAAAAAATTAGGAAGACATAGTTCTAAAGTTCAGTAAACCCACTCAAAGAAACATGACTTCTATGAAAAGAGACCTTCCACATGTTTGTACTTTTACACCCCCAAACACCTCCTTAATAGAATAATAGACTATAAATTACAAGTAGCGTGAAGCTGATTATTGGATCCAGGGTCGGCCCTGAGTTCCCAGGGGTCCGAGGCGAAGTTCCGAAATGGGGCCCTCCATACACCCAAAAAAAAAATTGTATATAAAAAATTTACACATTGTTGAAAGCAAAATATGCAAAATATATAAATTTGTTTTAAATCACTCAAATTTAAAGTCTCAAATTCAATTCAAGTCTTCAAGCCTAAACCCAAATAATTAAAAAAAATATAATTAAAGGCTCAAATAATTATTTTTGGGGCCCCTAATAATAACAGTATTTTTTTAATGCAAAAAATACGTGCCTATATTTACAAAGAAATTACAAATTTGGAGCCCTTAAAATTGAAAAAATGCCGAGGGCTCGAGGCGGCCGCCTCACCCGCCTCAAGGGTGGGGCCGGCTCTGATTGGATCAAGATGGCACACAACTCAAAGCACACTTCTGTTATTTTTACCAGAAATTTTGGTCGAAGAAAGTACCATGAGAATTATTACTGTATTATTTTTCTTTTTAAATTTGGAAACAAATTTTGTTCCCTTTTTTAAATTCAACTGATTTTCTTAAAATTTGGCAATAAAATTCGTTTGTTGAACTTTTTTTAAAACTTTGGCTACACAGAAGCAAGAAGGAGCTTCAAACGATTCATCCTCTTGCTTCCCCCTGTTGGGATTAGGGTGTCAACAAACGCCCTCTGGTCGCAGCGGAACTAATTAGAGCAATGAAGAAGTCGAAGTAGACAAGGCGAATAAATTGAGCAAGTAAGTAGATCCACCAAACTAACACAAACACAACAACGTTGACTTATCCCGGTTAGCTTTTGCTTAATCCGGGGGAAAATATAGGGAGATCTGATATTCAACTAGAAGAGATTACAAGGAGTTACTGATTCACTTGACATAAGGAATTAAACTCACCCACCAAGAACTATCTCACTCTTGAGCATCTCTTTGCAATGGAGAAAAGAATCTATGAAGTACTTTGTCTCATATTGGAGGAGTTTACAATAGATATAGAAGAATAGAGAGAAAACCTACGTCTAATCTTGATCCTTAGTCGTCCGATATAACCTGAAAAGAAAAAACTGAATAGGAACCGCACGATCTAACTTAGAGTTGAAGATTGGGCAGAACCGACCTAATAAATCGAAGCCCAAAAATGAATCAGCACCGCGGGCGGTCGACCGTCCAACAAGACCGATCGACCGTACCACTCTCTGACATTCCCTGTACTACGAGCAGTCGAGGGTGCGGTCGGGGGGTGCGTTCGACTGTCACCAAGACCGGTCGACCGTAACTAGCCTGCACCCTTGCTGTTGTTTTCCCTTCTACTCACTTCAACGCTTCAACCTCCGTGCTTCATATTACCTTCTTCTAATCTGAACAACGAGTATTCAAGACACAATCCTAACAAACTCCACCTTAGATTGTATACGAGTGCTATCACATGATGTGTTACTCATCTCCAAACTCTAATAAATTTCACTTGCAAAGAAAACTTAGAACAATAGATTCTTCTTCTAGTTGAAATGATCTCTACCCAACCTCACCAAATCCAGTGTCGCCTCTCAAAGGCACACATCTGTAGATGTACTCACAAAGTTGCCAAACTCCGCACGAACTCCACCTACTCATAGGCTTTCTCCACCTCTCAACGATATCCGAACGTTGTGGTCTCGTCTCGATGATTCTAGTTGCAGCAAACTAGCTGAGCTTGCGAGAATAATGGGAAAAGAACTATCAACCCATGTGCATGATTTTCAAATTCCCCAAAGCTTGTAGAGATTGTGTTGGCTTGGCCCTACTACTCTCATACCTCTAATCACTTCATGACGACCATGAAAAACATACAGAACTCCACATCGAGCTATGTACCTGCAGCCCCGTGCATCAAGAGTTCCCAAGAAAATCAGATTCCGTTTCAGCAGAGGAATATGCAAAACATCCCTTAAAGTGAACAAATTTAAACCTGGCATCTTCAACTCAATTGTCCCCTCACCCATTACTTCACAAATCTCTCCAGTTCCCGCTGTCACATAACGCCCCGTAGTAGACTTATAAGTAGAAAACAACTCTCTCTTAGAGCAAATATAAGAAGAACTCCCTGAGTCAAGAAACCAACTAGAATCCACTTCTAAAAAATTTGAAGTAAGAAGACACAAACCACCTAAATCAAAGGCACTAACCACATTAGCGACTGAACTCCCGTTCTTTGCGCTCTCTTGATTCTGTAATTCCCAACTGTCTTTCTTGATATGCCCTGGCCTCTTGCAATAACGGCAACGGATCGAATCCTTTTGCAAAGCACTTTGTCTTCCCCCCGAAGGACCATCCACTGCTAGACAACTTGCAGGAATAGACGATGAAGATTTATGGGTTTTCTTCCTAAGTTGATTTTCCTTCAATGCTTTGATTACATCATCTACTGAAATACTCTTCTTGGCAGATCTACCATGTAGCATGGCCGTGATCAAAGGCTCGTACGAATCTGGCAGTGAATATATCAGGTTGAAAGCTTTATCTTCCTCACACACATCTGTGTTGATCGCCTTAAGTTCAAATAATACCTTATTGAATTCTGTAATGTGGTCTTGGAGATCGGTACCTTCCTTCATAGATAAACAGAATAACTTCCTCTTCCAATGCATCCGATCTAATAACGACGAACCGGAGTAGTCAGTTATGAGTCTTTCTCACAAACTCGCCGCGTCAGTTTCTTCAAGAAATCTGCACTTGACCTCATCCACTAAGGATAGTCGAATTAGACTTATGGCTCTTTCACAAATATTTTCCCAAACGTCATCCTTCATATCAGCTGGCTTTTCCTTCTTCTTAACTACTGACTGCAACCGTTCTTGAACAAGAATATCATACATGTCAGTCTTCCAAAGATTGAAATTGATCTTACCATCAAACTGCTTGATCTTCAAAATACTGTGGCATGTCATCTTAACCAAGGAACTCAGAAACCTGAAGCTCTGATACTAGTTGTTAGGATTGGGGCATCAACAAACGCCCTCTGGTCACAGTGGAACTAATTAGAGCAATGAAGAAGTCGAAGTAGACAAGGCGAATAAATTGAGCAAGCAAGTAGATCCACCAAACTAACATAAATACAACAACGATAACTTATCCCGGTTAGCTTTTGCTTAATCCGGGGGGAAATATAGGGAGATCAGATATTCAACTAGAAGAGATTACAAGGAGTTACTGATTCACTTGACACAAGGAATTAAACTCACCCACCAAGAACTATCTCTCTCTCGAGCCTCTCTTTGTAATGGAGAAAAGAATCTATGAAGTACTCCCTCTCATATTGGAGGAGTTTACAATATATATAGAAGAATAGAGAGAAAACTTAGGTCTAATCTTGATCCTCATTCTTCCGATATAACCTGAAAAGAAGTAACCGAATAGGATCCGCACGATCTAACTTAGAGTTGAAGATTGGGCTGAACCGACCTAACAAATCGAAGTCCAAAAACGAATCAGCGTCGCGGGCGGTCGACCATCCAACAAGACCGGTTGACCGTACCACTCTCTGACATTCCCTGTACTACGAGCAGTTGGGAGTGCAGTCGGGGGGTGCGGTCGATAGTCACCAAGACCAGTCGACTGCAACTAGCCTGCACCCTTGCTGCTGCTGTTTTCCCTTTTACTCACTTCGACACTTTGACCATCGTGCTTCATATTACCTTCTTCTAATCTGAACAACGAGTATACAAGACACAATCCTAACATCCCCTCCTTTGTTGTTGAAGATCCTTTCCCTTTTTCTTTCCTTTGCGTTGTGATAAGGTCTTCCCGGCGGTATGGCTGCGGCGTCACTGTCGGAGCTGGAGCTTAGTGGTTGTGGGCCTAATGAGGTGGTCCTATACCAAGTTGCGCCTTGCACAAGGCTCCAAATCCACACCGTAACCACTCCCACCTCTTTCAACCTCGCACCACCCTCTACATCATTAGTTCCACCACCCCCTCTGCTGATAACCCCCTCCCCCCACCACCCACCTCTATGAACCTCACACTACCCTCTACATCATCAGTACCACCACCCCCCTCTGCTGACAACCCCTCCCCCCCCCCCCCACACCAATGGTTTACCCCTCCAAGAAGGACAATAGGAGGCTCAGACTCTCCAATGCGAGGGCACACCCTAGTGCGCACCATCGCCAGAATGAGGCTAAGCTTAGTCATCATCGCCACTACCTAAAGCCTCCCAGAGGATGGGCCCATAGAGGAGGCCCTCCTACAGGCTCCTTCGAGCGTAAAAGTGCCCCTCTCCAAGGCCAACATCGAACCCCCGGTGCAAGGCACAACCATTGGCAGAGTAAACACCACTATCACCCACTCATGCTACTCACCAGCAGAGTTACCCCCACCCTCACAGAGAACATCACAACCTTCCCAGTCATCAAAGCCAGCACCCCAACCATCACAGATTCCACCAAAACAATACCAGACATCAAAGCTATGACCAACATAACTCGAAGGCCAAACCTAGCTAATGCCCAAGATCATCACAACTCAACCCTCAACCACATTCCCAATCAAAACACTTTCAATCCTCTACACTCATACCCTCTGCAAATAGAGGTGGACCAACCTCCACTGCAGCCAAGCGTTGTCCAGGCCCAAGAAGGGGGTCCATAGAACACGAACACAATAGAGGGATCTTCTATGGAGATGGGGGAGCGTAGAGAGGAGGAACAATGGATTCAAGTTCAAAGAAAAACACACAAAAAATAGCCTTTCCCCCTAAAATCAACCAGATTTGAGAAAGAACAAAAGGAAAGGGAAGCGAAAACCGATACTGTGCTTCAACTCCGGTGACCTGGGGCATTACCGATAGGATTGCACGAAGGAGATAAGGTGTTTAAAGTGCATGAAATGGGGACACATGTCCTATGCTTGTTCAAACGTTAAAGCCACTGATAACAATGATGATCGACCGGTTAGAAGAGGTCGATCACCAGACAATCCCACGGTAATCCACCTCGCAAACAACCTACAGTCAATCAAAAGTGAAGAGAAGTGGCTCTGCCAATGGTGTGCCATTGCTAAAGTGGCAGTAGGGTGCCCTTCGGAGAACCATCTCCTCTAAGCATTGAACACCAAGTGGCCGATGAGAGCCCACATAGATTGGGTGGCTAAAAAGATGTGTCATCTCCAATTCCTCGTGTCCTTCCCCTCGCTGGAGAAGATGATTGAGGTAACGGCCATGGGTATAGTGGAATTTGGGCACTTCAAAGTGGATTTTTTCCCATGGACACCCACATTTAGAGCCGAATTGCCACAAGGGGAAAGATTCTATATTTGGATCCACAATGTACCACTTCACTTCTGGAAGAAAAAAGCTTTTCAAGAGATCATTTCTGAGTTTGGTACCATCGAAGATATCAACGACAAGACGGTGCGACGATCAGGGATAGTTTCAGCCAGGGTTTTAATCTGCAGCCCAGATATCACTCTAATGCCAAGATTCGCTAAGGTTTTCTCATTCCAGGAGTCGTATCTCATCAGATTTGTACTGGATAAGCAAGAGGAGCCGGAGACGGGGCACCCCTGGCTCTCTTTTCCCCTACCACACCATTCAGAGATGGTCGATCTTACATGCAAATGGTCTCGCCAGAGTGGGACCTAACCTTGGACAGAGCACACGAGATTAAGCGTGCATACCGTGAAATTATCAGAGCGGCTAGAGGCATGGAGGGGAGCCAAGGCCAGGAGACGGCGAACCATGAACCCCAAGGTACTCCGCCACACAACGATGATCATATCCGTACCTCCACCAAAAAACCCATCGGTCAAGAGGGACAGCAAGGGGTACAGCACCCTGACCCAAAAGGCAACTTTTGCAGATCCAGTACCCAATCTTGGAGCCTCCAACAAGCAGAAAGCTCAAAATGGCAATCAACCTCAAGCAGCTATGGTGGATAGACAGCCAAGAGAGCACGTGACCCCAAATTTGACCAACATACTAGGTAGATCACAAAAAGGGAAAAAGATGGGACTTTTGGGAAGAGAGAGCCTCCAAAAGAGTGCCCTTTTGGGGAAGAATACGAAAGAGCCCTCGAGCGAGGAGATAGCCAGCCTTTTATAAGAGGAACATGACCTTGTCAAAGAAATGGAAACTTTTGGTACCTTGGAAATCGATCACCAGAAAGATGGTGATTATTCAGGGAAGAAGACGAACGGGAGAGCGTTCGAAGCCAGAGAGATGGCCTCAAATGAGAAAAGGGGTAAGTTTAGGGAAGAGGAATTGCAATGGGGTAGGAGGAGAGACGAAGAAGGAAAAAGGGGTAAGAACGAAGTCGTCGCTTCGGTTCCAACGCCCATCACTTCGTGCAGGGCGCCAACGTGTATCGAGGAGACGCGTGGCTTCCCCATGTGTCTCTTCTCGAGAGTTAAGACAGGCAACAAAGCGGCAAAGATTATAGCAGTGGCAGAGAGCGGCTACAATGGGCTCCAATTGAAGAGTGGTTCCAATGGGCCTATAGAAAGGCCCAGTGCGAAATCAAGTTTGAAGATTTTTGAAAATCCCACTAGCATTTTGAACAATTCGGAAGTTTCTCCAACGACTACTGTTCCTACAGGGGGCAAAGTCCGTGCTAGAGAGCCACATGGAGGAGGATGATTTTGTCTACTCTGAAGAGGAATCTTTGGAGTCAGAGGAGTTTGATGTCGATGCCCTGGATATGTCTCCTGATGTTGTCCGATCCACCTTCCCTTCCACACAACCAACAACCCTTATCCCGTCCCCTGCCCCCGATCATGGCGACAAAGGTTTTAGAGTACAAAAAGTGGCTAAGAGGAATATTGAGGAGTCCCTGGACGATTATCTGGAGATCGCTGCGGCTGCTAAAACCTCTAAGACTAGCGATGGAGGTACACGTTTCTTCTTAGCATCTATTTTTAATTTCATGACTGACTCTGAGATTTTTAGTCTAGCCAAAATATGTGGTCTAGTGGTAGGCGATACCGATCGAAATTCTTTTCTCCTTAACACGATTAGGGGGTGGGAGATCGATAGGGTTAACCTTATTTCGAACTTGACATCCAAACCGAGTCACGATCCCTTATTAATCCGTAGTTAATGGAGGCTCTATTCTGGAACGTTAGAGGCCTAGGTAGGCGGGGCAAGCGGGAAATGGTTAAGGAGGTCATCGCCAGATCAAAACTGAACATTGTTGGTCTTCAAGAGACCAAACTTACGCATATGTCTAGACTCAGTAGGTTGGGGGAAAATCAAATCTCTGAATGGAAAATATCCCCATCTGTTGGGGCATCTAGGGGTATCGCTATAGGTTTAATCTCGAAACATTTTGTTGTCTAGACGAGCTCTACGGGCAATTTTCATTGTCGGTCTTGCTCCAACGTAAAGCTGACTTGTGGACCCAATCAATTACGGTGGTCTATGGTCCACACACATCTGCCTCTAGGATGGCTTTCTGGACAGAACTTAGAATGATACAAGCACACTGGCCACATCCCTGGGTAGTGGAGGCGATTTCAACATCACTAGATTCGCCGCAGAGCACAGGGGCAGAGGATCTAGTGACTCTGATAGGGAAGCGTTTAATGAGGTTATCACAGATCTGGAACTGGTGGACATTTCCATCTCTGATAGGCTCTTCACTTGGTCAAACATGCAATCATCACTCATTCTAGCTAAGCTAGATAGGATATTGGTCTCCACTGACTGGGAGACCAAATTTCCATTGTCTTTGGCTAAATCACTACCTAAACCCACCTCAGATCATGTACCTATTTTCTTATCTTCCTGGGAAGATCAACCCAGGAAATTACCAAAGTTTAGATTTAAGAAAGCATGGTTAGAAATCTAAGGCTTCCACCACATGGTCTACGAGAGTTGGTCTCGCCCCACTAAAGGGATTGAAGCGAGCGCTATATGGTGTAAAAAAATTAGAAGACTTAGGGACAAGCTTAGAAAATGGAACCGGACCAGATTTGCGCTAATTTGTAGAGCAAAAGACTCCCTTCTTGAAGGAATTATGGAACTTGAGAAGACTGAAGAAACTAGAGATCTTTTACAGGAAAATCGGAATAGGTTGCTCCAATTCAGACAGGAAATTGACAAACTCTATAGGCTTGAGGAAATCAAGTGGAAACAGTGATCCAGAATTTCGTGGCTCAAAGAGGGAGATGCAAACACAGCATTCTTCCATTGAGTAGCTAGTGCCCGACGTAGATCTAACCTCATTCACTCGATCTACTCGAACTCTGGTATGATCCAAGGTGACAAGGATATCAGAGTGGCATTCCAACCCATTACAAACTTCTCTTTGGACACAAAGAGGACTTGAGAGTCCCTCTCCACCACGAATTCTGGCAGGACTCGGTGGGCAACTCCGACCTTATGATGCAATCCCTAGAAGCACCCTTCACTGAGAAGGAAGTTTGGGAGGCAGTCCAATAACTTGGAAAATACAAAGCCCCAGGTCCAGATGGTTTCCCGATGATCTTCTATCAGACATTCTGGGAGGAAATCAAAGGCGATTTGCTGAAGGTGTTCGCTGATTTCTACGACCATAAGCTCAAATTAGGGAGATGAAATTTTGTGGAGGTTATGCTAATTCCTAAGAAAGAAGACTTCCGGCGAGTAGGAGACTTCCACCCTATTAGTCTCCCTAATTTCTCTGTCAAGATCATTACCAAGACTCTCGCTAATAGACTGGGAAAGGTGATGGATGGTATCATTAGTCACGATCAGATGGGGTTCATTAAAGGGTGATGTATTCAGGACAGTATAGCTACGGCTGAAGAAACTATTCACCAATGCCACACTTCAAATGCTAAAAGCTACCTCCTGAAACTGGACTTCGAGAAAGCTTATGATTCGGTTGAATGGGACTGTCTCCAGGAAGCACTTGCTGGAAGAGAATTTGGGGATAGATGGATCAGATGGATCCACACATGTCTTACCACCAGCAGAACTACAATCTTAGTAAATGAGGTGTCGGGTTACCCATTTTCGTGCAAACGGGGCCTCAGACAAGGAGACCCGCTCTCACCCCTTCTCTTCACCATTGTGGCAGACGTACTTCGGTCCATGATGGCTATTGCAGTAGAGCAGGCTGGATTGTACCAGTGGCCAAGGGAGTCAATCGCCAAGGTTGCTCAATCCTCCAATATGCAGATGATACTCTCTTATTTGGTAATGGCAACCTTGGGGAAACAACTGCCTTCAAAGGAATATTATATAGTTTTGAAGCTTGGTCTAGTCTCACGGTTAACTTCCCCAAAAGTGCTCTCATCCCCATTGCTCTGACAACAGAGGAGGCAATTGAACAACCACAATTCTCAATTGCTCCACCGAGAGTTTCCGCATTTAGTACATGAGATTAAGCCCGGGAAACTCAAAAAGGCTGATTGGCTTCCCATTATTAACCGGGTTGAGAAATGCCTAGCATGTTGGAAAGGTAAAGCCCTATCATTTGGAGGGAGAGTCACGCTCATTAATGCAGTCCTCTCAAATCTTCTAACCTATTATTTGTCCTTCTTTGAAATATTGTGATGGGTAATCCAGAGAATTATCCGGACTCGAAAATGGTTTTTATGGAAAGGGGCAAACCCAGATCGAGGCGGTTATCACCTTATCAGATGGGAGAAGGCTTGCAAATGAAAGATACATGGAGGAATATGTAACACCCCGTGCTAAAATATAATATATATATACATATATATACTTTGAAAAAGTACAAAAAGTATGGCTGTTTGAAAAATTAAAAATATTGAATGTATATGAAACTAACTGTTGAAGTGGATTGATGATGTGGGGGTCCCACAGTTGAAAGCACAGGGCATATGTGCTATTGAGTGGCTATTGAATTCGTCAATTGACATGGTGACGTGGCAGTCACTAGTGGGGCCCACCATTTGTGAAGAAAACCCGGGGGGGTGCCTGTTCTCTCTCTCTCTCTCTTCGATGACGTGGCAGGGAGAGAACGGGAGAGAAAGTTGGGAATTGTCTCATATCGATAAAATATAAGAATAAAATATAATATAATATAAATATAATAGCCTATGATCAAGAGTCACCTAATCGGTTAACCACCTTTTGAGAGGCAGCCTGTGGTGGGAAGTTGTACTACATACTATCGAATTTGTCTTATAAATTGTATAAATTGTCTGAGCTAGGGGCAGAGGCATTACACATGGTATCAAAGCCGACTTTCGACACCGAGTGTGGGTAAAAGTGGGCGAGATGTATGCCTGAGATGTAGCTAGCAGATGTACGGGTATGCCTGAGAGGGAGCGAGGTGGTGGCCTGAAATAGTGGACCACTCGCAGAATCAGGATACGGTGCATCTAGCAGAATCAGGGTACTCCACTCCACATCGGCTAGAAAGGAGATCCTGCACTAGATTTTGCATGCCCCGTGCTCAGCGAGGACGCTGATTTCTGAAAGGGGTGTCTGTAACACCCGGTGTTAAAATATAATATATATATATACATATACATACTTTGAAAAAGTATAAAAAGTATGGTTGTTTGAAAAATTAAAAATGTTGAATGTATATGAAATTAATTGTTGAAGTGGATTGATGATGTGGGGGTCCCATAGTTGAAAGCACAGGGCGTATGTGCTGTTGAGTGGCTATTGAATTCATCAATTGCCATGGTGACGTGGCAGTCACCAGTGGGGCCCGCCATTTGTGAAGAAAGGGGGGGGGGATGTGCCTGTTCCCTCTCTCTGATGATGTGGCAGGGAGAGAACGGGAGAGAAAGTTGGGAATTATCCCACATCGATAAAATATAAGAATAAAATATAATATAAATATAATAGCCTATGATCAAGAGTCACCTAATCGGTTAACCACCTTTTGAGAGGCAGCCTGTGGTGGACAGTTGTACTACATAGTATCTAATTTGTCTTATAAATTGTATAAATTGTCTGAGCTAGGGGAAGGGGCGTTACAGACTAGGTATTATTGATCTCCGAGATATGAATCTTGCTCTACTGGGTAAATGGTGGTGGAAAGTTTTTCACCATAATGGAGAAGGGTGGCAAGATTATGTTCAGGGATATCTGCATGGGAATGGAACAAAAAGTTTGGGCTTCAGGGTAGGCCCACGTGTCTCTTGGTTCTGGAAAGGCATCACTAAGGCCTATGAACCCTTCATTAGCTGTGTGACATCAGTTATCGGTAACGGCAGACTCACCAGATTCTGGAGGGATAAGTGGTGTGGTGATCACACACTTAGAGCCAGTGGTGTGGTGATCACACACATAGAGCCCTGTTCCCCGATCTATATGATCGTGCATCACAACCACACCGCACGGTGGCCGCAGCCTGGAAACCACCCTTTAAACAACTACTCAATCTGGGCTCTCAGACTAGACTCATGGAACTTCAAACCTACATTACCAGCGCTGGAATTAGTTGCTCTCAGGGTCCAGATAAGAAATCCTGGGGATTGACAAAGAACGGCACGTTCACCGTTCATTCCCTGTATAATCGCATTCACTATAGGGGATGTACCCCAATGTGGGCATGCATCATTTGGAGGATGAAAGCCCCGCTGAAAATCAAATTTTCTTATGGCTGGTGTTGAACGATGCGATTTTGACTAGAGAAAATCTCATTAAACGCCAACCAAATGCTGTCTCTCGTTGCGGGTTCTGCCATGGTAACCTAGAAACTAGAGACCACCTCTTCCTACAGTGCACTAGGAGCAAAGCGGTACTAGTTGAGGTACTCAACGCCCTGGGGACGAATCAGTATCGTAGTGTGTATGAGGACTTGTGGGTAGGTTCAAAATTTGCTACTGAGAGAAGAACTATGAGAGAAGCGTGGTATATCGCTATCGCCGCAACGACCTAGGTTATTTGGCTAGACAGAAATAACTTTTATTTTCACAGGACTTGTAATAATATTTTTGGTAATTTGACTCACATTATGCATTTTATTTCATTTTGGGCTAATGTGACCGTAGCAGGTCCTAGAGGAAGGACTGCGAGCGTATTCCAGGTTGAGGATTTTGATGATGATGATGTCGAGATCGGTCCGACGATCGACTGACAGCCAGCTTGGACTTTACTGTTGATAGATACCCAGTGCCCCAGGATTTGTTGGGGGGATATGATGTAGTTTGTTTGGTCGCATGTATGTTGCAACCATTTTGGTCTTCTTTTGTCCCACCCCCTATGTTTGGGGTGGAGTTTATGTACTTTTGTTATGATTGTAGGACCTTGTATTTGGCTCAGTACTCTGAATTTGTTTTATTAATCCCTTACTAATGAAACAGGGTGGCCATACTCCACCTTTTCTTCCAAAAAAAAAACTTTGGCTACAAAATATTATTTATAAACTAATCATGGCATCATATTAAAACTTCAGGGATTTATGATTCAGATCCAAAACAAGCACTTTTATCAAGTTTGATTTTAGAGTTTATACTCCTACTTCATTGAGATTTTTGTATAATAAGAAATCAAAGCATGAGGGTGCGTTTAGATCGGGTTTTAAAAACAGTTTTTAGTTTTTAAAATCAAAACATAGGATAATTTTGTTTGGATACAATTTTTTCGAAAACTCATTTTAAAATTTCACACTCAAAGCCTATGTTTAAAATGAGTTTTTTGAAAACAGAAAAAACTTGTTTTCTGAGATAAGTTTTTTCATTTACCAACCAACATACTGTATTTGTATACGTATACGTATGGGAAATACTCAGTTGAAAACGCAAATGTCTGTGAAAACGTGGAAAACCACCTAGACCGTTGTTGGAAATCCAACAACGGCCTAGGTTATAATGCATTATAACGGCCTAGGGTGTTTTCATGGGTTTTCACAACATTTGTGTTTTCAACTGAGCATTTCCCTATACGTATATATGTATACATTATGTACGTATACAGTATGTATATAGTATGTACACAGTATGTGTATATGTATGTATATATAATAGTAGGTATATATTATTATTAATTATTATTATTATTATTATTATCTTATTATATATATAATTATTATATTTATTATTACATAATATATTATTATTATTATTATTATTATTATTATTATTATTATTATTATTATTATTATTATTATTATATATACTATTATTATAATATATTATTATTTCATATATACTATTATATATATATTATTATTATATTATTATTATTATTATTACATATATACTATAATAATAATAATAATTATTATTATTATTATTATTACTATTGTTATTATTTTATATATATACTATTATTATTGTAGCGCCCTGAATTTCTAATATAATATTTTAGAAAATACGTGACACAATTCCCAGAATCAACTTCAATGTAATATTAAATACAACCAAACACCAATAAAAATTTTCTAACTTTCATTACAATGATCATTTACATGGCACAGCGGAATACAATACATCTTAAATCACAATTTTCTTTTCTTTACAACACTTTACAATTTACATTAAGTCACTATATCAATTGAACTCAAGCATCCAAATCCAATCCTTAAGAAATCACCTGTAAAATATGAGGCTAGAGATAACCCTAACCCCCAAAACTAAAGGGGTCAGTCATAAAGGTGTGAGTGACATAAAAACAAACAACATAAGTAAACATTACGCATGGATTCTTAAACAACATGTAATAAACAAGAATACATAAAATATGACGTAGCAAGGAAACATGTAAACATCAAGTGAAACTAAACTAAGTGTCAAGTGTAGAAAACAAGAAAACCACATGCGTGAAACCAAATCAAGAAAACACAAGTCTATATGTGGACTCTCTAATGCGTACTTGTCGAAATCTATGCATCCCACTCTACATAGGTCCGGTGCAAGCCCTTAACGTCTCTACATTATAGGGTTTAATCCCCCGCTATGCAACTAATCCTAACACGATGACTACTACGAGATAAAGATAAACTATAAGTATTAGCTCATGCCCCGATAATTCCGGAGGTCAATCTCTATCCACAGATAATTCCGGAGACTATTTCACTCACACCTGGGAATTTTCGAGAATACCCCACACCGCAAGCAATGGCACCTCATCACACGAATACCATATGTGCGTCGCCTCGACCCTGATAATTCCGGAGATCAATCCCACACCACAGGTAATTCCGGAGACTATTTCACTCACACCTGGATAATTCCGGGGATTATCTCACACCGCAAGCCATACTGAGGTCCATAACTCATGTTCCCGTTCATCACATCACCACTAGTCCCTGTCCTTATCATTTAGGTTATTCAATTACTTAACGAATCTCCTAGAGTTGGTGTACCCTACCGGACTTAACTCAAACATCTGAACAACTAAAATGCCTCAACAGGCCCAAACATAAATAACTCAACTGCTGGTATACTAGGGTCACACACACCCTCTAGAGACTCAAACTTAAATATCTAAACCAACCTTCCAACATAAATTGCTCAACTTAACATCTTGAAACATATGTTCAATAGAAGATAAAGTATAGAATAGTAAGTTGTAGATTAAAGCATTTAGAGAATAGATCATTTGAAAGAACATTCGGAAATATGAAGATACACCAGTATCAGTCGACTAATAACAAACGTAAGTCGACTGTCCCGAAGGAGAATTTCATGGTTTTAAGAAAAATAAGCTAAGTGTTATAAGTCGACTTATAAAAGTCATAGGTCAACTGTCCAGAGAGAAAATCCAATAATCTTTAAGAAAATTATTCTAAGTATAGCAGTCGACTGAAAAGGGAATAGGTCGACTGTCCAGAGAGAAATTTCAAGAAAAACTAGTGAACATAGCAGCTGGGTCGTGTCGGTCGACTGAGAAGTCATACCAGTCAACTGTCGACCTACAGACTGTATACTTTTGGTTGCGCACAATTCAACCGATAAGTAGTTTTACTTTATGAAAACGATTTCTACAAAAGGCATATTCCTTCTTTGATCAAATACAACTTGTAAAATACATAATAGTCCATAAAACTAGATCAATCTACTTGAATCTATGAAAATAGAGATTTTGTTGATTTCTTTCGATTAAAACATGAATTGTGCATATAATAAAAATAGGGTTTTTCTTAAAAATTCATTGATCACTGAAATAGTTCATATTCAGATCCAAACCATACAAATATCAAAATCTCAAGAGAATCCCAATTTGGGTATATTCATCAAACTCAATCCAATTTATCTCAAATCTAATTCTCAAGATATGATCTCCTAATTCATCAGTCATTCTCAACGTTTCCTCAATCTCAATCACCATAATAACTCATACACATAATCAGTTATAACATTGCCGTATCAAGTTTCATCCAACCAATACTCCAAAGTAATAAAAATCTCATCTTTATTTGGTTTATGTATAAATTCACCATATTCAATCAATCCAATCCAAAAGGAATAGACTACCCACATACAATTTTATTTACAAACAAATAGGGTTTCACGAGATCCAATTTTTCCATCCAATTCATAATATGCATATTCATATTCAAACCCTAAACATGCTTTCTAGCAAATAAAATTCAACATTCAAGATCCATTAAAACATTCATAGATCAACAACAAAATTTTACCACTCACATAAATAAACAAATCAACAAAACAATTTCATCACTCATATGCAAAATACACAAAGCAAAACAAACAAGTCACTCACCTTAAATGAAGTAAATCTGATATGAAGCACTTCTTTTGCAAAATCTGAGATCCTCTTCTTAATCCTCCAAAAAATAATAAATCTTTGCGTTGTGCAGCGAATGAAGGCTACGTTTCTCTTTTAAATACCCGGAATAGGAGTTTTTAGGATTTTTAGACACATTTGCAAAATAACCCTTGAAAACATAACTTTACACAAATGGATCCCTATACTTGAAAACTTGATAAAATCAATTTAGTTGAGATTTAAAAGCAAAATAACACCTTATTTTCCAGTCAGCACTATTTTAAAAGTCCAGAAAATAGTTTTGCACTTTCACCCCTCAAAATAACAATTTTGCAAAAAGATCCTTCTTTTTCTTAATATTTGCAAATAGATCCAATAAATATCAGAAAAATCTAGAAAAATTACAGATAAATTCCAAATAATAAATAATGATTTTCCATGTAGAATTTTTGGCTTTTTTGAACTTCTCAAGAAAAACGTGTTTTGCACGTGTAAAAAAGATAGATTTTCAGAAAACTATTTATTAAATTTCCAAAAATCATTTTAATTCGTTTATAAACCTTTAAAAATAATATTTAAAAATACGGGGTACTACAATTATAACATATTATTGTTTCATATATATAATTTTAATATATTATTATTACATATATTATATATATATATATATATATATATATATATATATATATATATATATATATATATATATATATATATATATTATTAAATATGTTTATTATAATACATTGTTTTATATTATTATACATCTGTATGTACGTATCAATATGTATGTATGTATATGTATACAACATATATGTATCAGAGTATATATACTGTATATACATACAAACAAACCCTTACAGACATTATATATAATAGTATACAATATAGAGTATTTATGTATATACATATATACATAAATATGGATTATATATATCCATACACACTGTATACAGTTTATCAAATGCCTTTTATACTTTAATTTTGAAAAAAAAAAATTTATATGAAAAAAGTTTACCAAACAATACTTTGTTTTCAAAAAACACAAAAAAACAACTTTATAATATTTTTTCAAAAACTATGTTTAAAATGAATTTTCTAAACAACGAACCAAAAGCAGCCTAATTTTTTATTTTTTTCCCCATTTTTTCAGTAACTTCCAATTTAGAGAGTGAAGAGAATATGTACTTTTTATAAGTATGTGTCTAAACAACATATTCTATAATTATTTAAAAGATTATTGGTTCATCATGGTAACTGTCTCATTTCCAATTCCAAAGAGCAATTTCATTTTATTCATGTATTATCCATTAAGATATGGCTTCCAGTATTCAAAATCCACTAAGCGGTGGTTTATTTCACCGACAAGTTACCGTAGAAAATTAAATTTGATGGAAGTGTACTGTTCGTAGTTTTATTTAGTAGTATAAATGTAGAATTTGTTGTCTCTGATGTATTATTATAGCTGATTTTGCCTATTTGTTTTCCACTCAAAATAAGAGAAAAATGGAAAAAAAAATATTATTCATGGGTTTTTAAATTGATTTCTCTCTCATATCTTATTACATTATCCAAAAAATAACCCCACACACTCCCAAGGGCGGAGCAAGGGCAATGAAGGGCGGAGCAAGGGCAATGAAGGAGGGGCTAAGTAATAAACAAATTTAGGAAGGGAAATTTTTTTAAAAGTAATATAATTTTTTTGGCATATTGATCTAGTCTTCCAAATATAGTTCACATATCATATTTTTAAACAAAAATAAAATGAAAAGTCAAATTTTATGTGGATCCGTGGCTCTATGTATATAGAAAGCACAATAGTCCACACTGTCAGGTGTAGGCTGTAATCAAGAGGACCATACAAAAAACTTTCCTAATTTTAACAGAACAACATAGTAGTCAACAAACTCTGTCATAAATTGAGAGAATAATTTTACTAAAATACATTCATGGATCTTATAACTACTATATCTGCTTTTCCTCCCTTAGACATGATGGAAATATGTGAGGACATTTATAGAAATGTACGCATTCCAGATATAACATCAGTTAGGGAAACATTAACCTGTTAAAGAAATATTAAATTTTTAGCAGACTTATAAATTGAAGCTAAGATATTTTTAGCAAAACAAAGAAAAAACAAAGAAAAATCGAAATCCTAGCTTCAGAGAGAGAGAGAAATACATACTTGAAATAAAGGCACAGAGTTCGAAGAGGATCTGAATTTTGAGGCGGAGATGACTGCGCAGGTCGGGCGACAATTTGGGAAGGGGAATGAAAGACCGAAGGGCGAAGATGATCAGCTGATTTTGGGCAATTTTTTCGTACTGACTCACTTTCGAAAATATTTACCCAACTAACCCAGTTTTGGACACGTCAGCATAAAATGCTATTGGCAATAACGACATCTGCTTTTTTTATGTCGTTGTTGCTAATAGCTGCACCAGTAAAAAATAAAATAGAATTGTTGTCGCTATTATGAGTAACGGCATCAATATATCTTGCATTCACTTAGGAGTTTTATGAATTGAGGAAAAAATTATAAGTGAAAAACGCTTATAACTGATGCCGTCATTCTCAAGAACGGCATAATTAGTTTGATGCCGCTATTGGCACTAATGACATCAGTACAATCCATAGTGTACTCCAAATTTTGTGCAGGTGTATCAACTTCAAATTCGATTTCGACCTTGATACAGCCAGCATCTGTTAAAACTCAAAACATAAAAGTTGTATATCTTTTTCTTAGCATTCCATAGAATTTTGAATCATCTCAATCGGAGTTCGAATGATCCTACACCAGTGCATTCAAAAATCTGCTATAACTTCTTGCTCATTTCAAAGTTATTCTCATATTATGTAGCGATGTCGAAACTGTCCAGAAAAAATTATAAGTGAAAATCGCTTATAACTGATGTTGCTATTCCCAATAACGACATAATTAACCTGATGCCGCTATTAGCAATAACGGTATCATATAATCCACAGTGTAGTCCAAATTTCTGGACAGTTTTGACATTGCTACATAATCTATGTATAACTTTATCATCCGAACTCCGATTGAGATGATTCAAAATGTTATGGAACACCAAGACAAAGCTCTACAACTTTCATGTTTTAGTTTTGAGAGATACTTGACACATAAAGGTTAAAAATGGATTTGAAGTAGATGCACCTGTACGAATCAATGTGGATTGTACTGATGCCGCTATTGCCAATAGCGGCATTAGGCTAATTATGGCGTTATTGGGAATAGAGACATCTGTTATAAAGGATTTTCACTTAAATTTTTTCCTCAAGTCATAGAATTCATAAGTGAATGTGATATGTATTGATGTCGTTAGTTCCAACAGCGCCAACATAACTTTTTTTTACAGGTGCCGCTAATAGCAACAACGATATGAAAATAACTGATGTCGTTATTGTCAATAGCGCTTTATGCTGACGTGTACAAAACTGGGTCAGTTGGATAAATATTTTCGTAAGTGTCAGTTTGGTCAATATTTTCAAAAAGTGGGCCAGTACGGAAAAAATTCGATTTTGGGAAGGAAAAATTTATTGATTTGGGGAAAAGTTATTGTCCAACAATCATTATGTATATACAGAGGGTTTTATCAAAGTTTTTTTTTTGGGGGGGGGGGGGGGGGGGGGGACTACCTCTACAATTTTTTTTACTACTTTTTAAAATTTCTTTCTCTCTCTCTTTTTTATCATACACTACACCGTAAAATTATATCCAAACAAACCAGTTTTTTAGAACTTAATTTGAAATATTTCCCCCACAAAATATTTCAAATATTTGAATTACACCTATAGTGTAATTCATTTTTTCTTTTTTTTTTCCTTTTCAATTTTTTTCCCAAAATTTTTCCAACGAGCACAACACGTGTAAAATACTAGTCCATTATATTTAAAAAAAATTGGGCTCCTCTCCTGAATTGGGCCCTGGGCGGTCGCCCAGCTCGTCCTGGGCCAAGGCCGACCCTAGTGAAGAGTGACTCTCTTTTGGCGTGTTCCAAAAAGAGGGAGAACATCTAAGATTAGAATTTTATATCTTGTTGATTTTTCAAATAGTAATCTTTTAGAGCATCTGTAGTCGTTTGCTATATATCGATAATATCGATATTTGGTTTAAAAAGTAGCTGCAGTCGTTTGCTATATATCGATATTATCGATAAATCGCTACAGTCGATTGTTATAAATGAGAATCGATATAGCTTTTATCGATAAATGAGGGACGGTGGTCGAAGCGCCGTCCCACGCGAAAAATTATTATTATAATCGTCGGACGGCACTTGAAGTGCCGTCCGTTTGGAAAAATTCGAATTTATCCGATTTATTAAACCCCAAAAAGAATTAAAAAACACTCCAAAAAGTCACTCGGACGGCACTCTATGTGCCGTCTGTCGAAAAGCCCCTTTCCCCGGATGGCACTTGATGTGCCGTCCGTCGCAGATTTAATAAAAAAAAATCGCATATTGACGACATTGCCCCTCATTTAATTCAACGGCTACATTAATACTTTGTCTTCAATCCAAACGGCTATATTTTTATATCGAACGGCTATATTTTTTTAGAGATTGTAGTTCAAAAAATTTGCCTATATATAGTACTCAATCTCAACCAAATCTGAGCAAAAAAAAATTCTACTAAATTAATCAGATCTCAAATTTCTTCTCTGTGCTGTATTATCAAAATTCTTCTCTTCTCAGTCTTCAATTGAGTTTCTCTTCTCGGTCTTCAATTGGGTTGCCAAAGAAAAATAATGGCAAATGTTAAAAGTGCAAGGGGAAGAGCTTATACAGCTCAGGAAGATCTTCTGCTCTGCCAGAGTTGGATTAGTATTACTCAAGATCCAGTTGTTGGTACTGATCAATCCGGAGCACAGTTTTGGGATCGTATTTATTCAACATTTAAGGTAATATTAGGCTATCCCACCGACAGAACAGCGGCCTCACTCACTAGTCGGTTTCAAATAATTTCCAAAGAAGTAGCTCTGTTCATAGGAAAATTGAGCAATGCAACTAGTCGAGCCGGTAGCGGAACAACAGAGGCAGACAAGGTTTGTATAATAAATGTATTATTTGAAGTCATTATTTGTATAATTTGTTTACCAAATAAAAGTTTGGAATATAAATGTGTTTTCAGATCCGCGAAGCGAGAGTACAGTATTTGGCATCTTCAGGGAAAGCTTTCAAATTTGATGAATGTTACGAGATCCTGAAAGACCAGCCAAAGTTTTCATTGCGCACAACACAAATTTTTGATCGAGTACCAAATACCCAATTCAGTGAAGGTAGTGAAAGCCCAAACTCCCAACAATCAACTTGGACTCAGATCTACCCATGGATACAGATTCACCAACACCCCTTACCCGACCACCTGGTCGCAAAGCGTCTAAGAGAAAAGGCAAAAGTGTTTACAGCTACATCAGGCATCAAAGATATGGCTGAAGAAACAGCCATATTTATAGCTGTATACAAAGAATCGCATGTTTCAAGGAATGCGATTAAAATCCGAGAATGCGATCTTAAAGAACGGATCGAGGAAGATCGTATTATGGGTATGGATCTTAGCACGTTACCTCCGAATCAACGATATTATTTTATGTGTAGGCAAAATGAAATTCTACAAAAACGAGGTTATAACAATGGGTGATGAAATTGATCCAAAAAAAAAATCTGTATTGGTATTTATTACATGCATTATTATGTTGAAATGAAGAAGGTTCTTTTTTTGGCAGTGAGAACATCTTGTTTGATGAAAATGAGCAAATATATACTACCATAGTTGTAAACGAGAATTAATTATGAAATTGTACGATTGACCCAAATACAGCATATATCAACATAGTTGAAAAAACAACAATAACTACTTTTATGTTTCTACCATGAAAATTAAAGTTACAGCGCTAGGAATACATAGTACTAGAGGTGAAGTTCAATTACTCATCTCCAAATTGGTTCCAAATATGCTCCACAAGATCTTGACGAAGAGCATGATGTCTTTGTCGATCATGTAGAATGACATTACGAAACGTTCAGCCTACTTCATCAATCGGTCCACATGTGCTAGGTTCGATCCCAATTGAGTCAGGAATTTGATCATAATCATAGTCGAGATTTTCATCGTCAAGTTTATCCACCACAATCATATTGTGTAAGATGATACATGTTTTCATAATATAGGACAAACTATCTGCATCCCACATGCGTGCTGGACCCTTCACTATTGCAAAACGTGATTGTAAAACACCAAAAGCACGCTCGACATCCTTCTCTTGCACCCTCTTGTAATTCTGCGAATTTTCTTTTTTTTGGGTATCTGGTGCGGTGTAAGTTTTCACGATGGTTGCCAACGGTGGGTATATACCATCCGCAAGGTAATAACCCATATTGCAATTGTTGTTGTTGATGACATAATTGATTTACTGGTCATGACTATACTGCGTTTCTGGCACATATGTAGACGTGGATGCTCCTGTGTCATCCAAATTTGTATTCATTGCTCTTTGTCGAGAAAGAGAGGCCCTGCCCATCGATACAGACCGCCTTGCATTTGTTAAATCATTTGAAATTGATTCCCTTAATACCATATCTGATAGTATCAATCACCGCAATTGTGCTTCGATGTTGCTCAAATGTTGACAACGAGTGTATAACTCTTCCTGTGAAAAAGTATTGTTCACAATAAAAATAAAAAATAAATATAAATTCAAATTTAGTAAACTCACATATGTTGGTTGCCCACTATGATGAAATGGGGCACTGACACTGGAGTCCAAATTCTTCATAGTAGTACCGCTTTGAAATAGTGGCACTTCGACGTAAGATTCACCAAGTAATCCAGAAGTTTCTACAGTTGATTGAGTTGGATACTGGGATGGTTGCCAACATGGAGGTGCAGCATATGGCAACTGAGCAGCAGTATCTCTAATAGATGCTGGGCCAATAAAATCGACATTGGTTGCATAAGAAAGTGTCGGCATTATAGGACCAATTGAAACCTTTGTCCAATACTGATTGTAAGTGAACTGGTCTACACGACGCACAAAAGGTGAAGCTTCAATTGGTTCAGGTAATGTTGTATCAGATGCCATGAAACGCATTATGGGTGGTGGATTTTTTGGTATAGCTGTATCACCAGTAAGTTGGCGAATACAACGATCAGCAAGATACCATACACCCTACAATCAATTGTTCATTTTAGCATAATCATACTATTTAAAAAAACTATTGGAAATTAATGTGAAAATTTTCATATACCTGACCGCAATACGTAAAAGTATGACGAAACCGTGATATATATATTTAGCAACTTCTATTTCATACACATCTGTCATACTTGAAGAATTATATGGCTGCCAAATTATTGACGAGGGAGTGTGCATCTCAAATTGATCACGGGCCATCGATTGATTATACCGAATAGGATCAGAGCGACCTGAATCCAAGAATTCTTTATTCCATCGCAAAATTCTCGGCCATACATCAGAATTAGACACGTGGGTCTGCAATAGGGTGTTCCTATCTCTAACTGGGATACAGCAATTTGTGTACTCGTATGCCCAATACTGCACAGCATAATTATCGATTATGTTACAAATAAATAAATTGAAATTAATTCATGACATTTGTGATCTAAAATTAGTAATTAAAACGATTAGTATTACCTCCAACACTTGCCACGGCCCATTGAACGATTTCACTTTTAGTTTGCTGCATGAATCCAAAGACAAATACAATAGAGCAAGTGCATGACTACCCCAATCATATTTGCCAACAGCATTGAGGTCGACAACTGCGGCTAGCCAACCACATCTTACTAATCCAGAACCATTCGTGAAAAGAAATGCACCGAGAAAGAACATAAAGAACGCTCGAACGATCTTAACCTCTACAATTCTGTCACTTTGGGCTTCTTCAATGAAAGCATTAGTAAAATAATTCTTGAAAAAACTAACCCGTATACCTTGTGATTTCCAATCATCATTTGTTAGTTCTGGAAAGAAGCGTTGCTGAACAACTTCAAAAGAATACATTTCATCGTCGCATGGAGGCAAGTCGCCGACACCGATAGAAATTCCCGTCAGCATTACCCAATCTAATGGAGTGAAACCCAACTCACCACATGGAAAGTGAAAAGTGTGGGTAGTGTCCCACCATCTCTCTATGAGGGCCTCCACGAGCCGAACCGACGACTTATTTGTATTGATAGTCATGAATCGGTTCATCCTACCCGCTCTACTAGTAGTTGGATTAGTGGAATCCATGAGCAGTACTGATTGTACATTTTGATCGGTTCCTTCCAGTTTCCCCTGAATTTACAGAAACCACCTTCAGGGGTAACAATAACATATTGACTAATATGTTTCGAATCGTCTACTACACGATTCCAATTGGACTGATCGGCATAATTGAAATTTGATAGATCTGCTTCACCCTCCGTGCTTGTGCCGGGTTGAGCTGGCACAT
Organism: Hemerocallis citrina; assembly: GCA_017893485.1. Taxonomy (NCBI): domain Eukaryota; kingdom Viridiplantae; phylum Streptophyta; class Magnoliopsida; order Asparagales; family Asphodelaceae; genus Hemerocallis; species Hemerocallis citrina. Next base: position 448,956,907 of record CM030358.1, on the reverse strand, counting down.
GTTCTCGCTTTGATTTCAAACGACCAATAAATCTTCGTATTGAAGACATTTTTTTCAACTAAAGAATAAATTTAGAGAAGTTGCCGAGAGGAGAGTAGAAAGAAAGTAGTTTAGACAGAGAGACAGAGAGCGGTAGGAGGGTTTAAGTTGGTTTGTGAGAGATAGTTTAAGTTCAATTGTGATCAAGAGATATATATAGATATATGTATAAGGGTATTTCGGTCAAAAAAAATTTCGTAAAGCCATAATTGGAGGAGGAATTTAGGGGAAAGTGGGAATAATTGAGAAAAGGTAGCTACGGTCCAAAAAGTGTGTCGGACGGCACTTCATGTGCCGTCCTAGACACACGGGTGGAAATTTTTTTTTATTATTTTTTTTTAAACGGACGGCACTTCATGTGCCGTCCGACGAATGCGACCGAATTTAACGCGTTTTTCCCCTCCGACGGCACATGATGTGCCGTCGCTTAATATTATATAATTGATTGCTATAAAATAGCTTTCGACGAGTGCAGCGAAATCGAAATTCCTATATCTATTTATCCATATATGAATAATTTTAACGTAAACGACTAGACTACAGATGCTCTTAGATGATATATATTGTACAACCGACCAAACCACTGGAAAGGACATGGTAAAAGGGTTTCTTCTCAGTTCCCCTCCTTCAAAAAGAAAAGGATAATTTTAGTTTGGGCTCCTGGTTAGACACTGAATTTTCATCAAGCCCCTTGAGTCCTTGACTCTTTCAACTTTATTTAAAACTCCTCCAGCAGTATATACTATGTTTAAAAATTTGATGGTACTATGTTGAAAATTTTGACGGTAAATAACAAATATAGAGTATGTTTCATAAAAAAAAAACAAATATAGAGTATGGGTTGTTCTCAATCAAAATAATAATAAATAACATGAATATACATAATTAAATTAATAGTTAGACTACAAACTTTTTATTTAATTTTGGAAAGTATATTTAACATTTTTATAGCCATTGGATTAACATTGAGATTGGTGAAAATTTTAAATCTTCTTCTAAGTGCATTAAATGAACCAATAAGTCAAAGATACGCTCATATGATTAATAAAAGGGAAAATCTAATTTTAAAATTAAATGAAAATAGTCCAACTCTTAAATTAAAGTAAAAATAAGTTTAGAAGATATGCCTTTTTTAGAGATAAAGTCAAGCCTAAAATGCTATGTTCTTGAAAGTCTGGTGCCGCTTCCAAGCAGACAGTCTACGCAGTCAAGTCACATCAGTAAAAATACTCTAGAGTATTCATCTCGAAGGCGCATAGTGCTTCAAGACTTGAAGTAGCCCAAAGATAATATACCAACTTCATATTTTGTAAATCAAATAATGAAATATAATATTCTAGTTATATCAAGGAATTTTTAAAACGAAACGGGGAAAGGGGTGAGGAGAGAGAGAGCCTTCTTCCCTCGGGACCTGAGCATATCTTATGCTCAGGTGCTTTAATCCCCCACCCCACGCCCCCTCATCATCATTAACCCTCCCAAATGCATCTTCGATCCGCACGCCATCCCCCACTCAACCCCAAAACCTCACATCACCCTGTCCCTTCACATCCCACAACAAATCCCGCCTTTCACCCCAAACCCTTCTTCCAACCAAAGTCTTCAGCCATTTATCCAAAAAAGCAACCTTTCAAACAACAGAACAACTCCAGATCCAAAAAAAAGGGGGGGAGGGGGGGGGGGGGAGGGGGGGGGCGGCTGTTTCAAGTGCGGGGAGGGCGATCATGCCACGACCGAATGCAGGAAGATGGGATTCCATTGTTTTAACTGCAAGAAGTTTGGTCATAAAGTGCGTGAATGTCCGCTCTATAATAGGTGAGATTCATTGGTGATTGAGCTGTCTCACAACAATGCCATCTCACAGGCACTACCGGCGTTGCATGCAAGCACGTTCCTCCATCTCATCAATCCCCGCCGTATCCCCTTAACCAAGGACCTTGAGTGCGCTTTCAATTTTTCGTGGGGAAGACAAGGACAATGGTGGGTCCTGAAGAGGGTCAGTGATGGGGTTTACCATGTACAATTCCCAACAACCACTGAGGCTAAAGCTGCGATTGCAGAAGGGGTGTTTCACTTCTCCGGATTCAACACCATCTTCTCCCCTTGGTCACTAGACTTTGGAGCTAGGTTGAGGCCAAAACCCTGCTTCATCTGGATTAACTTGTCACTCCTGCCTTTTCACCTATGGAATAGTGAGTCCATTGAGTGCCTTGTTAAGCCCTTTGGAAAAATCATCACCCTCAGCCGTGAGATGACGAATGCGAAAACCAGAGATCAAGCACTTGTCCTTATTGAGGTAGAAGACCTCACGATCATCCCCAAATCACTTACTGTAAAGTACACTATGCCCTGGAATCTTCAAAGCCATGTTCATGATGTGCCCATTCTATTGCATGGCAACCCAATCCCGGTGGAGGATGTTCAATCTGGCAAGGTACAACTATTCACAACTGCGGGAGCTTCCGAAGATATGGGCAGTACTAGCTTCTGGCGTCCCAAAATGTAGGATGGGCCTAGGGGAGACGAGGCAGGCGATCACCACCGTCAATCTCCGGCCAAGAACGAGATTGAGGCTGTTTTGAAATCTCGTGATTTGGGGAAGGGGAGTCCAACTGTCGCACATTCTTCGCATACAGAAGATAATTTGGGTAACTTTTTGAATATTCCTAACTTGGCGGGATCAGGCCTAAATGAGGGGATCTCACCTGCTCCAGCTATTATTCCCAAATCTACGGAGGACCCTGCGCCAGAATCAAATCCTACCATGCTGGAGCTGCCATTTGTTCAAATCTCCGAATCTTCGAATAGCAACAACAATGCAGCCCCATAAGGTCGCGTGAAAGCTCAACACAACCTGCTGACTAATCAAATGAAAACTCACTTGAGGAGGTGAGGGAAATGATTTGGAAAGGTAAGCTTGTTACCCTTCCACTTTCCCTTTTCTCCAAGATCCAGCCAGCTGTGGAGGGGCCCTCCGAGATTCTGTCAGGGAGGATATGAGCAAGCTAAATGAAGGTGATAAGGTGATCTTTAGGGCTGGCACTAGCAAAGGCTGTGCCGATAGCTTCCAGACCCGCTCCCTGCTGCGAAGGACTATTCCCAAAGCTGCCAGTTCCTTCACTTCAGTTCCACCTGGCTTTCAGGAAGGTCCCTCCAAGAGGATGAAGCGCTCCAGATTCACAGGCAAGCTCAAGAGTACCAGGCCCTTCATGAAGCATTTGTCCACTACTATCAAGAAGAAAACATCAGGTACCTCCTCTTCAAATGCTTTAGTTACTAATGTGCATCTAATCCTTTTGAACTGCTTTCAAATGAGGATATACTAGAAGTAGCTGAATCTATTGGGGTGGAGGCTAAAGGGCCACACTCGATGCATGTCTTCAAGGGCCCTCAGAAGGTTGTAGTTAATCAATCTGATCAACTACAACACTCTGACTAAATGCCCTGTTGTGTTCTTTGGTTTTGTTATTGGTGTTGTGCAATTTGATGCAATTCTTTTCAATGAATAAAACTAGCTGGAATGTTAGAGGGTTGGGCAGCCCTGACAAATGCTCGCTTATAAAAGAAGGAATCCGTAGCTCCTCCCCATTTATAATCTGCCTACCAGAAAGCCAAGTCCCCAGAAGCTCTCATCAATTGGAGGATGTCCTATAACAAAATGGATACAGCTCGAATCCATTGGCAGCTATGGTGGTATTCTCCTAGGATGGAATGACCAACTTTTTGATTGTACATATTCGGCTGTTGATATATTCTCTGTTTTTGCTTCTTTCAAGAATCGATCATCATCTGAAAATGGTCGATCACAACTGTCTATGCACCTTCTGATTTGGAGGATAGAAAGCTCTGTTTTTATGAAATTCAGCAGCGCAGAAGCCAACTCAAAGATGCTTGGGTTCTATGTGGAGATTTTAATGTAACTACTTCTGATACTGAACGGTCTAGTGGAAGAGGTTCAACAAGAGATATGAGATGCTTTCGTGAATTCATCCATGACCTGGCCCTCATTGATCTCCCCCTCTCAGGTAGAAAATATACTTGGTCCAATCTTAGAAGCTCCCCCTCAATGGCCAGACACGACAGATTCTTGATCTCCGCAGCTTGGGAATCCTCCTTCCCTAACTGCATACAATACTCCCTTCCAAGATTTTCATCTGATCACTGACCCATCGTCCTCGACAATCAAGTCATCACTCACCAGGTCCATTATTTCAGATTTGAAAAAGCCTAACTTCAACACTCCTCATTCGTCCCGACGGTCGAAGATTGGTGGAAGACTTTCTTGTGCACTGGAAATCCGGTCGATATTTTTGCAACAAAGCTTAATCTCCTCAAAAGAAGGATTCAACATTGGAGAAATGACACATTTGGCCACATCCCAACTAAGAAGAAACAGCTGCAAGAGAAATTGCTGAGGTTGGAGATTGAGGCTGAGCAACTCCCTACTACGGTTGACTCCCTAAGGCAACCCAAACTGAGCTCCAAAATCTTATCTGGACCAAGGTAGTGTATTGGAGGCAAAGGTCGAGAGTGCAATGGATCAAGGAAGAAGATGCAAATTCTAAATTCTTCCACTGCATTGCTAATGGGAGAAGGAGACGAAACTTCATCCACAGTCTCATCATTGATGAAGCACTTATAACCTCTCCAACCCTTATTAGAAAGGCTTTCGAGAAACATTTTCAAGCAATTTGTGGTACAACTCCTCAGTCAGATTTTCGGATTGATTGGCCATCCCTTTATCCACAAACTGACATTTGTTTGGAGCATTTAGATGACCTGTTCACTATGGAAGAGGTTAAACTGGCCTTCTTCGGAATGAGCAGTGACAAAGCACCAGGCCCCGATGGTTTCTTGATGAGCTTTTATCATACTTTTTGGGACACTATCAAAGACGATCTATTTGCCATGCTACAGTCGGTACAGAGAGGAGATACTGATCTAGACAAATTAAACTACTCCAACATTATGTTAAATCCCCAAGTGCGAGGGTGCAAATTCGGTCTCTGATTACAGACCTATCAGCTGGTTCAACTGCTCCTTCAAAATTTTTACCAAAATCCTTGCCAACAGACTTGCCCCTATCCTCCACTCCCTTGTGTCCTCTTCTCAAAGTGCCTTCCTGAAAGGTAAATCGACGGTGGATTGTTTTCTTGTAGCTCATGAAGCTATCAACCTATGCAGTAGATGCAACTCTGATGCACTTTTGTTCAAGATTGACTTTGCAAAAGCTTTTGACACAATCAGTTGGGAATTTTTAGATCAGCTTCTAATCGCCAGAGGCTTTGGGCCAACTTGGTGCAGGTGGATTCATATGATCATGAGGATGGTAAAATCGTCAATTCTCATTAATGGAGAGGGGGGAAGACAAATCAACTCCAAGCGAGGACTCAAGCAGGGGGATCCTCTATTGCCAATGCTTTTCATCTTAGTCGTAGATGTGTTAGCTCAGATGCTCTTTAGTGGTCACAGAAATGGTGCTTTCTCTCCTCTTCCTGTCCGGGGATCACTTGCAAATCTGTCAGTTTTACAATTTTCATATGACACACTGCTATTTTGTAAAGGAGATGAGCATGATGTTATCAACCTCAAAGTAGCACTATAACTATTTGCAAACATCTCAGGGATGGCCATTAATTTCAATAAGTCCTCGATTGTTTACTTGGCAAATCGAAGACGAAGCTACAGGCTTTTTCAACCATCCTAGGTTGTAAGGAAGAATGCTTACCTATTCAGTATCTTGGCATGCCACTATCTAGCGGGAAGCTCAGCAAAAGAAATTGGCAGCCGCTGATCCTCAAGATTGAAAGAAGACTCTCTGTGTGGAAGGACAAAATGCTATCTAGAGGTGGGAGGTTAGCACTTATAAATGCTGTTCTCAGTGCTTTACCGGTTTACTTCGCTTCCTTCTTCAGATTACCCCTTTGGTTAATCAAAAGAATTGATCAGATTCGCAGTAGGTTTTTTTGGTGTGGCTCCGACACCAATGCAAGAGGAGAGGCATGTATGCGGTGGACGAAGATCTGCCAACCTAAGCAACAAGGTGGACTTGGGGTTCTAGATATGAAAGTCTTCAATGAAGCTCTTCTCATGAAATGGTGGTGGAAGTTGGCCTCCTCTGACTCGCTACCTAGCCAAAAATTAAGGAGCCTATATTTTAGAAGCAACTCAAACATCTTGACATGCCCCTTAACTGCTTTAAACTTCTGGAAAGGGATCTTCCATCTCAGAGAACAATTCTTACTGAATGTCAATTGGAAGTTAGGAAAGAGGAATCATATCAAATTTTGGACGTCAAAATGGATAAATGGCGACAGTATAACTTCCCTGTGTCCATCACTAGCTGTTGCAGCATGGAATCTGGAAGCTGATGTCCTCTCCCAAGGAACCTGGATTGATGGCAAGTGGCTTTGGCAAACGAGACTTAAATGTGTCTCCAACCCTACCATTCGAGATGAGAAGCAGAGACTACTTGATCTGATTGCAGAATTTCAGCCTTCACACTCAAGAGATCAACCTTCATGGAGACTCACGCCATCCGCCACCTTTACTGTCAAGTCAGCTTACAACTTCTTTATCACCTCTGGCCTTCGTTCCCCGTATTTTGCTGCAACATGGACTTCTACAGGGCTGCTTAAATGCAAACTTTTCATTTGGCAAATGAGTTGGGATAAACTCAACTCCAAAGATTTCCTCCACTCCAAAGGCTAGCTTGGAGACACGACATGAACAGCTTGTACATGTCCTGTCGAGACGACCTACCATATCTTTTTCGACTGTCCTATTGCCACTAGTATTTGGACCTATTTCACTGCACTTTTTCACATACACACCATACTTGCTGACTTGCATGAATGCTTTACTTCTTGGTGGTTTGGAAACCAAGTACACGAACACATTTAGCACCTACTGACATCTCAATCTGTTGGAGTTTATGGCTTGCTAAAAATAAATGCACTTTCTCTTCAAAGACTTTGCAACTAAAGGAAATTATTTCTAATGCAATTTTTTGGTTTCGATCTTGGCTAGATGGGCTCGATAGTAGCATGAAGAAGGCGGAACTCATTTGAGAGGTGGAGCAAGCTGGAGTGCAAGATGTCCTCCTCAAGCAGGCACTCATTCGGATTGATCAAGCTGACAGTGCGGGAGATAGCTGCCCAGCTTAAGATAACACCAGCCATTCCGCTGTTTTTTTGATATTTTGATATTTTGGATGTTTTATTTACAAACTCTAGGTGCTAAACTTGCTATAACTAATTCCGTCAGTTTTTTGGGGATCAAGAGTTCGGCATCTGTAAGCTGAACTATCTTTCCCTTATGTATTATTTACCTGTATTTACTTTTATATTAATATATCTCTTATGAGGTAGGAACTTACCCTACCTTTAACCAGTCCAAAAAAAAAAATCTAGTTATATCTTGTTCTATTCTGTATGAGCCTTTAGAGATACTAGGTTTTTTTGCAGGCTATAAGAAAACATAACATTATAGAGCAATAAAACTTATTTCAATTAATGCTTTGAAATGGTCAAAGTAATAACTTTGTTAAAAACATAAAATAATATAATGGGTGTTACATTTGTATAAACTACTAATGAGTATTAATAACTCTTTGTATAAAATTTAATTTTACAAATAAAACTTTCAACATTCTCGAATTTTTGAACAAATGGAAATAACATCTAGTTTGGGCAATACAAACTTCTTATAACAAATTGGAAAGCTAGGTCATGCCAAAAAATACTTTTATTGTCATTGGATTAGATTTGAGCCTTTGTGACCGAAAAGTCTTCTCTTTCTACATGCATTCTTGCACGAAAAGGAAAAATATACATCAATCTCAATGGATATCTTATGGTTTTTTTTTTTGAATAAAAGATGACTTCAGTCATCGTTTCATTAATGAGAATTAAAGAAACAAAGTAGGATAATACGAAGTCCACAACGTTGCATCACGCACCGCGAATACAACCTCAAAATACAACAAGGCTCAAAATACATCAAAAGATCTCCAAAAGTAGCTACGGAATTACATAATCTAAATCAACCTCAAATGACGTGAAAGTAGTAACTGAATAGTGCATCCTGTGATAATCGGAGATGCGCCGCCACCCCACCACTTCCAGGTACCCTACTCCTCCGAGCCCATCCTCAGTTTCTTCCTTGCTCCCACGTACCCTGCCCAGTCATGAATGAATAGAAAGATTTTATGCATCGAAGTTGAAAATCTATAAGTAATATTACGAAAGCATAAATCGTTTTGGTTTAGCCATAGACTCCACAGGGTTGCTGCTACTGCTATATCCCAGGCTCTTTTGTCTACTATTTTAATGAACTTGTCTCTCCACTCTCCCCATACATCTACAGTAGACCTAGGAAAACGTGCGCATCCAAAATCCCTACAGACTACTTCCCATGTAAGAACCGCCTTATGACACGTGAAAAATAGATGTGAGACGTCCTCGTCCACCTGTAGACAATTGTAGCATCTAGCATCGATTTGCATGTTTCTTTTCCTCAGATTAATTTTGGTTAAAATGGCGTCGTTGTGTACCAGCTGTTACCGCTAAATCTGGTGTGGGGGTAAACAGATAGAATTTGTGAGTTCGTGGAAAACCTGAATAGCAAACCTCTAACCTGATCCGTCGGAGATTGATCGTTGACTCCCGCCGTTAACCTGCAAAAAGTGCGAGACACCGGGGTTGATCCCAGCGACGCACCCTCCGACGCTCAAGTCAGTAATCAGAAATGATTAAGAAAGAACGTAAATTGGAAAAGTATTGATTACCTCGCAATGGAGATGGATGGGGGGTATTTATAGGCGTCTTTGGGACTGGATTAGGAATGTAATCCCCGTGATTAGATAAGGAATATTCTCCTAGTAATCAGATAAGGAATTGAATTCCTAATTCCCAGTGAAAAGATAGATGTAAATCAGGGCCGTTGATTAAGATCTAATCAGGGACCTTGATTGTATCTTGCTGGATCGGGTGTGCAGCGGATTGGAACCCATACCCAGTTGACGTGGATCCGTTCATGGGTTATTGGGCTTTGAATAAAGACCCAGTTCCCATTTCAGACCCGTTTGTAGGTGAAATTACCGTTTTACCCCTGAGCTTTAAGATTCGTGTCCGATGTGAACGGTCCTGATTTAATCCTATTTTTAGCCATATCACGAGCCCCCCACTCCTAAAGACTGAGTTTTTCAGTCTTTGAGGAGTAGTTTTGTTGTTCTAATGGCGTACGGGATTTTATTGGTGTTCTTAAGGGAATTTGGATCTTGAACGGGGGTGTAACGGTGTCATTCTGGGCTTGTAAAATAGCCAAAAATATCCTCAGAATTTTCTGGATTTTTGGTGATTTTTCCAGATTTTTCTAAATTTTTTCTTATTTTTTTTGAATTTTTTATTCATTTTCCGAATTAAATAATTAATTATCGAAAATATTAAATAATTATTCTAATTAAATAATTATATTTTTCAGAAAAATTATTTTAAAATAATTTTTCTGAATTTATAATTATTTTTAGAATTTTTATTTAATTTTTTCCGATTTTTAAATATTTTTTTGGATTTTTTAAATAATTAAAACAAATAAATAAGTAAATAAATAAATTGAATATTACCTGGACACGTGGCGCGATCGTATGCATTGATCACGATCAAGCGAGCGCGCATCGGGAGGAGGAAGAAGAGGCCATTTTTTTTGGTGTAACAAGGTCGGTTCCATGAACGCTCGGCAAAAGTGGCCGAAGTCCACGTGGGCGACACGTGGCAGTCAAAGTTTGACTTCTTCCTTTTTTTTTTTTTTTTTTTTTTGCCAGCTCTGTTTCTCTCTTCTTCTCTCTCTCGCGCTGCTTCTTCTTTCTCTTTTCTGCTTCTTCGTGCTCCTTCGTTTTCTCCAGTCTCGAAGCGCCAGACGCTCGCGAAGTGGAGCTCAACGGGGGAGCTCGTCTTCGGAGGTCGACGTGGAGTGGAGCTAGAAGGTGGTCGTCGGAGGTGGAGCTCGTCAACGGAAGGATTGGGTTCGGAGCTTCGGAGATTCGACGAAGGAGACGGAGCTCGAGTTCGGAGCTCAGTCGCGAGGGGGGCTTGCGGTGGAGGAGGTTGGTGACTGAGCTTCGACAGAGCTCAGTGATGACGGCGTCCGGTCGTGTCTTCTCGTCTACGAGCTTGGCGGTGGAGTCGAGGTCGGGAGCTCGACGGAGGAGACGGAGCTCGAGTTCGGAGCTCAGTCGCGAGGCGGTTGGATGGCGAGCTCGAAGAGGAGGTGAGGGAGCTCTGAAGCTTTGATGGTGCTCGTCGGCGTGGAGACGAGAGGAGGGCTCGAGCTCGGCGTCGGTGAACTCGACGAGGAGGAAAGCTTGGCGGAGCTTGATGGAGGTCGGAGTTGTCGATGTGGTGGTGGAGCTCGTCTGTTGGGAGAGCTCGACAGCTATGAAGGGAGAGCTCGAGAGGTTCAAGCTTAACAGTGGGTTCGGTGAGAAGGTCGAGCTCGGCAATGGCTAGCTCGACGAGGAGTTGGGTTCGAAGCTCAGTCGAGGAGCTTGGTGTTCGTTGAGCTCGACGGAGGAGGAGAGCTTGGCGGAGCTTGATGGAGGTCGGAGTTGTCGGAGAGCTCGAGGGAAGGAGCTCGGCGTTGAGGAGAGCTCGACAACGGAGCGATGGGTTCGAAACTCCGGAGCTTTGTGAGCTCGGTGACGGAGAGGGTGGAGTTCGTCAAGTTGGCGAGGAGCTGTGGTCGAGCTCGGCGAGGGGAGCTCGTGAAGGAGTGGAGGTGGTCGGCCATGGAGGAGCTTCGAAGCTCGACGTTGACGAGGTGGTGCCGAGCTCGAGGATCGACGAAGGAGGAGCTCGAGATGCTTGTGCTCTTCATTGGAGCTGGCGACGGCGATGGGTTCTCGCGTCGTGGAGGAGCTCGCCGCTGAAGCTCGGCAGTGGAGGCGAGGAGGTGAAGCTCGGCCATGGAGGTGGCGAGCTCGACGTCGAGGAGGTTGACGAAGAGGCGGCTCGAGCGTGGTGGTCGGCGAGGTCTGCTTGGAGCGGCGGTGCGCTCGGAGTTAGGTTCGGCGAGGGAGGAGCTCGGGGTCTGGACGAACGTGGCGAAGCTCGGAGCTCAGCCTTGGAGGAGTTGGGTTTTGAAGAAGCTGTCGTTTTGGAGAAGAAGCTATCTTCTGTTGGTTTTGGTGCCAAACGTAGGAGGAGAAGAAGTGATGGTTCGGGTTGGATCCTTTAGCGGGTTCAAACCGACCCGTTTAGCCCTCTTTTCTTTTTTTTTTGTGGGTCTGTGCTGGTGCCGAACTCAAGTCCGTAAAACGGTCGGTGTCAGGAACGCCCGGCAGCGGGCGCCGAACTCAACTGTGCCGAACTCAAGCCCGTAAAACGGTCGGTGTCAGGAACGCTCGGCAGTGGGTGCCGAACTCGAATTTTCCCCCCATAACGAGGTCGGTGTCAAGAACGCTCGGCAGTGGGTGCCGAACTCGAATTTCTCCTCCATAACGAGGTCGGTGTCAAGAACGCTCGGCAATGGGTGCCGAACTCAAATTTTTCCCTGCAGAGTTCTTCTTGATGTTCCCGGTGCTACGGAGGTCGGCTCGGGGCGTGCGACCCCTTGTTTTGAAGCTAATTCGAAGATCTACGACTTTTCTTTAGGAGTGAGATGAAGATTCACCCTCCTTCCTGGTCAAAACAGCCAGAGAATATCCTTGTATACATGAGGTTGAGGAGAGTTTTCGATGTTCCCGGTGCTACGGAGGTCGGCTCGGGGCGTGCGACCCCTTGTTTCGAAGCTAACTCGACGATCTACGACTTCTCTTTAGGAGTGAGACGAAGGTTCACCCTCCTTCATGGTCAAAATAGCCCCGCAACATTCTTGTCTTCATGAAGTTGAGGAGTGTTTTGGTTTTTTGCTTGGGATCGGCGGCAACTTTGTTGGAGAAGATTGGGAGGAGAGAGAGAGGGTTTGGGTTTGGATCCTTAACGGGTCTGAACCCGACCCTATAGCCCCCCTTTTCTTTTTTGTGTTGTTTGTTTATGAGAGCGTTCGGCGAAGGGGTGCCGAGGTCCGATTTCCCCCCCCCCCCCCCCCCCCCCCCCCCCCCCCCCCCCCCGTAACGAGGTCGGTTCCGAGAACGCTCGGCAGTGGGTGCCGAACTTGATTTTTCCCCTGTAACAGGGTCGGTTCCACGAACGCTCGGCAGTGGGTGCCGAACTGGAATTTTCCCCTATAACGAGGTCGGTGACACGAATGCTCGGCAGTGAGTGCCGAACTTCTAGACTTGTTGTTTTTAGGGGTTTGTTTTTTTACCCTATAACAAGGTCGGTGTCACGAATGCTCGGCAGCTGGTGCCGAACTCCAATTTTTCCCTGCAGAGTTCTTCTTGATGTTCCCGGTGCTACGGAGGTCGGCTCGGGGCGTACGACCCCTTGTTTCGAAGCTAATCCGAAGATCTACAACTTCTCTTCAGGAGTGAGATGAAGATTTACCCTCTTTCATGGTCAAAATAGCCCCGCAACGTCCTTGTCTTCATGAAGTTGAGGAGTGTTTTGGTCGTGGGGATTTTGGAAGAGGAGCTCCACTCCTAGGGGCGGAGAAGCTGTGCTGGGAAAAACCCTTGTGCCAGGAAGACCCTTGTAAGAGCCGTGGGAAGACCCATCCTTTGAGGTGAGCAAAACGAAGAGCTTGGCTTAGGGAGAGAGCCATTTGGGAGACAAGTTTGAGGAGCAACTCTAGGAGAGAGTTGTGAGCTCCGAACTCGTTGAGAAGAGGTCCACTTCGGAGGCGAGCGGAGCGAAGAGCTTGACTCTATAAGAGAGCCATCTGGAAGAGGAGTTTGAGGAGCAACTCTAGGAGAGAGTTTTAGCTCCGAACTCGTTTGAGAAGAGCTCCGCTTAGGAGGCGAGCGGAGTGAAGAGCTCGACTTGTAGAGGAGCCATCTGGAAGAGGGGTTCGAGGAGCAACTCTAGGAGAGAGTTTTAGCTCCGAACTCGTTTGAGAAGAGCTCCGCTTTGGAGGCGAGCGGAGTGGGGAGCTCGATTTGTAGAAGAGCTATCTGGAAGAGGAGTTTGAGGAGCAACTCTAAGAGAGAGTTTTAGCTCCGAACTCGTTTGAGAAGAGCTCCGCTTTGGAGGCGGGCGGAGTGAAGAGCTCGACTTGTAGAAGAGCCATCTGGACGGTTGATCACGATCGTGGCGCGAATCACGAGACAAGAGGCACGAGTTTCGAGAAAACGTTATCTTGTCGTTTTGTGGTGACGTGGCGCGGTCTAATCCATCCATCACGCTTGAGTGCGAATTTTGAGATGATTTGACTGTGGTTTCGTCTCGGGAGGTTTTTTCGCCATATACGAGGGTCAGTACCTCGTCCGCTCGGCTCGACAGTCGCGGGGCAGGTTGGGATGGCCATCTAACCCCGGCCCGTTTGAGGACAAGCCGGTGAGATAGAGTCGAGCCATAGGAGAGATCCGATCGTTAGATTAGTTTAAGGGATGCAGGAGCAGTTCCGAATGGTGAGCTACTTCTAGTCCGCTTAGGAGCGAACTTGCGAAGTAGAATCGAGCCAAGTGTTGGACTCCGATCCATTCAACGGCTGCAGGAGCAATTTCGAACGGCGATCTACTTCCGGCTCGTCTGTGGGCGAGCCGAGGAAGAAGAGTCGAGCCGAGTGCTGGACTCCGAACCATCGTGAGGTTAGTTTAAGGGATGCAGGAGCAGTTTCGAATGGCGAGTTACTTCTAGTCCGCTTAGGAGCGAACTTGCGAAGTAGAATCGAGCCAAGTGTTGGACTCCGATCCATTCAACGGCTGCAGGAGCAATTTCGAACGGCGATCTACTTCCGGCTCGTCTGTGGGCGAGCCGAGGAAGAAGAGTCGAGCCGAGTGCTGGACTCCGAACCATTGTGAGGTTAGTTTAAGGGATGCAGGAGCAGTTTCGAATGGCGAGCTACTTCTAGTCCGCTTAGGAGCGAACTTGCGAAGTAGAATCGAGCCAAGTGTTGGACTCCGATCCATTCAACGGCTGCAGGAGCAATTTCGAACGGCGATCTACTTCCGGCTCGTCTGTGGGCGAGCCGAGGAAGAAGAGTCGAGCCGAGTGCTGGACTCCGAACCATTGTGAGGTTAGTTTAAGGGATGCAGGAGCAGTTTCGAATGGCGAGCTACTTCTAGTCCGCTTAGGAGCGAACTTGCGAAGTAGAATCGAGCCAAGTGTTGGACTCTGATCCATTCAACGGCTGCAGGAGCAATTTCGAACGGCGATCTACTTCCGGCTCGTCTGTGGGCAAGCCGAGGAAGAAGAGTCGAGCCGAGTGCTGGACTCCGAACCATTGTGAAGTGCTTAGCAAGTTGTGGGAGCAGCCATGTAGAAGAAGCTGGACTCCGAACTCGTTGAGAAGAGGTCCGCCTTGGAGGTGAGCGGAGCAAAAAGCTCGGCTCTGGAAGAGAGCCATTCGTGAGACAAGTTTGGGGAGCAACTCTAGAAGAGAGTTGTGAGCTCCGAACTCGTTCAGAAGAGGTCCGCCTTGGAGGTGACCAAAGTGAAGAGCTCGGCTCTGGAAGAGAGCCGTTTGTGAGACGAGTGCGAGGAGGAGCTTTTGGTGAGAGTTGTGAGCTCCGAACTCGTTGAGAAGAGGTCCGCCTTGGAGGTGGGCGGAGCAAAGAGTTCGGCTCTGGAAGAGAGCCATTTGGGAGAAGAGTTTGGGGAGCAACTCTAGGAGAGAGTTGTGCGCTCCAAACTTGTTGATAAGAGGTCCGCTCTGCATGGGAGCGGAGTGGAGAGCTCGGCTCTGGAAGAGAGCCATTTGTGAGATGAGTTTGGGAGCAACTCTAGGAGAGAGTTGTGTGCTCCGGACTTGTTGAGAAGAGGTCCGCTTTGCAGGGGAGCGGAGTGGAGAGCTCGGCTCTGGAAGAGAGCCATTTGGGGGACAAGTTTGAGGAGCAACTCTAGGAGAGAGTTGTGCACTCCGAACTCATCGAGAAGAGGATCCGCTCCGGCGGCGAGCGGAGGGAAGAGCTCGGCTCTGGAGGAGAGCCATTTGTGAGATGAGTTTGAGGAGCAACTCTTGGAGAGAGTTTTGAGCTCCGAACTCGTTGAGAAGAGGTCCGCTTCGGCGGCGAGCGGAGGGAAAAGCTCGGCTCTGGAAAAGAGCTGTTTGCGGGACGAGTGTGAGGAGGATCTCTTGGAGAGAGTTGTGAGCTCCGAACTCATTGAGAAGAGGTCCGCCTTGGAGGTGGGCGGAGCGAAGAGCTCGACTCTGGAAGAGAGCCATTTGTGAGACAAGTTTGAGGAGCAACTCTTGAAGAGAGTTGTGAGCTCCGAACTCGTTCAGAAGAGGTCCGCCTTGGAGGTGAGCGGAGCAAAGAGCTTGGCTCTGGAAGAGAGTCATTTGGGAGAAGGGTTTGGGAGCAACTCTAGGAGAGAGTTGTGTGCTCCGGACTTGTTGAGAAGAGGTCCGCTTTGCAGGGGAGCGGAGGGAAGAGCTCGGCTCTGGAAGAGAGCCATTTGGGACCGCTCACCCGGACGTTGTTGGCGGGAGGCTCCCTCTCGGGCCCGCTTCTCGTCCAGACGGTAGCGCAGGTCCTCTTCCTTCTGCTGATTTTGAGGATTGTGGGAGGCCATGGAATCCGTAGAGGCGTTGTGTACGGAGACGTGGTCTTGATGGAGAGGTTGCTTCATGCGGGAGCCCCCCGCACCGGCATTCTGTGGACCGGAAGGACCCTTTGGGGGTTGTTGATTCTGAGGGAGAGGCTGATCTTGTTGAAGAGGGTCCTCTACTTGAAGCGGGGGTTGTCCCTGCTGCGGAGCGGGTTGGACGGGGACTACCTCTTGCTGATCGGCGGGGTTGGGTCCACGGTTGGACCCTCTGGATCTTACTTTCCTAGGAGGCATGGCTGGAGAAGATCTGACCAACGGGAAGAGGAGGGGCTGCTATTCGTATGGTTCCCACAGACGGCGCCAATCTGTTACCGCTAAATCTGGTGTGGGGATAAACAGATAGAATTTGTGAGTTCGTGGAAAACCTGAATAGCAAACCTCTAACCTGATCCGTCGGAGATTGATCGTTGACTCCCGCCGTTAACCTGCAAAAAGTGCGAGACACCGGGGTTGATCCCGGCGACGCACCCTCCGACGCTCAAGTCAGTAATCAGAAATGATTAAGAAAGAGCGTAAATTGGAAAAGTATTGATTACCTCGCAATGGAGATGGATGGGGGGTATTTATAGGCGTCTTTGGGACTGGATTAGGAATGTAATCCCCGTGATTAGATAAGGAATATTCTCCTAGTAATCAGATAAGGAATTGAATCCCTAATTCCCAGTGAAAAGATAGATGTAAATCAGGGCCGTTGATTAAGATCTAATCAGAGACCTTGATTGTATCTTGCTGGATCGGGTGTGCAGCGGATTGGAACCCATACCCAGTTGACGTGGATCCGTTCATGGATTATTGGGCTTTGAATAAAGACCCAGTTCCCATTTCAGACCCGTTTGTAGGTGAAATTACCATTTTACCCCTGAACTTTAAGATTCGTGTCCGATGTGAACGGTCCCGATTTAATCCTATTTTTAGCCATATCACCAGCCAACTAAAGACTCTAACTTTTAGTGGCGCTGGAGTTCCCCAGATGACCTTCTCCTGAAGACATCTAATTCCACCGTCGTTAAGCCAACCGTACATAGAAGCCACCGAGAAATTTTGTGATTGTTCGATGTTCCACCATCTCTTGTTGCATTCATTGTTCATTTGACCGCCTTCCTCTTGAATCAGCCTATTTAGCTCTTCGAACTGCCCGATACTCTCCTGTGATAATTGGTCTGACATAGTAAGTATCAATTTCCCACTTTTCCATACATCTGCTACTACAACATCTGGGTTGACTGCAACCGCCTCTGCTTGTGGGAAAAGATTTTTTAGTGTTCCGTTCCCACACCACTTATCCTTCCAAAACCTAGTGTTCTTCCTGCTCCCAATCCTGTATCTAGTATTGGTGTTGAAAATCTCCCCTTGTTTCACCATGCCTTTCCATAGAAACGAAACCCTACCAAACACACTCCGACCTCCGAACCTATATTTTTTCCTTTTACAGAAAATCTCAAAAGAATAGGTCCACCATCCTTTTCTTCGCTTATTGATCTTCCACCACCATTTGCTTAGCAGTGTGCGATTCATTTCGTGCAGATTGAGGATTCATAATCCGCCGAATTTCTTTTTCATACATACTCTTCCCCATTTGACTAGATGAAACCCTTTGTTGCCCTCGTCGGTTCTTTTCCATAAGAATCGTCTTCTCATCTTATCAATCTTGTTGATAACCCATTTTGGAAGTTCATAAATTGACATGAGATATAATGGGATAGCGCTGAGAACCGAGTTAAGCGGTGTAATCTTCCCCCCTAATGATAGGTATCTGCTCCTCCACCCTGCCAATTTCTTCGCAATCTTCTCAATCAGTGGTGTCCAATCCTCTCTTAATAGGTTCCCTGGCCTAATTAGCGTTCCTAGATATTTAATCGGGAACTCGACCTTCTCGCAACCTAAGATTTCCATGATATTGTCCACTGGGATTGATAACTGTTCGGTAATTGGGATGACACAACTCTTTTTCAGGTTTACTTTCAGCCCCGACCAGCTTTGGAAGCATACCAAGGCCGCTTTGATCGCTACCGCTTCACCAACATTTGCTGTGCCAAATGAAGGGTGTCATCCGTGTATTGGAGGATAGTCATCGGCTCGGTAATTCCTTTGACCTGAATTCCTTTGATCACGTTTTTCTCCTGTGCTATGTTAATCATTTCAGCTAGCCCGTCCGCTATGATGGCGAATAACAATGACGATAAAGGGTCTCCCTGCCTGAGGCCTATTTTGCATCTTATTTCTTTCCCCTGCCACTCGTTAATTTGTACGAACGATTTTCCACCTTGAACGCATAGCTTGACCCATGCTCTCCATTTGGTTCCAAATCCCTTGAGCTTTAGTGCCTCGTCCAAACATTCTCAGTTAACAGAATTGTACGCCTTTTGGAAGTCAATTTTAAGGAGGAATCCATCCGCCTTTCCTTTGTTTCCCCTGAATACAACTTCATGTGTTGCCGCGATGCTGTCCGTGATGTCTCTGCCGCGGATAAACCTGCTCTGCGATGTTGCCACCACATCTTGAAGGTTCGGAGCCAATCTTTGGGCCAATACTTTCGTTATTATTTTGAACGACCCGTTTAAAAGGCTAATCGGTCTGAAATACTCCGTCGTATGAACTTCCTACTTCTTAGGAATTAGAATAACTGAAGCGTAGTTAATCCTTTCCAAGTTTGCGCTTCCTTCGTAGAGTTCGTTGAAAATGTTCAGTAGATCTTCCTTGATAATCAGCCAATATTTATTGTAGAAAAATATGGGTAGACCGTCCGGACCTGGTGCTTTGTCCTGATCGAGCTTCTTGATTGCATTTTTTACTTCCTCTTCTGAGAATCTATTTTCAATTCTTTCGCTTCCATCTATCTTTGAGGAGCTCCACATGTCTTCCTGCAACGAACATCTAGCCTGATTATTTCTGCCCAATATCTCGTGATACTTGTTGTCTAGATGATTTCTAATGACCTCCTCATTCTCGGTCCAGGTACCCTCAACATCTAGGCTGACTATGTGATTTTGTCTTCTTCTTCCGTTTGCCACCTTGTGAAAGAATTTAGTATTGGCATCCCCTTCCTTTATAGTGTGGTTCTCTATTCTCGTTTCTTGCAACCCATAGATAGTATGTTGGATTTTATTAATGGTTAGCGAAATCATTCTTTTTTTGCTCTTTTGTCTCAACCCCCTAACATTCCAAAAAATGTATACCATTAAAGAACTAAAAAAGACACCTATCCCCAATCCCCCTACCAACTCGGTCGACCCTATACGAGAATTCCCTTGGTTTCCCTTCTAATAATTGCCACCTTTTCTAATTGCTCTGCCCTATTAGAGCCCATGGCTAGACCGTAGAGACTAGCGAAATAAATAAGCGAATCATTATTTAATGAATTGAGAATTGAAAGGTCGGGAATTAAAGTACCTCCACCCATCGAGTCTTGCTCCCCTTCTATAGACCGCTCTTTGTTCTTCTCGTTTTGGGAATTCATGAGCTCTCCCCCTTTATCAATTTGCCGCTTTCCTTTCCTTTGGTACTCGGTGATTTTCTTACTATTATTGCTACAGACACTTCCCCTAACTTCTTTGTCTTCTATCTCTATTTCCGTAGCTGACATTATGTTGTCTTCTCGAACTCCGTCTAGTACTCCAATGATTCCTCCTCCGGTATCCTAATTTGATGAATGTTGAATCTGCTGAATTTGTTGAGCATTGGACTCATCCTCCACTGTAATAGGATCAGGGCCCATTCGGCCCATTTGCTTTGAATCTAGAAGGCCTTGTCGTTCGGTGGTGATGCTGGCTTTTACACCCTGGTTTTGAATCTCAGTAGACTTGCTACTGACTAGTGCCTTCATAGCCAGTCTAATAGAGTCTTCCACTTCTTCATTTGTGAAAAGTGACCACTCTTCTTTTCCTAGGCCCAGTACCCTACTCACCTCTCGGCCCCCTACGTCCAGGTCACAATTTTGGAGAATCCCGTGTTTAGCTGTATCCCTCGTACTTGATTTGACTTCCAGCTTTCTTGTTTCCCCGTTCCCAACGTGCATCAGAACCCCCTCACCCTGCTTTCGGTGCCAAGAAACAGAGTTTTTGAATATCTCCACCTCAGCTCCTCCCCTCACGTGATTCCCTACCATGGATGAGCGTTCAGGATCAGAGTGTAACTCAATCAATGGCATGTGATCCTTTCTGCATCGATCAGAAGATGAGTGGGTGAGATTGGTGCCCCCGAGATCCAGTGGATGTACTTTATCGTCTAACTCCAGCTGAAGATCATGGCCGCTCGTTGCTTCTTCTTCCGCAGCCACCGTGCATCTGAAAGAGATGCTTTTTTTGCCTCGACCATGACCATCACCTCGTAAGCCTCACCTTCGAAGTCTACAATAATTTTTGATGGGATATCCATCGAATTCATCACCCCAACATGAACTCGAGCGTATTTTCGACAAACGTGAGTTAGCGTCCCCTTGTCAATCTCGATGAGCAAGCCGAAGTTGCGAACTATGTTTTGGAAGCCGGATCTTACCCAACAGTGGAGGGGTAGGTTGAACAAGCGAATCCAAACTGAGGGGAATGACTCCGCCTTTAGCAACCCAATATCCCGCGACCAGAGCTTCAGCGTTAAGAAGAACTCTCGTCCATGCCGATCCCTACCTTCCACACCCTTCAACTTAAGAGCTGATTCTGTCACCTCCTCATCGTTGCAATGGGTAAAGAAGCAGTGAGGCAAAATATCCTGCACATTCCAAGTCGGCGATGGTGCCAGCAGTGCAGTAAGGAAATCGCTAATGCCCTGGGCCGTTGGATTACCCGTCTGTGCCTTCACCATGATGCAACTCCGATAGCGCCGCTCGAAATCGGCCATTAATGGCGTTGGGGTTATCATGGCATTAATTATCTTTCTCTCCCCCGCAATGCTTTCTTGCGTCTTGCTCGCTTCAGAGTTTGGTGGCGATGCACGTCGTCCTGTGAGCTCTTTGGAGAATGAGGCGGACGAAGCTCTGTTTTTGGGGCATGCCGTCGAGATGTGGCCGGAGGTTTTACAAATGCAACAAAACCAATCATTCTTACAATTATTGATTGAATGGCTAGTCTTCGCGCACTTATGACAGCTTTGTCGACCCTTGTTCTTGTGCTCGCCAGAGATGCTCTTGCTTGGAGTTCTTCTGTGCACTTTCCTTGGCTTCATGAGGATCCATTCACCTTCTTCATCCTCTCTCCTCCTAGGGCTCTCCTTCTCTGGCGAGAAAGATCGGTGGTGAACTCTATGTTCGACCACTCCTCTGTGAGTACCTCTTGTGACCTCCGCGTAACTCCTCTTTGCGCTTTAAACAACTCTTGTGCTTTGGAGACGAGGCTCCGGAGAAGGACGACGTAATCTCTCTACGTTTCGTTCCCTCGTCTTAAAGACATCTGCGCCCCTCTCGCGTGCCTTACCGGACGATGGTGACCGGTGGGCGAGCGGTTTGATCTTCTTTCAGATGGCCTGCTACAGTGGTGGAACTGTTCAGTGATCCTCTTCTTCCCATGCGACTCTCTCTCCTCCTCCCTTTCGCGCTTTGGCATCGCGTCCGATCTGGGGCTGTGGCCTCTCCCTAGCTTCTCAGAAAGATGGTGGTCGTGGTGCTGTTGTGAAGAGGGGGTGGAGCTCTCATGTCTCTCGCTATATTTCTCATCTTTTTGGGGACCTTTGATATCTTATGGTTAGAAAAATGTAAATCTATTTTTAAAATTAAATGGGAAATCTCTAGTCCAACTGTTAAATTCAAGTAAAAATAAGTTTAGAAAATACACTGGTTTGATGGATAAAGTCAAGCCTAAAAGGCCTTGTCCATGAAAGTCGGATGCCGCCTCCATACTGGCAATAAAGATAATACCGAGTAATCAGCTCGCATGCGCATGGGTGAACCAATACTCTTAACCAGGATAATGCTTCAAGTTACCCAAAGATAATATACAAACTTTATATTTTGTGAATCAAATAATGAAATATACTATTCTAGTTATATCTTGTTCTATTCTATAAGTGCCTTTAGCGGTACTGGGCCTTTTTATAGGCTATAAAAAAATATAACATTATAGAGTAATAAAACATAATTAACTATTTAAATTAATGCTTTGAAATGGTCAAAGTAACAACTCTTTTAAAAACATAAAATAATGTAATGAAGATTACATTTGTATAAAATACTAATGAGTATTAATAACCCTTTTTATAACATTTAATTTTACAAAAAATAAAATCAACACATACCCACTAAAAAAATTGAATTTTAGAACAAATGAAAATAACATCTTGTTTGGGCAATACAAACTTCTTGCACCAAATTGGAAAGGTAGGTCATGCCCAAAAATAAAGCAAACACATAGAGGAACACAAAGTTGGTTTGGATTCATTCAAATTTTCTTGGATAAGGATGCAATCTGATCACACTGAGATAGAAGCATTTTGGGGAACAGTGGGACCCACACGAGCAAATCTGCCTCCTTGGGATTGATCATTGATTGGAGAAATAGACTGTTGCACCAAATTAGTGTAAGTGGTGCATCAGATAGTTAAATGGATGAACATTAAGAATGTCATTTTCATTTTTTTTCATAAATGAAACCAATTTTTCTAGTAATTTGATTAATAAAAATATTTTTTCGGATTACGCACTAATAAATATATCATGATTCCATACAATTCAATTATAAACAGTGGGAGGACATTTGGGACCCTAAAAATTTTGTAAAACCCTCGAATATAGATCAAAATTTTTATTTGGTCCCCCAGTTAAAAAAAATTTGGGACCCCCAAGTCTAATCCACCTCTTATTAAAGGCTCAAAATAGTGGTATGAGCTTTGGGCTAAAAATTAACAGTGATACTTATTATTTGATCTGTGTAATCATTGGATAAAATTTTGAATAAGAAACTAGTGTGCACACAAGTTACAAGTATATTTATTCATTTGAGTCGTATCTCTTAGCCTCTAGTACTATAATAGTATAAATAGTGTAGTATGATTATTGATTAGTATTACTCTTACCAAATTTAGAGTACAACTGTACAAATGCGAAAAAATACATGATACTAAAAATATAAATTCGAATATTTACTTTGATTATAATTTTGTTTTGATCCAATTACTTTAATTCTTCAAACAAAAGTAAAATAAGAGATTTTCGGCAACAATTATGTCGATACCGGGAGAAAAAAAAATTGGAACCCCCATTTTGATTTGTCTGGCTCCGCCACTAATTATAAATCACTATTTCTGTGTTACAGTCTTCGAGCAATTCTAATGAAAGTGATTAGTCATAACTTCAATTACAGAATTATGAAAATTCTTATTCATATTAAGTGAATAGTTTCATTCTCTATATACTTTGCATTTGAACTCACTTATTATAGACCATTTTAGACTTCTAATTAAAAATAATTTCTTTTAACTGACTATTTTAAAATTTGCTCGAGCTAGAAATATGAAAATAGTTATTTATGAGTGAATTAGAATATTTATAACGAAAACCCTACAAAATTTTAATTTCTCAAAAAACATAAGCCTTTGCATAAGCATTGGTCTACTATTTTTAGAATTCCCAAAACTCCAGCTAATCTCTACTACTATAATGGGAGAAGACCTCAGTGTAATTTGTCCTTAATCCAACCCGTACAACGCACGTGCTGATAGATTTTTTTTTTGCCTTTTTCATTCTCCCAATTTTTCTGTGCACGTGTATAATACTAGTTATTTGAAACGAGAATACATAAGACACAAATGGAACCCGCTAAAACTAAATAGTGACAATTGACTTGAGCATGCAGTAACACTACATTGCTACATTGTGTTCTTTAAATTAATTTTAAAAACAACCTCGCATCAAACCATACAGTTATCCATTTCCCATCATTTACTGGATTAAGACCTTAACATAGAAAATAAAAGGCTTGATGTCAAAGTTGACCATATTAGTCTCCTAGATACAGGGTTAAGTTTGTATGTTGACATAACTTTTAAAGTTGATTTTTGTATGAAGGGTAAATTGACACTCTTTTTATACTTCAAATACTCTTTAAAAATGTAAATATTAGTTACAACTTACAACTCAAAAAAGCATAAAAATTGTAACTCAAGATAATTTTACAAACTGAATTGCAATAAAGTTTCACACAGAGTTGAATACAACTTTTTTTGCCAAACACTACATATCACAGATAACTCACATAGAGTTCAAAATCCTTCAATTCAAGTAACTCAGATAAAAAATTTATCAAAATTAAGGCCATGGAGGGTTGAGACAATGAGATTACAACATTTGATACTAGTTAAGAATGAATATACACGGTGCAGACAATGGATCAAAGATTCTGGCCCAGAATGCTTTTCATTTCTCCATCAAGGACTTGTGAGGTTCAGATTTGCTGCAGTGCTTGAATACGCAGCACTAGTTCCATCCGCAACAATGGTAACAATGGCAAAGAATCTCTGTACTTCCGTTTCTTGCTTGGCATAGTTAATTCTGTGATCACAGCATTTGGTTCCCGATTGGCGGCAAATATAGAAACTGAAGTTGCTGCAGCTTTGCCTTGCTAACAGTGGCCCATTCTTCTGAATCAACCATCCTACTGAGCTCACCCTAAACCTGAACAGAAGTGAAAGTATTAAGCTCAGATTATGAGAAGTTTCGCCTACATTAAAATGCTGCAGATCTATATCAGGAAATTTCTTCATGCAGAGTGATTATAATTGCTGTGGATGATTCCACTCTTTTGATAATGATCAAGATGAACATGTAAGAGCAATTCAAGTGGGTTGGAGAGCTCTTGCTCATCCCATCACAAGTCACAGCTGTGTAGTACTATTGGAAGGAAAAAAAAATCTAAAATGCACCTAGTAGATGGATGAGTAAGAGATCTTCACACGCGCACACACGCACAAGCTGCACCTGCCATGTGTGCTGGGCAAAAAAAGGAGGCACGGACGCGCACACACACATATCATATTGGATGAAGTTCTCAACATATGGTAGGGATCATTTATGGGGGTCTCTACCAAGTGACTGTAAATCATTCTGAATGAGAGACGTTCTCTCATATAGATTTGAATTGAGGCTCCCTTTCCACAAGTAGCTCAGTCCCACAGAACAAATCTCATCAAATTGAATGTACACAAATATACTCTGTAACTGCTTCAGTAATCCTATTGGACTAGCACTACAGTACACCCTATTTTGGAGGGGTAATAATGTAACCTAAACCAAAGGCTAGGTTTAATTCTAAAATTGAAAGGGAAATTTGATTAGATAAAAGGTGGGTAAGTGTGCCTACGTACAGCTTCAGGTTTGGGTGGGTGGGTGGTGGTGGTGGTGTGGCCCATCTGGGAAGCGGGGTTGCAGCCTCCATTTTCCCCAATATCGCTAGCTCCCATACTCATTCGAAAGAACTAGCAAGGGGAGTCGAAGATGACTCCACTTCTCTGATAGTAGATACATCCTTGTTATATCTGATTGATAAATAATGAAGAGAACATCCACAATTCTCAAAAGAAATTTGTTTTTAGAGTGTCACTGTTAAAATAAAAGGATGGCAACATGTAGAGATTAAGAAGGGCAATAACATGTCAACGAGATAAAACCAAGATCCCATAGTGAAACCAGAAACAACCAAGCAGACCATGGTTAACAAAAGGAAGAAAACAAGTTAGGTTTTAGAAAGGACCGAATCATCACAATGACTTGGAAAAAAAAAAA
This sequence comes from Hemerocallis citrina, assembly GCA_017893485.1. Lineage (NCBI taxonomy): Eukaryota > Viridiplantae > Streptophyta > Magnoliopsida > Asparagales > Asphodelaceae > Hemerocallis > Hemerocallis citrina. The sequence goes on along the minus strand of CM030358.1, from coordinate 448,931,515 downwards.
AAAAAAAAAAATCGTCCCCACTTTTCCAGTGCACATGGTTCTCAGTAATAGGGATGGCAAACGGGTCGGGTCGGTCCGCGACCCACCCGTTTAACACGGCCCGCGAAACCCGGTTTGGGTTCGGATCGAACCCGTTAACGTTAACCGGTCGACCCGGGTCACAAAATTAGCGAATCCAACCCGGATAACCCGGCCCGGTAACCAGCGAAGAAGAAGCCAACCCGCCCGCCAATCCGCGGGTTGCGACGGGTCAAACGTTCGACCCGTACGGGTCAAACGTTCGACCCGCGGGTCCAACGGTCGCAGATCGCTATTGTTCACCAGAGAGTCGTTGTAACGGCTCTTCTAGCCGTTTTTGGTGTTTTTTTTTTGTTTTTTTTATATTTTTACCCTATAAATACCCCCAAAACTCAAACAAAAAATTCACACCTTACTCTTTTACTCTCTCTACTATTATTACTCAATTCATTTCAATTTGTGAACAATTGAACAAACAAGGTAGCAAGACATATACACGATCAAATTCCGATCGTATTGATCTCAAAATTCAACGTCTTTAAGTCTTCAACTCTCCTCCAACTCCAAGTGATCAACTCTTCAACTCTCCTCCAAGCTCTCCTCGAGTCTTCAATTCCGGATTTCTACTTCTACTTCTATTCTTATTTTCACGGGTTTTTTATATACGCGTATCCACGGTGAACGGTATCAAAATTTCATATCCCTCTTCTTCTATTTTTATTTTTTTTGTAGTTACAATTTTTGGTATCTTATTTGTTTGTTAGTTTTTTGATCTTCTCTCTCACAACCCTCTTGTTATCTAGATTTTTTTTTGTAACTTATCGCCCCTACATTGTGTATTTTTTTTACATACACTACTACATATCAACATGTCTAGATCACGTGGTAGCGGTCGTAGCTAAAGTGGACAAGATTCCGCAGGCACTTCCCGTAGGCCACCAATTGTCCCACATAATGAGCCCGCCGAAGAGTACCATGATCCTCCTACCCAACAATGGGGTACACACGATGAGTTTGTAGGAGACATACAATTAGAAGAAGAACCACAACAACAAGCAACCGAAACAACACAACCCGCTAGTGGTAGGAAAAGTAGGGGAAAAAGTAGAGATTGGCATAAATTTTACGATTATATTCCGGACGAAAATTTTTCGGGTGTAGGTTAGAAAGTTTGTAAAACATGTGCTAAGCAATACAAATGGAAGAGGGGTAAGGGCACGGGTACAATTAAGCGACACATCCTAAGTGTGCATAAAGAAATTCTTGTTGACCTACCCGGCCAACAAAAAATTCACCCTAGGACCGGTCTAGTTGATAGCCACCCTTATGATCCCGATCTTATTCGTCTGGAAATGGCCCGATTAGTAATAAAGGAAGAGTTAACAATTTCCTACCCCGATAGTAGGGACTTGAAAAATTTTAATCAAATGGCCTTAAACCCTCATTTTAGAAGAATCCCGAGAAATACTTGCAAATCGGATTGTTTTAAAGTGTACAATAAAATGAAGGACGCTTTGATTGCAATTTTATGGAGTTTAACTTATAGAGTTAGTTTAACTTCAGATTGTTGGACGGGTGTCAACAATATCCCAACGATGGGAATAACCTGTCATTGGATCAACAGTGATTGGATTCTTCAAAAAAGAATCACATCACTTGCCGCGTTGCCTTATTCCCATAGTGGCATTGAAATAGCAAACCGTATTTTAGAAATTTGTGATATTTTTCATATTCGCGATAAAATTATGTGTATTAGTTTTGATAATGCATCTAACAACAATGCATCAATTAGTATTTTAAAAACCGCATTAAACCCTCTATCTGACAATATTTTTCATGTTAGATGTGTATGTCATATTTTAAATTTATGTGTTCAATATGCATTAAAAATAGTGGAACCATATATATTTAAAATTAGAAATTGTGTATATTTTATTGCATTAAGTGGCACTATATTACAAGAATGAAAAAATTGGTGTAGGATTTCAAATGTACCTTTTAGAAAATTTCCAAAGGATGTTAAACACCGATGAAAATCTATTTTTGATTTACTACAGGTTGTTACCGAATATAAAGCATGTATAAATGATTTTTGTATCGCAAAAAATATACCAAATTTTGAAATGACTCCACTCTTCCCGATTGGTATTATGCTGAATCTTTGTTGAAATTTTTAGAACCTTTTAAAACCGCAACTTTCAAATTATCAAAATCATATGAATCTACTTTAAGTAGCATTTTTATTTCAATAGTTACTATGATGCAAACTTTTAAAGAAATGTTAGATGATGCTTTTGTTAGTGATATTGTCAAACCTGCATACACAAAATTTTTGAAGTATTTTAATTCTCCTCCTATGTTGTTTTGTGTTGCTACAGTTATGGATCCTCGTATCAAATTAGAAGGTACGAAGAGTTTGATTGAAATATTTTTTAATTTACTTAGTGATGATGATAAAGAAATTGATTGCGCTTCTTTTTTAGTTAAATTTGAATCTACATTAAATAACTTGTATGATTATTATGATATATCTTTTGTATCTAGTAGTACAACTTCTGTAGTTAGTTCTTCTTCTGCTATTTCTAAATGTAAGGGTAAGAGTAATTTGATGATAGAACATTTAATTTACTTGCACAAATTCAATCAAAAAAACCTAGGACTAATAAACCAAATGAATTAAATTGGAATAACCAACAAGATTCTGAGTCTTTAGTTCTTCACTAGGTATTTTACAATGGTGGAAAAACCATGAACACATTTATAGTATTCTTAAATATATGGCTAAAGATCTACTAACTCCTCGTCTCTACAGTTGCTTCTGAAAATGCATTTTCTACAAGTAGCAGGTATCTAACTGATTACAGGAATCGCTTGAAGCCCCAATCGTTAGAGATGCTCGTTTGCACAGAATACTAGTTGAAGGCTAAAAATAGGACACAAGGAAAAGCATTATCTACGTCCACAAGTGGGAGCAACTCGCCGGAAGAAGAAGAACAACAACAATAGCAACCAAAATGAAGAATTCAAGACCAACAACAACAAGTCAACAACAACAAATTGAAAACAATTGTAAATAGATAAAAATTGTATTAAATCTATACTTGTTATTTCAAATTAGGAAAATTGAAGTAAATTAAAATTGTATATAAGAAATTTGTTAGTGTATAAAACAAATTTGTAGAAAATTTTTATTTCTTATTACAAATTGTGAAAATTGTATAACTTGAAATCATATGAATAATATATCATTTTTTTTGGCAATTTCACTCTTTCAATCTTATTATTATTATTATTAAGATTTTTAAAGTTTATTATTAAAATTACTTTTTTTAAGTAAAAAAAAAATTAACTCTCTAACCGGGCCAACCCGCGACCCGACCCGAACCGACCCGGGTTGGACCAGAAAGGGTTCACGGGTTGGGCGGGTCGCGAATTCAGCTCTTCGACCCGAACGCGCCCAAGTCAACCTTCAACCCGGGCGGGTCCGACCCGACCCGGCCCGGTCGACCCGAATGCCAACCCTACTCAGTAAGCTCTTCCTAGAATACGACAAACAACGCAAGTTTAGACATACATCAAACACTAGCGTTCTTCGACTGAGTCTCAAGGAACCTATGAGAAAAGATTGTGGAGCAGAAGGCAAACAAAAAGAAGAGTTTTGTTTCTTAGAGAGCAAGTTTATTTTTTCTTCTGGGTGCTATTCTTCTCCTTAATCAGAGATGTGGATATCAAAGTGGGCGAGATTTTCTCACCCATTTATCCATAATCTCTCAACAATTTCAACAGACCAAAAAATCTAACTATCTGTTAAAACTGAAAAAATAAAGATAGAATATTATCTTTATTATTAGTTAACCAGCCCAACCTCAAAGGCCCTAAGGCCCACATCTGCGCTCCGTATAAATAGGGTATGTACTCACAATGGATCCTAGTGAATCCATGCCCAAATTTATTAACTCCCAGTACCCTCCAAACATTGAGGAAGGGTAATTATACATAAAGATCTCCACACCACTTATCCCTCCTACATGGGAGTAAAGATTTCTCATATATGGACAAAGTCCATATAAGACAAAACAAACTCATTTGAGAATTGTGGAATTCTCTTCATTATTTTTCAACAATCCCCCACAAATTCATAATTCAAAATTTTGAAACCGATGTTCATCATACTATGCTTTCAATACATGTAACTCCGATTTGAACCTTTACCTAAGTTATCACTTAAACCTCCACAATAACACGGAGAACTTATGTCATGAACCAGAACCTTCGTTGTATAGATATCCATTGAAAACAACACAATACAGGTTTTGACTACAATCTTTAGGAGTGGTGCTTTTAAGATCATGCACCCTTATCCTGTTTCATGAATGATTTCAAGGAATGACCCAATTCCTCTAAATGCAACCACACAATTACATTAACGTAGTTGGGCTTCTCCAGACATTTGTTACATAAATATCGTCTATACAGACTCTTAACACATTCAAAATCAAAACACTTAATAACTTTGTAGCTCAAGCAATCTAAGGAAGGTTTGTAATAAGATTGACACACATACATCAGTAATATTTATTTGTATTTATTTGCTTTCTTGCTTCACTCATCAGCTTGTTATTACCCACTGAACGTACTTTGTGGGATCTCCATTCAGATAGGTTGGGTCGCCACAACAATTGAGTAATCAATGGGCCTCAGTCCCATCTCCAACCTGAATTTCTGGACTAAAGTACTATCAAGTCCTTTAGTGAAAGGATATGCCATATCGTCCTTAGTTCCAACAAAATCCACAGCAATCACATCCTCTGCTTTCGAAATACCCTTATAGACTTAAGTTTGATACAGATATGTTCTCTTTCCCTTTGGTTATAATTCTCACTCAATTGTGGTCATGTCATCACAATGCAGAGAGACAACATGAATCTGTTTGGACATTAATGGCATCCTAGACAAAAGTCCCTTGAGCCATTCAGCTTCAAAAGCAGTCATGTCCAAAGCATATAGCTCTGCCTCAAAAGTAGACCGAGCTACTATGGTCTGTTTCACAGATCTCCAAGAGACAACACCACTACCCAAGGTAAACACATACCCTGTAACTCCATTGGCATAACCTTCCAACAGAGCAGGAAATTTACCCAGGCAAATGTTGCAGTCCCTTTAAGATACCTAATTCCTATCCAAATCCTCTCAATGGGTGCTGTTTGGACAACTTGTTTATCTACTAAGTTTTGACACAACAGAAAAAAATATTTGGTCTTGCAATGTTAGATACATCAAACTTCCAATAATTTGCTAATATCTCCACTGACACACAACATCACTAGTGTTCTTGTACAGTCATTGAAGGATTTTAACGTTATGATGAGTATAATTTCAAAGTTTCGAAGTATGAATTTTTTGGGAATTGTTGAAAAATAAGGAAGAGAAAATCCACAATTCTCAAATGAGTTTGTTTTGTCTTATATAGATGTTGTCCATATATGTAATTGGTAGATATATGGGAAATCTTTAGTCCCACATAGGAGGGATAAGTGGGGTGTGGTGGTCCTTATATATAACTACTCCATCTCTATGTTAGTTTAGAGAGTATGGAAAGTTATTGGATCTGCGCATGAATTCACTAAGACCACTAGTGACTACATACCTTATTTATACTATCACTCCCATTTTGTTACCCACTATCTTTTATTTCTGTTTCAAAAACAAATGAACATAGCATCCAGAAAAAACACACTAAGAACATGACTTCTCTTTCTCGTATCTGCTCCCCTATGTTTTCTTATAGGTTTTTTGAGACTCAAGATAGCAATGGTTTGGTGTCCGCTTACCCTGTGTTGTTGGCCGTTGTATCCTAGGAAGAGCTCGCCAAGAACCTGACACATCAGTAAAGTGGGGGTGACCTTTTATTTTGGGAAAGTCGTCATTGCGACGATTCGGTTCTTTTTAAACCCTAACTTGTTTTCTTCCTTTTGTTTTCCTAGTTCTGCTTGGTTACTTTTTTTGTTTTGTTATTGTATCTTCATTTTATCTATTTGACATGTTATTGCCCTGCTTAATCTCTATATGCTGCCAACATCCATTGTATCACAAACCGATGAAACGAGTCATATTAGTTGAAGCAAATATTTGAACTATTACTGCAGTGCTAATGACATTTAGCCTTAAACAATACAAACTGATTCGACTGAATCTTGCTAAAGAACAAATGACCTCAAATATTCAAGTTGTATCTTGCGTACTAAGATAATTTTTTAGTATAGTACAAATAATTGTTGAGCATCCATGTATTTACATAGCTTTGGCAAATGGTAACTTCAACAAAAATATTTCGGGTAAATTCCCTTTAGTTCCTGGCCCAAAAAGCTAAATATGTTTATCCTCCAAACAAAATATGTTCCCTCCAAACTCCATATACCCCCTCCATTATTCCCCATACCCAAAATAATAACCCCCCAAAACCCCTTTTCTTGCCTCTATTACTCACATTAGAAAACACAAAATTTTCACCCTCCCCATTAACTCTCATCTTGCTCTCCAGCATTTCCTTTCCTTTGCACCCTTTATTTTTCTTCATTATCAATGTTGATTCTTGATCTTTAGTTTCCACTGTAGCAAAAAAGAAACATTAATTCGTTTATAAAGGAAATTAATTTGTTTATAAAGGAAAACTTACAGCAGCATCGGTATGCTTTAACAAAAAATACTTCGTTTAGCTTTTAATATTGCACATCATTTAAGACCACAAGTGTTTTGTACGTTTTGATTTTCTTTAAACTTCCTGGTTGCTAGGATGAAAGAGTGAGTTTATAGTTCGTGTTGGAGAAAAAAATGGAACAAGGCACGCACTCATTTTGACTTGAAGATACTACTATGCTCAATTATGGAGAAGCTGCAGGAAAAAATCAAGGTTAACCGTTATAGGGTTTCGTTATCTTACACCATTTTTTCTCAACCAAGCAACATTTTCACACTTTTGTCGGATGATTACTTAAGAAACCTATGCAACATCTTCTAAAGATGAATGTGTAAGATCAACATGCAATTTGATATCAGGTAGCCAACGGTTGGTCATGATGACCCCAATAACCAACTTAAGGTAATCAAACATACTCTTGCTTAAGAAAAAATTTCTTTATCACATAATACTTATTGATTTTCTTCTAAAGCACACTGCTTTTTGACACTGAACTGTTTATATCCAAAACATGTTCTCTGAAATGTACTACGAACTTATTAAGGACAACCTATTGTATTTGTGTGATACAAACTACTCTCTTAACTAATTGGTTTTACGTGATCGTATACAATTTTTGTAATGAATGTATTATATTTTGTAATGTGTTTGTCAGTTTAGAGAAACATATTTTTGACTTTCGTTGTTTCTTATGGTTAGAAACCTCATGCATAAAAGAATTTATTCCGAGGATGCAATCACCACACGACAAAAATAATAGCAAACACTTACCTGCTTGGTGGCATACATGTATCAAGGTTAAACTCTTTTAAGGAATATCCATGTCTCTCATACATTATGCAATTGTGAACAAGTTTCTGTATGATTTTGTAAAAAATGAACGATAAGGTGTTACTCTGGCGTGCCAAGCGAATACACTCATGGGGTGCCCTTGGAGGTTACATGCAACATCAGCTAGAAAGACGACAAATTTTGGAAATCAAGACAATGCAGAATGAGTTGCCTTCAATAAAAAACTGGGTAAATTCCTTTTAGGTCCCTAACAAAAAAATAACTTATTTTAACCCATTTGAAAACACAAAATTCTCTTTTAACTGCAGGTATTTGAAAACTTCCCAATAAGCCCCTAAAATACTCCAAAATGTATTTAATTTGTATAATTCTGAATACAATACACATTCTGTATAATAGTATTTACCTAATCCTTAAACTGGCCTTTCTTTATTCTGATCATAAAATACAAAGTCTCAGTCTCCTCGCTTATTGGCCACAATATTTTCACACACCCATTTATGATCCGGTGATTCCTTGTCGTCTCCTCACCAACAATCCTTGTCGTCTCCTCACCAACAACGCACAATTTTTTTTAATCTCTGACAGTCTCACCTCTGATTCCTCTCAAGTCTCTCACCTTCAGTTCCCCTGATTCACTTGATATCGAATTTTGTACAAGTCAGCCCTGATACAGTGGCACCTCTGCAGTTGTGTTGGTTAGATTTTTGAACCTTTTCCTAAAACCCTAACCCTAACTTCATTTTTTGTTTGTGTTTAGATAGGTCCAAAAACTCGATCACAGAAAAGGAATTCACCCATCATTCATTCTTTAAAAGACATTTGTGCATTGTTTTGATTTCCAAAATCGTGTTATCCTTTCTAGCAGATGATGCATTCTACCTCCAAGGGCACCCCATGGTTTCCTTCGCACGACATGCTACAACGTGTTTTGGTTCATTCTTAAAAATACATTTGTGCATTGTCTTGATTTTCAAAATTGTGGTATCCTTTCTAGCAGATGATGCATGCTACCTCCAAGGGCACTCATGTTCGGTTTATGTCTTGCATACTAAGTTCGTTAAGAAGACGATGAAGCAAAGGAGGTCGAAGCGACGATTGAATGGAAGATGAGAAGCAACAACAGCAGCAACAACATGGCAGAAGATGTGTGGTTGACTGTGAAGTCGACCGACACCCCCTTGAGTTCGGTTGTAGTCAAATACGGTCAACTGTTCTCTTGGACAGTTGACTGCGTTGCGGCTGTTTGTGTTCAGGTGCGGGTCTTGGGGATTCGTTTGAAGCCCGACTTCTTCTCCAAGTTAGATCGTACAATTCTCATCGCATGATTATCTCTTCAGAAAATATCGGATGGCTATTGTATCAAGATATCAAGCTATGATTTTTCTAGATCTCTATATATTATTGTAATTGACCTCCATTGAGATCCAAGAGAGAGTACTTTATTGAAGAAAGTTTGAGAGATTTTCCTATTGTAACAAATAGTTTTTTATGGTGAGGCTAGAGAGAGGATCATGGTGAGAACTGTATATTCTTGTATCTTCTCTAGTTGAATAATATCTCGGTTCCTTCTCCACTGGATTATGGTTCGGCCCAAACCGGGATAAAATTGTGTGCTTTTAAATGTTTGATGTGGTTAACGATTTGCCTAAACTTGACAAGATCTGGCGCATCAATGTATTTCCTAACAAATGGTATCGGAGCTTCAAGTCAGAAATCTTCCGTGAGTTCGTAGGTTTGCTTGAGTTCCTTGGAGATGACAGATCATATCACGAAGATCAATCAGTTCGACGGTAAGACCAATTTTGATCTCTGGATGGTGAACATGGATGATACATTGGTTTTAAAGGGTTTGAAAATAGTCCTAGGAGATAGAGGAAAATCAATCAGCATAAAGCATGAGAATTAGGAGGAGATTTGTTCAAAAGCCTTGGGTTTAATCTGGATGTCATTGACGAGCGAAGTCAGGTGCAACCTCATGGAGCGAAGCGCGGTGAGTCTGTGAGCAAGACTCAGTACTGACTACTCAAAATCATTGTTACATGATCAAATGTACCAGATGAGAAAGTTGTCGGATTTTTCAATGAATGAAAGTACCGCTCTTCTAGATCATATAGTGGAGTCCAATATGGAGTGATCAGAACCGAAGGCGATCAATGCAGATGATCCAAAAGCTTCCAACTTTACAACCATTCTAGACGATATCTACCAAGGAGAAGTTTTTGGTAGCATGTATGATCAAGGGCATGGAGGAGAATGCACTTAGGAAGGAGAGTCAAAAATCGGCATCTACGTCTGTGAGTTACTTGGGGTGGATGGTAATTCGAATGGAATGGAAAGTGCACGAAAGAGTAGGATTCGTTGCCATTATTATAGAAGAGTTGGGCATTACAAGAAGGATTGTCATGGGCGTCAAATCCAGTGCCGCCGAATCAGGTGATAGCTTGGACAAAAAACATGTTTCAAATTTTATAGATGTGAACTCAGGCTAGTATCTTGATTCGGGAGTTTCTTCTCATATATGCCCCGAGAGTGAGATGTATGCTGCTTACAAGTTCACAGGAGATCGTTGTGCGAGAATGGTGGTTGGTGAGATTTGTGAAGTAGTTGGTAAGAGAACAGTCGTATTGGAGGCATCAGATGGAAATGGTTACACGCTAGAGAATATTATGTATATTTCTCAGTTGAAACAAAATCTTGTATCCTTGGGAGCTCTTGAAGCATGAAGCTGCAGGTACATAGCTCAAGATGAAGTTCTATCGGTTTGAAAAGGTCGTCGTAAGGTAATGAAGGGAAGGAGAGTGTTGAACACAACCTCTACAAGCTTTGTAGGAATGGAATAACCTGCGCAGGTGTTTCGAAGCCCTACTTTCCTAAAACACAATCTAATTTGATGTCACTAGAACCGTGTGAGCAAGACCACGACGTTCGAATATGGTTGAGATGTGGAGAGTACCCCGGGATTGGTGGAGTTCGTGCGGAGGGCGACGCCTCCGTCTCAAAGTCGACCGACACCCCCTCGGGTTTGGCTGGAGTCAAATACGATTGATTGCTCTCTTGGACAGTCGACTGTGTCACAACTGTTTGTGTTCGGGTGCGGGTCTTGGGGATTTGTTTGAAGCCTAACTTCTTCTCCAAGTTAGATTGTGCAGTTCTCATCGCATTGTTATCTCTTCAGGAAATATCGAATGACTATTGTATCAAGTTATCAAACTAGGGTTTCTTTATATCTCTATATATTCTTGTAAATGGCCTCCATTGAGAGCCTAGAGATGGTACTTCATTGAAGATAGTTTGAGAGGTTTTCTTATTGTAAACAAATAGTATTTCTGGTAAGGCTAAAGAGAGGGTCATGGTGAGAATTGTAATATTCTTGTATCCTCTAGTTAAATAATATCTCGGTTTCGTCCCCCCCGAATTAGGGTTTGGTCCAAACCGGGACATAATTGTGTGCTTTGTGTGTTTGGTGTGGTTAACGATTTGCCTGGTAGTTTGTGTTGATCGTGTCGTATAAACTCGGCAAGATCCGGCGCATCAATGGAATTCCTAACAAGACCATAGTTTCCTTCGCACGACATGCTACAATAACGTGTTTTGGTTCTTTCTTCACAAAGTCATATGCAAACTTATTCACAATTGTAACGTACTTGAGACATACAGTATTCCTTTAAAGAGTCAAAAATGTTGGTCATTACCTTTGACGCATGTATGGCATCAAGTAGTATACATACGCTATCATTTTCGTCGTGTTGTGATTGCATTCTCGAAACAAACTGATTTGATGCATGAGGTTTCTGACTATAAAAAAATCACGAGTCAAAAATATTATTCTCAACAAAGACAAACACATTACAAAATATAATACAATCATCATAAAAACTGTACACAATTGCATAAAAACAATTAGTAATGAAAGAAAACACAGTAGATTTTCCTTAAAAGCAGTAGTCATTAAAGTGACAAGTAATACAGTTCAGCATGTTTTGTACATAAATAATTTTGTATCAACTATGCAGTGCTTTCGAAGAAAATCAAAAAGTATTATGTGATAAAGAAAATTTCTTAAACCAAGAGTCTGTTTGATTATCTTAAATTAGTTATTGGGTCCTCATGACCGACAATTGGCAACCTAACATCCACTTGCATGTTGATCATACAAATCATTCATCTTTAGAAGATGGTGGACATATTCCTTAAGTATCTTTCAACAAAAGTGTGAAAATGCTGCTTGGCTGAGAACAAATGTTGTAAGAGATAACAAAGCTATATAAGGTTCAACCATTAAATTTTCAGTAACTTCTCCAACTAATTGACCATAGTCATATCTTTATGTCAAAATGAATGCAAGCTCGTTCCCTTTTTTCTCCAACATTAACTATATAAACTCACTCTTTCATCCCAGTAACCACTAAAGTAAATCGAAATTGAAAGGTAGAAAATATTTACAATATTAAATGATGTACAATATTAAAAGGTGAAGTTTTAATGAAACGAAACGTTTTCTGTTGAAACATGTCAATTTTGCTATAAGTTTTCCTTTATGAATGAATTAATTCTTCTTTTTTTGTTATAGTGGAAGCTAAAGATCAAGAATCAACATTGACAGAGGGTAAAGGAAGTGAAGAAAAGGAAATAAAGTAGAGTAAGATAAGTGTAAATGAATGTTAATGGGGAGGTTGAAAATTTGGGGTTTTCTTATGTGGGAAATAATGAAGGCAAGAAAAAGGGTTCTGGAGTGTATGGAGAATGGAGGGGAAAGATGAAGTTTGGAGGGGAAAAATATTATTTAGTTATATAATAGGTTTTTTCCCCAAATAAGAAAGGGCAAAGTAGGGTTTTCTGAAAATATAGCCCCTAAGATATACTAATGGTATTTACAAATATACTTAGGAGATTTGGGAAGTTCACAAATATCTAGGGATTAAAACTTAAGAGTAGTTTGACTTTTCAAAGGGGTCAAAAGGAAGAGCCTACATGGAATTTACCCAAATATTTAATGTGTTTCTACTACTACCACACTACCACCATTTCCACCATTGTCATAGCCACAACCACCGCTGCCGCCAATAACACAGCCACCGCCACTCTGTTGTTATTACTGCGAGCAACTCTACCACTACCAATACCATCATACTACTAATACCACCACCGGGGGGTGGAGCTGGGGGGAGGGGGGAAGAAACCAGCCACTGCAAAATTTTCGAAAAGCCATTACTAGGTATAAGGTTTTACAAACTTTTGGCAATTGTTAAATGTTGGCCCCTCCAAAAATGTTTCATAAGTATGAGTATGACAATTGGTTAGTGCGTTGGTTAGTAAATTTATAGTTTGTAGGTTCGAGTCTAGCTATTGAAATATAGCCATATAAATTGTTTCGTTTACATTGGCATGAGTAGATTTAATGTTGATTCTTGATTTTGATGATCACAACACACTGCTACATGTGTCTATGTTATACAACTAACATTGCAGGTTGCACATACAAAAGATTATTTCAGCTGAACAAATAAACAAGCTCAAAGGCTACAGACAAAGACTTCACTCAAGACAAGACTCAGAACAAGACTCAAGACTCAAATCAAGACTCAAGACCTCAAGCTCAAATGTGTCAAGTTATTATGTCTTGTAAAACATTGTATTTTACTTTTGTTGAGTCTTAGTTTGATTGTAAAGCCTTGTCACACACACATACACTCACAAAATTCATAATGTGTGTTTTTCAAAAACCCCAAAAGAGTCAAAACAGTTTGAAGTAATTTAACTGTTGAGTACCAGTCGACTGATACCTCTGGCAGTCGACTGATAGTACAAAACTGTTTTAAATTTATTCAAACTCTGACCAGTCGACTCATATGGCAACCCAGTCGACTGTTCGAGTGCTTTTGACCGTTTTCTGTTTTCAAAATTGATTTTTCAAAAGCAACAGCTCTTAGATCCGTTGGTTGATAGTTGGAATAACTGTCCCCCAACGTCCAGGAGATCTAACTCTATAAAAAAGAGTTCAGATCTCACTGAAAAGATCTAACAACTATTACAACAATTTTTGAGATACCGAGCACTCTTTGAGAAATTTCAAGTGAAAATTTTGAGAAAAAGCTTTCAAGTTCAAATTCTTTGGTTCTCTACATTCAGTCCAGTATAGCAACGATTTCGCTCTGGACTGGGTATAGAAGTCGACCTTGTTTTTAGCCACGTGCAACAACACAATACACCAACAAGGCTATAGGTTGACAGTAAAGTTTTTCTTGTTCCTTTTGCTCTCGGTTGGAGAGTGGTTTTAGACTCTAGGTTGTAGAGTCGGTTTGTTTCACTCTTGGTAGTAGAGTGGGTCTGCTTTCTCTGGTTGAGAGAAAGGACTACGGGTTAGACAAGGTTGTTGTCTTAACGCCGTAGGGTATTCTTGTAAACTTTTTTCAAGAATAGTGGAAATCTCAAGTGGGTTGCTTGGGGACTGGACGTAGGTCGGGAGGACCGAACCAGGATATATCTTGTGTACTCTGTGATTGGTTGTCTTGATCTTGCATTTACTTTTGTTTTCATAAGTTCTGTAAAACTTGTCTGGACAGTCGACTCCTTGCACTAACAGTCGACTGATCAGTCTCGTATATCTTGTACTGTCATTGCATCATCAGTCGCCTGCCTTATCTATAAGTCGACTGCACCGAGTTATTGTATTTACTGTTATTTGATCATATCAGTCGACTGGTTCACAACCAAGTCGACTGCACCGAAGAAAATTTCCGCAGTATTTTTATTAACACTATTCACCCCCCCTCTAGTGTTTGTTGTCTCGCCTACAGGATCCAACACTTGGTATCAGAGCAAGGTTACAGGCTATGGCAACTACTTCAAATACAAATCAGTACCATGAAGGCCAATCTACACAACGGCCACCGCTATTCGATGGAACTAACTACAATTATTGGAAGTGCCGAATGAGAATCTACCTCCAATCAATCAACTACGAGATATGGCAAATGACAGAGACAGAATACACTGCCCCTACCATTCCATATGCACAATGGAATGATGATCAAAAGAATCAAACCATGAACAATGCCAAAGCAATGAATGCCTTATTTTGTGCACTTACAAAGGAAGAATTCAACCATGTATCCAATGCTACAACCGCACATCAAATTTGGCATACACTCGAGGTAACACATGAAGGAACGAATAAAGTTAAAGAGTCTAAAATTTCTGTTCTTGTTCACAGGTTTGAGATGTTCAGAATGAAGGAAAATGAGACTGTATCCGAGATGATCACCAGATTCACAGACATCACAAACTCTCTTGTGGCACTTGGAAAGATTTACACTCAAGCGGAAATGGTTAGAAAAGTCTTACGTGCACTCACTCTAGAATGGGAGAAGAAGACCACAACAATAGAGGAAGCAAATGACTTGTCACAACTTTCTCTTGAGAATCTTGTGGGCAATCTCATGGCATACGAGGTCCAACTTGAAGATCGAAAGAAGGATACAGAATCACAGCAAACAAAGAAGAAATCATTGGCTTTTAAAGCCATGACAGACTCAGAAGATGAGGAAGAAGATGAAGAGGAGATAGCAATGTTCACTCGAAGATTCAAGAAATTCTTAAAGAAGGGTAAGTTTAATTCTAAAAATAGAGATACTAATGACCCTCCTACATGTTTCAGGTGCAATAAAATAGGTCACATGAAGAAGGATTGTCCCTTAGAAAATGCAAAGAACAAGGGAAAACCATCCAACTTCAAGAAGGACAAATATTCAAAGAACAAATTTGCCAAGAACAAGAAGGCCTATCAAGCTACATTGGATGATAGTGATTCATCTTCCGAAGAAGAAACGGATGAAAACAACGAAGTGGCAAATATGTGTTTCATGGCTGCACAAGAACATGTAAGTAATGACTATGATTCAGAAGATCTTCTTGATGCTTTTAATGAAATATTCCAAGAGTTGAAAAAAGAAAAGATTAGAGTTAAGAATCTAGAGAAAGTTAATCAAACACTTTCTCAAGAAAATCTTAACCTTGATAAGGAAGTGAAATCTTTAAATTCTCGCATTGCAAGTTTAGATACTGATCTTGAAACTCTCAAAAAGAATTATGAAGAGATTTCAAAGAACGTATCTAAGTTTAACAAAGGCAAAGAGAATTTAAATGATGTCCTTCACCATCAAGTAAAATCTAGTCAAAAATATGGAGTTGGTTTTAAGAATTCTTCTGTAAAAGAATCTCCTGCTAAAAACACTAGTAGAAATAAATCAGCATCTATTTCTAGTGTTACACACAAGTTATACGAATTTTTTGAAAAGCCTAAGGTTGTTAATGCTAGTGATAAAAGCAAATCTACTGTTCGGTTAAGTCGACTGAACCAATCTACCAGTCGTCTGTCCAGAGGAATTGAATCTCATTCAACGAGATCAAAATCTCATATAAGTCGACCTAGTGTACCATCAAGTCGACTGACTCAGACTAGCAGTCGACTGAAGGACACTGGTAAGTCGACTGGACAGAACAAGGTTATATGGGTTCTAGTCAGCTTAAATAAGAATGATAGAATTGCTTATATTAACTCATATGTTTTAACTGTGTGTAATTCTATTAATTATATTCCTGCTTATGGAGGAAGATCAAACTCTTCATGGGTTTGGTTTCCCCCAAACTAATGTGTTTTGGACCCAATAAAAAGGGTACCATATTTACCTTAAATTTTTTATAGGTACCCAAGAAAGAACGCTGGATACTAGACAGCGGGTGTTCAAAACATATGACAGGACATGCCAACCTACTATCCACCATTCAAAGCATAGATGGAGGAACTGTCACATTTGGAGATAACAACAAAGGCAAAGTCATAGGAATTGGCATGGTCGGTAAAATTTCTAACCCAACCATAGAAAATGTATTATTAGTTAGTGGTTTAAAGCATAATCTTTTAAGCATTAGTCAATTATGTGATAAAGGGTATAAAATAGTTTTTGAAAAAGATGCATGTCTGATTTATGATTCCACTATGCAAAATGTTGTTTTTCAAGGTTTTCGTAAAAATAATATTTATGAATTGTGTTTAAATGCAATTGAATTTTCAAATGATTTTTGTTTAATAGCCTCTAACAATGAATCTTGGCTATGGCATAGAAGATTTGGACATGTGAACATGAAAAATCTCTCAAAATTATCTAAATATAACCTAGTTAAAGGACTGCCAAAACTATCCTTTAAAAAGGATAAGTTATGTGATGCATGTCAACTAGGAAAACAAATCAAATCCACTTTTAAAACAAAAGAAGTAATTTCCACTAGTAGGCCGCTCGAATTAATTCATATGGATTTATTTGGCCCTGCTAGAGTTGCTTCTTTAAATAAAAGTAGATATGTATTTGTTTTAGTAGATGATTTTTCAAGATTCACTTGGACATTCTTTTTAAAACATAAAAATGATGCGTTTGATGAATTTGCACATTTTTGTAAACGTATTCAAAATCAAAAATCTCTAACCATAGTCACTATTAGAAGTGATCATGGTGGAGAATTTGAGAATGAGACATTTACAGAATATTGCAACAAGAATGGTATAACACATTCATTTGCATTTCCTAGAGCTTCACCACAAAATGGAGTGGTTGAACGGAAGAATAGGACTTTGCAAGAATGCGCACGTACTATGCTTGTTGAAAGCAATTTACCAAAGCACTTTTGGGCTGAAGCTGTTGCTACAGCTTGTTATGTTTTAAATAGGATTCTTATAAGACCTAAGCTAAAGAAGACTTGTTATGAGTTATTTTTTAACAAAATTCCTAAAGTCTCTTACTTTAAGACATTTGGTTGTAAGTGTTTTATTCTAAACACAAAAGATAATTTAGACAAATTTGATCCTAGATCTAATGAAGGTATCTTTTTAGGATACTCAAATAGGAGTAAAGCATATAGAATTTTCAATAAGTCTACAATGACTATTGAAGAATCAATGCATGTTTCATTCGATGAATCTCTGCCTTCATCAACTTTAAATAAAGATGATGAAATTGATTCATCACCTTTAGATAATGTGATTAAATCTTTAGAACAAACTAATCTGACTGATAAGTCGACTGATAAGGACTTCCAGTCGACTGAAGTAAAGCAGTCGACTGAAGAACCTGTCCAATTGACTGATCCTATTGTGATATCTTCAACTTTACCAAAGTCATTTGTTGAAGTTAAAAATCATCCTCATGACTTAATAATTGGTAACATCTCCCATGGTATTCAGACACGTTCACATGTTAATATGATTTCTTATACAGCATTCTTGTCGGATTTTGAACCGAAAAATATACAAGAAGCTTGTGAGAATGAATATTGGATGAATGCCATGCAAGATGAACTAAACCAATTTATAAGAAATGATGTATGGGATTTAGTTCCTCGACCTCCTGATCAGACTATTATTGGTACCAAATGGGTATTTAAAAATAAGTTAGATGAATCAGGACAAGTTGTAAGGAACAAGGCTAGATTAGTTGCTCAAGGGTATAATCAAGAAGAAGGTATAGATTTTGATGAAACATATGCTCCTGTTGCTAGACCAGAATTTATTCGTATTTTATTATCTTTTGCTTGTTTTATGAATTTTATACTTTATCAAATGGATGTTAAAAGTGCTTTTCTTAATGGGTTTATTAAAGAAAATGTTTATGTTAAACAACCACCAGGTTTTGAACATGAACAATTTCGAAATCATGTTTATAAATTGAAAAAGGCTTTATACGGTCTTAAACAAGCACCTTGTGCTTGGTATGATCGTTTGAAAACTTTTCTTTTAGAAACAGGATTTGAAATAGGTAAAGTAGACACTACATTGTTTATCAAAAGAGTTAAGAATGATATCCTAATCATACAAATATATGTTGATGATATAATTTTTGGTTCTACTAATAATAATCTATGTCAAGAGTTTGCTAATACCATGAAAAACGAATTTGAGATGAGTCACATGGGTGAACTCAATTATTTCCTTGGACTTCAAATTAAACAGTCCTCAAGTGGCATATTTATCAATCAAGGAAAATATGCAAAGGAATTACTCAAACGTTTTAACATGGATAGTACTAGTAGTAAATCCACACCTATGGCTACTACTACTACCCTTGACAAAGATATATTAGGTAAGAGTGTTGATCAAAAACTCTATCGAGGTATGATCGGTTCACTCTTATATATTACTACAAGTAGACCAGACATTATGTTCAGCGTATGTTTATGTGCTAGATATCAATCTAGTCCTAAAGAGTCTCATTTAAAAGCAGTGAAACGAATTTTAAGATATATTAAGGGCACATCTGAATATGGTTTATTTTATCCACGCACCGATAATTTTCAACTTCTGTCATATAGCGATGCTGATTTTGCTGGAAGCAAAACTGATCGCAAGAGTACTAGTGGTACATGTCACTTTTTGGGACATTCCCTAGTCTCTTAGTGCAGTAAAAAGCAAAATTCCGTACCCTATCAACCACAGAAGCTGAGTATATCGCTGCAAGTTTGGCATGTGCACAAATCTTGTGGATGAAACAAACTCTATTAGATTATGGTATTTCATTTGAGAAACCCTCAATTATGTGTGATAATACCAGTGCAATTAATCTCTCTAAAAATCCGGTTCAACATTCACGTACGAAACATATTGATATTCGACATCATTTTCTACGTGATCATGTTTTAAAAGGAGATATATCTTTAGACTTTATCTCTACTGATAAACAAGTAGCAGACATATTTACCAAACCCCTTAAAGAAGATACTTTCATTAACTTAA
Organism: Hemerocallis citrina; assembly: GCA_017893485.1. Lineage (NCBI taxonomy): Eukaryota > Viridiplantae > Streptophyta > Magnoliopsida > Asparagales > Asphodelaceae > Hemerocallis > Hemerocallis citrina. Next base: position 448,912,223 of record CM030358.1, on the reverse strand, counting down.
GAAGAGAGCTTGGAATTTGTGATTTTATTGATATTTGTTGAAAATTGTTTCGATTAAGTCGACTGTGTTCTTGAGTAAGTCGACTGTACTGTACTTTAAAACATATCTATTTTTTTTCTCTGATCAGTCGCCTGGTCCTTATGACAGTTGACTGCTCAGTAGACATATAAAATTTAGTCTCTTCTCGACTAAGTCGACTGATATACCCTACCAGTCGACTGTCGCGAGTTCAAATGTCTTCAGCGACTATTCATCGCAGCTTTTGAGATAAAACTCTTCACTTTTTCACTCGTGACTTCTTTATCTCAGCCGTTGATATCTATTCCCTCAATCTCAGCCCTCTATTCTCAGTTAAAAACCCTTTACCAGCCCCTCTTTCTCACCTTTACCGATCTCCACTTTTTTCACCCAAAATCCCAAACCCTAATCTGTGAAGAAGAAGGAAGTCGACTCACAACTGCAGCTGGTGCTCGCCTCTGTTCTGATCTTTCGTCTTTTTCTTTGGTAAAATCATTTCAACTCTCTCTTTTATGGCTCCTAAAAGATCCAAGAGATCTCATAAGGGTAGTTCTTCTCAAGATTACTCTCAATTTCTTTTGAGTCCCGATCTCCTTGAACGATGGTACGTTGTGTGTACCATTGTCATCTTCCCTGGAAGATTTGTTAATTTCAATGATCTTGATCGTTTTAATCTTGTCTCCTTGTTTCAAAATAGTAGTCTTTATGATTTTCTCTCTCTATCTAATCAACCCAACTATTATCCCCAACTCATTTATTTATTTTACACAAATATGAGGGTTGTACAAAAACCCGATGGGGATGTAGTTATCCGTTCATCTGTGAAAAATGTCAAAATGACACTCACACCCATGAGAATCAATCAAATACTGGGTATTGATGACGGAGGATTATATCTTGATGATGTTATTTTAGATGATGCCTCTGTTTTATCTAAAATCTTTTTACCCAATCATGGACCTCCAATGACTAGCAAAAATATTAAACCTATTGCTAAGCTTGTAGCTAGAATACTAGCCTATAACATCCTTCCCAAAAGAGGAAGTTATGACCAGTATTCTCTAGAATTACAAAAAGCTGTCTATGCAATATTTGGTAAAATTGCTGTAAATTGGGGTCGTGTCATCTTTTCAAAACTTGAACAAAACCACATTCACTTTCTACCTTTTGGAGGTCTTCTCACTAGAGTCTTTACTGCTTATGATATTGATCTCGATTCCGAGACCAATGTTGTTACTCACTATGACTGTTTCGATCGTGCTAGTTTGGCACGTATGAAACTTCTTGATCCTCAACCTAGATCAACTCCTAGTTCTCCTCCACCTTCTCAAGCTCCTTTAGGTTCTACTGCTAGACCTTCTAGACCTTCTACTACTAGTACTATCCATGTTAAAACGTTTTAACTATGGGATGGATAATTAGATTTGAAACATATGATAATTTTTATCAAGTTGAAGTTTTTGAAATCGTATTATAAGGTTGGGACATGTTATCTAGGTATTTTGAGGGATGACTAATTGGAGGGAATGAATAAGAGAATGAATTGGGTATATGATTGAATGGAAATTTTTTTTAAATGAGGTTAAGAATAACCTAGGAAGTTTATGAATTTGGGATTTGTAGACTCTAGAGGCTGAGTGAGACCCAAGGAGCCGGCAAGTTATGATTTATGAAAATTTGAGAAGTGGCTAGTGTGAGCTAACGTTCTCGGTGGTTTGGTTCAAATTCGGTAGGGTTTGCTAGCTCTAGGTTATATTAATTATGCTTGACTTTAAGGATAGACACTACATGAGGGATGTGACGAAACTTGAGCAAACGTGAGTATGAATACCCAGAGTGAACCGCAGAGTGAGATATTTCCATGTCGGATTGATCTCCATAGTTCTAGGGACGAGCGCGATGCCCATAGGACATTCGTGTGATGAGGGCTCTAGAGTGACCTACGGGATAAGGTGTAACACCCCGAATTCCATTTGCATGTAATTCGTAGTACAATAGGATCTTTTACTACACTTCGTACAATTTTACAAGAAAATTAAAACTTTTTATTATACAACAAGTTCTTTACATCAACGCAACGGAAATTTAAATAAATACAACTTAAGCATCAACAACTTAAATATGAAGATAATCTTTAGCATCAATTCTTCTTTCTGTCTTTTGCCAATCTAAGCCCTGCACTGAAAAATTGTGGGCATGTCAGTTGCTTACAACCGACGCAATGTTATAAAACAGCAATCCTCGCTATGCCGTAATATAACGATTCTCTTACTTTAGCAAACACAAACTTGAATATACAATAAAGTGTAAAAGAGTGACTATCTTAAATATGTCAATGTATGATAATATGACTTAATGCCTAATGCAGATGTTATATTACAATGATACTAATGCATACTTGTTCGGATTCTATGCATCTCATTCTACATAGGTCCGAGGGCAAGCACCCACGTACTCAACATTATATGGTTTAATCCCTCGCCATGCAAAACGACTCGGTAACAAAATCAAGTTTTAGATATCCCATGAGTACGGATTCCAGCCCTGGAGTCCACCGTCAAGTTATACGAAAATCTTCGTTGTGCGAAAATCCTGCAAGTGCCCCCTCTAGCCCCGGTATACGCATATAGCCATATACACTAGAGAATGACCTCTCATCTGCCTGACTATTCATGATCCTGGAGTCCACCGTCAAACCAATCATAGTCCCAGATTTAATTAATGCTCGTCTCCATCGCAAGCAACCACAGTTCCGGAGTCCACCGTCAAACTGGGTCTATAGTACTAGAGTCCACCGTCAGACTATACAGAGGCAACCCACTTACGTTTGCCCAAGTTTTATTACAACTTCTCTTAGTGCTTATCCTTAAGTTTGAAACATGAATCAATAATACTGTCTACAGCTAGTTTACCCTCCTACCGGTCTTAAACCATACACCGAGAATGATAGCCCATACTGGCCCTTTCTCAAAATTCAATTTATCATTATCATTACTTGCCGGCACCTGGGTCTCACTAAGCCTCTACAATCAGCATCTTTTCATGTTCAAAATCATGGGGTACTCATACCCTTATTATTCCCATTCCCAAATTCATTTATTCATATCTCATTCAATTCTTTCATTCATTCTCTTGTTTATTCATCATGAAGTAAGCACTACTTGGTTAATCAACCAAATTATTCATTTTATTATTTCACAATGCTCTTTTGATTACAAAAATCCCTTTTTCATATTCACCTACACTTCAAGTATGATTCTTAATCAAAAGGTGTTTAAGATTAAAAACATAATTTCTTAAAGAAGTTCATTACAATAAACATGATCTTTATTTCTCAAAAATATTTCTTAGAATACTATAAAATAATTTCCAAGTGATTTAATAATATTCTAGAACATTTATATGTTTTTACCCAATTTTAAAGACTTGAAAAGTCTCAAAATAAAATAAAAATAAAAACTTAAAAGAGGACACCCGGATTCGAACCCGAGATCTCAAGAAAGCAACCCGCAAGCCCAAACAATAGGCCAACTCTCAGTTGTGCATATAAATTCTGTGTTTATTAAATACCCAAATACACCCCTAACTTCCTTTTTAAAAAAAGAAGCAAAACAGAGCCAAATCCCTAGCTCGAACCCGCAACCCCCAGGTGACACGTGGCAACGCCAGGCGCAAAGGCGCCTGTGCTAGCCACCAAACCAAAGCATCACAACTGATTATATATGGGTTTAAATTCATATAACTCGACTTTCTGATAAAACTCATTTGAAACACTTTTAACAATTTTCGATTTTTAATTTCTTTTCTCACTTTGATGGCTCATAAAACATATTCTTGAGTTTCCAGAAATAATTTCTCATAAATTTCACTCATATTAGCATCAAGTCATTCCTAATTTAACTCAAATAATCACTTTTATAATTCTAGTACTCAAACAATCACTTTCATAGATCTAGCATTCATATGTTTGATTAGAACAAAATTGACTACAACATGAATGTATTTTCTTTTTAGCATTTCTCACTTCTCATCAATTTTATAATTCATTTTTAATATTCACACAACTTCCTAAGTATAAATTAACAACTTTATGCATACAAATACACAATTCCTATAACCCAAACATGACATATTATTAGTGCCTAACCACTTCAACATTCTATTGAATTAGAAATTTGATGCAACAATCTAATTATATCATCTATGTAGCACGGACACGGGTACGGGATACGGGTACACGGATACGTGATTTCTCAAAATTTTAGGATGCGTGTACGTTAAGGGTACGTTGAATATAAAAATAATAAATTTATTATACATTTTGTTAAAAAAATATAAAATTCCAAAAAAATATAAAAACTAGAAGAATGATTGTAAACTAGAAATTGTAAATGTAACCATACCTCTATTTTGCACACACGATATTTTTGCTTTTCATTGGTGGGAGCTTCGAAGATGGGAATCAAAAAGTCCTAAAAAGAAAAAATAGATTAGCAATTAAAGACATTGAAGAACATAATAATAAGTAGAAATTTAACTTATTAACATAATATGATAATAGTAAGCAACTTAATAGCGAATATTTCAATATCATTACCAAAATCAACACATCACAAAATATTTCATTCATTACAATTTCAAAGTTCAATACAAATATAAAATATAACTAGTTCACTACAAATATTATCACGATGGAACTTCTCTAGCTAACAGTGACATCTAAGTTATCTAACAATATAGCTAACAGTGGCATCTAACAATATAGCTAACAGTGACATCTAACAATATAACTAACATTTTTCCTTTCGTCTAATTTATTTTTATATTTTTATTCTTTCGTCTAATTTATTGAGAACATACTAACATCTAATTTATTTTCATATTTCTCAATCTAATTTCATATTTCTCAATCTAATTTATTTTCAACTAATCTGTATTTTGTAGAGAAAGGAGAACTGAAGAAGTGAAGATCAAACCATGGAGGCGCGGGACTATGAGATTTGAGGCCGACTGTGAGATTTGACGGCCGAGGTCGAGGGTAGTGGAGGTCATCGAGAGAAGCGAGACCGTGTTTCTCGTCGAGGATGAGACAGCAAGAGATGTCGAGAGGCAGGAGCGCGCGACGTCGAGGACAGCGAGAGACAGGAGGAGAGAAAACGAGAGACAGCATCGAGGATGAGGTCGTGGAGCGCGCCACGTCGAGGCGGAGGCGCGAGGAGGCAGAGGGGATCGATTTTGATTTTGGGGAGAGACCGGGATCAATTTTGGAGAGGAGAGATTTTTTTGGGGGATTTAGGGTTCGAAGAGAGAGAAGAAGGAGTCGATCTGTTTGGACAGAGATGGAGAGAGAGAGAGAGAGGCAGATGAAGAGTTTCATATTTTTTCCCCTTAACGGGCGTACCCGAGCACACCCGGACGTACCCGAACGCACCCGAGCATATCCAAACCCGTATCCTGTATTTTTTTTATTTTTTTAAATTAAAAACGCTCTAGATACGTATCGGGTCCGTATCCGGAGCGTACCCGTGCGTATCCGCACCCGATACGCACCCGATACTGGTACAGGGGGGCTTTTAGAGTACCCGTGCATCACAATATATCATGATGAAGTTTTCATTTAGCATGCCATAATTTTAATGTTTTATTTCTACCAACATTCCAAATATCAACACCGTATTCATCACAACAATCAACAAAAAATTCATACAAAATATAAATTTCAAAAATCAATTTTTCTACACATGCATACTACCATACTTTTAGAAAGTTCAAGAAATCACCCACCCATAGAAGTGTTGAAATATTCCCTAGCAATGAACTCTAAGAAGTCTTCAAGTCCCTTCTCGAAATCCGTGCCCAGAAAAAAATCCAAATTCCATCAAGCTTCGGCAACCAGCACCATTCATTTTTTATTTTGATTTTCTTTGTATTTTGTGATTAGGAAGTGGGAGCGGTAGGATTATAAAGGAAAATTCAATTAATTAATATAGGTTAATTTAATTACCCACTAAACAATTTATTACCAACTTACAAAACTATTACTACAAATCTCTCTCTTCCTCTCGTTTGAACGGCCAAACCTTTTGGTGTGCACACACATGCACGTGCACCCCACGTGCACACACTTCTCATTCTTTTAACTAATTTTATTTGTTTATTATTAAGCTAGTTGTTTGTTACAAAACAAGTGTGTAGAATTAAAAAGTGTACATTTAAAGTGTAGAATAAAGTCATGGGCTTCTCTTTTTAATCAATTTATTTTCTAGTGGGCTTAAATAGACTTTAGGCCCATGGGTTTTACTAAAAATAAATAATACAATTGTGACAAATAGAAATGAGAATTAAAGTATACATAACTTTGGAAAATTATAGGGATTAAAATACATAAAATTTTACGTGCAATGCACACATAAAAACAAATATTCAAAATATGAAATAGATTTGATTAACGGAAAAATGTTTATAAATATTCGGAATATAACATACGACAAAATAATTATTTTGATAATGTTACGGATATTTCGCGTAACGGTGAAATTTACGTAATCGACACGTGTATTGAAAATACGTGCAATATATGTAAAAACACAAGGATTAAAATAAATATTTGAGTTGACAAAAAATAAGATAAAAATGGGTTTCCAGAAAACGGAAAACTTATAAATAATCAGAATATAAGATACATATGACATTTATATAAAAATACGTTACGAATATTACTCGTAACGGTACAAAATACACATGCGTAACACACGAGGGAAAAATTGTCATTACTCAATTTTATCGGGTGTTACATGAGGTATTCTCAAAAATTCTCAGATGATTCTCCACAATGATCTGTAGATAGAGACTAACTTCCAGAGTTCTGGAGCGAGAGCCAATACTCACAGGATGTCTGAATCTTGAAATTTGTCGTGGTTCTAGGTCTGCATAACGATGGATTAAACCCTATAATGAGAACGTTAAGAGTTTGCCATCAGACCTATGTTGTATGGGCGGCATAGAATCCGAACAAGTATGCATTAGAAATGCATTGTGTGTATAGATATTCTGCATTAGTCACTATGTTCATAACATACACCGACATATTTTTGGATAAGCACATTTCATACTTTGTTTTCTACATTTAAGTTTGTAATTCTTAAAATTGAGGATTCACTTTGTTATAGCATTAAGTCAGTTGTATTCAACTGATGTACCCACAGTGCCTCATGTTGCAGGTTTCGGATTAGTGAGCAACGTGGGCGTGAGTCAGTGATGATAGATGTTGCAAGATTTAAGAATTTTGATGACATAAGTTGTATTATATATGTGAATTTCCGTTGTATTTTGTAAAGAACTATGTTGTATTGAAAAAGTTTTAATTCCCTGTATTTTTGTACGATATTGACGTAAAGATTCTGGATGTGCTACGAATTACCTGTGTTTTATAGGCCTGTGCAGGAGCAGTTAGGGAAAGATCTCTTAACTGATTTGAGTCCATTCCTTAGATTACGGATCTGAAGAGTTAATTATCTCCCTGTTTTTAGGGGATTTGATTACTAATCACAAATGGTTGGTCAATCTCCCTTAATCGGGTTGCAGTTTGTGGACGGCCCGTGGACAGCTCATATTCGGGATATGGACCCGTATTCATTGTTAAGAGGACTGTTTTACCTTCTGAGGTCTCCGAGATTCGTGCAAGGATCGCACGGCCCTGATTAGCTGTGACTTTTTCCCACATCAGCCCCCTTTTGATCGTTTCTGGCTCTGCCCCTGACCACCACCACCACTACTACCGCTCACCACCACTATCAAAATAACCACCAATACCACCACCACTCACACCACTATACCACTACTACCACTACTACGCGACCAAACAAGGAAGTACAGGTTCCCGAAAATGTGAAATACTACTAAGCACACCAATGTGGGATTTATACGAATCTAATGACTGGTTTCACATTCCAAGGAATTTCATACACCCATAATATCACAATCTCAAGGGCATTCAATTATTATGTGCCCCAAGCTACCATAAATGTTCATAAGTTCATATAACCCAGTACGAAAAAAATGTAAATTCTATCAACAAATTAAAAAGACACGAGATGAAACTTACGAGGAATAAACTAAAACAATATCTTTTTTTGCAGCATAAGAACTTGCCGGACCTCTTCTATTGTCAACCTTGTTCACTAACTCAACTGCTGCTTGTCTAACAAAGATCTCAATGCTGTTTCAACTTCAGCTAGAGGTTGCCCAACATAAAGTTGAAGCTGACCTTTCCTTACAACAAGTACCTTTAGCTCCCCAGACCTTACTCCTTCCTCAAGCTCCTGAAAACACCCAAAATAAAAAAAAATAAAAAAAATAAAACTTATAGAACATGATCGCAAAAATTTTGATTAAACCAACTCCCAAATTCACAATAAATATAAAATATCGATTAAAACTTTAACTCTGTCAAACTTCATCTAAACATTCATGTGAATCATAATTGTATGCCTTTAACGTGTGAATGTCATTACATCAAAACTTCAAAATTTAGTTGGGGGTTGAGGGATGAATATTTATATTCTAACACGACTCCACAGATTGATTACACTTCTTGTAGGCTGAAATCTAGGCTAACTAGGTTGTCCATAACAACTTCTTTAAAATCCACATCCAATGCGGCCTTGTGGTAAGTGCTCTACTAGTCTGGTGGTAAGCCTCTTAGCTAGTGAGCAAGAGATCGGGGGTTCGAGCCCCCACTAGAATGAACCCCTTATTATGCACGAGTATGTGTGCGTGTGTGTGGGGAGGGTGTGTGGCTACAACCTTCTTCAAAAAAGAAAAAGGAAAAAAAGGCGGCCCAGTGGGAACTTAACCTGCGAAGTTGAGGTGACATGTGAAATGTGCCCTTTGTTTGGAGTCTTTGGACACCAAAAGTAGTGGGTGAGGGTTCAGGAGTTTATAATATTTTGACAGCCTAACAGGACGTAATTCCTATACGAAAAAACTATCATCAATTCATCATTCGCCTTCCATGTAAGTTCTTGAACTCTGGTCGTACTGGCCAATAACATGAAAAACCTATCCAGCAACAGGCTTTCCATGGCTTATGACAAGGTCCCAAGGCCCTTTTTGTCTGAAGAATCCATAGCCAGGTTAAGGTTAAGTTGATATCTGGGTCTAGGTTTCGTCAAATCTGTCATCTGGCATCGTGCTAAAGAGGCAGAGCTGTCCCCATTTTTTCAATGGGGAAAGGATTTGACAACAACAATGCTGGTCTGATGTATCCATTGACTACTTGACGGTGTAGATGTAGAATAGGCTTGGCTGGTGCCATACATCATATTCATTGCCAAAGAACTTTCATATTTTGGGAAAATTTTAGGATAAAATTAGTATCCTATGGTGTATATGAAAGCATATGAATGGCAGAAGGGGAGTGTTCCTGCATCCCCTGCATGATCTCGAGGAAAATTTCACATTGTGTAAAATATTTCAGTTTGCAATAGGTTTAGAAGAACTCAGAAAAACTTCAATATAGACGTTGACAAGTGTTTGTGGTTTAGTCTTAATGGTTAAGTATTTATGCTTTATTATTTACAGTCTAGTATTTATGGGAAATGATAGGACTCTTTCCAATTCTAAGTGATCAAAAAGAGAAAAAGGTTCTGAGCCAAAAAAATAATTACAAAGAGAGAATATATAATATCAGTTCAATTTATCCTATATTTACTTTTTCCATTTTAATAGCAAAGGTAAACATTATTTTATTTAGTCCACCAATCTACAAATAATGCTCAACTAATTCAATTCAACAGCCGCAAATCTACTGAAGGTAGAAATGTGCATGCAAAGGGAGTAATACAATAAACCATAAACCAAAACGAAAAAAGAACAGAAACCCATGTGTGTACGCGCGTGCGTGTAGGAAGAGCAAGTCTTACATTGATTGTCAGGGGAATAACATTAGCGTTAAAATCATCCATTTCCTCGAAAAAAGATTCCAGCAGATAGCAAAAATTTGTAGCATCGCCTTGATCTTGGAAAACTATTGTATACGATGCAGAACCTCCATCTTCTGAACCAGGACCCATCTTTAGGGAATATAATCCTTTTGGGCCACTGTGATTATAACCTCTACGTAATACAATTGCCTGAAAATCCAATACTAGTGAACAATCTGAGTATTTATCCATTACATGCTAATATTTTAGAAGAAAAAAGAAATAAAGAAGAGACATGCCACTGCGATTATAACCTCTACGTACTAGAATTGCCTGAAAATCCAATACTAGCGAACAATCTGAGTACATATCCCTTACATGCTAAAATTTCAGAAGAAAAAAGATGAGACATATGTATAAGATTTTTCCCAAAATAGACCTCCTTTTGAAACTAATTCCCAAAATAGACCACTTTCGAAACTAATTCCGAAGATGGACCACTCACAGTTCCTAACTGCGGCCTGTTCGACTTGCGGCCTGTTCTACTGTGAGGCCGCAGTTGGGAACTGTGGTATGGAAAAAATCCATTTTGAAGAGGCCGCAGTAGGGAACTGCGGCTTCAAAAAGACCACAGTTCGCAACTGCGAGTGGTCCATTTTTGGAATTAGTTTCGAAAGTGGTCTGTTTTGGGAACTAGTTTCAAAAAGTGGTCTATTTTCGGCAAAAATTAGTATAACTGCAATATAACTTACCAGAACAAATGGCAGTTTAAGCCACCATGGCTTCTTCTCCTTATCTGATGAGCTGTTTTTGTATTTTCCGAGAACTGATTTGCTCACAACTTCTTTCTTTTGTGTGCGAGACTTGGATCTGTCATTCATACTACGGGATTTAGTGGAAGAGGGTTGCTCTCCTTCCTTTAAAGTATGGATCTCACTTCGAGCAGAATCGTGATTTACTAGAGATGCCTCGCGAATATCACTTCCTGATCTTTCAATTGCTTTTTGAGATGAGTGGAGATCACCCAAAGATAAGGATTTTTCATAAGGTAAAACAAGAGAATCATGAGCAGTACCAGAATCTGAAGTCAACTCTGGAGGAGCTACACTTGACTCTTTGATGGGGTTCTGATAAGCAATCAGTCGAATACCACCTAAAATAAATAAATAAATAAATAATCTTGCCTAATAGTCCTATATTATGTATCTAATGATTTTTCGGTTCTTCACCACTAGGTAGCTTATGCAAATTACGGTGATTCAGTGATTGATAAACATGAACTACGGGTGGATGTGGAAAAGAAATAGGTTCATGAATGAGCTCAAAAATACATATATAATAGATAAGCATGAGCAGTAAATGGACATGATTTATATTTCACAGAGCGATCAGAAAAAATTATACAATCAGTTGTCATTCATCTACATAGACAGTACTTCTACATCTTTCCTGGAGCTCCTTCCTTTAGTTTGATTCTCCTTACTTATCCTTGTATACCAATCTTCGTCAACACAATAAAAAAAAGCCCATTCAGAATGGTTGGGAATTGCCTAGTTTAGAACAAATTCAACCCATAAATTTCACCTGAAGCTTTAAAACATCGATGTGTCAACCTGCCTACCATTTGTTACTCTGAGATCATGTGTAGTGTAAAAGTAAAACGACAAGCACTTCTCATAAGGCTGATATCCATACCCTAGATATTTCATGTTCAACAGTACATGCTCTGAAAACTTAATCAAAATAAGATTTGGCTACAAATTAAAAAAACCTATTCTCAGTTTGACACCGACCAAGCATATAACTTCGTGATGAAAGCGGTGAGAAATTAGAGTATAAACAAGCATCTAGTTTCTATTGATGATTTTCTGTTTCCACCATAGAGATTTGAAAGAGGTACAACACGAAATCATAATGTTCAAACATTTTACAATATCTTACTAGGAACAATTACAAGTAGTTTCTTTTGTATGCCTATCAGATCAAAAAGAACCTTTCCAATATTGAAACAGTAATTCCACTACACCTTCTACTCTTTATCCTGTTCAATACAAAAATTCCAATACACTGTCCACTCTTCATCGCTCATTACAAAAGCCATTGAGGGAAACGATAACCTACATCAACACAATATTAAAGCACTAACATGAACAAACATGGAAACTCACCTACAATAATAATCTTAGTTATTAAACTTATTACTGAATTCTTTTTTGTCTTCCACATTTTTTTTCCTTTCCTAGTTCATCTCTGCTTATGCTTTTACAGTTTATATATCTATATAATAAAACACAAAAAAAGCTATCAAGTGGCTCTCATTCAATATGGTTGAAATCAATGGTCCAGAACTAACCTCACAAAACATATTTTCCCGCCCAAAAGTTTTCCCCCAAAACTCAAATTCAAATCCCCCTAAAACAACTCCTTTATTTATTTATTTATTTATTTATCTCTCTCTCTCTCTCTCATTCTCTATCTATTTACTCAGAAATTTATATTTTCAGATTTCAGGTTTGTAAATTTCCATATTTTTTATGTAAATTTTTTATTGCTCATGTTACATTGGAAATAGCAAATATCTCATCAACAGTTAAATTTCATCATTTTCCACACTCATAAGAAGTTGGATTTTACACCCCTATTTATAATTATTTTTCAACATATACTAATGGAAACATAGACTTTTATTTACAACTAATTATTGTTTTACTATTCAAACTTGAGCTACATAATTGTTGTTTTACTGTTTACAAGACTCCATATGATGTATCGTTCCGAAGACGTGTCGGCAAATCTAGTAGTTATATACTATATGATCAAACAAGCAACAATTTCGGAACTAGCATACATCAGAGCATCCACAGTGGTGTGGTATATATGCATAAAATACATTTTTTAACAAAGAGAGCGTTGCAATCGTGTAGTATTCTGTCATTTCATAGCTTTTTTGCTACAGTAGAATGCTATATTTGAGAGGGGATATAGCAATATGCATATTATAGAGCACAAAACATCATTTGTCCAAATATTTTATATAAAAAAATTTCGGATCAGACAAAACATCATGTTTCGTCCGATGAAATTAGAATATTTTATAATAAACCCCCCCCCCCCCCCCAAAAAAAAAAAAATTAAGCTCGGACGAAACTTCATGTTTCGTCGAGAGCAACATTATTTATTTTTTTGGGGATTCTAGTGTTGGATTACATATGATTTTCCATGGATTATTGATTAGGACCATTGGATTATCTATGGATTGTTGATTGACTCATGATTTTCTATGAGTCACTAAACTATAGGAAAAAACAAGTAAAAATCAACAAAAGCGATGGACGAAACATGATGTCCGTCGGAAAAAAAAATTCTTTTTTCTCTCTGACGCCTACGCAAATATATGTCCGTAAAAAAAATATATCTTTTTTCTCTCCGACGAAACAACGTCTACACAAATATATATACACACACACACACACGCACACACACACACACACACACACACACACACTATTCAGACAAAAAAAATAATTGTTTTGTCCGATCAATTTTTCATCTCCTTTGCTATTTTTTAGCATTTCATGACTGCAGCGAAACCACAAATTGCTATTATTATTGCTATATTTATTTATCCATTTTACTATTTTTTAGCTTTCACGACTGTGGATGCTCTCACACATGCAACCTTATATACATATATATATATATATATATATATATATAGAGAGAGAGAGAGAGAGAGAGAGAGAGAGAGAGAAAGTCTATTAAGAGCTGGGAAGCTGAGATTCTTAACGAGAGCTGAGATTCTCAGCCGTTCGATTGCGATCCGATGGTCAAGATTTGATCCGCTATCAACTGATATGTTGAAGGGCAAAACAGTCATTTCTCAGCTCTCCTCTTTCTCATCTGAGCTACTCTCTCCCGTTCCCTCTCTTTCTCACCTTTCACGAATCCGAAGAAATCCCCCCTAGCTGCTATCGAAACCCACCCGATCGTGATCTCTCTCTCTTCGATGCATCGCTCATCTCAAACCCATCAATGGACCAAAATCAAAAACCAAAAACCCTAGCTTCGAAAGAGATAGATAGACCCATCAATGGACCAAAATCAAAAACCAAAAAGAGATACAGAGAACGGGAGAGATGAGCGATGCATCGAAGAACGAGAGATCACGATCGGGTGGGTTTCGATAGCAGCCAGGGGGGATTTCTTCGGATTCGTGAAAGGAGAGAAAGAGAGAGAACGGGAGAGAGTAGCTCAGATGAGAAAGAGAAGAGCTAAGAAATGACTGTTTTGCCCTTCAACATATCAGTTGATAGCGGATCAAATCTTGACCATCGGATCGCAATCGAACGGCTGAGAATCTCAGCTCTCGTTAAGAATCTCAGCTTCCCAGCTCTTAATAGACTTACTATATATATATATACACACACTATTCATACAAAAAAATTAATTGTTTTGTCCGATCAATTTTTCATCTCCTTCGCTATTTTTTAGCATTTCATAACTACAGCGAAACCACAAATTGCTATTATTATTGCTATTTTTATTTATCCATTTTACTATTTTTTAGCTTTCACGACCGTGGATGCTCTCACACATGCAACCTTACATGACCCACACCTACACCATTCAATCAAAGGTAAATGAACCACATCACAAAACATAACCCTACCAATTCTAAAATCAACTTACCATCATCACCGCCATTGCCGCCCTCCTCCACCGTCTTTGCTCCACCAAACCCCTTCCCCACATTCACCTTCCTCCCCACATTTGTCCTCACGAACCCCAACTTCCTCCTCGACGTCCTCGGGCCCACCTTCCCTCCCCTCAAACCCTCCTCCATCCCAACCCCCACCATCTCCCCCTCAACCTCCTTCCTCTCCCTCACTTCCTGCTCCCTCGCCTCCCTCGCCATCCCCCTTATCTCCCTCACCACCATCTCCACCTCACTCCCTTCCTTCACTTTCACTTCCTCCTCTTTCTCCAAAACCCTAACCCTAGCCTCCTCCTCCACCTCCTGCCGCTTCGCTCCGCCGCCAAAAATCCAGACGGCGGCGGCAGTCTGGACGGCAAGGAGGGCGGCGAAGCGGAGGGAGAGGTCGAGGACGAAGGAGTTAGGGTTTGGGAGTGGGTTTAGGGTTTGGGACTGGTGGGTTAGCTCCTGAACCGGTTCTGGCGCCGGTTCGACCGGTTCAGCTGCTTTTTCCTCCTCTTGTACCACTTCGAGTTCCTGGATGCGAGGTTGAGGAGGGGTTTGGAGGGTAGAGGGTTCGGGTTGTCGGGTTCGGGTGGGGAGTTTGGGACGGAGGCGGTTTGGGCAGCGGATGCGGGGTTTGGGGGAGGAGAGGAGAGAGAAAGTCAGATTCTTGACAGGTTTAGGGTTTCGAGGAGAAGAGAGAAAGAAGAGAGAGAAGGAGGAGGAGGAGGAGGAGAGAGAAGAAGAAGCCATGGCCGTCGGCTTCTGCAAGCTCGAGCTCTCTGTTTGTTTCCTGTAGGGGTGAACCGGGTCGGTAATCTATTTCCAGATCCGCTAGGAGTTTACCCGATCCGCTGGTACCCAAATACAACAAGTTTGGGCTGGGCTTATTTATGGGCTTTAAGTTTGACGGGGTCTTAAATGACCCGACCGCTTCAGCACCGAAACCACCTCGATTTCCCTCCATAAATAACTAGTATTATACACGTGCGTTGCACGTAGAGAAAATGGGAAGGGAAAATGAAAAGGACAAAAAAAAAAAAACCTACCAACACGTGCGTTACACAGGTTGGTAGAATGACAAACATTTACAAATGACACTAAAGCCTTCTCCCATTATAATATTAGATAGATTGATAGATGAACCAGATAACGACAAAACCAAACTAGATAAACTCCCCCTCATCCTCGAGTTTTTTTTCGAATTTTTCCGTACTGACTATTTTTAAAAAATATTGAACGATTTGAACCACTTTCAAAAATATTAACCAATTGACCCAGTTTATGATACGTCAGTATTAACCGTTATTTCTAATAACGATATAGGTTATCACCATGCAGTTGTTTTTAATAGTGGCATATGTTTTTTAAAAAAATGCATGCCGCTATTTGGAGTGACGATATCAGTCAACTTATTTTCAATCGTGTGCTCTATATGACTTGAAGAAAAAAAATGCAAGTGTGAAAAAATTGTACAGATCGTTATTCCCAACAACGGCATTCTCATTACAGATGTCGTTGTTAGGGATAGCGGCATCAGTTATAGAATTTTTTGCATATAAATAGGGGTCTCCTCTTCTCATTTCCCTTCACTTTAGATATGTTTCCCCTTTCTCTCTCACTCCTGAAACCCAGAAAACCCTAGATGCCACTAGTGGAAACCATGTAACTCTCCTCTTTCATATCATAAACAAATTCTCAAAATATTCATCATTAAACCTTAATTGTGGGCACCTCTTCCCCCTCGTTCGCTTGGAATTTGGCGCATATTTTTCTACAGATCTCCTCGGTCTCGAAATTGTGGTAGACAGGGACGGCCCTACCGTAGAGGCGGGTAAGGCGGCCGCCTTGGGCCCCCGGATATTTCGCGATTTTAGGGGCCCCCAAATTTGAACTTCCCTTGTAAATATGGGTACGTATTTTGCGCGTAAAAAAAATATATACGTTATTAGGGGCCCCATTTCGGAAGTTCGCCTAGGGCCCCGGGAACTCAGGGCAGACCCTAGTGGTAGATATTTGGAAACCCTTAATTCCTTTGAATTTATTGACTTTGTTGATTGAGATTTATATTGAGGGTGTAGTATATGAGAATTAGCTGTGGAGATTGATATGAGTTGTAGTATCATATGAATGAGAATATATTTTGGGGGTGGTAGAATTGACAATGTAGTGTAATATATGTTGGAGAAATTTGTATAAACTAGAATTGATAAATTTGTAAAAGTTAATTAGTTATATGTTTAGGTATGAATGGATGTTGATAAGAAATGTGTTTATATATAAATATGTAGTGTATAGAGATGTTGTGGTGGGTTTTTTATATGTGGAAATAGTTTGATACGAATATTGTCCAATTTTTTGTTATCTTGACTGAAAATTTATTGAAGTGTACATATGGTTTATTAATATGAAATTCATGACCCATTGTTTATTAAACAAGTTATTTTTTGTTAATTTTGTTGAACAAGTCTCAAATATTTGTTAATTTGACTCTAAATTAATTTTGTTGACACATGGTTTATTAATTTTGTTCAGACACATTATTTATTGTTGTTCGCAGAGAAATGGATGCCAGTCAACCATCTTGTTCGCGTGCACTAGGTGTGTTGTCTTCTGCCGCCCATGGAGGTCCGGGTCCACTATACCTAACCCTATTATATTTGCAAGAAGAGCATAGGTCTCAAGCGGTGTGGAAAGGAGAGGACAATAATATGAGTTTCCGAATGCACAGGACTTTGTCGGATGACCCAGGTATACGCAACTACTTGCTGAATGCCGGTTTCCATGAAATGTCGATGTTGACAAAAGTGAAATGCGACCATGCATTACTTACCACTCTTGTCGAACGATGGAGGCCAAAGACACTCGTTCCACGTATCCATTGGTGAGATGACAATGATGCTACAAGATATAGCGATTATAATGGGACTTCCAATCGATGGGATGGTCATGACCGGTAACATCTTGTTTAACAAAGTGATGATGGTAAAAGATTATCTTGGGAGACAGGTTTTCGAGGACGTCAAAGGTGTTTTCGTCGGCGAATCAATCTGGCATTCGTGGCTCCATCATGAGTTCAACAATAAATTGGGAGATGAACCGACCGACTTTGAAGTACAATGCTACACACGGACCTATTTAATTAGTATGATTGGTGGTGTTCTCATGCCGAAATCTTCGGGAGATGTCGTCCATCTAATACCTTCCCTTGATTGTCGATATACATATGACTGACCGTTATAGTTGGGGAAGTGCGGCCTTGCTTCTCTTTATTGTGCTTTGTGCAATTGTTCAATGGGATCGATTCAAATGACCGGGCTGATGGGTATATTATGTAAATCACCCTAGGGAGGGTGAATAGGGTGATTGTGCGGAATTAAAAATAAAATAAAATGAATAGCAAAGCAAATAAGGAGAGATAAGAAAATCAAACACAGATAGCACAAGTGACGCAGCGATATAACGTGGTTCGACCCCCAGGTCTACGTCCACACCACCTACTTGTAGCAATTCTCTGCCACAAGCGTTCGACTATACTCAAACCTCTGTACAGTGATTCTCGAATTCAGGCCAAGAGACCTATTATACCTGAGGACTTCTGACACAAGTCCCGTCAATCTCACCGAAGTGGAAGAAAGAAAAGAACTCAAGATCCTCAATGATCCTGACTGAAGAATACAAATAGTTATCACACACACTCGGATTGATTGTTGAAAGATTAGTTTAGAAGATTTTTCTCAGAAGTAATAGGTGAAGAATACTCACTGTAACACCCCGCAAAATTGGAAATAATAATTTTGCCCTTGTGTGTTACGCACGTGTATTTTATAATGTGTTTTCATTACGTATTGTGATTTCAAACTAATTATGTGTTTTCCATATTGATTTCAGTCGACTAAAATATAATATTTCAATCTCAGAAATTTTATGTGCTTTTTATGTGTTTTCGATGCACGTATCAATTGCGTATTTTTCCATCACTAAGTGTGATATTTCTATGTGTACTGTATATTTATTTTACGTGTTCAAACTCGTTTTATAAAATGAAAATTCACTTCCCCCTATTTTGATTAAAATGCATTTTTTTGATTTTTGCACGTATGATGCACGTGCAAATTTTTATTCTCATTTTTGTTACTCTCATTATCTATGTTTAGCATGCATAAGTTTTTAATTAGCCTTCTTTTGATCCATAGACCTATAAATTAATATCTAGCCCATTAGGAGAGGAGCCCACTAGATAATTAAATTAATTAATTAAGAAATGAGCCCATGTAGAAAGCCTACTAATAAAATCACATTTTTAGTTAAGCATGCACTAATATATGACATGTTACAAATGTTAGTACACATTTAGAGTTATAAAAATGTGTTCATATTTGTTTGTGCATGTGTGCATGCACACACAAATGTATTTGGACCATTTTGTGGGCTAGGGGGGTGGCCGGTTTTGGAGAGGGGAGGAGAAGAGAGAAGAGTGGAGAGGTTGAGTTAGTGGAGAGTGGGGAGATGAAGAGATGGGGGTTTTAGGAGTTAGGAAAGTGGAGAGTTGTAAAATAAATTTGAAGAGTTATTAAGGTGGGATTTTTGCACTTTAGACCTTCCCAAAATCCTATAAATAGAGCCCTCATTTCCTACTTTTCTCTTGCACCAAAAACATTCTTAAAAATCAAAAGAAAGAAAAGAAAGAAAGAAAAGAAAGAGAGTAAGAGAGTTCTTTTGCTTGGGAAAAATTTTGCTAGAGAGAAGAAGTCACTGCTAAGAGAGGGAGCTTACTAGGAGGAGAAGCCATTGCCAGGAGTTTGTTTTGGAGCTAGAAGTAGTGTCTCATCCTTCCCTTCAATTGTTCAAGCTTCAATAAGGTGGGTGATCTCCTTCTTTCTAAAGTAGAAATTTACATGCTAATTTATTTTAAATGAGTAGTATGAATTGAATATGATGAGAAATGTGTAGATAAAAATCCATGCTAGTATAACATGTAATAACTTGTTGAGGCTTATTAAATAATTGTTACCATGCTAATTTTTTTTTTTAAAAAAAATAGTTCGAATAAAGAATTAATAGCATGAATCATGTTAGAATACTTTTAAATCTATGTATGTCAAATGTCTGATATGTATGAGAAATTATTAAAGAATAATGTTATATTTCGACATATGCTTAGAGACATGATGATTAACAAAGAAAAAGAAAAGAGAAAAATAATTTTTGTTAGTGCCATGAAACATGTCGATATATGTTAAAAATACAAAATTTTGCATTGAAGAATTCCTTTGAGATATCCATGGTTGATTTAGAGACATATTTAGTTTTTAGCACAAAATTATAATTAGTATGATGATGGACTTAAACTAATTTTAATAAACATGATTCTAAATTTTGGAGTTTTGAGAAGAAATGCAAATTTTGTAAAGAAAGGAAAAATCTATTTGAAATTGAAGATATATTCTAAAAATTAGTTTGAACTTGTTGATTATTATTTTAAGATTTCATCTCAGTCCAAAAGAGAAGTTTATTCCAATATCCTAAAGGATTGGATTATTGGATAAACAAGTTTTTGTTAAAAGGAACCAAATTCAGAATAGGATAAACAAAAGTACATTAATATAACACCTAGACAGAAAATACACTTAGACTTATTAGTTAGCCAGTGCACCACAGAATACAACTTGTAAGAGATCTTGGGTTCGAAACCTGATGGTCACGTTTTTATTTTGATTCATTCAATAAAATCCAAAACTGAATAGTTTGTATAAAATGTTTTCTATACGGTTTATGACCAAAAGTCCAAATGGACTTTGTGGCTAGCCCCTTGGGCCTTGGGTGTTGCTGTGTGTGTTAGCTGACCCGGGTTCGAACCTGATGCCACCTTTTTTTTCATCTCCAAATTTGTTGGGACTTACTGACTTTGGGAAAAAGAAAAATATTCATTTTCCATATAAAGTTACATAAACATTTTATTAGGAATAGTTTTAAAATTTAATCTTGTATTTTGAGAAAGTGACAAAGGAGTTGAAATAGTAAATGCATTTTGTTTCCAAAATTATTATTTGAATAAATAATTCTTTTGAAGAAAAGAAAAATATGTAATAAGATTCTCTTGTTATAAACAACCCCTTTTGTTGAGTAAAAAAATGCTAGATGAGATTAAAAATTTGTGAGAATTCATATAGAGTTTTGGAAAGAATTACTATATCACTTGTTTGCCTTGATGAGATTATATGAATATGCTTGTTTGTGGTTAAGAATTTTTATGTGATTAATTTCCTAGAAGAGATTTGGATCTATGCTATGAACTCGTGAAAAGAATTGTTGCCTTAGAAAGATAGTGAATGAATTGAATGAATGATGCTAAAACAAGACATATACCAAGTTGTGAATAGGTTGAAGATAAAGAATACTTAGAGTTAAGACATGATAATTGAAGGGTGTGAATACACATGATTTTGTACATGAAAAATTATGATTTAGAGTTAGTAAGACCTCGGTTACCGACACTTTTGAAAAAAAATATTTGAGATATAATTTTGAGATATTGCCATGAAGCTATACTTTGTGAGTAAGTCCGTAGGGGGTAAAACTAATTCTAGGAATGATAACTCATTCATATCTTGAACTTAAGAATTAGGCACTTAAGAGAAGTGTAGTAAACATGGGCAAACGTAAGTGGGGCACTCTATATAGTCAGGCGATGTACTTCGGGACTATAGACCCAGTTGGGCAGTGTGCTTTAGGACTGTGGTTGCTCCGATGAAGACGAGCTTTTAAATCTAGAACTATGCATAGTCGGGCGAATAGTTTATCGTACTCCAATGTATATACGTATACCGGGGCTAGAAGGGAACTAGCGGGGTATTCGCACGACGAGGAGTCTGTATAACAGTCGGGTAGTGTACTCTGGGACTGGGATCCGTACTCGTGGAATGCCTAAACCTTGTTCTTACTACTGGGTAGTGTCATGGCGAGGGATTGAGCCCTTTATTGTGGAGTACGTAGGCGCTTGTCCTCGTACCTATGTAGTATGGGATGCATAGAATCCGAACAAGTGTGCATTGTGTCATCCTAGTATAAAATGTGTGCATTAGGCATTAAGGCATGACATACACTTACATGTTTAGCATAGTCACAATTTAACACTTTATTCTTTATTCATCTCTTGTGATTTTGTTAAAATAATGAGATCGTTATATGTACGGCATAGAGAGGATAACCGAGTATAACACTTTTGTCAGTTGTAAGTGACTGATGTGACCACAGGTTGATATGCAGGTAATGAACTATTCATGAAGGAATAAAGCTATTGTGATGCAATCGACGATTTATTTGATAAAGTTGTACAAGTTATATTATTGTTTTCAATGTTGTAATCTTTCATTCTTCCGCTGTGTAAAACCAAGTTGTATTTGAACTCTGATGTTACTGAAAAAGTTTTAAATTTCCTTGTAAAATTGTACGAAGTGAAGTAAAGATCTTGTGAAATCTCGAATTCGGCTTTATTTAGAATTCGGGGTGTTACACTCACTGGGTTCGTCCAATTATATAGACGGGGAAATGTATCTTTCAAAATTAGAAACGATACATTCCAAAAGAGTGAACAACGCAAAGTTAGTAAGACCTCGGTTTAGGTGCAGTCGACCGTTCATCTTTCTGACGAAAAGTCAAGAGACGAATGGTCGACTGCTTCATTATGTTGCAATTGACAGCAATGCGGTTGACCGCCGTGAGGTGCGGTCGACCGTTATCGTGCTATTCATAAAGAATCCATTTTATATTCTTACCATATACCAATCAATCATCAATCAATCAAATACAGATAAAATCTCACAAATATGGAATAGCAACAACTGGTCTTGATAGCTTTCTTGGGCACTAATCAACATGTGCTCTTTTTGAATAACTTTTTCTTTTGCTTGATCTTGCAATCTTTCTTTATTGCTTTCCTTCTTTGCTTATTTTCTTTATTGCTTTCCTTCTTTGCTGATTCTTGAATCTCTTTTGAATCTCTTATTGATATTATTTTAAGCGGACAATATGAACAACTTAATTTAAACTTATTAGTATTTATGGACACGTTTGTGCACACCAAACTAAGAGTCAACAATCTCCCCCTTTTGGTGTGAATAACACATGCCTTTGATTGTTAAAAGTAAAAAAAATAAGGCATATAAATACTCCCCCTGAATTTAGTACTTCCCGTAACATATATTTTCATAGATAAAGAGCATTTAAGAGAGATTTGTAAATACTTCCCATTAATTCAATACTTCCTGTTATACAAAATTTCATAGAAGATATATAAAGAAGAAATAATAATATTATATTATTTACTTTCAGTTAAAAACATTCATAAAAATATTTTTCCCCTTTTTGGAACACACCAAGAGGGAGCCAAAATAAGCATAAATTAAGTATATAACATACTCCCCCGAAAGCTATTTGTAAATGAAAAGAACATTCATTAAGCGACACAAGAGGTTAATTTGGGGAACAAGATAAAGGATGAATTTTGGAAATATAATAATTTTTTAAAGCATAGGAAAATCCACTTACATGATACCGTTGACAGCGAAACTCTTTGATATACAGGGAGAGCTCATCATGGTATCATAGATTTGAGATTTTTCCAATACAAATGCAAGACATAGAACAGAAGAAGAAGTATTTCAATAAACCAATATTGTAGAAAATAGTGAATAGAAAGTTCGTAAAATTCAAAATGAGTAACCAAGAAAAGAACCGATCGACCGCACGGTCGACTGCAAAACCAATTGAGCATATAAAATAAAGAATCAACCCGAGAGCAAATCGATCGACCGCATGGTCGACCGCACACCTTGTAAACACAAAACAAAAGATAGAGAGCGAACCGGTCGACCGCAAATACCGAAGTCCAATTTTTGAAAAGAAGCATAAAACCAAATGAAGGCCGAGAGCATGCCGTTCGACCACCCAGTTGACTGTATACCTTCTCAGTCGTACAATCGACCATCTAGTCAACCGAAACCCAATTTTAAGCAGAAATATCAATAACATTCAATTCCCCTTTCAAGAAATAAAATCGATTTTCATCTAAAGGCTTAGTAAAAATATCAGCAAGTTGAGAATTAAATGAGTTTAAATTTGCTTACCAGACAAAGAATTAAACTAAAAATGTTTTTCCTTAAAAAATACTAGTAGTTTACACGTGCGATGCACGTCTTAATAAATATAGGTTTTTTAAAAGCAAAAATTCAGACGTAGTCTGGATTTGATCTAAAACCTCATTTATAATAGTTATGCACGTGCGTTGTACGAGTTGGTAGATGGAAAAATTACACTAAGGCCTTCTCCCATTATAGTAGTAGATGATCTTCCCTTTTTTTTTCTTGATAGTGATGCAGAAGTGTTGTTTTCATCCATCATGAGTTTTAGGCATCCACTATCAAGGTGCTACCGATCTTTAGGTGAAGTGCATTGATGTGTCTACATTGAGATTAGTATGTATCCAAGTAGGTACTATTCCTGCACTTGTATTCTTCTTTATCCAGACGAAGTTAATATTCCTTTTTAAAGCACAATTATAAGAAATATGTCCTAATCTACAACAATAGTGACAAGTAACGCGATTATGCTTTGGATCATGCACATATGCGTAATTGTGTGTTGGTTTGTAACTATTTTGGAGGCTATGCATATGTGTATGACAAGATTGCATAGATTTTTGACGTTGTATTGGCTCATTGTAACCAAGCTCTCGATTATCATTATAAGATCTTGAATTCTTTGTAATAAGGTAACTGAGCCCTTCATATTTTTTAACAATTTTCTCGAGCTCAATTACTCTTTTACAAAGTCTTTTCCTAGTCATCTCATCGTCTTTAGTGTTCCAACGAAGAATGTCTAAGGTAGCATCAAGTATTCTATTTTTCTCAAGAGCTTCATTACACCTTCCGCTACCTCATCAAATTCTCTTTTACATTCTTTAAATCATCAGTGAGCTTAGCAATATAAACAGATTTCTCATGAATTTCTCTCAAGTGTTCATCATGTGTTGCTAAGGGTTCATAATTTTTTTTGTTTTAAGAGTTCATTTTCCTCTAGCAATACACCATGATCTTTTCTAAATGACTCGAATTTTTCCATAATCAAGGAATTTTATTTTTCAGTTTTTTATTTTTTGCGATGCAAGAGTCATGAGATTCATTTGGAATTTTTTTATATTGTCTTAGTTCACGACTCAATTTCTTAGCATAATCTTTTAATCAATTACACATATCTACTAACTCATCATAAGTGGGTTCTTCGATTACTTCTTCTTGAGATGGTGATTGCACCTCACCATTCCCAAGAGCCATGAAGCCGATATTTTTGTGATATTGCTCATCTTCACTTGAATCTGAGTCTAGCCACGTTGCCTTCAACGTCTTCTTTCTCAATCCTGAATTGGAGTAATGATAATCTTTGTTCCTACCTTTCGATAGGGGACATTTTGGGCGTATATGTCCTGGCTTGTTGCATTTAGCACACATCATTTTTGTCTTTGTCTCTTTCTGCTTGTGACCTGTTGTTATTTTTGCGTTTGAGATGCTTACAGAATTGTTTAGTTAGCCATATGAAATCTTCGTCTGATTCTTCATGGTCTGATTCTGATTTTGATGGACGTGATTTCTCTGCTTTTAAGGCAATGGTCCTCACTTTGATTTTTGGTTCAATCCCGATGTTCTGCCTGTATCTTTTGGTTTTTGTCATCTCCATCTCGTATGTCTTCAGCTTTCCTTGGAATGTATAGTAATCGAATCCCTTTTCTTCAAGGGTCTCCCTCATTGCAGCAGCTTTTACGTCCCACTCAAGCGTGATACAGCTTATGAGTTTTCCGACCTTTCGGTCGTCATCCAACCCATTTCCTCCCCTTTCCTAAGCTCTCAAGCTCGTGTGCAATGATATCGAAACGAGCAAGCATTTGATCTACGTTTACTCCTGGCAACATACGAAAAACGTCAAACTTATAAAAACATAATTTTACTTTAGCTTTTACCTCAGAAGCGGTTCCCTCATGCCGTTTCAGCAATTTCGTATGTTGTCTTACAATTTCGCCCGCATCGCATTAATTCCTTATTGTTCAGTCCTGCATAAATTGCTATCATAGCCATGGAATTTGTAGTTTTCCATACTTGTTCAGCTTTGGTGAAGGCCCTCTTTCCATCACAGATAGGAATCTCAGTTTTGTTTATGCACATGTTCCATACTTCTTCTCCAAGTATCTGTAAGAAATGAGACATACGAACTTTCCAAACATCATAGAATTTTCCATCAAAATATAGTGAGCATGTTAGACTTGTCCCATTGGAGATGAATGGCTCCGATAAGTACAAGTTTTCAAGATGAGGGATTTCGGCCATTGGACCTTTTGCTTCAGCTTTTAAGCTTTTGATAAGCACCTCGCTCTGATACCACTGTAAATCACCCTAGGGGGGTGAATAAGGTGATTGTGCAGAATTTTAAAAAAATTAAAATAATACCAAAGTAAATAAGGAGAGATAAGAAAATCAAATACAGATAGCACAAGTGACGCAACGATATAACATGGTTCGACCCCCAGGTCTACGTTCACACCACCTACTTGTAGAAATTCTCTGCCACAAGCGTTCTACTATACTAAAACCCTTGTACAGTAATTCTTGGATTCAGGACGAGAGACATATTACACCCACAGGACTTCTAACACAAGTCCCGTCAATCTCACCGAAGTGAAAGAAAAGAAAAAAACTCAAGATCCTCAATGATCCTGACTGAAGAATACAAATAGTTATCACACACACTCGGATTGATTGTTGAAAGATTAGTTCAGAAGATTTTTCTCAGGATAATAGGTGAAGAATACTCACTGAGTTCGTCCAATTATATAGACTGGGAAGTGTATCTATCAAAATTAGAAACGATACATTCCAAAAGAGTGAACAACACAAAGTACAGTCGACCGCAATTTAGGTGTAGTCGACCGTTCATCTTTCTAACGAAAAGTCAAGAGATGAATGGTCGACTGCTTCATTATGTTGCAGTCGACAGCGATGCGGTCGACTGACATGAGGTGTGGTCAACCGTTATCATGCTGTTCATAACGAATCCACTTTATATTCTTACCATATACTAATCAATCATCAATCAATCAAATACATATAAAATATCACAAATATGGAATAGCAACAACTGGTCTTGATAGATTTGTTGGGCACTAATCAACATGTGCTCTTTTTGAATAACTTCTTCTTTTGCTTGATCTTGCAATCTTTCTTTATTGCTTTCCTTCTTTGCTTATTTTCTTTATTGCTTTCATTCTTTGCTTATTCTTGAATCTCTTTTGAATCTCTTATTGAAATTATTTTAACCTGAAAATCTGAACAACTTAATTTAAACTTATTAGTATTTATGGACACGTTTTGTGCACACCAAACTAAGAGTCAACATATTACAGATATGGTGTTGGCAATATATACACCTTGACCGTCCCCGGGTAACGGTTCTTTCACATGTGTGGAGATAGGTTGAGGAGATCGAAGTTATGAGGGCTCCTTTAGGGGTTTATTAGACCAGTCGACATACGTGGAGAGATAACCCACGTGAAGTGTTGACGTATTATAGGGAAGAGCTCGATCAGCTCTGTGAAGAATACGTCAATTGGACATCATATACTCTCAAATGGCTACAACGGCTATCCCCAAGTTGAATGGCAAACAATCAACTTTGGTTGACATGAGCTCCACTAATAAATTTCAACATCATGGAGTTCTATTACCTCGATCGATTCCTCCGACAATTCAATGCACAACAAAGAATCCCGGAGAACCGGACGTACGATCGAAGACTACACAATATTATCTGTCAAGGACGATTTCCAACTATAGATTGGGCTAATCACCATCGCTCGCAAGTTGTAATGCGGAACGAGAGAAAGTATGATTTGGTTATTGACGAGATCGTACCATACGACGGGTCTTTGCAAGAAGCTTACATGGCATGGTACCGTCGTGTTACACGGTTGTTTATTGCTCCAAAATCAATGATCCCGGCGGGTATTCAAATACCAATCTCGAAGCATCAAGTGGAACCACCACCAGCACATTCGTCTTCTTAACCACTGTATCAACCAAATGCCTCCTTGTACCGACTCATGGTAAATTTATCTGTTTGTTAATAATTATTCTATTTAAATTTTATGTACACAATTTGTTATTACTTCTTCTAAATAATTTGGTTCTTATATTACATGTGTTTATTGATGATATAGATTGACAACACATGGAATATTGCGCGAAAATGTGCTCGTGTGTTGATCAATACCTTGAAAGCTTATAGGGATCTAATGCGAGAAATACTTCATCCGTGTCGGTTTTCGCTTGAAGAGGTTGGAGACGGCCCAGCCTTGAACTCCCTTTTACAACAACCTGAAGGTGCTACTCACCCTCCCCTTCCACAAACAAGACGTGCTCAACATCCCCCACCACCAAGCCAAGCTGAACATCCACCATTACCACCAAAACAAGCTCAATCTCCTCCACCACCACCAAGACAAACAGAATCATCATCTTCACAAGGGCAGCGACGGAAGACTGTAAGGATGCCGAGAGAGGGTTCTTAATTACAATCACAAGAGATTGTACAAGAGGGAGATGAGCATGAAGAGGAGGTTGGCCCTAGTGTACTTGTGACATAAGAAATTTGTGAACGTAGGAAAAGAGTCTCATCTCGGAAGAGGAGGCAGCCCCAACAGTACATACCTAGTTAGGGGGTGTAAGGAAATGTAAGAACCTTACTTTGTAAACTTTCGTGTTACTATGGTATATTGTATTGAACTGTTGTGATATATGGTATTGTGTTGTGATATATTGTATTAATGTGCTCATATTTGTTGTTGATAATTGTGATATATGTAAGGAAATTAATGAATTGAAGTCTGGTAATTGAAGTCAAGTTGTGCAAGTCTGAGCATGTTTTAGTGCAAATTAAAAATAACTGATGCCATTGTTGGGACTAACGACATCAGATATCTGTAACGTTATTCCCAACAATGGCAACAGTTCAAAACATGCACAAAGTTCTTTACATTTTAATTTTACTTCTTGTCGTTCTTTACAACAACGGCAATAGTGAAATAATGTCGTTATTCTAAACACGGCATCAGTTATCACCAATTTTTTCCACCAAATAGCTTTTCTATCAAACTCTTTGCCTCCATAGTCGTTATTGTCATTAACGACATCAAAGTAACTATGTCATTATTTGGAACAACGACAACAGTTCAAATTTTTACTTATTAAATTTTGTAATTTTGGCCCAACTGTTGTTGTTTTTTCTATGAACGGCAACACTTATGTTGTTGTTATAAATAGCGGCATCAACTGTTGCAAATAATAGCAACATGCTTTCTTTACAACTGATGTCGCTGTTTATGACAACAACATCAGTTAACTAATGTCGTTGTTTGGAAGAGCGACTTCGGTGGCAGAGAGTTTGACAGAGAAGGCTATTGAAAGAAAAATTATATTAAACCTAATGCCGTTATTACAAACAACGGCATGAGATAACTGTTCTAGAAAACACCAGGCCTTTTGATCTCATTATTGACAACAACAGCAGAATGTGATAGAGCTGGAATTTCCCACACTTACACGTACGACTCTGAGGTCAACAGTCTGCCATTGTCCACCTTTTTAATATCCATTATTCATTCTAATGCCAGTTTTAACTCCGAAAATACCAGGTCGGTTATTAAACATTATAGCCCCATGCAAATTTGATTTCTTATGCCGTAAATCGATAATGTCTTGAACACGTGGTGCCCATAATTTTCCTTCGCTAATAAGGGTCTGTGCCGCTTCACGATGGTCAGTAAAGTACATGTTGAGACAAAAAAATATAATTTCCACAATTGGCATGATGGGCAAGCTACGAAAACCTTTTAAAACCAAACTGAACACTTCCGATAGATTTGTAGTCATTATACCATATCGATGGCCTCCATCGGCGGAAAGTGCCAACTTCTCAATCGTCTTGTCTGTAACACCCCGAATTCCAAATAAGGACGAATTCGAGATTCCAAAGGATCTTTACTTCACTTCATACAATTTTACAAGGAATTTAAAAACTTTTCTCAATAATATATCTGAGTTTAAAATACACTTTGTTTTACACAGCAGAAGAATGAAAGATTACAACACTGAACACAATAATACAGCTTGTACAACTTTATCAAATAAGTGATCAAATACATCATAACAGCTTTATTTCTTCAAGAATAATACATTATCTGCATATCAACCCGTGGGCACGTCAGTCACTTACAACTGACGAAAATGTTATACTCGGCCATCCTCTCTATGCCGGGAGTAGTATAAGATCTCATTGCTTTAATAAAAACATAATAATTGAATGAATAATAAAGTGTTAATGTGACTACGCTAAACATGTAAGTGTATGTCATGCCTTAATACATAATGCACACAATTTATACTAAAATGACACTAATGCACACTTGTTCGGATTCTATGCATCCCATATTACATAGGTCTGAGGGCAAGTGCCTACGTACTCCACAATAAAGGACTCGATCCCTTGCCATGATAACTATCCGGTAATAAAACAAGGTTCAGATCATTCCACGAATTTGAATCCCAGCCCCGGAGTCCACCGCTGACTGTTATAACAGATCTCACATCGTGCGAATCATCCCGTAAGTGACTCTCTAGCCCGGTATACGTATATACATTGGAGACAGCAAACAAAACTATCTGTCCGACTACTCAAGATCCCGGAGTCCACCGCCGACCCGTCCTCATAGTCCCGGATTCAAATAAAAAACTCGTCTCCCACGGAGCAACCTCAGTCCAGCAACTGGGTTTATAGCCTCGGAGTCCACCGCCGACTATATAGAGCACCCCACTTACGTTTGCCCAGGTTTACTACATCTTCACCTAAGTTCCTAATTACTTTATTTTAAGACATGAATAAATTTCCAAGCCTAGAATTAGTCTTATCTCTTACCGGTCTTAATCACCACTACCGAGATAGATCCACAATCCTATCTCAAATTTATATTTCAACTCTTTTATTTCAACATTTGCTGGTAACAAGATTTTACTAACTCAAAACTCAACCATTCATGCATAAGAATTATGGGTACACATACCCTTTAATAGTCATGTCTTAATACCTAGATCATTTCATCATTTTAATTCATTTCACAACTTAAGAAATGTCTTATTTTAGCACTATTCATGATTCTTTAATGATAACAAGTCTTTTTCATGAACAAACTTCATTCAACAATAATCTCTTTAATAACCTAAGTGCAAATAACTAATTCACATTTCAACATATGCCAACTACTCTTAATTTGCATCAGTGAATAATCATATCAAGATAAATTCATTCACATGAATAATTTATTCTCATTCTACCAATAAATCTCATTTGTAATTTAAAATTCATGGAATAACTCTAAGAATCAAATGCAATCTATTCAAGAGGCATTAACATTTACATAACATATATCTTCTAAAATAGGGTCATACACTTCTTAATAATAAAACATAAATCTTTACTTACTTTCTATCTCAAACCTTCCTTTTTTGAGAGTCTCAATTATACATGGAAAATCTTGACACTAATGTTAGTAAGTTCTAAATCATTTTATAGAAATAATAGTATTTTTCCCAATTTTGTTTCTCACCAAAATACCTTAAACAAAAAATAAATAAATAAAAACCCCCACTAGGGTTTAAACTCGTGAAGCCCCAGGCAGCACCCAACCCTCACAGCACCAACCAAGAAGTCCATGTGGACTTATTGTTTTAACATCCTCATAAAATCCTTTTACCTTGAATCTAGGGTCTTAGATGAATAAAACAAAACAAACAAAAAGATCTTGAGCCTATCGGGTTTTGAACCCAGGCCGACCAAGAAGCAGTGCAAAGCCAAGCCAACAGGCCAAGTGCGCCAATCGACTTACAGAGAAATCGAGTGGGTTTTATTCCAGTTTCATGATGTTTCATTATTTCACAAAAGCTCGATTCTCTAGTTTCGATCTACTCTTTTATTTGGTTGAAATTAGACTTATAGAGACTGAGATTTTATATCAGTACCTTACTTCCTTGTGGATCGTATTTTAGAAAAATAAAACGACTCACAAATATTACATTGGTTCTCTTTAGCATAAAAATCTAATTTGTTTCAAAACAACAACTTTATTTTCTTTGATTTACTTATCAAGAAGTTTTTTTGCTACTTTCATACAAATTAAAATTTTGTACAAAGGACCAATATAGCTTTAGTTCAACCAAGGATATTTAAAGTATTTCTTATGCGAAAACTAATGTGTTTACCAATGTCGACGAGTCAAAAACTCACAAAACAAAATTTATCTTTCTCTTCTTTTTAAGCATTAATCTACAAAGATATCCTTTAATCATTATCCATACTTATCATAGTTTTGACAAACAAGACTTGCCAACAATCTAACATGATTCATATGTATTAATTAGCATGGTATTAATTTGTTCACTACTTTCAACAAATTCATTATATTCTACTAGCATGGATTCTACAAATATCTTATTCAACTCATCATACTTTTTAAACTAATTTAGCATGCATGTTCTATTATAGAAAGCATGAGAATACCCACTAGCATGATATAGATTTATTTGCTAACATAGCATCTTTATTACTACCAATGTATAGATCGGTTCTACTAAAATATAATACTCATCTATAATGTTTATCATGCATGTTCTACCACTAGAAAGTAACGAAACCACCCACCTCAAGTTTGAAGGTTGAACAAATGAAAGAAAGTGGTCACCACTCCTAGCTCCAAAGACTCCTAGCTTTGTCTCCTCCTAGCAATGGCCTCCAAGCACTATGACTCTCTTCTCTTTCTTTCTTTTCTTTCTCTTTTGATTTTTGTTTTACTTTTGATGTGAAGAAAAAGAGAAGAGAATGGTGTGCTATTTATAGGTCTAGGTTAGGGTCTTATTTGCATAATTCTTCACCCTAATAACTCTCCATTTAACACATTCAATCCTTCATTTTCATAACCCCTCCCTTAAACTCTCCAAGCCTTAACTCTCCTTTCTCTCTCTCTCATGCATGAAACCGCCCCCCCTAGTACAAGAACCCACCTAGGTACATTTGTGTGCTTATGCACACATGTACATACAACTAGGTACAATTTATTATGTTTCTAAATGTGTACTAACACTAGTAACTTGTCATGTGTTAGTGCTTGGTCAACTAAAAAAAATGTGATCTCATTAGTGGACTAGCTTAATTGGCTCAACCATTAATTAATTAGTTTAATTACTTAGTGGGCTCCTCCCTATTGGGCTAAATTTTATTTTAGATCCATGGATCAAAAGGAGATTGATTAATCTTATGCATGCAATCCAAAATAAATAATGAGAAATAAAATTTAGAATAAATAAAAATAAAACGTGCACCATACGTGCAAAAATCAAAAATGCATTTTTAATCAAAATAGAGGAAAATAAATTTTCATTTTCTAAAAAGAGTTCAAATACAAAAAATAAATA
Organism: Hemerocallis citrina; assembly: GCA_017893485.1. Taxonomy (NCBI): domain Eukaryota; kingdom Viridiplantae; phylum Streptophyta; class Magnoliopsida; order Asparagales; family Asphodelaceae; genus Hemerocallis; species Hemerocallis citrina. The sequence continues at coordinate 448,879,020 of CM030358.1, read as the reverse complement.
ATCAATGCACATGGAAATATCACACTTAGTAATGAAAAATATGTGATTGATACGTGTATCGAAAATACATAATAGCACGCAAAATACCGAGATTAAAATATAATATTTTAGTTGACTCAAATATGATACAATTGATACGGAAAATGCATAAATAGTCAGAAATCAAGATACGTGGTGAAAACACGTTATAAAATACACGTGCGTAACACACATGGGCAAAACTGCAATTTCTATTTTTTTTGCAAGGTGTTACATTGTCCTTCAATCAATTAGCCCCATTAACATTAGTCGCTTCAAGTTGTGCAATCAATTGGCCCCATCAACATTAGTCGCTTCAAGTTGTGCAATCTTTACCTCAAACTTCTTAGACTGACTTTGACATGCGATAACCTTGAGCTTATCCATAAAAAACTTGTTCCCCTTTTTTTGTTGAAAGTTAGTAGCAAAATGCGTATACAATAACGATGATATGCAAGTGGCTCCTTCCATGTTCCGAACTCATTGTTCATTGCTGACAAAATGCCTGCATGATGATCAGAAATTACACATAGACCTGAACGGTCGGTGACAAAGCACCGAATACAGCCCATGAACTATGTCCAGGTTTCTATGCTCTCTCCATCCACTATTGCAAATGCAAATGGAAACAACCTACCGTTTGTATCGGGCGAAATAGCTATCAACAAACAACCTTTGTATTTTCCATACAAACGTGTTCCGTCAACACTTATAATTGGTCTGCATGCCTTAAACCCTTCGATCGAAGAGCCAAATGCCTAAATGACCCCCTTAAATGTTTCTTCAGTGGGACTGGACACAATCTTGGCCCAATAGATGGCTGTTCCTGGATTTGATGCTTGAATTGTTATGAGAAGATAAGGCAATTTAGTGTAAGCTTCTTGAAAGGAACCATACAACCGCTCAATCGCTTTATGTTTCGCCTTCCAAGTTTTTCTGTATGAAATAGTGTAATTAAACTGAAGCTTGACTATCTCAATTACGGCTCTTGGTGTTACTCCTAGTTGTGCCTTCAAAACATTCAATATCATCGTTGATACAATCGTATAATCAATTTTACTATGATCTTGATTGAATGTTGGATTCACACATGTATGTGGACCTTCAATGTTCTTTACCACGAAAAAAGATCGGTCTTTTGGAACAATTGCACGCAATCACCATGGACAACCTGCTACATTTACAAGTTCTGTATTTTCTGCAATCTCCTTGGGTGAATGTTTGATCGTTGCGTATTTACATTTGACACAGTATAAACTAGGGGTCGATTTTACCGTCACGGATTATCGATGGTTCTTCACGGAGTACATCTTCACTTGATGTTGTAAACTATCTTTAGTTGGAAATCTTTGGCCTATGGAGAGTTCATTCGTGTTCGAAGAGCCAACAGAAGACTGTGCATGATCATGTACGGTCACACGGGATATCTATTTACTTAATTGAATCTCATGTACAAATGCACTAATGGAATGATTTGGCAACACCACATTGTTAACCGGCACATGAACGTTGACATCATTAACCGGAGTTTCATCGGCATCCTCCTCCTCCTCAACTTCAAGACCGTGAACCTTATTTTCTTCCTCTTCTACCAAACCGTTATTTACAATGACGTTGTCAGAGTCTTGCATGACCATGTTGGTGTGGACAATATTTTTTGTCGTGGTGAACGGATGTACCGGCTCATATTCAGTGGTAATAGGTTCTGTTGGAGTTGTGCTAATATCTTCTTGTGTATTTGGTATTCTTGCATGTGACTCGGCAGATGGTTTCAAACTCCTAACGAAGCTTGGACTTGGAATAACAACTTGCCTAGTGTTTGGAAGCTTCATTTTCTTAATATATAACTCTAATGCAGTCCAACTACAATTTGAATCAAGTGTCCTAACAATCATGAACTTAAAAAATTATCATTATCTACGAGAATCACCATGAAATATTGACTTTCTCCTTTACCGACAGCATAAGAGGCTTTGATTTCGACACTCAATTCATCTCTATCCCAATTCGTAACTTCAAGTATCTTATCTACTAGTTGTGAGTATATAAAGTTACGGGGAGCCCAAATAATGATCGGTTCAACATCGCTATAACAATATCCAATCTTCAGATCTCGAATTATTTCACCCCCAAAATATAACCAAATAGGTATATCATATTCCATACCTAAACATAAAGAATCACATATATCAAAGTCATCAACTACTCATAAACATAGCCTATGAATACATATAAAACATATGGTTATAATAATACCTTCAAATTAGACTGTATCTTGAATAGCTTGAAAATACATCATGGATGAAGAATGAGATGACCCAATACAATATTGGAGATTTTGAGAATGAGGGAGTTGAATTTGGGTGGGAGAGGGAGAGGGAGAATGAGGAGGTTGGAGATATGAAGTTTGAAAGAAAACAATTGTGGGATTTTGGGTTTTATGCATCTAGGGTTTTTGGGTTTCAGGAGTGAGAAAGAGGGAAAACAGATCTAAAGTGAAAGGAGAAAGACAAGAGGGGTCACTATTTATATGCAAAAAATCCTATAACTGATGCCGCTATCCCTAACAACGGCATCTGTAATGAGAATTTCGTTGTTGGGAATAGCAGGATCATTTATAGAATTTTTTCACACCTGCATTTTTTTCCAAGTCATAGAGCACACGATTGAGAATAAATTAACCGGTGTCGTTACTCCAAATAGCAGTATGCGATTTTTTTATATACAGATACCGCTATTGGAAACAATGACATGGTGTTAACCTATGCCGTTATTTTTAATAACGATTAATGCTGACGTGTCCAAAACTGGATCAGTTGAGTAAATATTTTTGAAAATGGGTCAGATCGCTGAATATTTTCAGAAAGTGGGCCAGTATGGAAAATAATTTGTTTTTTGTACTAGCCCACTTTTTAAAACTATTTACAATTTTGGGCAAGTTTCCAAACTATTAGCACTTGTTGGCTAAACTATTAGCACTTGTGGGCTAGTCGCTGCCAAGTTAGCAGCGTCCGTTATTCCTATTAGCGTCATCTTCATTTAGGAGATTGTTAATGTGAATAGTGGTCGTTTAAATTTTTTATAGAAATTTTGGTTGTTGTCGCTATTCTCATTAGCGACCACAGTATATGTGAAGTCGCCAATCGGAACAGCGACATTATTTGAACTGTATTGATACACTTAGCATATTTCAGAGAGAACTAATTTTTTGGATTTTTTTTTTTTTTTGAATAGCGATCTTGTTGGATCCTGTAGGCGAGGCAACAAACACTAGAGGGGGGGGGGGGGGGGGTGAATAGTGTTAATTAAAATAAACTGCGGAATAAATATGTAACGCCCCTGCCCCGAGCCCGGACAATTTATACAATTTATAAGACAAATTAGATACTATGTAGTACAACTGCCCACCACAGGCTGCCTCTCAAAAGGTAGTTAACCAAATTGGTGACTCTTGATCCTTGGAAATTATATTTATATAGTATTTTATTCTTTGAAAGTAGCGATGTGGGATTAAATCCCACACCTTTCCCGTTTTTCCCAAACCGTGTACACCCCTAGGAGTAATCCTACCTAGGTTGCCACGTCATCTTTGAAACAAGCACACACAGCACTCATGTGCTGTGCTTTTTTTTAAATCCGGTGGGTCCCCCCACCAATTTCAAATACTGGATTCAAACAATCCCACTTTCAAATCAATTATTTTATAAATCCTTTCTATAGAATACTTCTATAGGACAAGTCACAAATCCTTTATATATATTTTTCAAATCATATATACATTTCAGAAATACGGGGTATTACACACACCCCCCCTTCAGAAATCAGCGTCCTCGCTGATGAGCACGGGGCATGCACAATCTAGTGCAGGATCTACTTTCTAGCCGATGCAGAGCATTTCTGTGAGCGTCACTCTCGTCTTTAGAATTCTGGAGACCAATCCCACTCTGCGGATCATTCTGTGGATAGACCTCTATCCATCGTCCCAGACTACTGGGGATTGTCTGTCTCTCTCCGCCGATCATCCTGGAGTCCATAACTCACTGCTCTCACACCCTCGGTGTCGAAAGTCGGCTCTGATACCATTTGTAACGCCCCTGCCCCGAGCCCGGACAATTTATACAATTTATAAGACAAATTAGATACTATGTAGTACAACTGCCCACCACAGGCTGCCTCTCAAAAGGTGGTTAACCGAATTGGTGACTCTTGATCCTTGGCAATTATATTTATATAGTATTTTATTCTTTGAAAGTAGCGATGTGGGATTAAATCCCACACCTTTCCCGTTTTTCCCAAACCGTGTACACCCCTAGGAGTAATCCTACCTAGGTTGCCACGTCATCTTTGAAACAAGCACACACAGCACTCATGTGCTGTGCTTTTTTTTAAATCCGGTGGGTCCCCCCACCAATTTCAAATACTGGATTCAAACAATCCCACTTTCAAATCAATTATTTTATAAATCCTTTCTATAGAATACTTCTATAGGACAAGTCACAAATCCTTTATATATATTTTTCAAATCATATATACATTTCAGAAATACGGGGTATTACAAAATAATTTTTCTTCGGTGCAGTCGACTTAGGAGTGAACCAGTCGACTGAGATGACCAAATAAAAGCAAATACAAACAACTCTGTGCAGTCGACTTAAAGTTGAGACAGGCGACTGAAGACACAGTTAATATTCAACTTATACGAGACTGACCAGTCGACTGATAATATGCTGAGTCGACTATCCAGACAAGTTTCACAGAACTTAAACAGAAACAAGTAAATGCAAGTACAAGAGAAACAATCACAGAGTACACACGATATATCCTGGTTCGGTCCTTCCGACCTACATCCAGTCCCCAAGCAACCTACTTGAGATTTCCACTATTCTTGAAAAACAAGTTTACAAGAATACCCTACGGCGTTCAGACCACAACCTTGTCTAACCCGTAGTCATTTCTCTCAACCAGAGAAAGCAGACCCACTCTACCACCAAGAGTGAAACGACCGACTCTACAACCTAGAGTCTAACTCTCCAACCGAGAGCAAAAAGAAACAATAAAAATTTACAGTCAACCTATAGCCTTGTTGGTGTTATGTGTTGTAGAACGTGGCTAAAAGGAGGTCGACTTCTATACCCAGTCCAGAACGAATTCCGATGTTATACTGGACTGAGTGTAGAGAACCAGAAATTAGAACTTGAAAGCTTTTTCTCTTTTACACTTAGAAATTCTCAAGAGTGTTCGGGATTGTTAAAAATGTTGTTAGATCTTTTTCAGAGAGTTCTGAACTCTATTTATAGAGTTAGAACTCCTGGTCATTGGGAGACAGTTATTCCAACTGTCAACCAACAGATCTAAGAGCTTTTGAATTTGAAAAATCGATTTTGAAAACAGAAAAAGGTCAAAAGCACTCGAACAGTCGGCTGGGTTGCCATAATGAATCGACTGGTCAGAGTTTGAATAAATTTAAACATTTTTGTACTAACAGTCGACTGATAGAAACACCGGTCGACTGGTACTCAAAAGGTAAACCAATTCAAACTGTTTTGACCCTATTTTTGATGTTTTGAAAAACACACATTGTAAAATAGTGAGTGTATGTGTGTGTGACAAGGCTTTACATCATACTAAGACTTAACAAAAATAAGATTACATTGTTTACAAGACATGACTATAATGACACTTTTAAGCTTGAGACTTTGGCTTGAGTCTTGAGTCTTGGCTTGAGTCTTGAGTCTTGTCTTGAGTCTTGAGTCTTGAATGAAGCTTTAACCATTGTCTTTATCTGGAGCCTTTGTGCTTGTTCATTTGTTCAGCTGTATAGTAGTGAGCCATTTGTATATAGCACCTGCAATTATAAAGTATAGCATGGATACATGTGCAGTGTGTTGTGATCATCAAAATCAAGAATCAATATTCTCCCCCTTTTTGATGATGACAATACAATAGCTGATAATAACAAGAAAATAATACAAGCATAGTAATGATATGCTCGACAACACAATAGCTGATAATAACAAGAAAATAATACAAGCATAGTAATGATATGCTCCCCCTATTAAAAACACAACATGCATACATAAAGATGTATTATAAAATAGATTGTATCAGTCGACTTATAAGAAAAGCAGTCGACTGATCAGAGAAAGAATAAACATACACACAAACACAAATACAGTAATATCACAAATACAGTAACATCAGTCGACTTATACTTTTAGCAGTCGACTTACCAGTAAAAAATAAATACACAGAACAAACAGAACAGAACACAGTAAACAACTAAGAGATATTTCTCCCCCTTTTTCATCAACAAAAACAAAAAATAACCAGTCTTTTGCAGAAATAAGCACAGAAATAACTGTCTTATACATAAACTAACAAGTTCATCAATACATAGGAAATAAGGAAAAATTACATAAAATAAAATTAAAAATAATCACCAATCGTCGTCTTCCGAGTCTTCATCGGCAGCTTGAGATGGAGGGGGAAATTGAGAAGTAAAAAGGTTGGTTAGGTGGGTAATCTTGGAGTCAAGAGAGTCAAGCTGAGAATCAACAGAGATTGAATGTTCCATAAGATAATTGACACATTCATAAAGAGTAGATGGATCTTCATAATTAGCATGAGGACGAGATGAACTAGAAGATGTTGACGGTCTAGCAGAAGATGCCAAAGGTACTTGTGAGGGAGGAGGAGACCTAGGTGAAGTTCTAGGAGGAGGCCTAGGAGAAGGATCAAGAAGCTTCATACGGGCTAAACTAGCACGATCGAAGCATTCATAGTGCTTAACGACATTGGTCTCGGAGTCGAGATCAATATCATAAGCCTGAAAGATCCTGGTAAGGAGACCTCCAAAGGGTAAGAAATGAGTATGATTTTGTTCAAGTTTGGAAAAGATGACACGACCCTAATTTATGACAATCTTGCCAAAAATGGCATAAACAGCTTGTTGCAGTTCCATAGAATACTGATCATAACTTCCTCGTTTGGGAAGAATGTTATAAGCAAGTATTCTTGCAACCAATTTTGCAACAGGTGTTATATTTTTACTAGTCATTGGGGGTCCATGATTGGGCAAAAATATTCTAGATAAAACAGAGAAGTCATCAAGGATAATGTCACCTAGATCGAGTCCCTTGTCATCAATACCCATTATGAGATTTATTCTCTCGGGTGTGAGAGTCATCTTAGTATTTTTGACAGAGGAACGGATCACAACATCTCCATCTTTCATTTGAACAACTCTCATATTCGTGTAGAAAAAATAGATAAGTTGGGGATAATAATCGGGTTGATTGGCTAAAGATAGATAGTCATAAAGACTACAGTTTTGGAAAAGGGGAACTAGGTTAAACCGATCCAAGTCACTAAAATTGACAAAACGACCTGGAAAAAAGACAATGCTACATATAAGATACCACCGTTCTAATAGATCAGGACTTAAAAGATATTGGGAATAATCTTGTGAAGATGAACTAGCATCATGAGATCTTTTAGAACGTTTGAGTGCCATAAGAAAGGAGCTAAGGGAAGATTTTACCAAGAGGGAAGAGAAAGAACAACTAGGAGTCGAGCAGCAGCAGCACGGCAGTCGACTTCTTCTTCTTCTCTGGACTTAGGGTTTCGAATTTGGGGGTAATGGTAAAAAGTGAAGAAGGAGGCTGGGAGAAGGGTTTTTAACTGCAGATAGATGGCTGTGATTGAAGGGGAAGAGATCAACGGCTGATGGAGAGAGTCACGGGTGAAAAGAAATGAACTTTCATCTCAAAAACTGTGTGATGAATCGTCGCTGAAGACAATTGAACTCGCGACAGTCGACTGATAGGGTAGAGCAGTCGACTTAGTCAAGAAGAAAATAAGTTTTGATATCAACATATCAGTCGACTGGGGAAAAATTCAGTCGACTGGTAAAAGATAAAAAATAGGCATACAAAACATACAGTACAGTCGACTTAATAAAAACACAGTCGACTTAACAGATGAAATTTTCAACAAATATCAGTAAAATTACATATTCCTAGTTCTCTTCTTAAGTTAATAAAAGTATCTTCTTTAAGGGGTTTGGTAAAGATATCTGCTACTTGTTTATCAGTAGAGATAAAGTCTAAAGATATATCTCCTTTTAAAACATGATCACGTAGAAAATGATGTCGAATATCAATATGTTTCGTACGTGAATGTTGAACCGGATTTTTAGATAGATTAATTGCACTGGTATTATCACACATAATTGAAGGTTTTTCAAATGAAATACCATAATCTAATAAAGTTTGTTTCATCCACAAGATTTGTGCACATGCCAAACTTGCAGCGATATATTCAGCTTCTGTAGTTGATAGAGATACTGAATTTTGCCTTTTACTACACCAAGAAACTAGTGAATGTCCCAAAAGTGACATGTTCCACTAGTGCTCTTGCGATCAGTCTTACTACCAGCAAAATCAGCATCGCTATATGACAAAAGTTGAAAATTATCGGTGTGTGGATAAAATAAACCATAATCAGATGTGCCTTTAATGTATCTTAAAATTCGTTTCACAGCTTTTAAATGAGACTCTTTAGGACTAGACTGATATCTAGCACATAAACATACGCTGAACATAATATCTGGTCTACTTGCGGTAATATATAAGAGTGAACCAATCATACCTCTATAGAGTTTTTGATCAACACTCTTACCTAATATATCTTTGTCAAGGATAGTAGTAGTAGCCATAGGTGTGGATTTACTACTTGTACTATCCATGTTAAACCGTTTGAGTAATTCCTTTGCATATTTTCCTTGATTAATAAATATGCCATTTGAGGACTGTTTAATTTGAAGTCCAAGGAAATAATTGAGTTCACCCATGTGACTCATCTCAAACTCGTTTTTCATGGTGTTAGCAAACTCTTGACATAGATTATTATTAGTAGAACCAAAGATTATATCATCAACATATATTTGTATGATTAAGATATCATTCTTAACTCTCTTAATAGACAAGGTAGTGTCTACTTTACATATCTCGAATCCTGTTTTTAAAAGAAAGGTTTTCAGACGATCATACCAAGCACGAGGTGCTTGTTTAAGACCGTATAAAGCATTTTTCAATTTATAAATATGATCTGAAAATTGTTTATGTTCAAAACCTGGTGGTTGTTTAACATAAATATTTTCTTTAATATACCCATTAAGGAAAGCACTTTTAACATCCATTTGATAAAGTATAAAATTCATGAAACAAGCAAAAGATAATAAAATTCTAATTGATTCTAGTCTAGCAACAGGAGCATATGTTTCATCAAAATCTATACCTTCTTCTTGATTATACCCTTGAACAACTAGTCTAGCTATGTTCCTTACAACTTGTCCTGATTCATCTAACTTATTTTTGAATACCCATTTGGTACCAATAATAGTCTGATCAGGAGGTCGTGGAACTAAATCCCATACATTCCTTATAAATTGGTTTAATTTATCTTGCATGGCATTCATCCAAAATTCATTCTCACAAGCTTCTTGTATATTTTTCGGTTCAAAATCCGACAAGAATGCTGTATGAGAAATCATATTAATATGAGAACGTGTCTGAATGCCATGGGAGATGTCACCAATTATTAAGTCATGAAGATGATATTTAACTTCAACAAAAGATTTTGGTAAAGTTGAAGATATCACAATAGGATCAGTCGACTTGACAGGTTCTTCAGTCGACTGCTTTGCTTCAGTCGACTGGGAGTCCTTATCAGTCGACTTATCAGCCAGACTAGTTTGTTCTATAGATTTAATCACATTATTTAAAGGTGATGAATCAGTTTCATCATCTTTATTTAAATTTGATGAAGGCAGAGATTCATCGAATGTAACATGCATTGACTCTTCAATAGTCATTGTAGACTTATTGAAAATTCTATATGCTTTACTCCTATTTGAGTATCCTAAAAAGATACCCTCATTAGATCTAGGATCAAATTTATCTAGATTATCTTTAGTGTTCAGAATAAAACACTTACAACCAAATGTCTTAAAATAAGAGACTTTAGGAATTTTATTAAAAAACAACTCATAACAAGTCTTCTTTAGCTTAGGTCTTATAAGAATCCTATTTAAAACATAACAAGCTGTAGCAACGGCTTCAGCCCAAAAGTACTTTGGTAAATTGCTTTCAACAAGCATGGTACGTGCGTATTCTTGCAAAGTCCTATTCTTCCTTTCAACCACTCCATTTTGTGGTGAAGCTCTAGGAAATGCAAATGAATGTGTTATACCATTCTTGTTGCAATATTCTGTAAATGTTTCATTCTCAAATTCTCCACCATGATCACTTCTAATAGTGACTATGGTTAGAGATCTTTGGTTTTGAATACGTTTACAAAAATTTGCAAATTCATCAAAAGCATCATTCTTATGTTTTAAAAAGAATGTCCAAGTGAATCTCGAAAAATCATCTACTAACACAAATACATATCTACTTTTATTTAAAGAAGCAACTCTAGTAGGGCCAAATAAATCCATATGAATTAATTCGAGCGGCCTACTAGTAGAAACTACTTCTTTTGTTTTAAAAGTGAATTTGATTTGTTTTTCTAGTTGACATGCATCACATAACTTATCCTTTTTAAAGGATAGTTTTGGCAGTCCTTTAACTAGGTTATACTTAGATATTTTTGAGTCATTCTTTATATTCACATGTCCAAATCTTCTATGCCAAAGCCAAGAGTCATTGTTAGAAGCTATTAAACAAAAATCATTTGAAAACTCAATTGTATTCAAACACAATTCATAAATATTGTTTTTGCGAAAACCTTGAAAAATAATATTTTTCATAGTAGAGTCATAAATCAAACATGCATCTTTTTCAAATACTATTTTATATCCTTTATCACACAATTGACTAATACTTTACAAATTATGTTTTAATCCACTAACTAACAACACATTTTCTATAGTGGGGTTAGAATTTTTACCAACCATGCCGATACCTATGACTTTTCCTTTGTTGTTATCACCAAAGGTAACTGTTCCTCCATCGATGCTTTGAATGGTGGATAGAAGGTTGGCATGTCCGGTCATATGTTTTGAACAGCCACTGTCAAGTATCCAGCGATCTTTCTTGGGTACCTATAAAATATTCAAGGTAAATATGGTACCCTTTTTATTGGGTCCAAAACATATTAGTTTGGGGGAAACCAAACCCATAATGAGTTTGATTTTCCTCCATAAGCAGGAATATAATTAATAGAATTACACACATTTAATAAATATGAATTGATATATGCAATTCTATCATTCTGATTTAAGTTAACTGGAACCCATACAAATTTGTTCTGTCCAGTCGATTTTATAGTATCCTTCAGTCGACTTCTAGTGTGAGTCAGTCAACTGGATGATACGACAGGTCGAATTATCTGAGTTTTTAATCTTGTTGAATAAGATTCAATTCCTCTGGACAGACGACTGATGGATGGACTCAGTCGACTTAACCGAACGTCAGACTTGCTTTTATCACTAAAATTTACTACTTTAGGCTTTTCAAAAAATTCATATAATTTATGTGTAACATTAGAAATAGATTCTGATTTATTTCTACTAGTGTTTTTAGAAGAAGATTCCTTTATAGAAGAATTTTTGAAACCAAGACCATATTTTTGACTAGATTTTACTTGATGATGAAGGACATCATTTAAATTCTCTTTGCCTTTGTTAAACTTAGACACGTTCTTGGATATCTCTTCATAATTCTTTTTTAGAGATTCAAGATCAGTATCTAAATTTGCAATGCGAGAATTTAAAGATTTCACTTCCTTATCAAGGTTAAGATTTTCTTGAGAAAGTGTTTGATTGACTTTCTCTAGATTCTTAACTCTAGTCTTTTCCTTTTTCAATTCTTGAAAGATTTTATTAAAATCATCAAGTAAATCTTCTGAATCAAAATCATTACTTACATGATCTTGTGAAGCCATAAAGCACATGTTTGCAACTTCATTGTTTTCATCAGTTTCTTCTTCTGAAGAAGAATCACTGTCATCCCAAGTTGCTTGGTAAGCCTTCTTGTTCTTGGCAAACTTATTCTTTGTGTACTTATCCTTCTTGAAGTTGGAAGTCTTTCCCTTATTCTTTGTATTTTCTAGGGGACAATCCTTCTTCATGTGACCTGTTTTATTGCACCTGAAACAAGTAGGAGGATCATTAGAATCTCTAGTTTTGGAATTGAACTTACCTTTCTTTAGGAATTTTTTTAATCTTCTAGTGAACATTGCTATCTCCTCTTCATCTTCTTCCTCATCTTCTGAGTCTGTCATGGCTTTAAAAGCCAATAATTTCTTCTTTGCCTGTTGTGATTCTGCATCCTTCTTTTGCTCTTCAATTTGAACCTCGTACGCCATTAGATTTCCCACAAGATTCTCAAGAGAAAGTTGTGACAAATCATTTGCTTCTTCAATTGCAGTGGTTTTCTTTTTCCATTCAGGAGTGAGTGCACGAAGGGCTTTTCTAACCATTTCTGCTTGAGTGTATGTCTTTCCAAGTGCCACAAGTGAGTTTGTAATATCAGTAAATCTGGTGATCATCTCGGACACAGTTTCATTTTCCTTCATGCAAAACATCTCAAACCTGTGAACAAGAACAGAGATTTTAAATTCTTTCACTTTATTTGTTCCTTCATGAGTTACCTCGAGTGTATGCCAGATTTGATGTGCGGTTGTAGCATTTGATACACGGTTGAACTCCTCCTTTGTGAGAGCACAAAATAATGCGTTTATTGCTTTTGCATTATTCATAGTTTGGTTCTTCTGATCATCATTCCATTGTGCATATGGAATAGTAGGGGCAGTGTATTCCGTCTCTATCATGTGCCATATTTCATAGTTGATTGATTGAAGGTAGATCCTCATTCTGCACTTCCAATAATTGTAGTTTGTTCCATCGAAGAGCGGTGGCCTTTGTGTAGATTGGCCTTCATGGTACTGATTAGCATTTGAAGTAGTTGCCATAGCCTTTAACCTTGCTCTGATACCAAGTGTTGGATCCTGTAGGCGAGGCAACAAACACTAGAGGGGGGGTGAATAGTGTTAATTAAAATAAACTGCGGAATAAATAATTTTTCTTCGGTGCAGTCGACTTAGGAGTGAACCAATCGACTTAGGAGTGAACCAATCTTCTGTGCAGTTGACTTAAAGTTGAGACAGGCGACTGAAGACACAGTTAATATTCAACTTATACGAGACTGACCAGTCGACTAATAATATGCTGAGTCGACTGTCCAGACAAGTTTCACAGAACTTAAACAGAAACAAGTAAATGCAAGTACAAGAGAAACAATCACAGAGTACACACGATATATCCTGATTCGGTCCTTCCGACCTACATCCAGTCCCCAAGCAACCCACTTGAGATTTCCACTATTCTTGAAAAACAAGTTTACAAGAATACCCTACGGCGTTCAGACAATAACTTTGTCTAACCCGTAGTCCTTTCTCTCAACCAGAGAAAGCAGACCCACTCTACCACAAAGAGTGAAACGACCGACTCTACAACCTAGAGTCTAACTCTCCAACCGAGAGCAAAAAGAAACAATAAAAATTTACAGTCAACCTATAGCCTTGTTGGTGTTATGTGTTGTAGAACGTGGCTAAAAGGAGGCCGACTTCTATACCCAGTCCAGAACGAATTCCGATGTTATACTGGACTGAGTGTAGAGAACCAGAAATTAGAACTTGAAAGCTTTTTCTCTTTTACACTTAGAAATTCTCAAGAGTGTTCGGGATTGTTAAAAATGTTGTTAGATCTTTTTCAGAGAGTTCTGAACTCTATTTATAGAGTTAGAACTCCTGGTCATTGGGAGACAGTTATTCCAACTGTCAACCAACGGATCTAAGAGCTTTTGAATTTGAAAAATCGATTTTGAAAACAGAAAAAGGTCAAAAGCACTCGAACAGTCGACTGGGTTGCCATAATGAGTCGACTGGTCAGAGTTTGAATAAATTTAAACATTTTTGTACTAACAATCGACTGATAGAAACACCGGTCGACTGGTACTCAAAAGTTAAACCAATTCAAACTGTTTTGACCCTATTTTTGATGTTTTGAAAAACACACATTGTAAAATAGTGAGTGTATGTGTGTGTGACAAGGCTTTACATCATACTAAGACTCAACAAAAATAAGATTACATTGTTTACAAGACATGACTATAATGACACTTTTAAGCTTGAGACTTTGGCTTGAGTCTTGAGCCTTGGCTTGAGTCTTGAGTCTTGTCTTGAGTCTTGAGTCTTGAATGAAGCTTTAACCATTGTCTTTATCTGGAGCCTTTGTGCTTGTGCATTTGTTCAGCTGTATAGTAGTGAGTCATTTGTGTATAGCACCTGCAATTATAAAGTATAGCAAGGATACATGTGCAGTGTGTTGTGATCATCAAAATCAAGAATCAACAGATCTTAGTTGGGTGTTTATTTTACAAATCTTACATAGAGTAAGAAGATTTAGTTCCCTACTAAGATCGCTATTCGGAATAGAGACTTAAATATACTTAGGTCGCTATTTCGAATAGAGGCCTGAATTGTGTGACTATTTTGCAACTCTGACTAAGAATGAGGAGATTTAGTCCCTACCAAGATCGCTATTGCGAATAACAACTTAAGTATACTTGGTCGTTATTCCCAATAGCGACCTTAGAGCATCCATAGTCGTGTGCTATTTATGCATAAAATGCATTTTATAGCAAACAACCAACTGCAATCGTTTGCTATTTATGCATTTTTTGACAAAATAGTGATAGTAGATTGCTATAAATGAGAGTATAAATGAGAGAAATGCATATTATAAAGAACGCAACTTCACTTTCCGTCCCACCAAAAAAAAATATTTTTTAATTCTCCGACGCAACTTCACTTTCCGTCCCTAAAAAAAATATTTTTTCGTAATAAAAAAGCCCCAAAATTAATCCTCCCCCTTGGACAGATCTTCAAGATCCGTCCAGTGGGGGGGGGGGGGGGCATTAATTTTTTTTTTCCAACTAAAAAATGGTTTTAAATATTAAACATTCAAAAATAAATCGAAAAAACCGTGGGACTGATCTTCTAAATCCGTCTGTCACTTTTCTGTTTTTTTTTCTTCCTTCCGACGCAACTTCAACATCCGTCTAACATTAAGAAAATTAATTAAATAATTCGTTTCGCCCTTCCGACGCAACTTTAAAGTCCATCTAGTATTTTTTATCTTAAATTGCTATAAAATAGCATTGGACGACTGCAGCAAATGCTTAAAATGCTATATATAAATATGCATTTTGCCAATTTTTTACAATCACGATTGTGGATGCTCTTAGATGGGTGATTGTTTTGCAAATCTTACAGAGAGCAAGAAGATTTAGTCCTCTACTGAGGTTGATATTCGGACTAGAGACCTCTATTTTTTTTTTTTTTAAATCCAGAGAGAAGTAGCTCTTTGAAATTCGCTAAGTGTCTCAATGCAGTTCAAATAAGGTTGTTATTCTGATCAGCGATTTTATATATACTGTGGTCGCTAATGGGAATAGCGACAACAAACAGAAATTTCAAAAAAAAAATTAAACAAACGACCGTTATTTTCATTAGCGATCTTCTATCGCTAATAGGAATAACAACCTTTGTTGCCGTGACATGAACTATCCCACAGGTGCTAATAATTTAGGAACTTGCCCAAAATTGCAAATAGTTTCAAAAAGTGGCCTAGTACGGCAAAAAAAATCACTTCCTCCGCCGTCGCTCCTTCTTTCGCCGGCAAACCCTCCAACAATCCAGAAGATGCACATCCCCCCCCCCCCCCCCCCCCCCGCAAAAAAAAAAAAAAAAAAAAAAAAACAAGAAAAATCAAACTGATGGGGCCGAGTAGGTTGAGAGCCATTTTTATGTGCAGGGACAAAGCCAGAAACTTTTCACAGGGGGGCGTAGTTGACAACAAATTCATAAATTGTTCTATTGGTATATATATATATAGATCATTTTGCATTAATCATTCATAAATTAAAGGTGGGAATGTGACCAAGTAATAAATTGTATATTTGGAGGGAGGTGGATGTTATTTTGAATATAATATGGGGTTTTGTATAAATATTGAGGTGGACTAAAAGGGTAAAAATTTAAAAATGTAGGAGGTTTTCCGCAAAGTATGGGGGTGCATTTGCCCCCTACATGGCTCCATCACTGTTTGTGGGCTATGTTTTTTTTTTAATCTGCATTTTAATTGGGTAGCTAGTGAAATTCAAACTTGGTTGCTCTCGTACCATGTAAAAGATCATACTATATCAAAATTTCGAAGTTATTGTAAATATGAGGGTATAATATTTATATTCTTACACTTTTTTTTTTTCCTGAATAAGGTGTTGTTACAAATAATATTTACAAAATTCTTTTTACAAAGAAAGATAGAGAGGCACAGGAAAACCGAGAAGGGAACAGAGAAGAGAAATCCGAAAGAAAAAGAAAAGGAAAATAAATTAAACAACTTACAATAAGCAAATGAAAAGTACAACTCCCAAGAAGCCGAGGCCTGTGTATCACACAGTGTCCTTAAAACAGATTTCGCCTCTCTCCGGTTGCTGGATTGAACGGAGGCGTCTGTCTCCCAGGATGCAACGGCTTGGAGCGATCCCGTAGGCACCACGTACCACTCCCGAACTGATCAGCAGCGTTTGAACCTATCACCTGACTTACCAACACAAGGACGGACGAACAGCACAGAAGAGAAGGAGAGAAAATGATATGGTTTTGTGCAGGGAAGAAAGTAAGGGGAAGGCCTCTATTTATAGAGCCTGGGTTAGACAAGGCATTAACAGCCTTCATTGTAACGGCAGACAAGGCATTAACAGCCTTCATTGTAACGGCAGACAAGGCATTAACAGCCTTCATTGTAACGGCAGACAAGGCATTAACAGCCTTCATTGTAACGGCAGACAAGGCATTAACAGCCTTTAACAGCCTTCACTGTAACGGCAGACAATGAATTGAATGCCTTCAGCGTAACGGCAGACAAAATATTAAATACAGCACTGAAACGGCAGACAGAACCGTTTCTGCATTCATTTCAGCCGTTACAAAAAGAAAACTGTAGCAAAAAGTGGCTCTGCACGGGGTGGGATCAAATCGGTCCGGCATTCGTGTCCGCAGGTCGTGCGGGCGCACACAAGTCGCATGTAAACCGGTCCGTGATTTGCACCCCCCCCCCCTGCGCGCGCGAGAGAGAGCCTCTCTTCTAGCCATCTTACAATGCTTAGAAGGAGATTACTATATATCCTCTTCTATTTCCTTTGTTATTTCCGATGTGGGACTAAGTTCCCTTTAACCCATTTTCAAGAATGAAAACGTCTCACTTTGAGAGACAATTTCTCATTCACCCCTTAACCGATTTTAGCGAACCAATATATGATTTTGATCTACTCACGAAGGAGAACACAAATCAATCAAGATCTCTCAATAATTCATTGAGGATCTTACTCAAAAAATTGCTCAAAAATCGGTTCGAAAATAGTGTATAAAACACTCATTTTCTAACAATCCCCACATGAATGAAAATTGACGACCACAGACAGGACAGACTGACACGACAGACTGACACGACGGACTGACCCGACAGACTTGGTGATAGAATTCAACGATTGATTTCTGCATAGGATAGGTAGGTGTTACCCTTTGAACCTTCCCTTATGAAAATATGTTTACTTTACTAACTAAACAGTAGACGCGATGTCTTTGAACTGTTCTGCCATTTGTGTAAACGATGACATATCTCACACAGAAATCTTTCTAACGCTTTTTCAGTTCTCACTGTTATGTTCGTTTTGGCCATGAACATACGCCTGGTTCTGCAAGATTTTAACAGGAATATTGCCCTATATTATTCCCTTGGAAGCGGCCCTTCTTCCATCTTACATAGGTGATTTCTTACTTAAGAGTAACCCGCATTACTCTGCTCGGATATCCGACGCATAAGAATCATTAAAAGCCTAGCTTAACCTGTTACCTTGCGGGCATCACTGTTTCATCATGGGAATGGACATGGAAAATCCCCACAGTGATCTAACTTGGTCTTTACAATTTAGTTGTCCCTTTGAACCTAGATCTTGGGATCTCCAGTCAACTAGGTTGGGTTTCCATTGTATCGACTTATTCTTTCATGGGCTTTAGTCCCATTCCCCTCGATGATTTATCAACTAACTCTCTGTTTAACCCTTTGGTTAGTGGATCCGCAATGTTATCTTTTGACTTTACATAGTCCACAGAGATAACCCCAGTAGAGAGTAGTTGTCTAATGGTATTATGTCTTCGACGAATATGTCTAGATTTACCATTATACATATTGCTCTGTGCTCTACAAATTGCAGATTGACTATCTGAATGTATGCAGATTGGAGGCACAGGCTTCGTCCACCTTGGAATATCTTCAAGGAAGTGGCGTAACCATTCAGCCTCTTCCCCACATTTGTCTAATGCGATAAATTCTGATTCCATCGTGGATTTAGCGATCACTGTTTGTTTCAAGGATTTCCAAGAAACTGCTGCACCACCTAGTGTAAACACATAGCCACTAGTGGATTTTGAATTATCACTCGATATCCAGTTCGCATCACTGTATCCTTCAAGTACAGCCGGATATCTCGTATAGTGCAGCCCGTAGTTACGAGTAAAACACAAGTACTTCAGTACTCTTATAATTGCTTGCCAATGCTCGCTTCCAGGATTACTCGTGTATCTGCTTAGTTTACTTACTGCATAGGCTATGTCTGGTCTTGTACAACTCATTAAGTACATTAGACTGCCTATGATTCTAGAGTATTCTACTTGAGAAATACTCTCCCCTTTATTCTTGGATAAGTGTAAAGTTAGATCTATTGGAGTTCTCGCAATTCCAGAATTATCTTTATCAAATTTTCCAAGAATATTGTCAACATAATGTGACTGGCTTAAAATAAGCTCGTCTGATGTTCTTGTGATTTTAATTCCCAATATAACATCAGCTAGTCCCATGTCTTTCATGTCAAACCTCGAGTTTAACATGTTTTTAACAGATTTAATTATCTGATCATTGCTTCCAATAATAAGCATGTCATCTACATACAAACATATAATGACATATCCATCTTCTGTGTCTTTGATATATACACATTTGTCACATTCATTGATCTTGAAGCCATTTGTCATCATGACATTATCAAATTTTTCATGCCACTATTTTGGAGCTTGTTTCAAGCCATATAATGACTTCACCAGTTTACACACTTTCTTTTCATGTCCTGGAGATGAAAAACCCTCAGGTTGTTCCATGTAGATTTCTTCATTTAAATCTCCATTAAGAAAAGCTGTTTTTACATCCATTTGATGTACTTCAAGATTGCGTAGAGCTGCTACGGCAAGTACCATCCTAATGGAATTTATTCTCGTCACAGGAGAATATGTATCAAAGTAATCAAGACCTTCTTTTTGTTTATAACCTTTAATTACAAGTCTTGCCTTGTATTTATCAATTGATCCATCAGGTTTTATTTTTCTCTTGAAGATCCACTTGGAACCCAAAGGTTTACTACCTGGTGGAAGATCCACTAGTTCCCAAGTATGGTTTTGCAAGATAGAATCAATTTCACTCTTGATGGCTTCTTTCCATTGAGGACCATCACTAGAGTTCACTGCTTCCTTGAAGGTTTGGGGTTCTTCTTCAAGCATAAAAGTCAAGAAATCCGGACCAAAAGATTTTTCCGTTCTTGTTCTTTTACTGCGTCGAGGTTCCTCCTTGACTTCTTCATTTTGGTTTTCACTATCTTCACTGATAGTCTCATGTGTTCGTTTGGAGGAACTTGCTTCCTCCTTTGACTTACATGGAAATACATCTTCAAAGAACGATGCATTTCTAGATTCCATTATCGTGTTCTTTGATATCTCAGTGATATCGGATTTGTATACCAAGAACCGATAGGCACTACTGTTAAGTGCATAACCAATGAAAATACAATCAACTGTTTTTGGTCCTATTTTCATTTTCTTAGGTGGGGGTACTACCACCTTGGCAAGACATCCCCACATTCGCAAGTAATTGTAGGATGGCTTTCTTCCTTTCCATAATTCATATGGAGTTTTATCTTCTTTCCTTTTGGGCACCTTATTCAAAAGGTAGTTAGCTGAAAGAATAGCTTCTCCCCACAAGTTTGGTGGTAAACCAGAACTTATTAACATCGCATTCATCATTTCTTTCAATGTACGATTCTTTCTCTCAGCAACACCGTTGGACTGAGGAGAATAAGGCGCTGTGGTTTCATGTATAATCCCATGCTTAGCACATGTGTCAGCAAATGGCGATTCATACTCTCCACCTCGGTCGCTTCTTAGCGCCTTAATTTTCTTATTGAGTTGATTTTCAACCTCATTTTTATAGAGAACAAATTTCTCTATAGCTTCATCTTTGCTTTTAAGCAAGTATACATAGCAATATTTTGTGCTATCATCTATGAAGGTAATAAAATATTTATTACCACCTCTTGTTTGTATCATTTTCAAATCACAAATATCAGTGTGAATTAGATCAAGTGGTTCGGTGTTTCTTTCAACACTTTTAAATGATGATCTTGTTAGTTTTGCCTCAACACAAGTTTCACATTTGTGTTTGGAATCAATTTGGAACGTTGGTATGTGATTCAAGTTAATTAGTCTTCGCAAAGTATCATAATTAACATGTCCTAGTCTACCATGCCATAAATTGGAAGACTCAAGCAAATAAGTAGAAGAGCTAGCTTTATTCATATTATTGACCATGGTCATTACATTGAGTTTGAACATTCCACCACTCATATATCCTCTACCAACATACATTCCACTTTTAGACAAAACAAATTTGTTTGACTCGAACACTAAACGAAAACCGTGGTTGTTAAGCAACGAACCAGATACCAGGTTCTTACGGATTTCAGGAACATATGCAACATTGTTCAGAGTCAGTTCCTTTCCAGAAGTCATCTTCAAGATCACCTTGCCTTGGCCCTTTATTTCTGATGTAGCCGAGTTCCCCATAAACATTTTCTCCCCATTCTCTAATGGTTCGAAAGTGGAGAACATACTTCTATTGGAGCACACATGTCGAGTAGCTCCAGTGTCAATCCACCATTCCTTCGGATTTGAACCTAACATATTCACTTCTGATATCACAGCTGAGAGGTTGATATCGGAGACATCTTGAGCAATTCCTTGAACCAAGTTTGCTTCTCTGTTCCTGTTCCTCTTGGGAAGTCTGCATTCAGTGGACTTGTGACCCATTTTGTCACAATTGAAGCACTTGCCTTGAAACTTCGGCTTCTTGGAGATTCCTCCCTTAGGCCCCAACTTCGGACCCTTGTTGTTGTGCTTGTTGGAACGTTGTTTATGTTCCATTACATTTGCCTTTGCTGCATGGCTGATGAGTCCAACTTTTTCAGATCCCCTATTGTCTTCTTCAATACGAAGCCTGACAATGAGATCTTCAATGCCCATTTCTTTTCGCTTATGCTTTAGGTAATTCTTAAAGTCTTTCCAACCTTGTGGTAATTTTTCAATTATACAAGCCACTTGGAAACTTTCACTTAAGTTCATACCTTCAGCATGAATCTCATGCAAGATTAGTTGTAGTTCTTGAACTTGACTGATTACTGTTTTAGAATCTACCATTTTATAGTCTAGGAAGCGGCCCACAATGAATTTCTTGGCGCCGGCATCCTCAGTTTTATATTTATGTTCTAGTGATTCCCAAAGTTCTTTAGCTGTTCTTTTGTCAATGTAAACATTATACAAAGAGTCGGCTAATCCGTTCATTATGTAATTTCTACACAAGTAATCAGCATTTTTCCAAGCATCCACAGCGGCAATGACTTGGTTATCCTGCTCATCTTTCTTAAGATCTGGAGCATCTTCGTTCAAGAACCTTGCAAGATTCAGTGTGGTCAGATAGAACATCATCTTCTGTTGCCACCTCTTAAAGTTCTGCCCGTTGAACTTCTCAGGTTTCTCCCCATGGGAGACTGAGACAGGTACAACGGTGGGCATTGGCACTCGTGCCGCAGCAGCAATCGGTTCTTGTGTTGTATCAACAACCGGCACATAGACCGTTTCAGATACAACAGCATTGTCCAATGCAGTAGTCATCGTGAATCTGAAATTTACACAACACGAGTGTAAGTTTTCCAGATAAAAGAAATAAAAGAAAAACCGTGCCTCAAAATCGAAAATGAAATAAATCGAAACTCTGTTTTAAGTCTGTTACAAATAATATTTACAAAATTCTTTTTACAAAGAAAGATAGAGAGGCACAGGAAAACCGAGAAGGGAACAGAGAAGAGAAATCCGAAAGAAAAAGAAAAGGAAAATAAATTAAACAACTTACAATAAGCAAATGAAAAGTACAACTCCCAAGAAGCCGAGGCCTGTGTATCACACAGTGTCCTTAAAACAGATTTCGCCTCTCTCCGGTTGCTGGATTGAACGGAGGCGTCTGTCTCCCAGGATGCAACGGCTTGGAGCGATCCCGTAGGCACCACGTACCACTCCCGAACTGATCAGCAGCGTTTGAACCTATCACCTGACTTACCAACACAAGGACGGACGAACAGCACAGAAGAGAAGGAGAGAAAATGATATGGTTTTGTGCAGGGAAGAAAGTAAGGGGAAGGCCTCTATTTATAGAGCCTGGGTTAGAGAAGGCATTAACAGCCTTCATTGTAACGGCAGACAAGGCATTAACAGCCTTCATTGTAACGGCAGACAAGGCATTAACAGCCTTCATTGTAACGGCAGACAAGGCATTAACAGCCTTCATTGTAACGGCAGACAAGGCATTAACAGCCTTTAACAGCCTTCACTGTAACGGCAGACAATGAATTGAATGCCTTCAGCGTAACGGCAGTCAAAATATTAAATACAGCACTGAAACGGCAGACAGAACCGTTTCTGCATTCATTTCAGCCGTTACAAATGTAACGGCAGACAAGGCATTAACAGCCTTCATTGTAACGGCAGACAAGGCATTAACAGCCTTCATTGTAACGGCAGACAAGGCATTAACAGCCTTTAACAGCCTTCACTGTAACGGCAGACAATGAATTGAATGCCTTCAGCGTAACGGCAGTCAAAATATTAAATACAGCACTGAAACGGCAGACAGAACCGTTTCTGCATTCATTTCAGCCGTTACAAAAAGAAAACTGTAGCAAAAAGTGGCTCTGCACGGGGTGGGATCAAATCGGTCCGGCATTCGTGTCCGCAGGTCGTACACAAGTCGCATGTAAACCGGTCCGTGATTTGCACCCCCCCCCCCCCTGCACGCGCGAGAGAGAGCCTCTCTTCTAGCCATCTTACAATGCTTAGAAGGAGATTACTATATATCCTCTTCTATTTCCTTTGTTATTTCCGATGTGGGACTAAGTTCCCTTTAACCCATTTTCAAGAATGAAAACGTCTCACTTTGAGAGACAATTTCTCATTCACCCCTTAACCGATTTTAGCGAACCAATATATGATTTTGATCTACTCACGAAGGAGAACACAAATCAATCAAGATCTCTCAATAATTCATTGAGGATCTTACTCAAAAAATTGCTCAAAAATCGGTTCGAAAATAGTGTATAAAACACTCATTTTCTAACAGGTGTAATGTAGCATGACTAGATGGTAGTGTTCTGTGTCATAAATTAAAGTTTAGGATAACTTTTTGTATCATAAGTACAAGTCCATGGTAGTTTTCATATCGCCCGGTAGGAAATTACGTGAATCAATTGTTGGCTAAATCTAGTTCAGAGATATATAGAGAGAGGGAGATGGTGTCAAGGAAGAGGAAGATGGAGAAAATGGTTATTTGAAGCTTGAAAAAGAAAATCCGGACAGGGTTTTAGAGGACAACCCTAGCTAGCTAGTTCGGGCAAAAAGTATAAATGTAGGACTCGATATTGATCCATGATAATTATGTCACAGTGGATGATGAGGCTGTTGATGAAATTGGCAAGAAGAACGGAGGTATATATCGAATCTGAGTGGGTCAGAATGGATGGACTCGAAGCCAGTGGAAATGATATAGAGAAAACTGATCAAGTTGACGTGAATTCCATGCACAAGGAAGTAGTGGTTTCTACCGATGTTGAGGCTCAGGAAACTGAGATTTTTGCCATCATAGACCACTTTTTGATAGTATTTGCGTTTTGGGACCAGCTACCCAACTACTAGCGCTTTTGGGCTAGCCTGTGCCACGTCAGCAGCGGCCGCTATTCCCAATAGCGGCCTCTTCATTTCAAGGTCGCTAATGGGAATAGCGACCTATGTTTTAAATTTTTTTGAATTTTTTGTTTACCGTCGCTATTCCCACTAACGACCTTAGTATAATGAGATTAGTCGGCTCGAATGAATGTATTGAGACACTTAGCGATTCCTAAAAAAATTTCCCTAAAAATTTAAAACTGAGAGTAGGAAACACAGTCTACTCATTCTTTGTAAAATTTACAAAATAGTTTTACAACTAAGGACTCTATTCGGAATAGCGACCTTAGTTAATAAAAGCCTCTATTCCGAATAGCGACCTTAGTTTTAAAAAAAAATTGATTGTCATTTTTTAGAGAGCAAAAGCTCTCTAGATTTTGCTAAGTGCTAGAATGTAACTCATTAAAGGTCGCTAATCCCATCAGCGACCTCATTATACTAAGGTCGCTAGTGGGAATAGCGACAGCAAACAAAAAATTCAAAAAAAATTAAAACATAGGTCGCTATTCCCATTAGCGGCCTCGAAATGAAGAGACCATTATTGGGAATAGCGGCCGCTGCTGATGTGACACAGGCTAGCCCAAAAGCGCTAATAGTTGGGCAACTGGCCCAAAAACGCAAAATCTTTCAAAAAGTGGCCTATGTACGCAAAAAATTCCAGGAAACTGGGGGTGCTATTGCTGATTCTAGTCAAGATCTTAATCCTGTAAGTATTCCTGCTCTGTATGTTACAATGTTTGATTACAACCAAAACAAAATTTGATTTCCGAGCCACAAAACAGAGAAGGAGAAGAAGAAGAAGAAAACCAATAAAATTTAAAAGAAAAAGAAAATAACAAAAGTGAACCGATTGGCGTCGAGACTTGTGTATCACACAATTTCCTTAAAACAGATGGGTCTCGTCCGGGTGCTGGAATTTACTGAGGCGTCTGTCTTCCAGAATGCAATGGCAGAAGAGCTCGACGTAGGCACCACGTCCAGTTCACGAACTGGACAGCGTCTGAATTTTATCACCGAACGACCAAGACTTGAAGCACAGAACAGAGGGGGAAGAGAAGAGTTTTCGGTGTGGTCATTTAGAGGAGAGGGGCCTCTATTTATAGGATCAGTGTGAGATTTGTAACAGCAGACAACGCATCAACTGCATCCACTGTAATGGTGGATAGCTCCTTAATGCACTGACTCTAACGGCAGACAAAGGTTTGAATGCAGTACTGTAACAGCGGACATTCCTTATTTGACAGGAATGATGCCAGCAAAGCTACTGAAAATCTGAATTAGGCCTCTCTTTCTAATGAAGATTCAAAGATAACTTAGTTTTTTGCAGATAATCATGATGCGGTAAGCGAGACTGTGGTTGTTAGTGGAAGTATCAGTAGTACCGACAGGGCCGGCCCCCACCTTGAGGCCTGTGAGGCGGTCGCCTCAGGCCCCAGATTTTTTTGCACTTAGAGGCCCCGAATTTGTATTTTCCTTGTAAATATATGCACGTATTTTGTACGTAAAAAAATTATATTGTAAGTTGGGGACCCCAAAAATAATTATTTGGGCCTTTTGCCTTGGACCCCCGGAAACTGAGGGCCGTATCGAATTGTCTGATATGCTTGAGAATGAGTTAGCTAGTGAAACTAGTGTTTCCGTAATAATTGATGAGGGGAACTTGCCAGCTGATCTACGTCGAGGATTCTAAAACTACAGCTTCAATTTTCGTTCATCATGGTTCTAAATCCACTGAAGATAAGCTTGCAATCCCTGAAACTTTCGATGCTGGAAAGCAAATGATAGAGAATTAGAGATTTTGGAGAAAGGTTCATCTAGTTCAAGGTTCCACACTGTAAAAAGGGTGGACAAAAACTCTTCTACTACAAATGTTCCTGCTGATCTGGGCACCTCAGCTTTACCCCCTAGACCAACCCAACCTTTGTGTACACAGCAAAAAACCATTGCCTCCCCAAATCATGCAGTTGCTAGCAAACCCGAGAAACCAATGACTGAAGAAGATAAAAAGTTGTATGAAAAGGTTGAGTCAATTAGAGTTATGTTCCTGCGTCTTGTTATAGATCGGGTTACTCTTATGAAGACTTTGTGTCAGCGTCAATCATCTACCGACTTGCTCACATTGAAGATATAAAAGATTGGCACACTAGTACAATGCATGCAATAAAGAGCGCAGCTATAAATTCACTTTTTCATGGAGAGAAGACCGTCACCAATCCTTTTGAGAGAAAAACTACTTCGCTCTGTGTTGCTGCTGATTTCGAGTGTGGGAGTAAACAGATGAATTTGTGAGTTCTTTGAGAAAAACAGTAAAGCGAACATGTTGTCTCCACCTATGTGTTGACTTGTTCCTTGCCGTTGCCACGAACCTGATCGGGATGGATCCCGGCGACGAACCCTCCGACCCTCTTGTCAGTAATCTCCAAGATTAAGAAAAAGTTTTTTTGTAGGAAAAGATTCATTACGTGGGGGAGAGGGATATTTATAAGATCTGTTTCGAGATATGGACAAATCTCTATTTTCTGGTGTGGATGGATAAGAAGTGGTTAAAACCGACTCTTATGGATAATTACAAATCTGAATTTCTCTTTATCCTTCTGAACTGGTTTGTAACGGGTTGGTACCCGTATCCAATAGGACAGATCCGTCTATAGGTTATTGGGTTTTGAAGAAGAGACTCAGTTCCCATTTCGGATCTGTTTGTAGGTGAAATTACCGTTTTACCCCTGAGAGGTTTAAGATTCATGCCCGATTTGAACGGTCCCGATTTAGTCCTATTTTTAGTCATATCATTGTGAAAATTAATTTGAGGCAATTGTTGATGGCATCAAGATTCATAGGGTGGATACTCCCGCTCTTAGCCCTTCTTTATTGGATAAAGCGTCAAACATAAAGATTCTTCGTTCAATCAAGAAGTACACGAAGAAATGCCGAACCTGATATGGTTGTCTACATTGATAGATTGGATGCCCAAACCCAAGATTCAGGTGATTAGGCCATTGTAAGATTGATCACGAGTTTGGTCAGATGCACTCATTGTTTTTACCCATGCTTCAATAGATTCAGCGGAGGGGCCAAATGGCTTGCCATTATTATACAAAGCATATGTGAATAAGAGGTATATAGCAACACCCCCAAAAACAAATTTGAAGTTACAAATAACAACCTTGTTGTGCTACATTGCAGTTGGTCCAATACGGTTAGGGATTATCTTGTAGAATATTACGTTACAGTTTCTTTAGACCATACATATACAACAATGATTACAACTTATTTTATTACATTAGCTCAAATCAATGTATAGTAGCCCCATATCCTCAGTTGCTCCTCCTCAATAGAATGCCTTCCAATACAATCTACTTCCAAAAACCTTCAAAAAAATTGCGTCCATAGACAGTAAGTAACATCCTTAATCTCTATAAAAACTCGAGATATGACTACAGACCCTGTAATTATTTTCAAGTCTTCATTGTTCTTATTTAGTTCCACCATTTTTATCTTACAAAGATTTTAATAAAAATGGTAACTGTTACCATGATATGATTATAAAAATAATTGTATGTGGAACAACATCTGCACAATGTATAGGTGACAACCAGATTCTGTTGAGTGTATGTCTTGCATACTTGTGTTCAATTAGAAGAAGAAAAAAAATCCTGTGAAGCATCGAGGAATGGAAGTCAGCAATGCAGTCACAAAAATAGAGTCTTGGACAGTCGACTGTACAGTCATCTGGTTTGAAGTAACCAAACTCGAGTCCTCTGGTTTGGAGTAACCAAACTCAATCGACTACCTCTTTGGGCAGTCAACCATCAGCGACGTGCAACAACTATTGGGCTAGTTCTTGGTGATCCGTTTTGCGCCCAACTTCTCCTTCAAGTTAGATCGTACGACTCATATGACATGACTTCTTCTAAAGGATATATCAGACGGTTATTGTTAGAAAAATTGGACCTGAGTGTACCAAGTGAACCTTTGGAATTGATTTGCAACAGGAAGAAAGTAAGAAGTGGCTCGAGGCGTGGATTGCACTTTCTTTAAGAAACTATTTGGCCGATTCTGGAGATGAATCGTTAATCACCAAACACTTCTCCCGGGATACAACGAGCTTCTGATTTACAGTGCTGCCAAAGACTCCAATCGCAGCACGTACCAACTTGCACCAGCAATTAGGAAAACAAACTTAAAACCGCAGAAGATTGATTTTTTTTTTTTTTTTGGAAAAGATTGAAAATAATTTCTGTCACTTTCTTCCCAAAGATGTATGATCTCATCTTATAGCTTGTAACCAGGAAGCTATTAATCTGTATGCATTAATAAAAAAAACGGCTATATAATGAATAACATTTAATTTTTGAAACTGCTATATCATAAAGTCTCTTTAAGTTTGAAACAGTTCTATTTTAAAAAAACTGTTTTGAATTTTGACAGTTCAAAATGGAAAGAAAAAAAATGTTCTAATTTTTTTTCTTCAATAGACCCCAAGACCCTAAGGCCCGGTCCGGTCATATATATATATATATATATATATATATATATATATATATATATATATATATATATATATATATATATATATCATGTGGAATGTAGGAATTGAACCCCCAACCTCTTGTGAACTCAAAACTTTAACCGTTGGGTCATGAGACAGTATTGTCAACAAGATGTGTGTTTTGAATGAATACTCAATTCCAACAGTTATTGTATCGAGACTACAACCTAGGTTTCTCTGGATCTCTATATATATTGTAATAGTCTCCATAGAGAGGGACAAGTACTTCATTGATATTTCATACATTGTAAGTGAGGCTCGAAAGATAGTTCTTGTGAGTGAGTTGTAACTAACTTCTTGTAATCTTCTCTAGTTAAATAATATCTCCCTATATATTTTTTCCGGATTAGCGTTCGCCCAAATAGGGACAAATCTTTGTGTGATTGGTGTGATCTACTGTTTGGTTGTTTATCATATCTGTTTGTGCTCCTCGCACTCAACAACTCTGTTGCGCCACAATTCCCAAACAACTTCGGTTGACAAATCCTTTGGTGAAGATGTCTTGTCATAGCAACGTGAAGATCAACTTTACTCTTTGGAAGGTGGACATGTATTATGTACCTATTCAAGAACTTCTAGTCTTGTCATAAAGGAGAAAGGTAAACTATCTAACATGAAGCAAGAGAATTGAGATTATATTTATGAAAGAGCCCTAAGTTTAATTCGATTGTCGTTGGTGGACGATGTCAAGTGCAACTTCCTTTAGGAGAAAAGTGCGGCGAGTCTATCGGCAAGACTCACATCTGACTAGTCGGGATCGTTGTTATTGGATCGGACGTATTAGAAGAGGAAACTATTTTGTTTCTCTATGAAGAAAGGTACCATTCTTCAAGATCATATTGTAGAGTTCAATCAAGTATTATCTAAACTAATGGCGATAAATGCAGATGATCTAAGCGAAGAAAATAAAGCTTTCAACTTGTTATATTCACTACCAAATTCGTATGAATATTTGATAACTACCATGCTACACGATAAGTCTGCCAAGGAGAAGCTTTCGATGGCTGGGGTGATCAAGGGCTTGAAGGAAGATCAACTTAGAAAGGAAACTGATAAATCAGAGACTACGTCCAAGTTTCTTGGCGGCGGAAGATCCTTCAATTGAAAATCAAAGTGAGCATAAAGGTGTGATCTGTTACCGATATTGCAAGAAGATCAGGCATTACAAGAAGGATTGTTGCAAATTGCTGAATCAGAGGAGCGCCAATGTTAGCAATGCTAATGCTTATGTGGTCAGTGCTACTGAATCAGGTGATGATTTAAGTCTTATTGTTTCAAATTCTTTAGAAGTTGATTCTGATTGGTTTCTTGACTCAGGGAGTTATTCTCATACATGCTCCGAGAATGATAAGTTTTTTACTTATATGTCTACAACAAGGTGTTGTGTGAGAACGATAACTGAGAAGATTTGTAAAGTAGTGGGTTAGGGGACAGTTGATTTGAAGATGTCAGGTGGAAATAAGTACTCTCTAACGAAAGCCATGCATATTCCTTTACTAAAACAAAATCTGATATCCTTGGGAACTGTGAAAGCACGTGGCTGTAGGTACACAGCTCGAGGTAGATTTCTGTCTGTTTGGGAAGGCCGCCATAAGGTGATGAAGGGTAAGAGGGGTGTTGGACTAGGTCAACACAATCTCTACAAGCTTTGTGGAATATGGAAAACTTGCGCAAGTGTTTATATGCCCATTATTTCTGAATAAGCATCATCTAGTATGTCGTAACTAGAATCATTGAAGCGAGACCACGACAATCGAATGCCATCGATAGGTGAAGAGTGCCTTGGGGTATGTGGAGATCGTGTGGAGGGTGGCTCCTCCATGTTAATGCCTACCGGGTGTGCCCTTAAGAGGCATACTGATTGGTGAAATAAGGTGGAATATTAATTCAACTAACTGAGGAAACTACTGAATCAAGTTCGTTTATAGATAGAAAGTAAAAGAGTCTAGATGTGATTACATAGTGTTCATAGCACACATATGTAATCCATGGTGAAGATTGTTATGTTTATGTCTTGCAAACTTGTGTTCGATTAGAAGAAGAGACGGGGAAGCGAGGAGGTCGAAGCATTGAGGAATGGAAGTCAACAATGCAGTTAGGAAAATAGTCTTGGACAATAGACTATCCATTTTGGAAAGTCGACTTTACAGTCCTTTGGTTTGCAGTAACCAAACTCGATCGACTGCCACTTTGGGCAGTCAACCGTCAGCGGCGTACAACAGCTATTGGGCTAGGTCCTCCAAGTTTTGGGCTCAACTTGTCCTCCAAGTTAGATCGCACGACTCCTATGGAATGACTTCTTCTACAAGATATATCGGACGATTATTGTATCGAGACTACAACCTAGGTTTCTCTAGATCTCTATGTATATTGTAATAGTCTCCATTGAGAGGGATAAATACTTCATTGATATTTCTTCCATTGTAATTGAGGCTCGAGACATAGTTTTTAGTCAGTGAGTTTGTAACTAACTCGTAATCTTCTCCAATTGAATAATATCTCTATATATTATCCCCCAGATTAGGGTTCGCCCAAATCGAGATAAATCTTTGTGTGATTGATGTGATTTACTGTTTGGTTCTTCATCATAATTGTTTGTGCTCGTCGCTACTTTGCTCAACAACTCTGTTGTGCCACAATTTCCTAACAGGTTCATACTAATACTTTTGAATAAATAAAGATTGAACAAATTAGGAGTGTTTAACATGTAACTAGGAAAGCATAATAAGTTCATAACTTAAATTTTCTTTAATCTTTTATCAACAAAATTAACATAATCATTTTTACTGTTTTTTACTATTACAATTGCTAGTAATATTTATTGTCCAAAGTTAATGTAGGAAAGGTAACTTTAACTTACTCTTGTTTTCCAGATTGATAAAATCCGTAGATATTTCTTATGGAAAGGTAGCATAGAGAATGGTAGAGGCCTCCCTCTAGTAAAATGGAGCATCATTTGCAGAAGAAAATGATTTGGAGGATTGGAGATTCTAAATCTACAAGAGATGAACTGAGCCTTATTATGCAAATGGTGGTGGAAAATTCATTCCCGCCTCACCACCTCTCAAGGCTTCATTTGGTTTCGATATAGCAGACGAAGACGTATTTCCCAAATTTGGAAAGGGATTGACAAACTGGGTGATCTATTTCACTGCCATTCCTCGAGTATGGTAGGGAATGGGAAAAACACCAGATTTTGGCTAGACGTTTGGGCAGGCCCCAATATGTTGGCATTGCTTTTCTCTAAGATTTTTGAGCTTGTCCTCAATAAACATACTTTGGTTGTAGATTATTGGGTTAGGTCCACATGACACCTTAGATTGTCTTCTCTAAGTGATGATAACCACCAAATCAATTGTAACCCCATTTACACCTTCTTAGAGGGCAGTCAGAGAGTCGACGATAACTTTCAGGATAAGAGGGGTTTGTAACATCCCGTATAAAAATACATTTTTATTTTTCTGTACCTGCAACGCACGTGCCATTTCATCTCATCGTTCATTCAAAATATTTTTTTTAGTATGCACAAGTTCTCTTTTATTTTATCTTATTTAGTTGCTCTTCTTATTTAGAACCCGCAGGTCTAATAGAAGACTCTAAGCCCACTAGAATAAATTAAATAAATAAACCAATCCCACAAGAGAAGCCCATTAAGATAATCCTACAATGAGTTGTACACTTTCTTACTCATGTCATGTAACAACTAGTTGATAGACAAATATAAATATAAAAATATAAATAATATAAATAAAAAAAATGAGAGAGTGTGCACTTGTGCACTACACGTGCACGTGCATGCACAAGAGAACCATTGGACGGCCGTGCATTTGGGTAGTGGGGAGAGTGGGTAGTTACTAGGAGTTGTGAGATTAAATCCTAGCAATTCATTTCCCCAATAAATACCCCCCCCCCCCCCCCCCTAGTGTTTGTCATTTGCACCAAAATAAGAATCAAAAGAGAGAAGAAAAGAAAAGGAGTTAGAGAGTTTTGTCTTACAATTCTTGGAGGCTTGGAGTTGTTCTTGCTAGGAGGACAAGGGCTAGGCGATCATGTTAGAGCTAGGAGCTTTCTAGGAATTGTTTTTCTACATTGCAAATCTTCTTTGAGGTGGATGGTTCTTAAATCCTTTCTAATGTTAGTAGTATGATGCATGCTAGTTGATATATGGTTTAGTTGTTAAATTTTTATTGGTATGATGAATATAGATTGCATAATCTTATTTTAATTGTGTCATGATGTGTTGAAATGATATTGTGATTCAAATAAATGACTAGAACTTTTGTTAAATTAGAAAGAGAAAAAGGAAAGTACCATCTAGTGAATTGTTGAAATGAAAATTTATGCATGTTAGAATGTTCTTATAATAGTCAAAATAATGCAATGGTATGCAAAGGGTTTTAATATGCTATTATAGTAAAGAAATGTGGAAATAGTCTCACTAGTATATATTTTATGAGTATAAGGAATTTTATAAAGAAGTTTTGATGAGAGACCACATTTTATTTGAAAATTGATAATATGAGTTCTTTAATGCAAGTTGGGAGAAAAATTTTATTATATGGTTGAAAATAAGAATTTTTAAAATTTAAATATATGCACTATACTGCATTTTTGAAAGAAAACATTCTGGAAAAGAATTAGGTTTTTGAATGGTACAAATTAATTGGGAAATCGAAATGGTTAAAGAAATAGTCTTAAACAGACCAGTAGAATATAGAAATTTTAACTTAAAATCATAACAGAGAATGGGTTTGGGAATACTGGTTCTTAGTGTGGGTTTAGAGTGCTGTGAACAGTATTTCGTGGTCTTGAGTTCGAGTCTTGAAGAGGCTATATTTTATTAAATTTTGATTTTTCTCAATATAGTACAGTACATACATAAAGAATTTAAGTGAACTTTAATTGCTAGCTGCCTTTGGACTTTCTGGTCTTCGAGTGCGATCTGAGGGAGATCGAAGAACTCATACAGCGGGGACACCTGACCAAGTTCGTCCAAAAAGATGGGGCTGTGCCTCCCCCCTGAGGAGCCTACAAATGAACAGAGATTCCCGCCGAGCTTCAAGACTCAGAACCTGGGACCGTCTTCCACCTCATAAAAGGGGATCCAATGAAGGGAGAACCCAGCTCCTCCCAAGAGGCCTTCACCTTATCGTAGAAGTAGGATCTTGATTTTCAATAAGGCCGATGCTTGTAACCCAGCCAATAGCATGTAATAATGGCTCGCCCTATTGAAGCGGCCACTTAGTTTATCTCAATAAAACTTTACATTTTTTCATTGAAAATTATTGCTCTTGCTTCATCTCTATCTCTCTGAGTGAGTTCAGAATCCAGCTTCTCCTACATGGCTGCTCCCGCAACTTACTAAGCTCAAAAAACGAGTTCGGAATCCAACACTTGGCTCGATTCTGCTTCAAATTACTCGCTCATAAGTAGGTAAGAAGTGGTTCGCCATTCGGAATTGCTCCTACAACTCGTTAACCCCCTCTAACAATGAGTTCGGAGTTCAACACTTGGCTCGATTCTGCTTCAAATTACTCGCTCATAAGCGGGTAAGAAGTGGTTCGCCATTCGGAACTGCTCCCACAACCATTGAATCTCTCTTAAACGATGAGTTCGGAGTCCAACACTTGGCTCGATTCTGCTTCAAATTACTCGCTCATAAGCGGGTAAGAAGTGGTTCACCATTTGGAACTGCTCCCACAACCATTGAATCTCTCTTAAACGACGAGTTCGGAGCTCACAACTCTCTCGTAGAGTTGCTCCGCAAACTTGTCTCCCAAATGGCTCTCTCCTAGAGCCAAGCTCTTCGCTCCGCTCGCCTCCCAGAGCGGACCACTTCTCAACGAGTTCGGAGCACAACATTCTCCTAGAGTTACTCCTTAAACTCGTTTCCCAAATGGCTCTCTCCTAGAGCCAAGCTCTTCGCTCCGCTCGCCTCCAAAGCGGACCTCTTCTTAACGAGTTCAGAGCTCACAACTCTCTCCTAG
The DNA here is from genome assembly GCA_017893485.1 of Hemerocallis citrina. Classification (NCBI taxonomy): domain Eukaryota; kingdom Viridiplantae; phylum Streptophyta; class Magnoliopsida; order Asparagales; family Asphodelaceae; genus Hemerocallis; species Hemerocallis citrina. The sequence continues at coordinate 448,844,244 of CM030358.1, read as the reverse complement.
AGTTGCTCCTCAAACGTGTCTCCCAAATGGCTCTCTCCTAGAGCTAAGCTCTTCGCTCCGCTCACCTCCAAAGCGGGCCTCTTCTAAGCGAGTTCGGAACTCAAAACTCTCCCCTAGAGTTGCTCCTTAAACTCGTCTCACGAATTGCTCTCTCCTAGAGCCTTGTGATATTCTTCGCTCTGCTCGCATCCAAAGCGAACCTCTTCTCAATGAGTTCGGAGCTCACAACTCTCTCCTAGAGTTGCTCCTCAAACTTGTCTCCCAAATGGCTCTCTCCTAGAGCCAAGCTCTTCGCTCCGCTCACCTCCAAAGCGGACCTCTTCTAAGTGAGTTCGGAGCTCAAAACTTTTCCCTAGAGTTGCTCCTCAAACTCGTCTCACGAATTGCTCTCTCCTAGAGCCAAGCTCTTCGCTCCGCTCACCTCCAAGGCAGACCTTTTCTCAACGAGTTCGGAGCTCACAACTCTCTCCTAGAGTTGCTCCTCAAACTCGTATCCCAAATGGCTCTCTCCTAGAGCCAAGCTCTTCGCTCCGCTCGCCTCCAAAGCAGACCTCTTCTCAACGAGTTCGGAGCACAACTTTCTCCTAGAGTTGCTCCTTAAACTTGTCTCCCAAGTGGCTCTCTCCTAGAGCCAAGCTCTTCGCTCCGCTCCCCTCCAAAGCGGACCTCTTCTCAACGATTTCGGAGCTCAAAACTCTCCCCTAGAGTTGCTCCTCAAACTCGTCTCACGAATTGCTCTCTCCTAGAGCCTTGTGATGTTCTTCACTCCGTTCACCTCACGAGTGTCCTTCCTCTCAATGGGCTCCGAGCTAGAACTCTCCCCAGGAGTCGCTCCTTGCACTCACCCCCGAGAATGGATCTTCCCATGGCTCTTACGAGGATCTTCCTAGCCCATCTTCTTCGCTCCTAGGAGTGGAGCTCCTCTTCGAAGATTTTGAAAACCAAAACACTCCTCAACTTCATGAAGACAAAAATGTTGCGGGATTATTTTGACCATGAAGAAGAGTGATTCTTCAACCCACTCCTAAAGAGAAGTTGCAGATCTTCGAGTTAGCTTCGAAATGAGGGGTTGCACGCCCCGATCGGACCTCTGTAGCATCGGGAAAGTGGATCGCAACACAGCTACGCCGAGCTACTGAGGTGCCCCTTCGGGAAAAGATGCCCCCGAGCCACAGCGTCAAGCTACCGAGCTACAACGCCGAGCTACCGGGGCACCGACCTCCGTATTGGTGTTAAATCCCGTAATATCATATTTTGGGCCAATAAAATGAATTAAAACAACACTTAATCTTTTTATCTCTGGTAATGTATACTTCTTTTCTCCTTGTGTAGGGAAACAACCCAGAAGTGACCAATTGAATGGATTCAAGGCTTAGAGGGAGAAGCACCAGCAAGCAACTAATTGTGCATCAAACATCTTCTTAACTTTCAAGCAAAATCAGAATGATGCATGATGGGGAGTTATTGTTAACAAATATCAAAGAACCATCATCTTCAAGTGAGCACATACTGTGCATGTATCAACTGTGCATACTTGAAATCTCCACCTTTTTTGCTGTTGGCTCACACACCTCCATTTCTTCAATCTCCAAACTCCATTCTTCATCTCCTAATGAGTATAGCTTTACAACAACTAGCAAATAAAGAGTGTTGAAGATCAGTGTTGATCAAAGCTTCAATTCAAGCAAACTCTCAGAATTTCGAAACCAAACTGTAGATGAAGTTGCAAGCTTCTCAAACAGCAGCTATCCATTACAAGGAGTGTATATGAAGGGCAAAAAAACTCAAGTATCAGCTATGTATCAGCTGTATCAGCTGTGTATGTATCAGCTGTGTGTGTGACTCTACTGGTGGTTGAAGCTTCAAATTGATCAAGTCTCAAATTAACCTCCACTTCAAATAGCATATTGCAATTAATTTCATTCAAGAGCTGTGCATATTCTACAGTATCAACTATATGCACCACAGATACATGAGTATGTAAGGTTAGATGCAAAGTCTTTCTTCACAGTTAAGCTGCAATTCATGAGGCAAAATTATGTGTGTGGAGCTGTGCAACTTAGCTGTGCAAATCAGCTGTGCATATCAGCTGTGCATTCTTGAAACTTCCACTTCATAGCTCACAGTCCCCATTCTTCACTTTCTAAAGTCCTTTTTTACTCCTGTCAAATGTGACTCCACTGGTGATTGAAGCTCTAAATTGATCAAGCCCAAATCATGAAAAATCTCTAGGACTGTGGAAGAAGTTGCAAAAAGTTTCAACTAGCAGAGTACAATTGAATTGGAGAGTGAGAACAAGTTCAGCTGTGCAACTCAGCTGTGCATATCAGCTGTGCATATCAGCTGTATATTTTTTTAAGAGTGCTACAGTATCAGTATGTTTGACCACACAGATACATGACTTGTGCATGTTCAAATACAGCTGCACAACTGAGTCCTTCTTCACAGTGAAGTTGCACTCTTTCACCCTCTAGTTTTGAATCAGTTAGCTGCAAGTCACAACAAAAAATATGTGCTCTTGAGAAGAACTATTATATGCAGATACATCAAAAACTGCAAGCCAAGAAGGAGAGCACAAAATCTGTGTGGAGTTGTAGAAGCTTGGATTTTTGGCAGTTGAGAGTATCAATTTGGAGGAGCTATAGATCTGCACAGTTGAGATAAACCCTCATAGCCAAGACTTCTACTACAACCAAATCTGCAAACACAAATAGAGATTGAGCAATTCCAAAATCTTTGCAAACAACAGAATCAGTTAGCTGCAGATTCCCATAGACAAGCTAGTTAGTTAGCTAAAGGATTTTGTTACCAAATTAAAATCTGGCTATTGGTGAAGGTGATTGTGATCCAATCCATTCCCCATATTGAGGAGATTGCAATCTTGAGCTAGAGATTTGCAGATGGGGGGAGATGGAAGCTATAAAAAAAGAGAAAACACAGACTGTGGGGGGGAGGAAAAAAAGGGGATTGAGAAATTGAGAACCAGAGGAGATCGAATACAACTTGAAGAGGAGGAGGGAAATTTGGCCTCATTGCTGATCATCACCACAAATCAGTGTTACTTCTTCTCTCAAATTTTTTTCTTGAGTTGCTTAAGTTATTAGAGTCATGTATCCAAATTTGTTAGTCAATAAAAGTTGGATTATGTGTAACTAAACTCATTTGGGCAGATTGAAACCTTAGTCATGTAGTGTTTACAACTCTACTAAAGCACTACTCCTATCACTTATTGATTAAACCTGGTAGCTCTTGATCAAAACTTATGATATGCAGTATTTGATGCTTGATATTCTTATTATTCAAGTGTTTGTTAACTCAACTTATTTATTGATGAATACTCTATCTCACTCTACTTGAGCACATTGATATACACTCATATATCAATATGCTCTTCTGATATGCCATGGTTAACACAAACCAAAGTTGAGTTATCAAGTTTTGCATATTATAGAATTGAATCTTTTATATGAGTAAATTGAGATGACCGAGTCTTATGCTCATAACTAGTAACACAAGAATCAACTAGGTTCTTTGGTTTAATCAACTTGGAGGTCTAGAATTGATGACAACTTTTAGATCTGTGAGTGTTTGTCAATTCCCACCATTTCTGTAACGCCCCGAATCCCAAATACACTGAATTCGAGATGTTCTACAGGATCTTTTCACTTTCTTTAGTACAATTTTACAGGGAAATTAAAACTTTTCATCATACATCAGAGTTTACATCAATATTACACTTTTCTTTTGCACAGCGGAAGTAAAATTTACAACTATTGAATAAAAGTACAACAACATGGTACAATCTTTAAGCATCCATCCTTCTTTAACATGTCATTTACCTGCATATATGTAATACCCTGATTTTTCAATTAATGAGAAATTATTTATTTTGCACGTGTTGTGCACGTGCAATATATTTTGTTAGATTATTTTATCAAGATGTGTATGTTTAAATATAATTTTCTCAAATTATTTTAGTACAAAAAGCCTTCTTTTAAAAGCCTTATTTGAATTAATTAAAAAGCCTTTTCTTAAAAAGCCCAAAAGCAATTTTATTTTAATTATTTTTATAAAATCATTTTGGCCCAAAAAGAAAGCCCATGAATTGATTTATTTTAATTAAACTTGTCATGTAGAAGACTTTTTTTAAACAAAATTATTTTTATACAATTTTGAAATGTACAAAATTGGCCTAGTTGCATGCACGTGCACTACACGTACACGTGCATTGCACACTCTTCTATGGTGGCCGGATTCAATCTTTTGGAGGGATTTTTGAGTTTGGGTGTGGAGATCATGGGGGTAGTTTCAAGGAAGTGGGTAGTTCTTGTAACTTCTACTTTGATCTAAACCCTTCATCCAACAACCACCAAGATGATCTTAGCCCTCCATTCCCCTCATTTTTTTGTATAAATACCCCCCCCCCCTCATGGCTAACTTTTCATATGCAAAGTGTATTTCTAATTTATAGTATTATTATTATTGTGGGAGTTATAAAAGATAAGAGAGTTGTGTGGGCTTTTGTGTGTGCTTGGAGTGGCCGGCATCATCAAGAGGAGCATCGGGTGGAGCTTGAAGGAAGCATTCGGCATAGGCTTGGAGGCTTGGAGCTTGAGCGCTTTTGGCTAGGAGGCGGTGCGTTCATCTACAAGGATTCGATTACGTTTGTTTGTGTTTCTCTCCAATTGAGGTGGGTGAAACATTTTATATTTCTAAAGTAGATCCATGTTAATTTTACACCATTAAAGATGCATGAAAAATATTATAAAGAGCCCACTTAATTTGAGTAGTTAGCATGTGAATTGATTGAAATGTATTGAATAACTTATATGGCTCTAGTATTAAGATTAAATTGTGTGTAGATTACCCCATGTTTATTATTGTGAAGTTGTGATAGTGATTAAATTGAATTAAGAGTGTTGTTATTATGATTAGAGACATAATGTACACTTGTTAATTGTGATAGATGGACCCTCATGTTGATATGAATGTGGACTATGGGAATTATATGTGATGGTTGAATTAATAAATAATATCAGTAAATTATCACCATGAAATTAGTGGATAAAAGACTAGTAGATTAAATGTATGGCAATGTCGAAAATGCAAATTTTGTAGTTTAATGAATTAATTTTGGGATTTTTGTGTGTGAAAAATATATTTCATTAGCACCAAAAAATTATTTTACTGGTATGAACTTTTGTAACTGGGGATCTAATCTGGAAGTTTTTATAAAATTTTATCAAAGTAATAAGAAGCTATGGCTTAATGAATATCGAGCTATTTTCAAAACAGTATGAAAATAATACAAATGGGAATTGATTTGGGTTAGTGACAACCCGAGCCAGTGGCTCAGGTGGTCGGGACCCCGGTTGGCTTCTCTGTGTCGCACGGTTCGAACCCCAGGCCGAACACTTCTTTTTTAAAAATTACCCCAAAACAGTAAGCAGCGAACCTAAGGATTAAATACAACTCAGTCGCCTATATGACGTGAGCCGAGTTCGGCCTAGTGGTCGGCGCTCTGTTCGGTCTTGGTGTGGCGCCTGGTTCGATTCCTGCCTTTGACATTTGGGAAAAAAATATTTTTTTTGGGTGTTTTTGAAGTCCAAAAATTATGAAATAAATATGGTAATTCTCATAAAAATACAAGGAATTTTATAAGAGTGATTTGGGTATTTTTAGAATGAAATACAATATGGTTTGTGAATAAAAGGCATAAATGGAGTTTCGGTTATGAGATATACACTTGTGATTTTTATAAACTTATAAAGAGAGGCTATTATAAAGTAATTGGCATACGTGCTTGTGGCGTGACATGATTTTATTTATTTTCAGTATGAGTATTGTGCAAGATATGAAATATGAAGGTTGAAATGTGATTTTATGAAGTTGTATAAATTCATGTATGGTTATGAAAATAAAAACCATGATCTATGAAAAAGGAAAAGAAATTGTTGGCTATATGCATGAATTGTTTTTCTTATGAACTCATGAATTAAAAGTATCATCGTGGACTTGTGAATAAAGTGTAATCATGAATTGAAAAAGAATGAGTATGAAACTCGACATGGAAATTGTCAGGAGTTAAAGATTGTGAAATGAAATTTGAAATAGAGTAGCTAAGTCTCCCCGGCATTGAGAAAAGTGAATTGAACTGAAATTAGACCGAGGTTGGTCATGATGTATTAAATGAATAAGTCCGGTCGATGGAGAGGCTAACTCTAGTGATTATTTTGTTCATGATTTTTAAATAAAACTAAGGACTAGTGCATAGTGAAGACGTGATGAAAGTAAGAGAAAAACACTGAGTATGAGGGCCCTGGGTAGCGGCGAGAGCGTATCCCAGGAATTCCCATGACGAGTCTGGGTGAGGATACTGTTCCAGAGTACCGTCCCAGTGGCGACGCTCGTGGGATGTTTGAAGACTACGGGTGGTGTCATGTTTATGGTGAGAGCGTATCCCAGGAATTCCCATGATGCGTCTGGGTGAGGATACTACTCCAGAGTGCCTAAACATGAGTTCGTAGGTCAGATAACATCTAGGATACTTACCGTAATTACAGTAGTAGATTAGATCATAACGGGGGATCGAACCCTATAAAGATGAAGACGAATAAGGGCTTGCCCTCGGACCTATGTAGTATGGGATGCATAGACTCCGAACAAGTGCGCATTAGCGTCATATAACATAAGTAACTGCATTAAGGGCTAAGTGCACAATCACGACACGACATCAATAGGGTAGTCCCTTTAGTTTGAATGTGACAAGTTTGTGTTTGTTAAATATGAAATGTTAAGTTATACTATTTCCGGCAAGCGAGGACGGCCGTGTATAATGATCGTCGGTTGAATAAACTGACGTACCCACAGTCTAACATGCAGGTAAATGTTATGCTAAAGATTAAAGAGGATTTGGATGCTTAAAGATTTTATCAAGCTGTTGTACTTGTGTTCAATTGTTGTATTTTACTTCCGCTGTGCAAAAGAAAGATGTAATTATGATGTAAACTCTGATGTATGATGCAAAGTTTTTAATTTCCCTGTAAAAGTGTACTAAGAAAGTGAAAAGATCCTGTAGAACATCTCGAATTCAGTGTATTTGGGATTCGGGGCGTTACAGAGTGGTATCAGAGCCACGCTTTCTACACTTTCACACTTGTACAAATTTATAGGGAACGACACCCTAGAAGTGGACATTAGAGTGTGTGTTTGAATCTAGAGATTTAAATGTAAGTGACTTACATTTGTGTTGCTCTAAGATTTATGCCTTCTCCTCTCTATTTCTAAGATGGCTGATCACTTCGACCCTGCTGGAGGCGACGACTGGCACATCATTGAGGAGGAGTACCATCCTGGACAGGCAGATTCCGAGGACGAGTACTACCCTGGACAAGCTGATTCTGATGACGAGGAGTACCCTGAATCCCGAGAGATCACCCCACCTCCGGATTCATCTGACGATTCTTCTTCCGACGAAGAGGAAGTACCAGTTCCAAGTGGTCTTGTGGCTTCTCTTCAGAGGCAAGTGGAAACTCTGAAGGAGAGAGTTGGATTGTTGGAGGCTCAGCTGGAGAAGCGGAAGGCTGACTATTCTGTTCTTAGCCATCGGATTTGGGAACTTGAGAAGAAAAAGAACCTAACTGATGTGCTGAAGGATGGGGTTGATGAACTGCGGGAAGAACTTCGAGCAGCGAAGAGGACCCGTAGGAGTTAGAGTGTTGTAGCTTCTGTTTTCTTTCATTCTGATGTTTAGAGATGTTTTAAATTCGAATGTATAAACTTTTGGAATTCAATGAAATGGAAGTTGGTTTAAATTCTTGTTATATACTTCGAATTTGATGGATCTTTTGCATCAGAATATGTCGAGAAGAGGAGCAAGGAATGGGGAAGGTTTGGATCTGGAGACTGAACTTGCTAGGGTCTACCAGACGTTGAATGCAGTGGCTCAGAACCAAGCTAGGGGGCCGGCAAATCCAGTGCCCGAGGCAATAAAGCTGGTGGAATCGTTCAAGAGAATGAAACCACCCGTGTTCGAGGGAAAGTCAGATCCAGATTCGGCTGACAACTGGATACGGCAAGTGGAGACCATCTTCGAGGTGTTGGAGACACCGGAGGGTAGCAAGGTCAAGTTGGCAACCTTGCAGCTGGAGAAGGATGCAGCGGTTTGGTGGCAATCTGTGAAGAGGACCATGGGAGGTCTGTTGTTTGGCTGGGAGGAATTTCTGGAAGAATTCCGTAGCCATTATTTCCCCTCCGACGTCCAGGAGAAGAAGGCGATGGAGTTCCTGTCGCTTCAGCAAGGCAGCATGTCAGTGAGAGCCTATGAGACCAAGTTCACTCAGCTCTCCAGGTATGCTCCAGAACTGGTGGCGGATGAGGCCAAGAAAGCTCGCAAGTTCGAGCATGGTCTGAGGCCTAGCTTGAGATCTCGTATGATACCCCTTGGTATCAGGAGGTTCGATAAGCTGGTCAAGAGGGCGGCAGCGACGGAGGCGGATATGGAGCAGTTCCATGTTGTTCAGAACAGGAGGAACAACTGGCAGTCTGGTAAAAGGCCTGCACATTCGGGGAGTTTCAGGGGGCAACCATCTGCACAGAGGTTCAAACCGACAGGGGCGAACGCTGTGAGTGTGGCTGGGAGGCCTGGAAACTATGTGGCGAGACCTTCTGCGGTGACTTGCTACAACTGTGGTGAAACGGGACACTACAAATCTCACTGTCCCAAACTACAGGGTGGAAACAGCAACGCACCAACGCAGCAGGCTGGGAAGAGGCCGTACCAATCAGGGCGAGTATTTGCCTTGACAGAAGCTGATGCTGAGGAGGCAGATCAGGTCATCTCTGGTACGAGGGCTGGTGTTTAGAGTCTTTGTCATTTCCTTTCCCTTTGTTTAGTGAGGCTGTTATGTAATGATGTATATTATGTAACAGGCGAACTCTATCTTAATGGAATTAAAGCTGTCGTGTTGTTTGATACTGGATCCTCTCATACTTTTGTGTCTCCAAAGTTTGCTAAAGTGTTGGGAGTTGAACCGAAGATTTTCCCAGGCAAGATCTTGTCAGTAGCTACTCCGTCAGGGGAAACTTTAACCACTGATCGGTATTATGCTGATTGCGAGATTGTGATTGGGGATAGAACCTTTGGCATTGATCTGATCGAACTGACCATCTTGGGAGTCGATGTTATCATTGGCATTGATTGGATGTCGGTGTACAGTGCGAGCATCGAGTGTAAGACCAAGACAGTGACAGTGAAGGCTCCAGGTGGACCTGAAGTCGTGTTCCAAGGGAAGCAGAAATGTTCTAAGCTGGTGGCTACTATCCGCAAGGAAGAGACTCCTGTGGAAGTGCAAGGGATTCCTGTGGTCCGGGACTATCCGACTGTGTTCTTGGAAGATTTTCCTGGGTTACCCCCGCATCGTGATGTAGAGTTCAGCATCACTGTTCAACCGGGAAGTGCACCCATTTCTAAGGCACCTTATAGGATGGCTCCAGTGGAACAGGATGAGGTGAAACGGCAGATTGAGGAACTGTTGGGAAAAGGCTTTATTCAACCTAGTGCGTCACCTTGGGGAGCACCAGTGCTTTTGGTAAAGAAGAAGGATGGATCGATGAGAATGTGCATCGATTACCGAGAGCTGAATAAGGTCACTGTTCAGAATAAGTATCCGATTCCTCGAATTGATGACTTGTTCGATCGTCTACAAGGAGCAGCTGTGTTCTCCAAAATAGATCTTCGATCGGGTTACCACCAAGTTCGAGTGAAAGCTGAAGACGTGCATAAGACTGCATTTAGAACTCGGCATGGGCATTACGAATTCTTAGTTATGCCATTCGGAGTGACGAATGCACCTGCAATCTTCATGGACTTGATGAACAGAGTTCTGAGGCCGTTTATTGATTCTTTCGTCGTGGTGTTTATCGACGATATTCTCGTGTACTCCAAGTCAGAGGAGGAGCACACTGAGCATCTGGCAGCAGTGTTGCAGAAGTTGGAAGAGCAGCAGTTGTATGCCAAGTTATCCAAGTGTGATTTCTGGAAATCTGAAGTGGCATTCCTGGGTCACATCCTTTCTAAGGAGGGAGTGGCAACTGATCCTCAGAAGATAGAGGCAGTGAGAGATTGGGCGAGGCCGACTACAGTGAAGGAAGTCAGAAGTTTCCTTGGGATGACTGGGTATTATCGGAGATTCATTCAAGGTTATGCTCAGATAGCTGTACCGCTTACAGGGCTGACCAAGAAGAATGTGAGCTTCAAGTGGACCGAGCAATGTGAGGCGAGTTTTCAGGAGTTGAAAGATAGACTGACTACTGCACCTATTTTGGCTTTGCCTAGAGCTGGTGTCGAGTATGATGTTTATAGCGATGCTTCACATCGGGGGCTTGGTTGTGTCTTAATGCAAGAAGGAAGAGTAATCGCTTATGGGTCTAGGCAACTACGACCACATGAGAAAAATTATCCGACTCATGATCTGGAGTTGGCTGCGATTATTTTTGCTTTGAAGCAATGGAGGCACTACGTGTACGGTGAGAAGTTGAATATGTACACGGATCACAAGAGCTTGAAGTATGTATATCAGCAGAGGGATCTCAATTTGAGGCAGCGGAGATGGTTGGAAGTGCTCGAGGATATGCGACCTGAGATTAAGTATCATCCCGGAAAGGCTAATGTTGTTGCTGATGCACTTAGCCGCAAGAGCAGCTTGGCCTGTTTGATTACGACTCAAAGGCATCTGATTGAGGAGCTGGACCGAGCTGGGATTGAGGTTGTCTTGCAAGGATTGGGAGCATCTTTGGCTCAGTTGAGGCTTCAGCCTACTCTGAATACAAGGATCATTGCAAGTCAGGAGGTTGATGCTGATATTCTGGAGATGAAGGAGCAGGTTGGTGCTGGCAGGTTGCCCGGTTTTCAGATCAGGGATGGAGTGCTGTGGTTCGGAGATAGGCTGTGCGTTCCAAATCAGGCGGACCTGAAAGAGAGTATTCTTCAGGAGGCGCATGCTACTCTTTTGTCGGTACATCCTGGGAGTACCAAGATGTACAAGGACATCAAGCAGCATTTCTGGTGGTCAGGTTTGAAGCGGGATGTGGCTGAATTTGTCGCGAAGTGTGAGGTTTGTCAGCAAGTTAAAGCCGAAAATCAGAGACCCGGAGGTCTATTACAGCCGTTACCTATTCCGGAATGGAAGTGGGATAACATCAGTATGGATTTCATTACGGGATTGCCTAAGAGTTCTAAAGGCAATGATGCAATTTGGGTTATAGTCGATCGACTTACCAAGTCCGCTCACTTTTTGGCGATGAAACTCACTGCTTCGATGGACAAGTTGGCTGAGATGTATGTTGGTGAGATTGTCCGACTTCATGGCGTTCCTTCGACCATTGTGTCTGATCGAGATGCGCGGTTTACTTCGCATTTCTGGAGGAGTCTTCAGGCAGCTTTGGGTACCAAGACGGATTTCAGCACTGCCTTTCATCCGCAAACCGATGGACAGACCGAGAGAGTCAATCGTATTCTTGAGGATATGCTTCGGTGTTGTATACTAGACTTTGGAGGCAGTTGGGAAAGGCATTTACCCTTGGTGGAGTTTGCCTACAATAACAGTTTTCAGGCTAGCATTGGGATGGCGCCGTACGAAGCTTTGTATGGCAGGAAGTGCAGGACTCCTGTGTGTTGGTATGAGGTAGGGGAGCGTCAGTTGTTTGGTCCTGAGCTTGTGCAGCTGACTTCTGAGAAGATTGATCTGATCAGGAAAAGGTTGGTGGAAGCTCAGAGCAGGCAGAAAAGCTATGCAGACAACCGGAGAAGGGACCTTGAGTTTGAGGTTGGTGACTTCGTCTTTCTGAAGGTATCACCCAGCAAAGGTGTGGTTCGTTTTGGCAAGGGCGGGAAGTTAGCCCCGAGGTTTATAGGCCCGTATAAGATATTGAAAAGGATCGGGAAAACTGCTTACCGGCTTGAATTACCGGAAGAGTTGTCTCAGGTGCACAATGTCTTTCATGTGTCTATGCTGAGAGGTTATATTCCAGACCCGAGTCATCATTTGCCTGAAGTGCCGGAAGGTTTGCAGTTAGACCTGAATTACATCGAGTCTCCTGTTGAGATTGTTGACCGTAGGGAGAAAGTCTTGAGGAATAAGACGATACCGATGGTCAAGGTAGTCTGGAGAAACCACTTGGTTGAAGAGGCTACTTGGGAATCTGAGGAGAGGATGTTGAAGGACTATCCTGAGCTTTTTGCTTGATTGTATTTTTGTATCTTCTGTTTGTTGTGTGTGTTGTATTTTTGTTTTCTTTCTCGCTCTTGATTGTAGTTCCGGGGACGGAACTATTCTAAGGAGGGAGTGCTGTAATACCCTGATTTTTCAATTAATGAGAAATTATTTATTTTGCACGTGTTGTGCACGTGCAATATATTTTGTTAGATTATTTTATCAAGATGTGTATGTTTAAATATAATTTTCTCAAATTATTTTAGTACAAAAAGCCTTCTTTTAAAAGCCTTATTTGAATTAATTAAAAAGCCTTTTCTTAAAAAGCCCAAAAGCAATTTTATTTTAATTATTTTTATAAAATCATTTTGGCCCAAAAAGAAAGCCCATGAATTGATTTATTTTAATTAAACTTGTCATGTAGAAGACTTTTTTTAAACAAAATTATTTTTATACAATTTTGAAATGTACAAAATTGGCCTAGTTGCATGCACGTGCACTACACGTACACGTGCATTGCACACTCTTCTATGGTGGCCGGATTCAATCTTTTGGAGGGATTTTTGAGTTTGGGTGTGGAGATCATGGGGGTAGTTTCAAGGAAGTGGGTAGTTCTTGTAACTTCTACTTTGATCTAAACCCTTCATCCAACAACCACCAAGATGATCTTAGCCCTCCATTCCCCTCATTTTTTTGTATAAATACCCCCCCCCCCCCTCATGGCTAACTTTTCATATGCAAAGTGTATTTCTAATTTATAGTATTATTATTATTGTGGGAGTTATAAAAGATAAGAGAGTTGTGTGGGCTTTTGTGTGTGCTTGGAGTGGCCGGCATCATCAAGAGGAGCATCGGGTGGAGCTTGAAGGAAGCATTCGGCATAGGCTTGGAGGCTTGGAGCTTGAGCGCTTTTGGCTAGGAGGCGGTGCGTTCATCTACAAGGATTCGATTACGTTTGTTTGTGTTTCTCTCCAATTGAGGTGGGTGAAACATTTTATATTTCTAAAGTAGATCCATGTTAATTTTACACCATTAAAGATGCATGAAAAATATTATAAAGAGCCCACTTAATTTGAGTAGTTAGCATGTGAATTGATTGAAATGTATTGAATAACTTATATGGCTCTAGTATTAAGATTAAATTGTGTGTAGATTACCCCATGTTTATTATTGTGAAGTTGTGATAGTGATTAAATTGAATTAAGAGTGTTGTTATTATGATTAGAGACATAATGTACACTTGTTAATTGTGATAGATGGACCCTCATGTTGATATGAATGTGGACTATGGGAATTATATGTGATGGTTGAATTAATAAATAATATCAGTAAATTATCACCATGAAATTAGTGGATAAAAGACTAGTAGATTAAATGTATGGCAATGTCGAAAATGCAAATTTTGTAGTTTAATGAATTAATTTTGGGATTTTTGTGTGTGAAAAATATATTTCATTAGCACCAAAAAATTATTTTACTGGTATGAACTTTTGTAACTGGGGATCTAATCTGGAAGTTTTTATAAAATTTTATCAAAGTAATAAGAAGCTATGGCTTAATGAATATCGAGCTATTTTCAAAACAGTATGAAAATAATACAAATGGGAATTGATTTGGGTTAGTGACAACCCGAGCCAGTGGCTCAGGTGGTCGGGACCCCGGTTGGCTTCTCTGTGTCGCACGGTTCGAACCCCAGGCCGAACACTTCTTTTTTAAAAATTACCCCAAAACAGTAAGCAGCGAACCTAAGGATTAAATACAACTCAGTCGCCTATATGACGTGAGCCGAGTTCGGCCTAGTGGTCGGCGCTCTGTTCGGTCTTGGTGTGGCGCCTGGTTCGATTCCTGCCTTTGACATTTGGGAAAAAAATATTTTTTTTGGGTGTTTTTGAAGTCCAAAAATTATGAAATAAATATGGTAATTCTCATAAAAATACAAGGAATTTTATAAGAGTGATTTGGGTATTTTTAGAATGAAATACAATATGGTTTGTGAATAAAAGGCATAAATGGAGTTTCGGTTATGAGATATACACTTGTGATTTTTATAAACTTATAAAGAGAGGCTATTATAAAGTAATTGGCATACGTGCTTGTGGCGTGACATGATTTTATTTATTTTCAGTATGAGTATTGTGCAAGATATGAAATATGAAGGTTGAAATGTGATTTTATGAAGTTGTATAAATTCATGTATGGTTATGAAAATAAAAACCATGATCTATGAAAAAGGAAAAGAAATTGTTGGCTATATGCATGAATTGTTTTTCTTATGAACTCATGAATTAAAAGTATCATCGTGGACTTGTGAATAAAGTGTAATCATGAATTGAAAAAGAATGAGTATGAAACTCGACATGGAAATTGTCAGGAGTTAAAGATTGTGAAATGAAATTTGAAATAGAGTAGCTAAGTCTCCCCGGCATTGAGAAAAGTGAATTGAACTGAAATTAGACCGAGGTTGGTCATGATGTATTAAATGAATAAGTCCGGTCGATGGAGAGGCTAACTCTAGTGATTATTTTGTTCATGATTTTTAAATAAAACTAAGGACTAGTGCATAGTGAAGACGTGATGAAAGTAAGAGAAAAACACTGAGTATGAGGGCCCTGGGTAGCGGCGAGAGCGTATCCCAGGAATTCCCATGACGAGTCTGGGTGAGGATACTGTTCCAGAGTACCGTCCCAGTGGCGACGCTCGTGGGATGTTTGAAGACTACGGGTGGTGTCATGTTTATGGTGAGAGCGTATCCCAGGAATTCCCATGATGCGTCTGGGTGAGGATACTACTCCAGAGTGCCTAAACATGAGTTCGTAGGTCAGATAACATCTAGGATACTTACCGTAATTACAGTAGTAGATTAGATCATAACGGGGGATCGAACCCTATAAAGATGAAGACGAATAAGGGCTTGCCCTCGGACCTATGTAGTATGGGATGCATAGACTCCGAACAAGTGCGCATTAGCGTCATATAACATAAGTAACTGCATTAAGGGCTAAGTGCACAATCACGACACGACATCAATAGGGTAGTCCCTTTAGTTTGAATGTGACAAGTTTGTGTTTGTTAAATATGAAATGTTAAGTTATACTATTTCCGGCAAGCGAGGACGGCCGTGTATAATGATCGTCGGTTGAATAAACTGACGTACCCACAGTCTAACATGCAGGTAAATGTTATGCTAAAGATTAAAGAGGATTTGGATGCTTAAAGATTTTATCAAGCTGTTGTACTTGTGTTCAATTGTTGTATTTTACTTCCGCTGTGCAAAAGAAAGATGTAATTATGATGTAAACTCTGATGTATGATGCAAAGTTTTTAATTTCCCTGTAAAAGTGTACTAAGAAAGTGAAAAGATCCTGTAGAACATCTCGAATTCAGTGTATTTGGGATTCGGGGCGTTACAATATAAGACTGTGGGTACGTCAGTTTATTCAACCGACGAACATTATACACGGTCATCCTCTCTATGCCGGAAATAGTATAACTTAACTTTCCATATTTAACAAACACAAACTTGTCACAATTCAAACTAAAGGGACTACCCTATTGATGTCGTGTTGTGATTGTGCACTTAATCCTTAATGCATTTATTTATGTTACATGACACTAATGCGCACTTGTTCGGATTCTATGCATCCCATACTACATAGGTCCGAGGGCAAGCCCTTATTCGTTCTTCATCTTTGTAGGGTTCAATCCCCCGTTATGATTTAATCTACTGCTGTAATTACGGTAAGTATCCTAGATGTTTTCTGACCTACGAACTCATGTCTAGGCACTCTGGAGGGAATCCCATCGCTGACATGACTCATCATGCAGACATCCTATGGTAATTCAGCTCTCACCATAGACATGACACCACCCGTAGTCTTCAAACATCCCACGAGCGTCGCCACCGGGACGGTACTCTGGAGCAGCATCCTCACCCAGACTCATCATGGGAATTCCTGGGATACGCTCTCGCCGCTACCCAGGGCCCTCATACTCAATGTTTTTCTCTTACTTTCATCACATCTTCACTATGCACTAATCCTTAGTTTTATTAAAAATCATGAACAAAATTAATCTCTAGAGTTAGCCTCTCCATCAACCGGACTTATTCATTCATTTCATCATGACCAACCTTGGTCTAATTTCATTTCATTTCATTTCTCGATGCCGGGGAGACTTAGCTACTCTATTTCAAATTTCATTTCACAATCTTCAACTTATAAATTTTCCATGTTGAGTTCTCATACTCACATGTATATTCTCTTTTCAATTCATGATTTCTAATTTTGTTCACAAGTCCATCATTGCACATGAATTTGCATATACTTATCAATTATCACATCACAATAATTCTACATTACTAAACAATATGCACACTTCATATTGTTCCACAAGTGAGAAAATAATTGCATCATGTCACATAACTACATTTCTTTTTGCCAAATCAACTCTTAATGTTTCAATTCACTTATTCTTTCAAATTATAATTTCATATCAATAATCTATATAGAACCATATGTCTATATATGCATTTTAACTCCAAACGATAGTTAAATTCATTCGAATAATCCCCAAACTATTTTTAGAAAGTCCCTTACATTTTTAGGAGAATATACATATTTTTTTCATAATTTTTCGATACATAAAACTCCCAAAAAAATAATTTTTTCCATCTTGCCGATAGCAAGATTCGAACCCAGCACGCCACTAACAAAGCCTAAAGCACAGGCCACTAGGCCGGTTTGTGCCACAGTATAAAACGCAACTGAGAGCTATAAATGCTCTCGGTCCGCTGATTAATCATTTTGAAAGAAACTAAACAAAAATATTGTTGATCCTGGGATTCGAACCAGTCACGGCAGAGAACCCAACGTGACGCTGTGACCACTCGAGCTACATGCTCGGGTTGTTACAGTGTGCGTTAAATTCCTTTGAGACTAATTCCCACTGTTATAAAATTATTTCGATGTTCAACCAAACTTTGTTTCTTATTGCTTTTGTAAAAATTACTGAAAATCTCCAGATCAATTTTCATTCATATGAATTTCATACCAGTAAGATAATAATAATTTTTGTACTAATAAATTATATTTTTCACACAAATCAATGAATCATCCATTAAAAACTAATATATTTTTCATTTTCGACATCGCTAAACAATTGATCTCCCAATCTTTTTATTCAAATTTGCTTATAATAATTTACTGTTATTAAATCTTTATTCAACCAACACATATTTCTTTAATTTGTCCATACCCATATCAACATAGAGGTCTATTTAGCACATGAATAGGCAAAACTTAACTACTAACTTTATGAGTAGTTTTTTAATGATGACAAAGTAGTTCCATTAATCAGTCTATGTCACAACATATATAATCACTTATTAAATTGCATAATCACATCTCAATCATTCAAGAAATTCACTCTTTTCAATTTAAAGTGTACTCTTTCTCAATCAATTCCATGTTTCAATTTTACAATTAACAAGCGTTCTTATTCATGCATCATGTCTCAATTCATACTAGCAACATTCTTAAGGGAATTTAATCACCATCATTACTACATACTAATAATCATGGATAATTCTACACACAATTTAATTTAATTTAATACTAGAACCACATACAAATTAATCACCACATTTCAATCAATTCGTAAAGTAACTTCTCAATTAAAGTGTGTTCTTATTAGTATTTTTCATGCATCTTCTTGATAGTTGAATCTAACATAGATCTCTATATTAGAAATATGAAATGTTTACCCACCTTGTATGGAGAGAAATAAACACACAAAGCAACCAAGTCCTTGCAACAAGATGCACCTCCTCCTAGCCGAATGCGCGCACCTCCAAGCCCAAGCACAACACCGAAAGTTTCCCCTTGCAATGGCCAGCCTCTACTCCTTGGAACAAGCAAGCAATCCCACACAATCTCTCTATCTTTTTAACTCACACTATTACTACAATAAAACTATAATTTGGAAAGATATCATTTGCATATGAAAATAGCCATGAGAGGGGGGGTATTTATACTAGAAAACAAGTGAAATGGATGGCTAGGATTGATTAGTTGGTTGAAAGATGGAGGGCCAAGATTAGAGTAGTAGTTATAAAAACTACCCACATCCACAAAACCACCTCCATGAACACCATGATCAATTTCAAAACTCCCTCCAAAAAGAATGCATGCCGGCCATGAAAAGGGTGTGCAATGCACGTGTACGTGTAGTGCACGTGCATGCAACTAGGCCAAAATTGTACATTTTAATTTTGTACAAAAATAAAATAGTTATAAAATAGTCTTCTACATGACAAGTTTAAATAAAAAGAAGGTTAGTCCATGGGCTTTATTTTGGGCCAAAATAGTTATTAAAATAAATAAGATAAAATACATTTGGGCTTTAAAAAAAAGGCCTTTTAATAAAATTAAAATAAGGCTTTCTATTTGTTTCAAAAAAAAGGCTTTTGTACAAGATAATTTGAGAAAATATTTATACACATCATAATAAAATAATCATAAGATTTAATTCAATCAAAATATTGCACGTGCACACTACGTGCAAAATAAATAATTTTTTTATTAATTGAAAAATCAGGGTATTACAATTTCTATGCTTTCTTCAAGTGAAACTTAGTAGATATCATGCTAAACACTTAAGGAGATAAAGGAATTAGAGTAGATACCATGCCTAATTCTTAGCTTAGGGAAATCTTTAATTTAAAGAGTAGATACCATACTCTTAAATGAACAAGCATGAGTAATCAGAGTAGTGTAGAAGTTGAATCTAGCATACATGACTAGAGGTGGAAATCGAGCTCAACCAATTCAATAGATATTTCTTGATTTAAATTAACCAATTTGAGTACTTCTTGATCTATATTTTAATCTTTTTTTTTCCTTCATATATACAGTTAAAAAAAAAAACAAAAAGACACTTTATACCAAGCACTCTGTTATATTGATTAGTAAGTTATTTACTACAATCTCTATGGGATCGACCCGTGTTTTTCACTACGCTTCTGTAAACGATTCGTACACTTGCGAGGTTTTAAATTTGTCTTCAGATTATTTATTCATTTAGATAACTGAAATTATCAACAATTGGGAAAAAATACCCCCGAGTTCCTTGGACCGTCAGATCATCCAGATGTTCGTGCCAATGGCTGATGGATGACTCAGATTTCGCCAAGTCTCCACAAAATGACAAGATCATGTTTTCTCATGATTTGGGCCTCTTGCCTTGTGATTCGCGCCATGATCGTGATCAACCTTCCAGATGGAGCCACGGAGCTCGGATCTGAAATTCGAGCTACCGAGCTACCGAACTGCAAAATGGCAAAAAATGTATCTCAAAATATGTGCTCTGATTCACGAACAAGCAAGCAGATAAAGAGGAAGAAAGAAAAAGAGACTAACGGGTTGGGTTCGGATTCGATACCCACAATCCGACTCGTACCCTTCCTCATTCTTCTCCTTCTTCTTCAGCATTTTCCCGCCAAAAGCCCAACAGGAGCATCTTCTTCAACCTCCGACGCCCCACGTTCACCAACCCCTTCCAAGGTCGAGCTTCCCTTCTCCGAGCTTCCCTTCATCAAAGTCCCGTCGAAGCTCCTCTTCACAAGCTTACCACCGAAGAGCTTGTCACGATGCATCCCGTCGAAGCTCCTCTTCACGAGCTCACCACTGCGCCGAGATCCTCACGCCGCCGAGCTCTCCCTCTGTCGACCCCCTCGCCTCCGAGCTCCGCCATAGCTTCGACAACCCATCACCAAGCTTCACCTTCGAGCTCCACTCCATCGTCGTTGATACCCAAGCTGCGACCAACCTCCACTACTGTGCCGACCTCTCCCTCCTTCACGAGCTCGAGCTCTCCTCGACTCCGAGCTCGAGTCATCTCCAACGCCGAGCTTCGATGCCGAGCTCCCCTACAGTCGAGCACCAAGCTCCGCCATGGCCTGTCTCCGAGCTCCAAATGCCGACCACGGTGCCGAGCTCCGCTGCCGAGCTCTCTCTCTCTGAGCTCCGCCACCATCACAAGCTCCGAACCCATAGCCGAGCTCACCTCCTCTCCGCTGGGCTCCTCTCCAATACCGACGTCGAGCTTCCCTCTTCGTTGAGGTGGCACCAAAGGGAGGAGACAAAGGAGAAAGGAGGACAGGCGAAGACGGAATGAAGAAGAAAAGAAAGAAACAGAGCGGGAGAAAGAGCAGAGAAGAAAGAAAAAAAGAAAAAAAAATGCCACGTGGCATCGCCACGTGGCGTCAACTCCAATGGTCGGCCAGATCCGAGGACGGGTACCGAGCTACCGGGGCACCGACCTCCACATGTGGAGAAAAATGCTGCCGAGCCACACGATCCGTCAAATCGTTTCAAAATTCGCACCATGACACGATCGACGCTCAGAAACGCGCCGCGTGTCCAGAAAATGATCTACTTTGCGATGCGCGTCATCTGATCATGATCGACGTCAGAAATGCGCCACGTGTCCAGAAAATGACCTGCTTTGCAATGCGCGCCATCTGATCATGATCGACATCTAGAAATGTGCCACGTGTCTAAGTAATATTTAATTAATTAATTAATTAATTTAATTTAATTTATCATTTTAAAAAAAATCCAAAAAATTAATTAAAAATCGAAAAAATTAATTAAAAAATTCTAAAAATAATTATTAATTCGGAAAATTATTTAAAAATTCTGAAAATAATAATTATTGAATTAGAATAATTAATTAAAATTTTTGATAATTAATTATTTAATTCGGAAAATGAATAAAAAATTCAAAACATTAGAAAAAATTCAGAAAAATCTGGAAAAATAAAAAAAAAATTCAGAAATTTCTGAGGATATTTTTGGGCATTTTACAAACCCAAAATAACACCGTTACACCTCGAACAAGATCCGAACTCTCTTAAGTATACCGATAAAATCATGTACGCCATTAAAACAACAAAACTACTCCTCAAAGACTGTAAAACTTAGTCTCCAGGAGTGGGGAGCCCGTGATATGGCTAAAAATGGGATTAAATCGGGAACTTTCGAATCAGACACGAATCTTAAAGCTCAGGGGTAAAATGGTAATTTCACCTATAAATGGGTCTGAAATGGGGACAGGGTATTTCTTCAAAGCCCAATAACCCATAAACGGATCTGTCTTACTGGGTACGGGTTCCAATCCGTTACAAATCAGTTCAGAAGGATAAAGAAGAATTCAGATTCATAATTATCCCTAAGAAGTTATCTTAACTGCTTCTATCCATTCACACCGAAAAGTAGAGATATGTTCTTATCTTGAAACGGATCCCTAAAGGCGACTATAAAAACCTCTCTCCCCCCATTGTTACCAGGTAATCAATACTTTTCCAATTAAAGCTCTTTTATAATCATTCAGATTGCTGACAAGAGCGTCGGAGGGTGCGTCGCCGAGATCCACCCCGGTGTCTCGCACTTTTTGCAGGTCAACGACAGCGGCAAGAATCCAGTTAACACATTGGTGAAGATCAACAGGTTTGACTTGTTCATTTTCTCAAGAATCCACAAATTCTATCTGTTTGCTCCCACACCAAAATCAGCAGCAACACCCCCGACTTGTTACTTTTATTAATTTTAATCAACAATAACAAGATATCATATTTAAACTACTATCACGGGTAAAACAATCATGCATATAATCATGTATAATCCTAAGAGATATATGTGTATCAATCGTGTTCATATAATGCATGTGGCAACAAGTATTTACGATCATATGCAAATACGGGATCGACAGATTATGTATAGCAACAGATTTCAATTCGACCGAAGAATACGAATTAGAGTCAAAGAATATACTTGTGGTATTTTTCAGAGGAAGCTTGTATGAGAACAAACGAGTTGTACAAGAGGATACTTGCCTAATAACGATGACGATGATACCAAATACAAGAATAACGGGATCAGAATCCCAAATAGCGAAGCACGTGCAAGATACGTGGCAACTACACAAAAGTAGATATCTTCACACCCCTAAACAGAAAACAGGGAAACAAGATCCCCTACACCAACACAGCACACAGCAAGGGAACCCCCACACAAACACAAAACAACAACAAACCAAATAGAACCAATCCAACAGCAACACAGGCTTCCCCAAACACAAAACACGGATCCACGATCCCCTTTTCCTACACAACAACAAAACACCCAACCAACCACTCCATGTTCTTCTTCTCCACTTTGACAGAGAAAAAGAGAGAGATAGAGAGGGAGACAACGGCGACGACTAGCGACTCAACTGGAGATCACGGCTGGGTACAGAAGGTCACCGCGACGGCAAAGCGACGGCAAAAGGCGAGGCGATGGAGTTGCAGTGCACAGGGCGAGCTCTGTTTTCGCTCGAAATAGGGGAGAGGACGTCGAGAGGATGAAGGCGATGGCAATGGCGGAGGAGAGGGAGGCCATCACAGCGCTGGCGATTATGATGAGGTGCTGATGGGTGTTTGGGGTTGGAGATGAAGTGCGGTGAGGTTGAAGAAGACGATGGGTTCTTGAAGTTCTTCGATGTTGTTCAGGGATGATGAATGCTAGCGATGAGGGGGTAGTCGACGAGGAGGAAGGAGGAGGACGACTGCAGCAATGGCGGGAGCTCGCAGCGGTGCAAGCGGTGGGTTCAGAGGTGGGGGATCTCTATTGGGTTCGATAATGGGGGAGGTTGAAGGCGACGAGGACGGGGAAGATGGAGATGGGGATGGGTTCTTCGATGTCTCGATGGTGGTGAGGGAGCGAGGTTGAAGATGGTAGGGGGTGGTCGACGGAGGCGAAGGCGTTGAGGTGCGGAGGACAGGGACGAGAGGGTGAGGGGTCGGTTGTAGGCAGGAATGGTTAGGTTCTGTTTGGGAAACCAGCAGAGGGGGAGAGATAGAGTGGGAGAGAGAGAGAATGGGAGGGGGTAATTATATAATAATATAATATTAGTAAAGTAATAGGGGGAGAAAGTGGGGGCAGTTATGAGGTGGTGGGGAGTTGGATTTATAGGAGGTGAAGAGTTGAGAACGTGAGACCAAGTGAGCGGGTGAATAGTAAATATAGGGGTTGAATACAATCATATAGGATTGAGCCTATAGAAATATGTATGAGTACTGGGTTTGGATTTATGGGCTCAAAACAAATTAGTTATAGGATTGGGCTTATGATAAATAATTAAACAATTGGGCTTGGGCTTCAAATTAAATAGTTGAATAATATTAATATTAGACTGGGCCTAGGCTTCAAGTAATAATTAAATGAAAAAAATAAATAAAATTGTAGACTGTAACAAGTAATCAAATAAATAAATTGGTTTAAATAATTAATCAAAATAAAAGATTCAACATTTGAGTATCATATCCAAAAATCATAAAATGAAATACAATTCAGGTTGAAAATCGATAACCACTTGAGAATAATAGTTACAAGATACTAAGAATTTGAAATACAGAAAAATACATGAAAAAATACGTATTAATGAGAACAGGGGTTACACTTACCGTAGTTACCGTAGTAGTTAAACTCATAACGATGGATTCAACCCTACAAGATGAAGAACGGTTAAGGACTTGCCCTCAGATTTATGTAAAATGGGATGCATAAGTTCGAACAAGTGTGCATTAGTATTATTTAATATAAATAACTACATTAAGGATTAAGTGCACAGCACCCACGACATCAACAGGATAGTCCCTCTTTAGCTTTGTTTGTGATCAAGTTTGTATTTGTTAAATTATTTAAGAATCGTTATACTTTCGACATAGCGAGAATGGCCGTATATAATATTTCGTCGGTTGTAAGCAACTGACATGCCCACGGTTTCATATGCAGGACTTGAAATTTACAATAAGATATAAAGATGAATTTGTTGCTGATAATTACTTAAATGCTAAAGTTGTTACAATTGTACATTTATCATTGTTGTATTTTATTTACTTTCCGTTACGTGTTGATGTAAAAGACTCTGTTGTAATAAAAGATTTAAATTCCTTATAAAATTGTATGAAGTAAAGTGTAAAGATCCTGTGGAACTTCGAATTCAAGCTTATTTGGAATTTGGGGTGTTAAGAGTGGTATCAGAGCTACGCTTCAATAAATAGTACAAATTTACAAGGACGACACATTATAGTGGATATTAGAAGTGTGAGTTCAGATTATAGAGATTTAAATATAAGTGATTTACATTTGTGTTGCTCAATACACTGATGTTTCCTCCCCCCTTTCCCTATTAGATGGCTGGAGTCATGAATGCAAGTTCAATAACAATTTTCATTCATGATACTCTCCTCGTATACATTGATGTGAGAGTGTATGCGAGCATGTTTTTCCTTGGTATCAGAGTGGCGAGCGGAAGCGTGGTGGGTTAGAACCTACATTCATGATACCTTACACGTTGACACACTTCCCTCTCAAAATTTTCCTTCATAGATTTCATCATAGTACTTTTTCAACATTTAATATTTTTCAAATAAATATTTTTTTATACTATTAAATCACTTGAATATCTATTATTTTGTCTATCTTCCTTAGTCTTGATCTTTTAAATTTATTTTCTATGTCTTTCAGTCTTAAAGTTTTGTCTTTCGTGTTTTTATGTCACTTTATGTCTACCCGTTTATACTGCTATTACTTTACGTATTTTATTAAGTTTTAGATTACCGCTTATTAAATTTATATTGTAACCATTATTTTCTTCATTTATTATTATATTTTGAATTTTTCTTATAAAATTTTCTTATGTGCATTTATTTTATATGATTTGATTTTGTGATACTACATTTTTCCATTTCCTTATATTGTCTTACAAATTTCAGTATATTTTTAACAAGATTGAAATATTTTACTCATATAAATATAACATACCATTTTGTTTTATTGCCTACATTCGATACTATTGTTATTACATATTATTTGCTAATTTGTTTTGTTATATTCACTTTTACTATTAATCGCTACTCATAAATTTTGTAGTTTTATACTTCTTCAATATAATACATACACTACATAATTATCGTTTTTGATTGTATTTTCATCTCGTGCATATACTTTACACTATTTCCGTCGTAATGTTATAAATTCTTTTCACTACTGCAAATTTTGTATATCCTATATTTAAAGTTTATATATATTTTTAAAATTTTTCCGTTGTAATTTCATACTTCATTTACAACTTTTCCATCCACTTTTATATCACTGATTTCAAAATGTAATACCATACTTTATTAAACACCCAATATCCAAGTACATAAGAAATATTACATCTTTCCATCTTCCGTTTTGGTGCAACCTGATGTCGAGAGGGCAAATATGCAACTAGACGTCAATGGAGGCAAACTGCAACTGGACGTCGGGGAGCCAAAGTCTACAACCGAATATCCAGAAGGCAAACTGCAATCGGATGTCGAGAGGGCAAATTCTGTAACTTGACGTCGAGGAGGCAATCCTGCAGTTGGATACCAACGAGGTGAACGTACACCAGAAGGAAAAATTTTCTACTTTAATAACCCCTACTTTGTTTTCTATAGTATTTACTTACCACTATCCCATTTTTGTACTAGCTTATACTAATTTATAATATTTTACAACCTAGCATTATATTATTTATACTGGTTTCTATATCTATCCTACTTGTTTATTTACCACTTAATCTCAACTATCTTGCCGTCTTCTTATTATTATTTTGTATCTTTATATAAGTTAGCAATTCATACCACTTCATCGTGTTTTGCTGCTAACTTATCTTAAGATTTGGTGGCTATTCACCTAACAATATATATATATATATATATATATATATATATATATATATATATATATAACCCAATAGTTTATTTTCATAATCACAAATGATTTTCCTTTTCATGTTCATAGTTTCCACCATCATACAAACTTTTCATCGATTTAACAGAATGATTTCCTTCATTCCAAGTACACATTCATGCGAAGTCAATAGATTTTACTGCTTCTAAATTGTCGCCACAAATAACCATTCAACAATCATAAAACAAATCATAGAATTTCTGAGATGTCAAAAATAATCATTCAACAATCATGAACAATTGTCATATTGTTCATATATATATATATATATATATATATATATATATATATATATATATATATATATATCTTATTAATTATACTTTTGTTTACGATTCATAATTTGTTTCTATATAATTATTATTTTTTGTATTATTTCAATAATATGTTATTACTTTTTCCACTATGATGTCTTATTTTACTCTTACAAACGGTTTATAATTTTCGTATCATAACATTGTTTGTTTCACCCTATAAATTTTACGCCTATGTACGTGTATAATTTTGTATGTTGGTTTTCTTGCTCTACTTGGCAATTCGAAAGTATTTCGATGTATGCCTTCTATATGTTTAATTTTCAAATCGTATGTATAATTATTATAGTTACCTTACAAATTATTTTATGAAATTAATTAGTATACTAAATCATTTTATGTTGTCTATACTTTTAACTAAATTTCATTCTCGTTTATTTTTTCAAACTGTTATCCAATAGTCTTCTTTTAAATTGCTAATTCAATTTTTGCCATACAGTACTAACTGAGATTGCGATTTTCTACCGCTTATTATTTTGATAAAATTTGATTACTAAATCTACTTATAAATTATCCATTGACTATGTTTCTCTTTATTGCATTGTTTTCCGAACTATTCCACAATTAATGACTAAGTTTATTTTTCATTTTATCTAATGGTTTACCTAATGTTATTTTTGTATGATAAATTTCTCTCTATCCATCCTGTGTTTTTGACACATTTCTTTTCTTATGCTATTTTCCTAGTTTTCTTGTTCCGTTCTTATAAAATTTTGATACTCATAGTTTTCTTATATAGAGTTTGTCTTGTTCTTTCTCATTGCTTACTTTCATACTACGTTTATTTTCTTAATATTTGCAGTTTTCTATATACAATAATGATATATTTTTTGGTGTGTACAAAATATAACTTTTACCCTAGTGAGTTCTGAGGACAGAACTGTTCTAAGGGGGGAGAGTGTAACACCCCGCAAAATTGAAAATGACAATTTTGCCCTCATATGTTACGCACGTGTATTTTGTACCATTACTGGTAATATTTGTAACATGTTCACTACGCATTTTGTTTTTTGAATATTTATGCATTTCCCGTATTCTCAAAATTTATTTTATCATATTTGAGTCAACTGAAATATTAAATGTCAATCTTTGCGTTTTACGTGTTTTATTCGTATTATCGATGCACGTATCGATTATGTACTTTCCACCGCTACGTGTGATATTTTCTGTATGTTTCAATTATTTATTTAATGATGTATTCGAATTTGTTTTATAAACGGAAATTCATTTTTCTCTCATTTTGATTTAAAAATTATTTTGAGTGTGGTGCACATGTTTTTAATGTACGTGTTCATTACATTATTGAATGTGTACATTAAATATATTTTTCTTATGTTGTATGTCGATTATCTTTAAATATTTTTCCATTGAGAATGTTGATTTCATATTTTTACGTGCGACGTACGTATTTACGGTACACGTATTTAGGCGTATTCTTTTTCAAAATAAATTTCATGAAGTATGTGTGTCTATTTTATTCATGCACAAAAATTATAATTTTTAATTAAATTAATTTTATATGCATATAAACATATATTTTAATTTAAAAATAAAAATAATTAAATTTTGTGAAGTGTACACAAAGCACGTGCACGTGCACACGTGCAATGTGCACACTCAAACAAGGAGAAATGGGCTGTTTGGACTTGGAGGGAAAAAATGAAGTTTTGAAATTAGAGATTGGATTAGTAGGTGCACTAGTGAAGAGTAGTTATTTTAACTACTCTACTATTCTATAAAATACCCCCCTTCTCATTCTCCTCCTTCCCCTTCCTTCTTTTCTTTCTCTGTTCATTTCCGAAATCAATCCAGCATGTCCCCACCACTGTGCTTCTCCACCTACCACATATACACATACATTATCATATTCTAGCATATACATATATATGAGAAGGAGGTGCTTTCCTGTTGCTTGGCCAAAATGGAGGATTGGGTGTTTTTCCTTGTGCACGGATTTCGAGGAGGCGAAGTGGAGCTTCTCTTGAAGCCTTTGAAGGAGTTTTTGCTACTATGAGCTTTTCATTCTAGGAGTTCAATTGCTAAGAAATCATATTTCTTGGGTGGGTGTTTCTAAAATCGTTTCTAATTTAGGAGTAGGTTGCATGCTAGATAATATATAATTTAATTGTTAAATTTTAACTCGTATGGTAAATGTAGATTGCTTAATCTTAATTTAATTCTGTCATGATGTGCTGAATTGATATTTTGATTTATATAAATGACTAGAACCTTGTTAAAATAGAAAAAGAAAAAGAAAGTATCACTTAGCGAATTGTTGGAAAGAGAATTGAAGCATGTTAGAATAATAGTCAAAATAATGCAACATGTATGAAAAAGTATGCTAATGTGGTAAAGAAATGTGGAATTAATTTCACTAGTGTATATTTTATGAGTATAGAAATTTTTATAAAGAAGTTTTGATGAAAGACAACACTTAATTTGAAAATTGATGATATGTGTTCTCTAATACAATTTGGGAGGAAACTTTTTGTTACATTGTCCAAAATGAAAATTTTATAAAGTTCAAATAAATATACTATACTGTTTTTCAAACAAATACATTCTGGAAAAAGATTTAGATTTTGAGTGAGTACAAACTAATTGAAGAGACTCTGTTTTTCTTGAAATTCGATTTTTCTCAAATTCAGTACAGTCTGCATATAAAGAGTTTAACTCTTATCATATCGGTTAGTCACTCAGGACTTCTGGTCTTCGGGTGCGCTTTAGGTCTGTTATTGTAGCAGAGTGGAGTCTTTGGTCTCGGGTTCGAGTATTGAAGAGACTCTGTTTTATTGAATTTTCGATTTTATTCAAATCACCGAAAGTATAAATATATCTCTAATTCAAGTCCACTTTAATTTAGTTAGTCACTCTGGCCTTTCTGGTTGTAGGGTGTGCTTTGGGTCGGTTACTGTTCATAGGCGGAGGTGTTTGTTCTGGGTTCGAATCCGACCCTTGCCACTTTGTTTGTGGTTTTGAATTTTTTTAACTTATAATGATTTTTTTTAGTATTTTAATAGTTTAAGAGTATAATAAAAATTAAGAAAATTTCTAATATTCTTCTAAAATTGTTTAGACTTTATAAAAGTTATTTCTACAATATTTTGATATATCTTGTGAGAATTTAAATGGGGAATTTACATTAAATAGTGTTAAAGAACTCGAATTTATCGATTAAAAGAATTAGAAGTTATTTTTATATTGAAAATGTGACTCTTGTATAATTAAAGAGAGATGAAAATTTGGAATGCAATTACGTTTCTTTTCGATGAGATTTTATGGTTATTAATATTTGATTAAGAGAATATTTGAAATGCACACAATGTTATGAGTGATTAAATTGATAAAAGAAGTTGAAATGAGATACTTTATGTTATAAGTTTCTAAAAGAAATGTTTTCTTTGAGAAAGAGTTTGTGAATAAAGAAATTGAAATGTTACTTTTGAGATTGAACATAACATATTGTTGAACTCTAGAAAGAGATAGTTGTTGGAATCTAGAGGCTAGGCGAGACCCTAGTGACCGACAGTATTTATTAATGAACTTGAGAGCTAACCAGTGTGGGTTGAGCATATCTTGAGAAGTATCCAGTTGGGCTGACTGGTTTAAGTCCGGTAGGGTAAGCTAGCTCTAGGTTGTGATGATTTTCTTCTAAAACAAACTAAAAATCTAAGGACTACACTATAGTGAAGATGTGATGAAAGTAAGAGAAAAACACAAGTATGAGGACCTCGGATTCATAGTGTGTGAATTTTCATAGGCTGTCTACATGATAGATCATGTCGTGACGTGAATCTATCTCTGCAATTATCGGGATCGTGGCGAGGCTTGTGGGGTGCTTGGTGACTATGTAGTGCCATTGTCCCATGACAGAGGCGAATTGTCCATAGGCTGTTTACATGATGCGTCATTTCATGACGTGGGATTTCCCTCCAGTGTCTGGACATGGGCTCGAAACTCATGGAACATCTAAGATACTTACCGTAGTTACCGTAGTA
Source organism: Hemerocallis citrina (assembly GCA_017893485.1). NCBI lineage: Eukaryota > Viridiplantae > Streptophyta > Magnoliopsida > Asparagales > Asphodelaceae > Hemerocallis > Hemerocallis citrina. The sequence continues at coordinate 448,813,897 of CM030358.1, read as the reverse complement.
GTTAAACTCATAACGAGGGATTCAACCCTACAAGATGAAGAACGGTCAAGGGCTTGCCCTCGGATTTATGTAGAATGGGATGCATAAGTTCGAACAAGTGTGCATTAGTGTCATTTAATATAAATAACTGTATTAAGGATTAAGTGCACAACACCCACGACATCAACAGGATAGTCCCTCTTTAGCTTTGTTTGTGATCAAGTTTGTGTTTGTTAAAGTATTTAAGAATCGTTATACTTTTGGCATATTTGGCATAGCGAGGATGGCCGTGTATAATATTTCGTCGGTTATAAGAAATGACGTGCCCACAGTTTCATATGCAGGATTGAAATTTACAAGAAGATATAAAGATGAATTTATTGCTGATGATCACTTAAATGCTAAAGTTGTTACAATTATACATGTATCATTATTGTATTTTATTTACTTTCCACTGCGTGTTGATGTAAAAGACTGTTGTAAAAAAAAAATTAAATTCCTTGTAAAATTGTACGAAATAAAGTGTAAAGATCATGTGGAACTTCGAATTCTGGCTTAACTGGAATTCGAGGTGTTACATAATCTCTAACTCTCTATTCTCAAATTCAGTCAACTCCAATTCTCCAATCATTGTTTTCTTCTCCCCAAACTTGTTGATTTTGACTCAACCTTAAATCCAATCAACCCACTTCCTTCAAAATCCGAAACCCTAACCCTAAATTCGAAATCTAAATCTCAAATCTGTGGGATAATGGTCAGTGGGTCTGTGGGTGTGGTTGACTGGTGGTGCCTGGGGTGTGGTGCAATGGGTGGTCGGTGGACTGAAGTACTTATTGGTAGCTATTTCTTACTCAATTTTATGTAAAGGCTTAATGAGTTGAATATTGAGTTCAATTTATATTCAATTTTATGTTAGGGCTATAACTTAATGAATTCAATTTTATGTTATTGGTAGCTATTTCATAATTAGTTCAATTTTATGTTACGGCTTATTGGTAGCTATTTCTTAGTTGCTTATTGAGTTGCTTAATTAAGTTTTATGACTCAATTATATGTTTTGCATATCTGAATAGTTTTATGCATGTTTTTGTATGCTTCTCGTATGGATGTTTATGTGGATGCATATCTGATTGATGATTTTCACTCTATTTTGCATATCTGGTTGATGCTTATGAGTAAACTTGTTATTCGATGATATATATTTTACATATTTTGCTTTGAACAATGTGCAATTATTTTGTATACATGTTTTTTAAAAATGTATGGGTGGCTCCATTTCAGGAGTTCGCCTCGGACCCCGGGAATTGAGGGCCGACCCTGCACTTCCCTTCCTTTGCAACTATTTCCTGTCCCTGCATTTCACTTGTAAACCAACGACGTCGTCTTGGTAAAGAATTCTTATGCAACGCATGTCTGTGTGCATTCCATGGCCTTCAGTCTCTTTGTGCCCGAGTTTTTTGTCAACTTAATAATGTAGGTACTTTGTAAGACAAAATAACATGGTATTTAACTGTAATGCAAAATAGATAAGAAACCAGAGTATTCGAAGAAAATTTGCTTACCAAAACTAGGTAGAAGGAGGTTTAAGGAGTGCATCAGTTATGGACTTTGCAGAAGAGAAGATAGGACCAGAGACTTATAGGCTCTTAAAGTAAGGTGTGATGCTATGAAGTGAGGAGTGTAAGTCATGATGGAAGATTAGGGGCCTATGGTTAGTTGGAGGTATGAAGGGAGATCAAATACTTGGTTACAATATCCCGATTACCGTGTATTGTTTATCGGTTATAGGTTATTGTTATCGAAAGACCCGAGTACTTGACCTTGTAGAATTCACCACTTAAGTCTAAAAGTTTACTTGATTGTTATGCAACCAAAATTGTGGTATGAGACACAGGATTGCATGCATTAGAAAGGTTAATAAAAGACTGATAGACAAGATTGACACTAAGCATCGACACTTGCATTATTAATTATCGATTATTGTTTATCGACCATTGATTATCGACTATTGATTCATTCACTGTCTATTGTTTATTTACCACTGCATATCGATTGACTATATCTCACAGTTGTGATTACTTTATCTTACCATCATACTTGTATGGTACATGATCATATCATTCCAGTTCATTGTTTCTTGCTAAATCAAGCTTTATTGTTTCACTGCTTATTACTGTTTGCCATCCGTAGCTTACTCTAACGGACACCCCCTACCCCCCTGCCAACTCTAGATTTCGAGCTTGCAGGTACCAAAGAGTTACCGTAAGGACTTGGCGAACAAGCTTTCTAGACAAACATGATTTATTTCCTGCATGAATACTATTTTATGTTGTTTTATTTTCTAGTTTCTATCAAATCTAGTTAGTCTTAGCAAACTGGCTATTGTTTTATGTCCATTTGAGTACATTGTAATCTCTGGGGTTTTGACCCAAAGTTTATGTGTTTTCCAGATGATGGTTATTGTTTGAGAACTATTCATTATGTTTCTTGTTCATGTGATTATTTATTGCCTGCGTGGATGAGTTTTATACTTGTTGGGATTATAATTGTACAGCATATGGACGATGTGAGTTTGAAAACTTATATCATTTGCTGGGCCTTTATTGTGTGCCCATACTTCCGTTTTACAAATTGAGATTAACTTTTGCATATATGTTTTCTTGTATTTCGTAAACTATGCTTACTTTTGAGAACAATTCTCTTATCACATTCTAGTAATGAAGAAAAAAGGCAAATAACTCAAAAGAAGTGTAACAAAAAATTTATAAACAGGTTCATATATTAGGATTATTTTAGTGTAGAGAATAAGATCAGAATTAGTACATAGTAGGCATAGAAAATTAATCTTTGTTTTCAGTCAACTCGTGCTTGAAGATTAGATACATTGAGTTTAAAAAAACAATCTTAAATTAGCTTTTATTCATCAATAAACCTTTGTAAATACATTAGTGAAATGTTTTAACACTCTCTCCATAAACCATTACCTTTTATACATCAATTAACTCAAGTTTTAAGAAAACTCGGTTATGGGAAATAAATCTTTCCATGACACTGATAATCAAATATGGTCAAAAAATGGATAAAATGGGCAAGCATCCAAAAATTCAAAATTTTATTCCAAACATAATCCAGTCCATAACCCTAGCATTTGGGAAGATTGGAAGGAGGTGGTGGCAACTTTTGATTGGGCAAATCTCCATCCAACACCAACCATGCCATCTTCAAACCCCAGCTTGTGTGTGCCTCTAAATGGCAATGCATGAACCAAACACCTACAAATTTGGGAAAAAAAATATAACAACTAAAATTATAAAATCAAAAAAAGGACAGTTAAGAAAGATCCTGATCCCTAAGTAATATTTAATTTATGGAAGATCCAATCCACTTCTAAATCGTCCATCAGTGCATTGGGAAATGAACCAATTCATTTCCAAATATGTGAACTTCAAGATCATGCGTAATGGACTCTCGAATTAATAAATAAAATTACTAAACACGGACAGAATATCCCGAAAAAATTAAGTTTACTCACCAGGATTATCAGCACGGAACCTAATAGCCACCCAACCTCCAGGCGGGACTCCAACAGTGTTCCTCTCCACTGGGTCTACCGAATTGAACTTGGCTGGGTCCTTAGTAGCATCATAGTTTCCAAATCCTTGGCCAACCACAAAGAAGTTGAAGCCATGCAAGTGCAATGGATGGCTCTCAGCCCCCAAAATGCTAGTATCCTGCATCACTAGCTCCACACTTGTATTGAATGGCAACACCAGCAACTTAGTCCCATTGCTCACCATTATGTTATTAGGTGGAGCGCCAGTGTAATTAAAGTAATCTAGAGGAATAATTGGAAAATCTGGTTTGTACACGCCGCTAGACTTTCCGAAGAAATGTGCTTGAAGGAGAGATGTGGTGGGCATCGTGAAGGAAACATTATTGATTGATGCCGCAAATTTGGTTCCATTGGGTCCTTGACATGTTTGATTCGCAGGGCATGGGTTAGATCCCAATCCAATGGTAAAGAAGAAGTGCTTGTCAACAATTTGAGGCACATTGGCGGGAAATAGTATTGTTGCTAGGCTCCGCAACTTGTTTGTGAATTTTGTTGCAAAAGAAGTGTCGTTAAGAGCAGGAAGTGTTGGCTTGAAGAGTGGTAAGTTCTTCAAAGAATTTGAACTGTTGCTATGTTGGTACTCAAGAATGCCTACAGTGGTTGAATTGTCGAAGGTCGCTTGGCCAGTGGCATAAGGTCGTGCGGCCATCTGAAATGTTGCACTCGAGGAAGTTGATTTGGTGTGGAGAATGATGTTTGTGGTTTGGCCAGGTGCAATGAGAATCACATCAGAATTGAATGGCTTTACGTAGACTGCATCTACGTCAACAGTGGTGAGGCTATGGTTGGCAATACTGAAGAAGAGCTCGTCATTGAGTGCAGCGTTGATAACACGAAGGAGATAAGTCTTCCCTGGCTTCACCTTCAGCTTGAATGTGTCTTCAAAAGAAACATTATTATCGGTATTAGTGAAAATGGTAAAAGTAAATACATGCATAACACTAGAATAAATTTAGCACTCCGTAATCTAAAATCATAAAATGGAAATTGAGTGCAATGTGAGGTTTTTGTGGGCTTATAGAACGAAGCACCTTTAATCGAACAATTGTATAATGGGCCTGGAAGCCCATTGATAGTGTAAGCATCAGATATATTTGGGCCTCCACCACTCTGAAGAGCCTGGTTGATGACTGCCTCTGTGTCAGCCTTCCACCACTCACCTGCAAAATTTTATTTGTGCAACCCCATGTAATCAGAACATATATATTCTCAGGTGAAGTCATTAAATTAAAGTTTTGAAGGAGTTAAAGATGATACTGAGCCATGTATATACCAAAGATAACAGGGACTTCTTTGTAGGGCTTCGCAAAAGGGTAGCCAGCCCCACTCTTGGGGAGGATGACGATCGGCCCATATAGAGTGGACCTGAGCCAAGAGATGTGAGCGTGCCACCAGAGGGTGCCTCGCTGGCCCACAATCGTGAAGTTATACACATAGCTCTGGCCTGTCTGGATCGGACACTGGGTAATATAGGCAGGCCCATCGGCCCATCCACTTTGGAGTTGACGAATCCCGTGCCTACAATTGTACGTATTACTAGATTAGCTGGCACATAAATATTAATCTTTTGCTTTAGAAGGATAAATGAAAATATCAATCTATTAAAGCATGGAGAAATACTAATAATATGTATTGCATGGTTCAATTTTGTATGTTATCGAAAAATTGTTCATTTTGCAACCACTTAAAGCATGGACAAACGATCTCCAAACCGCTAGATATTTATAGGCATGTATATTAGTATATAAATATCAAAGTGGATGGTGCGGATCGTCGATTGGATGCTCCAACAAGTAGTTATAAATACTCTATAAGAGGAAATCATCACCTACAAGTATGAGATTCCCTTTTCTCATTAAGTTTAATTTGGAATTCTTTCAAATAGTAAATCTACCTAGTCATAATAGCAGAGTATATATATGTTGGAAATCGATTCCATCATATTGTACTCATCAAGACGTACAAAATGATGTACTCATATGTCCAAAACCGATTTCAAATGAATGAAATATTCGCCTCCAAAGTTAGCTTGTTGAAATGAAGAATTGAACTTTTGCTTGATATGTGACATCTAAACTTAGTCCCATATCGGTAAGGAGCAAAAAGCAAATGAAGATATAAGTTAAAAACTGAGCCAAAGGGTTGTGCCCTTAGGGATACGAATATTTTCTCCGGAGGGAGAACACACCCAACTTGGGCGTCGGTGTGGAACACACGCGCGCGCCCGCCGGACCGGGCCGGACCGGACCCGGGCACGGGCTCGGGCCTGGGTCTTGGCCTTGGCCTTGGCCTTGGCCTTCAGTAAACTTATTTTTTGTAAACTTATTTTTTTTTTTTTTTTTTTTTGCAGAAATCCAGCTCTGTTTTGAGCTGGATACGGGCAGTTGCAACAGTTTTTGTCTGAACAGTTGCAACAACTGTTGCAACAACTGTTGCAGCAACTGCCGTCAGTTCTGATCTGATACGGGCAGTTGCAACTGTCGTGACAGTTGTGTCTGAACAGTTGCAGCAACTGCCAGTAACTGCCACAGGATTAGGCCTATAAATAGGATAGGATTCTGATCAAATCCATATCCCATTTTCATAGTTTCCTATCTCCTGTATCAACATAGCATATCACATACACTGCCATCATATCTGATCTCGCCCGAGCCTCCATTATTCTAGTGTAAGTTAATGGAGTTCTGACTGTTGTATCTTGGGAGACGACTGCCGTAATAATCTGTGTACACCGTTGCAGAGGCAGAAATTAACGTCTTAAGGACATTGCTTCGACAAGCCTCAGTCTGTATTTATTCTTCCTTCACCATACTCAAGGTCGGAATTGAAGATAACATATCTTCTTTCTGTGCTTTGTGTACAGTGATATACACTGTTTGCGAAACAGTTCCTTTAATTCACATTTATCAAGGATCGAATTGAAGATTCAGTATCTTCCTTTTGTTCTTTGCTGATAGTGAATTATACTGTTTTCAAAACAGTATAAGTACAATTTAATTTGAGTAGAAATTTAATTTGTTGTTTTTAATTTTACATTAAAAATTAATTTTGTCTACATAAATTGTAACAATATATATATTAATACTCATTATCTGTAAGCTCGTTTTTTCATTAACACTATAACTATATACCAGTGCAAGCTGACGTTGTGGTTGACATGATTGAACACCTCCACAACAACTCGATCGCCTTCTCTTGCAATGATTTTAGGCCCTGGGAACTGCCCATTGATGGTCACAATGCTCTTGGTGTGGCACAGTCTCGTCACGTTGGCCATCCTTACCTAAAATATAAATACATAATTCATATTACAAACTACTAAATCATTGAACACATGAAACGAAGAAAGACCACCTAACCACCACATGAAGAACTAAATTTATACAAATACATTTCTGTTAGGTTTATACTATCTATAATGGTAATAATTAGTAGCTAGCCTACATGAAACTTGTAATGCCTAGTCTCTTGCGCATTGAGAAGCGTTGCCAACGATAGTAGCAAAGCAAACAGTGTGAGACAAAGAGAGGAGGCCATTGCTAAGAGAGCTAGCTAGTTACAAGGATTGAGAAGATTGATCAGTGGTTGTGATTTGGGAGTTGGCTTGAATGTGGTATTTATATTCAGAGAATGGAGGATATGATGAGTTTGATAGGGCATAGTTTGTTGGCTAGCTGAGTTTGGAATTCAAGAAAGTACTCACTTCAAGTGATTGAGCTGGTCTAGTTTAGCTTTGGAGTGGAGATAAAGTCAATCAATAATAATCACTATTTTATTTGACTCGCTATTCTGACCTACCTCGATTGGACAAATCCTATAATGCATGCCCATATATCGTGCACATTCATGCTACACTTAGGGTATTAACCAAGATATAGGATCTTCTCCAACCTAATGCTTTGAGATGAGAGGTTGTCTACATCATATCATTATAACTTACCAGATCCGTAAAGATGATGCTCACGCTCTAAATGATCAGACACGGATCACTAAAATCAGTGTCAAATCAGTGTCGAATCATTATAACTTACCAGATCCGTAAAGATGATACTCTCTCCGAACCACACTTAAAATCAGTGTCAAATCATCTCCTTAAAACTACAACCATTTCACTAGACCATATCATCCATTAGAAACCTATATATGTTCTTATAAACTGCCGTAAATATATAAATGTTGATTGCAAATGATCTCTCTGGTTAGAACCGATTAAGAAAAAGGTATCGCATTCATGAGATCTCTCCATGTTGCACCTTCCATTTAATATATTTGTCTTCATGTACCTACTATTTAATATCACATCATCTTCTTTCTTCAACTATATTCATCAATTTTAAACTAAAAGATATCAACAGAATTGTTCCAGTTAGACTAGATCACACCTATCAGTGCTCTATTTGCAATAACTCCTACTGTAAAATGTTACAGCTACAAAATAATTCCCAACTTTGCAAGCACAAACACGCTCTAAAATACGAACTTTTACAGTAATTATCGTTTCTCTTATTATATAGAAGTATATCATTTTCTTCCGGTAACTTTACAGTCAAGAAAGGTACCTTTAAGGTTTCCCGACGACTCTAGAAAACCGAGATCCACGCTAAATAACACTGGATATATATCATATGCAGATAGACTGTAGATATCAAAAACCCAAAACCAACACTTGCTTTCTCAGATAGCGAGTGAATTTTGAATAAACTCGCTATCTAAAAAAGCGAGTGGGTCAGTGGAAATTTTTTAAAAAGTTGGCTAGTTTGGGAAAAACTTTAAAAAAGTGGGTCAGTTTGGGAAAAAATTCCAGAAAAGTAGGCCTCAACGCTGAAAAAATGTATGGTAATTAAACAAGGTAATATTTCATACTCCTAGTCAAATGAGCCGGCCTGAGCTCATCAGGCCACTAACGGATGAGGACGGGCCTAGGGCCATCAACTTGGGAAACTGTTAGTGCAGACTTTCGGAGGGCCTAAAGCCCGGGCCTATTTTACATACCAAAAAGCATACAATTAGGATTATATTTGATGTATATATCACTACTAATCTCTAATACTATAAATAGTTGACAACGTGTAATTTGTAGACAATCAATTATCTAATTTCAACCATTCATTTTTAAGTTGAAGTTATATAACCATTCATTTACTCAACTGTTATTAGTTACCATAATACCATCAAAGTTCAAATTTATTTACGACATAATTATTTACAAAAATATCACTTATATGAAATAAAAGTTTGTGTCACTATGTGTAATTTGTAAAGAGCATGTATGAGTAAAGAAAAGTCTCAGGTTCGAGACCAGATTACATCTTATTATGTACTCTATAAAAAAATAAAAAAAAATTGATTAGAACGTGCATCACACATGCAGAGTACTAGTAAGAATACGCCTGTTGGATGACATCAAATGCACACACCATGCATCTTCCCATCCAACGGTGCACGCTCCTGCCTAGTGGAAGGATCATGCAGAGCCATCAAACAAACAGTCGTCCAGTACACCAATACATTTTCAGGGCAATGTGAGGTTCAGTTACCTATTCGGAAGCAACTGAGTGGATAATGAAATAATCAAAAGTATATTTCATCTCCTTAACCCTGCATCACCTACAACAATAGTAACAAATACTAAGAATAACGGAAACCATCCATCATATAATAACTACAACAAGATAATTAAGTACGCTGCATATTACATCAAGACCCAAGTTCAGAGGTGGATGTTCTCTTCATCACCATTCTCCCGGACTCATCCTTCTCAAACACCCTCACAATCAACTCATCCCAGCTGAGCTTCTGCCTTGCCATGGAGGATGAGGATGGCGATGGTGATGGGGAAGAAGATGAGGCCTGTCTCGAACTGTCGTCGAACGTGTTGTAAGCTGATGGGGTGTAGGCATCGGGTACCTCCAAAGTCACAGCCCTACAGAGGGCAGCCTTGTGCTCCTCAGTGTGCTCTCTGGAGAGGGTCGCTCCATCCGCTGCTTTGTCGGGATCCCCATCATCTTGTCGTCTTCAAGCATCAACTGTAGTTACGAGATTATATCATGAAATTGTCATTTAAGAAGGTTAAATTTTAGTGGTACACGTCAGGCTGAATACCCTGGTAAGTATTTTAGGTCTACTATAAAGTTTATCTATACTATTATTAAGCAAAGCATTATTTTGCTGGCTTTTTACTATTATACCCTCACAAACATAAAAGGCTACAAAAATATATAGGGGTCAAAAATGTAATTTGCATGACTAATAAATGAGAGTAAATCAAAAACCGGGTTGAATTAAAGGTGAACAATAAATATAGAACCGGGTTGAATTAAATGTAGAAATATACATCAGTATTATAAACCACTGCCAGCTAAAGCAAAGCTGTTAAGTATTATTGCCTGTGGGAGTTTCTCCTAACTTCAGCCTTCAATTTATTGGTGTCTCAATTTCTTCACACTCATTTAATAGCTCCCAGAACGTTCACAAATACAAAATAAATTACTATCATGCATGTATATATCATCACGTTTTAATTTGCATGGCCATAAAAAAAAATAAAAAAAATATAGAACCATGCATGTATATATCATCACGTTTTAATTACTACACTGATAAAGGTGCACAATAAATATAGTCATGCACCCATTAATTAAATTGTGTGATTACTAGAAAGGTGCCTACTAGAAGGTAGTTTGAACAATAGATATAGTCAACTAGAAGGTAATCTGAACAATAGATATAGTCATGCACGCATTAATTAAATTGTATGATTACTATAAAGGTGCCTACTACAAGGTAATTAAAATTCATTCATACCCATTCATACCTCTTCATCCCCTTTATTAACAGCAAAGGTGCCTGTCATCCTCAACTACATTGATGAGAAGTGGGCTTTCCCTGCACCATTGCTCCCCAAGTGCGCTTACATTCTCAAGTAGATTTTTGGCTGATTTTGCTGATAAGAAGGTGTGTTTGTCGTTGTTAATTGAATGACAGCGAAACTTTTATTTATATATCTCTGTCATTCATATTATATATATAAGACCCGTGAGTGATGCTAATTACTGTTTTTATGTTGACAATTAATTGTCAGGTTTTTGAAACAGTCCAGCAAGTACAAGGTATTCCATTTGGATCCTACTTTGAGGTATTGTATTTGTCTCTCCTTTAAGTTTAAGGAGATGATCTATGGTATCACTCGGTTTTTCTGTCCCGGTTTTGTGCTTTTTAATTGATCTAACTTCTCAGCAAGAATTTTTTATTCACATAATGGGTTCAACTTCTTTGTGTGTGTGTGAGTAGTTGGGCGGCGGGCGGTGGGGCTGGTAATATACATATAAGTTTGAAGAGTTCAAGGACGGAAGAGGATGCACTTCAACTGTGCCATTTCAAATTTTAGTTTGTTGTACATAATCTATAACTATTATAATGGGAGAGTTGGGGTTCACAAACAAATAAACAATTCTTTATTCCTTGGTGTTTGTGTGTCAACACGTGCAAAGCACGTGTTGGTAGATTTTTTTTTTGTCCTTTTCATTCTCCCTCCACGTGCATCGCACGTGCATTATACTAGTTTAGTTAAAGACAAAGGCTTTGGTTTTAGTTAGTGATGATGGTAAAAATCGCAGCAGATCAGAGCCGTACGATTCCTGCGCGGATCTCAAAGTATCTACAAGCAGATTAACCATCACAGGCCTATTTTACAGGCCTGGATCCACTCCGAGATATGGACTTCTCCCAAACCCATAAAAAGTGACAGATTAGGCCCGCTAAGAGAGGTACCCAGTCCATGCTGGCTAGGAGTCAAATCTCCTATCCCCTAACAGGGATATCTTATCTCTTCAGGGAAGGAGACATGAAAGATCCAACAGTCACGATTCGATCTCTTCAGATGTCTCTCAGATCTATAAATACCCCTCCCCCTCTTCAGTCGCCAGGTAATCAACAATTCACCAGTTTTCACTCTCATACTTTCTCTCTTTCTGGTTCTGACTTGAGCGTCGGAGGGTCTGTCGCCGAAGGTCACCCCCCGGTATTTCAGGCGTTTTGCAGGTCCGTCGGCCGCATCATCCACCGTCGAATTCATATCACAGGTGGTCAATCAACGATCCAGATTCAATCTCGGGAGCTTTAATCTCTTTTAACGGCCAAGGCACAGGTTTGACTTTTAGTAGTTTCCATCCATTATTAACTCACTATCTGTTTGCTTCCACACCGAAATGAGCAGCAACAGATTGGCGCTGTCTGTGGGAAACTACACAAGTAAGACTTATTGTCATGCCACAATGACTAAGAGGTAAAGGGGCGGCCTCCAGCCGTCGCACTACCACTCTTCGTCAACCAGGTCCTCCTACGGAAGATCAGATTCCTCCTGAATAGTCACCCCGACAGCTTAATCACGCTCCTTCCAAAGGAGAGGCACCGGGGGCTCCTGACAAACCATTTTAAACAACATCCTCAGTACGACCGCATCACAGTCCACAATGCTTCAACTGGATCCCAAAAGAAGGACGACCAAGTCCTTCGCCGTATCCAAGAATTAGAAGATCGCCTAGAACAGATGAAGAATTAGAGAAACTGGTTCAACAGGGCCTACCGCCCTAATCAACGTCCCTTCAGCAAAACCATTCTCGATGCACCCGCTCCACGGAACTTCAAAGCTCCTCAACTCGAATCCTACACGGGGAATCAGACCCGACAGACCACATCGAGAGCTTTAAAATACTTATGATGTTCTATAACGCCACCGATGCACTCATGTGTCGGAAATTTTCCGCTACACTGAAATGACCAGCTAGGGAATGGTATTGGTATTCACATCTGACACCTGAATCCAAATTTTCTTTCGATCGGCCCGAGGAACTCTTCATTGCACACTTCATTACTAGCCAGAGAGCTGAAAAGACTAGCGTCTTCCTGCTAGAACTGAAGCAAAAGATGAAGAACTGCTAAAGGACTTTGTCAAGCGCTTTACAACTGAAGCAAGGTCAATTTTCGCCTTGAACACTTCAGTCGCAACTGCAGCTTTTCACCACAACTTCACTGACAAAGACCTGAAAGCCTCCCTCGCCAAAAGGCCTCACAAAGGTGTCACTAAGCTCCTGGAAAGGAGAGACAGATACACCAGGGTCGAGGAAGCTCTCTATCCTCAAGGCGAGAATGATTCACCTTCCGAGAACAAACGGAAGAACACAAGCGAGGAAGAATTCAGGAAGTTACAAAAAAACGGTGCAAATTCATGCCATCCAACTCTAGCGCCACGCTTCGACAAGTTCGCTCTTCTCAATGCAAGCGTATCAACCATCTTCATAGACGTGGAGAAGGACGGAATAATCCGCCCTCCCCCTACGATGTTAACGTCTAGCAGAAGAAAAGACAAAAATAAGTGGTGCACATTTCACAAAGATCATGGACACACTACTGACAACTGTCGAACCTTTAAAGAAGAACTGGAAGCCCTGATTCGCAGGGACTATCTCTCCAACTTCGTTCAGAAAGACAACGATGCCGAAAATCCTCCATCCCGGAGGGCTAATAAACGTCAACAAAGGTCATGCGAGTCGCAAGACTCTGAACACATGACCATCCTCCACTTCATTCATGAAGACCCGATGAGGGGAGATTCCAACTCCACCTGCAAAGCTTTTGTCGGTAAAGTCAACTCCATAGATAACAATTTGTCTGCCAAACGTGCCGGGATCCCGATATCTTTCTCGGACAATGACTTAGAAGGCGTCCAAACACCTCATTGTGACGCATTGGTCATAAACCTTTGCATGCTAAATCATTAGGTATGCTGCATCCTGGTGGACAATGGTAGCTCAGTAAACATCCTCTTCATGGCCACATTTCAGGCTCTCGAGCTCTTTCAAGACCGATCCAAGCCAGCCGGTTATACACTTCATGACTCCTCTGGCGCACATGTCCAAGTCGAAGAAATTTTCGCACTCGACGTAACAGCAGGGAGAGCCCCCGCTATTCAAACAGAAGCACTGGACTTTATGGTAATCAATGTCAAAGCTGCATACAATGCTATATTCGTCCATCCCGGCCTAGCAGCATTCTATGCAGTTGCCTCCGCATTTCACATGAAAATGAAATCCCCAACAACAGCTGGCGTAGGCCAAGCTGTAGGAAGCTAACAGGCGGTATGAGCATGCTACACCGCTACAATGAAGGGCTCCATTCTCTCCCTCAACGCCATAAAGTCACCGCCAAAAAGCAGTCACAATAATTCAAAAACTATAAACGAGCTTGAAGCCTCTTCCATAACCAACTCTACCAAGAACTTCCAAACCTGACACCTCATCTTTCACCAGGTCCAAACTAGCTCTCATCATAACACAAGAATAAACCTAAATCCCTCGCCCGAAGCCACTCCACTTATTCAACAGAGACAAATAGTCATGCCTAAACACATTGGTGCATCAGAAGATTCCTCTTTCACTATGCAAAACAATGGGGGGCTCCCTCCAAAATAGACAAGTCCAGGCAAGGTCTACCAAGTTGTTCTCCTGATGGCTTATCAACTTGAAGATCCGGGAGGCAAGGAGATATCAGCATGGACTTAGAAAGTAGAACACATTGTGAAGTACAACGAGTTGGGTGCCAAACTTGTACACAAAAACGGTACCAAAATCGTTAAAAGCTTCCTACGAGATGGGTTCGGAGCCCACTTCCATAGTGCGAAATTACTATAGCAATTTACACTGAAACAAGTTTCAAAGTGCTTCGTCATTCGATCTGGTCCTGCAACCTGTTAATTCATCAAAGCAAACAACGAGATACACGCCCAACTTAAATTTAAAGCGGTGCTAGGCACTCATTACAAGCTTTCCTCAATGCAAGTTCGGAATCCAGAACTCGGGAGCATGCAGCGTGCAATCATGCACACTTAGAACATAACTCACCAATCGATCTGTTCCTGCAACTAGTTAAACTTCCTTGGAGGCTCTGGAATAATGAGTTGAGTGCCACACTTATACACTTAAACAGCACCAAACACTCTTTACGAGTCTCCCCGTAAGATGGATTCGGAGTCCGTACCCATGGCTCGACAGAGACTCTAACAACTTGCAATAACGCATGTTCACATTGCACTTCACCATTCGATCTGCTCCTGCATTCCGTTAGCGCCTTGACGATCGATTTGGAGTCCATGTTCATGGTTCAAAAGAGACTATATCAATTTGCAAAGAAGTAAGTTCAGAGTGTGCTTTGCCATTCGAACTGCTCCCGCAACCTGTTAATACTTAAACTAAAAAGTTCAGAATCCATGTTAATGGTTCAGAGTTACTCTCGCAACATGTAATTACACACATTCAGAGTTCAACTCGCCATTCGATCTGTTTCTGCAACTAGTTAAATTTCCTCAACAATAAATTAAGAGGTCCAAAATCATGGATCAGAGTTACTCTAGCAACACTTGTAAAAAACAACACTTAGAGTTCAACTCTCCATTCGATGTGAATCTTACAATCTGTCAGAGGCCCCATACAGCAAGTTTGGAAAACGAATCTTCTTCAGAGTTGTCCCTACAACTAGTTGGGTTCAAGACGGGGCAATGCTAAACTCCGTCATACACCATCGATAGCTCTCTAAGCTATATGCAACAGACCTGAGGCTTTGTTATTTAGCGACAGAGAACCCGTCGATGACACCTCAACCATGACAGCAAGGGTCAAGCATGTGAAATGAATCCCGCAAATCACAGAACTATCACCAACCCATATGTTCAAATCCAGTAGCACTACAGACGTCTACAAATACAAAACGACTAGTCCAAAGTCTAACTCTCCCAAGAGCAGCGCATACGACTAGCCAACCCCCAAGACGATGTATCACAAAACAAGACACTGGCATGTAGAAGAATTTTCATTTCAGAAACTACAAGTCTCATTACAACAGCAGAGTTACAATGAATCCACGATTCATGTCTAAGCATCGCTGCCGAAAGTCCTGCGAACACTGTACAGCAAACTGTCTTGAAAGCTGTTCTTCCAGCTATACACACTGGAGAGATGCTCTACCTAAGAAAAACAAATCTCCTTGCCGGCCTCCTACCAGCTAACCGCTCCTTAGGGCCGCCTCAACTCTTGATGATGATATTCAAGACAAGTCCTTCTTAGACGAGCAAACTCCAGGTTTATCCGACAACTTTCATTTGAGAAACCTCCAACTCTGTCTCGCGTGAAGCGCTGTGCAAACGGGAGAGTTCCAACTTCGTCAAGAACATCGTATCACAAAGGAGGACAAGCTCAATGTCCCGGGGAACTTCATTCGATGCACAAAACTACTTGTCAGTAAAGAGAATAATGTAATCATCTCAACACTGAATAAACACAAGTGACTTCACTTCCACACTAAGAAGATTCAGAATACCCACAACTCATCCGCTCTAACAATGAGTTCGGCGCTCCATGCACCACTTGAGTTCCTCCTGCCAACCGCTCGTCAACATTGAGCAATGGGTCCAACACCCCGATCTCTGCTCGCCGCTTGAGCTCCATCAAAAACTTGTTGGTCCCAAACAACGAGTTCAGCACTCTACTCATCGCTTCAGCTCCATCAACAACTTGTTGGTCCCAAACAACGAGTTCAGTGCTCTGCATGCCGCTTGAGCTCCATCAACAACTCGTTGGTCCCAAACAACGAGTTCAGCACTCAGCACGCCACTTGAGCCCCATCAATAGCTCATTGGTTCCAAACAACGAGTTCAGTGCTCCGCTCGCCGCTTGTTCTCCATCAACAACTCATTGGTCCCAAACAATGAGTTTAGTGCTTCGCTTGCCGCTCGAGCTCCATCAATTGCTTGTTGGCTCCAAACAATGAGTTAAGCGCTCTGCTCGCCGCTCGAGCTCCATCAATAGCTCGTTGGTTCCAAACAACGAGTTAAGCGCTCCGCTCGCCGCTTGAGCTCCATCAACAATTCCTTGGTCCCAAACAACGAGTTCAGCGCTCTGCTTGCTGCTTGAGCTCTATCAACAACTCGTTGGTCCCCAACAATGAGTTCAGTGCTCTGCTCGCTGCTTGAGCTCCATCAACAACTCGTTGGTCCCAAACAACGAGTTCAGTGCTCTGCTAGCCGATTGAGCTCCATCAACAACTCGTTCGTCCCAAACAACGAGTTCAGTGCTCCGCTCACCGTTTGAGCTCCATCAACAACTCGTTGGTTCCAAACAACGAGTTCAGCGCTCTGCTCGCCACTTGAGCTCCATCAACAACTCATTGGTCCCAAACAACGAGTTCAGCCTCCGCTCACCGCTTGAGCTCCATCAACAACTCGTTGATCCCAAACAATAAGTTCAGCACTCTGCTCGCCGCTTGAGCTCCATTAATAACTCGTTGGCTCCAAACAACGAGTTCGGTGCTCTGCTCGCCGCTTGAGCTCCATCAACAACTCGTTGGTCCCAAACAACGAGTTCAGTGCTCTGCTCGCCGTTTGAGCTCCATCAACAACTCATTGGTCCTAAACAACAAGTTCAGCGTTCTGCTCGCCGCTTGAGCTCCATCAATAGATCATTGGCTCCGAACAATGGGTTCAATGTTTTACTCGCTGCTTGATCTCCATCAACAACTTGTTGGCTCCCAACAACGAGTTCAATGCCTTGGTCTTCACTCAAGCTTCACCAAATAGCTCATTGGTTCCAAACAACGAGTTCAACACTTTGGTCTTCACTCAAACTCCACCAAATAGCTCGTTGACTCCAAACAATAAGCTCAATGCCTTGGTCTTTGCTCAAGCTTCACCAAATAGCTCGTTAACTCCAAACGCCGAGTTCTATTATCGCGCCCCGCTTCCCAAAAATACAGGATACGAGTACATGACAAAAGCCCAGCAAATGACTAACGTCACCCATAAGCTGTTTATCTGATTAACTCAATAATATAAACAATACAGAACAATTGCGCAGGTAATATAATAATCTCATGAATAATAGTACTTGGAATTAAGCAATAAAAATATACAAATAAAATAATAATAATCCAACATCTGGAAATAAATAACAATATTTGGGACATAAGTCCAATACAATAATAATCCAATCCAAAATAATAACAAGTCTCAATACATCAAGTTATTAAAGCAATAAGCAATTATAAAGCAGCAGTCTTCAGACTGTTCGTTCTCCGATTCCAGCAGACAACTGTTCTCCAAAATCTGCAATTTAATAAATTGCAGGAAGAGGAAAAGAAAATAAAATGCCCGTCAATGCAAGTTACGGACCGCTTGTAGTGCAGACACAAGTATATAGAAAAGGGTAAACCAATAACATAAAATAGGCATGATAACAAAATATAACAACTAGCATGGCAAGATAAACAAGTGTAAGTAGCATGTAATAAGTGGGTTCAATAATCAGTAACAATAATCAATTATCAATATTAATAACACTTAGCCAAAATTCGATATCAATAGGAACAATGATGAATAATATGCAATGTCGATGTTGTGTCAATCCTTATGTCTATTAATCATTTTAACTCCTAACTAATGCACGTACTACTGTGTTCCATGTGTGTCGTACCACAGGTTCGATACATACAATCAATTTCGTTTAGACTTAGTGGTGGGCTCTATAGTTCATGTACTCGGGAAACGGTATAAACAATTCTTTTCAGTATCCAGTTATTCAGTCATTCAGTCATTCAGTAATTGTAGGGAAACTACGAGCTCCCTTCCGAGTACGGTCTCTATATTATCCACTACTAGATCTTTTCCTTAAACCCTAACTTGTTAACTATTTTATTAATGCAATAATACAATATGCAATTTGAGACATGAGATGAACAATAATAACAATAGGAAAACAATAGGATGATAACATGGATTATGGTGTACTAGATGTCCAAGTAACATGGTATAGGGTATTTTACAAGTATTCGACAAGTATAACACGAATAACACATCAAACACAGATATTTCAAGATAGCATGGACATATACATCAAAAGTGGTCAACCCTAGATTAATTCATGTCATATATGTCGTGAGGCAAATATGGTCAAATCATCACAATAGAGACAATATCAACAAGGAATTTCACACACAAATTGTCTCTAGAACCCACCAACTACACTACAAGCAGTATTTTGTACTTGTATATGCAAAGAAATTTAATACAAGTTACTTGCCCGTTAGACGATGAAAACGAATACCAAGAATAATGGGATAAGGATCCCGGAGCAACGAACCCACGAATTAGCAAAAGAACATGTGCAATACATGTGTATACAAAAAGACAGCATCAACACACAGTAATCAAAGAGACAACAGCAACAAGATCAGGAGAGGGAACCACTGAACAATTAGCCACGATAGCAAGGGGTGGCATCACTGGCGGCGGTGCAACGGGACGCGGCGAGGTCGACGTCGGCGTCGACAGGGGGTTCTTGGCTGTGGTTAGGCGATCGGGAATAGGAAGGGAGACAAGGGGTTTTCGGGATAGGGGTTTGGGTGCTGAATGCGAGGTGACGGGGGCGACACCGGGAGGAGTGGCGATGAGCGGCGACAGGGTTGGGATTTGCTGGAGGTCGGGAAAGGAGAACGGAGAAGATGAATAGTAAAGGGGATTTGGGTTTTTGGGTTCAGCTGTTGGTCGAGAGCAGAGGTGGAGGGGAGGAGGGTTGTCTGGTGGCACGGAGAGGCCACGCCGGTCGGGAGGGAGGTCACCGGAGCACGGGGGTGGCCGGAGCTGGCCGGGGAAGACGACGGGGAGGGGTTTCGGTGGATTTGGGCGGGAAACAGTCGGAAGAGAGAGAGAATGGGAGGAGAGAGATAAGACGGCTAGGGTTTTCAAAATTGTGTGCAAAAATTAGGGTTTGTACTAGGGTTGTATTTATATGTTACAATTAGGGTATTAGGTTAGTGGTTTAGGGTCCAATAAAAGTGGATTTGGGTCAAGAACAAATGGAACTAGGTTTTAGGGTTCAATTAAGGGATAGATCAAAATCAATATGGTTAAATAAAAATACCAACAATAAATAAGAGGACGATAGGATCAACAACAAAAGCTCAATCAAAGAACAAAGATCTTCAAGAACAAAAATTGAAATCCAAATAAATAGATAAATAATACAAATGAAAACAATATAAGTTGGCTTGAAATTAAATTAGAATTCACCACAAAAATCAGATCAAGTATGAAAACAAAATATTTCGTTAAATGTACTTTAATTAAATAATCAAGGAATAACGATTAATAGTTATAATTATAAAAATAATAAAATCATACAATAAAATAATTATTCGGGTTTAACAATTTATTAAAATCTGAAAATTAATAATATAAATAGTCGATCAATTAGTGATAGAAAACAAGTTTAAATATACCATTATTCAAAATGAATAAAATCTCGATTAGAACACACTTTAATACAAGATCCAAAATAAATCTAGCACAAAATAAATTTATAAAAAATCAAATTGTAAAAAATACACGGAAAATACTAATTGTCAGAAATGGGGGTTACATCTATGCTCTGATTGCCACTTGAGCTCCGTCAACCACTCGTTGGTTCGAAACAGTAGGTTCAACGCCTTGGACTTCACCCAAGCACCATTAACAACTGGGCCAAAAAACAAGTTCAAGCTCGAGTTCATCTCATAGCTCTCCCTACAAACTCACCGGGATCAAATGGTAGTTTCTACATCAACTCCATCACAGATTTTCCCCTACAAACTCATCGGGATCAAACGGCAGTTTCTACATCAGCTCTATCTCAGAATTGTCTCTAAACTCGTCGGAGTCAATCGGCAGTTTCTAGACCAAATCAATCAGGGAGTTGTCTCTACACGCTTGCTGGGCACAAACAGCAGGTGCAACATCCAACTCTGTCTTAGAGTCCTCTCCAAACTCGTCGGGAACAAACGGTAATTTTTACATCGATTCTACCACAGAGTCGTCTCCACAAACTCGCTGTGATCAAACAGCGAGCTCTACGCCAACTCAGCCATGAGTCGCCCCTCCACACTAGCTGGGATTAAACAGCAAGCTCTGCGCCAACTCATCCAAAGAGTTATCTTTCTAAGCTTACCGGGTCCAAATGGCAGTATCAACATTCAACTCCGTCGCAGAGTTCTCTACATGTTTGTTGGGTGCAAACAGCAAGTTCAGCACTCAATTCTGCCACTGAGTTCTCTCCAAACTTGCTGGGAACAAGCAGTAAGCTCTACGTCAACTCATTCAAAGAGTTGTCCCTCTAAACTTGTCGGACGCAAATGGGAAGCTTGAACGTTCAACTCTATTTCAGAATCGTCTCCAACTCACCGGTACCAAACGGCAGTTTCCACATCGACTCTGTCTCAGAGTTCTTTCCAAACTTGCTGGGAAGAAACAGCAAGCTCTACGTCAATTCATTCAAAGAGTTGTCCCACTAAACTTGTCGGGTGCAAACGGCAAGCTTGAACATTCAACTCTATTTCAGAATCGTCTCCAAACTCGTCGGGACCAAACGATAGTTTCCACATCGATTCTATCTCAGAGTTCTCTCCAAACTTGCTTGGAACAAACAGCAAGATCTACATCAACTCAGTCACAAATTTGTCTTTACAAAGTGGCTGGGATCAAACGGCAAGCTCAACACTCAACTCCGTCGCAGAGTTCTCTACACGCTTGCCGGGCGCAAACGGCAAACTCAAAACGTCAAACTCTGTCCCGGATATGCCACAACAACTTGTTGGGATCAAACAACAAGTCTGTAACAGCTCTCCTAGCACAGCTATTGATATACGTACAAGATTCACCAATCGACAGTGATGGAGCAAAAAGCTGGGTATACACATATAAATAATTATATATGCATATATATATTGTTCCATATACACAACAATATATATATATATATATATATATATATATATATATATATATATATATATATATATATATATATATATATAGGGTAAAAGCCAAAGTACCCCCCCAACGTTTGGCCCGAGTACAAAATGCCCATACAACGTTTGAAAAAGTACAATAAACCCAGTGTTCTATTAACTTAACCCTTTCTGTTAAGTTATAATTATTAAATTACTTTTTTACCTTTATCCTTTCATATTCAATCTCTTTCTTCCATTTCTTCATTCCTTTTTTTCCTAAAATTTAGTGAGAAATTTTGTTGATATGTCTTCTGATGTGAGAGTTGTTGAGCTGGATTGGGGCCTACCCTAAAATCTAATATACTCTAATATCACAGTGTTTTGACTCATAAGTCCCGTCAGGAGTAGTTCACAATAATAGGCGCCAGCAATCGAATTGCATTGCGACAAGCAAGCAATCTGACTTGTTGTGTACGTATCTTAGGGTTGATTCCGTCCAACATTTTTGAGCCGTGCAGTTGATCAGAATATGGTCCATTAGGAATTTGCACTTGGGGAATACACATATTCTTAGAAACTCAAGTATATTATTAGAAACTCAAGTATATTATGACCTTTTTAGGCAAACTAGATGTGCCCTTTGCTAGGTCTATATCTGTTGCACTATAGCAGTGTGTGGCAATCTTCCTTTGCTCGTGGAGGATCCCACAACAAAAACAAATTATTATAGGAATTTAGATGTCTTGTGAGTTGTCCACCTTATTTATTTAATACTTACAGTACAAAAGTTGGGTTATGCTGACCTCAACGACTCGGTGCCAAATCCCCCCCACACTGACCATCCTCAACACCAACAGACATACACTCCACCACCGAAACTACAACCATCCTGAAGTGAAGAAAATAGCAGAATGCATGCTAACATATCAGCCAAAATAGTTATATTCTCCAGCCAACACGTCTTGTGAGAAGAACACCATATACTCAATGGTGCATATAATATCATTTAAGGATGCAGGAGATCCAAATAGAGGAGATCATGCATGGTGCACACATTTTACTGAGATTCAGGGCCCCATAAAGCTCTTGTCTTAATTTAATTATAATCTGTATGCACAATAATTCTATGAGCATAATTCTATAAAACTTTCTCACTAAATTTTGGAAATCATGAATGAAGAAAAATGGAAGAAAGGGAAGAACAAGAAAAAATTATGGACGAAAAAAGGAATGAAGAAATGGAAGAAAGAGATTAAATATAAAAGGGTAAGGGTAAAAAAGTAATTTAATAATTATAACTTAACGGAAAGGGTTAAGTTAACAGAACAATGGGTTTATGGTACTTTTTCAAACGTTGTATGGGCATTTTGTACTCGGGCCAAACGTTGGGGGGCATTTTGGCTTTTGCCCATATATATATGTATGTATGTACGTATGTATATATATATATATAGGCAAATGCTCCATTGAAAACGGGTCTAGTTCTCACGGGTTGGAAAACACGAATCTGAGCCATTGGATCGCTCATGATCGTGATCAGCAGCTTAGATCGAGCCCCCCATCACCCGTTTCAATTGATGCGCGGAGGGTTATTTTGGGAATTTTGTCCCAAATAACTCTTCGCCTCACCGATTCTAAAAAAATGATATAACCTAGGCCGTTGTTCCCAATAACGGCCAAGGTTATATTATTTTTTCAGAACGAATCAGGCGAAGAGTTATTTGGAACGAAATTCCCAAAATACCCTCCGCCACTTAAGTCATATTGGGTGATGGGCGAAGGCGATCTGAGCCGCTGATCGAAATCATGAGCGATCCAATGGCTCAAATTTGTGTTTTCCAACCCGTGAAAACAAACCCGTTTTCAATGGAGCATTTGCCATATATATATATATATATATATGCAAACCCAAGTCCCCAAAATCTTTCTTGCTTAAAACCAAGCACAATACTGCTCCTACCTCAACAAGAAGACACCGCAACGGAGACGATCCAACTCCGAGCAAAAGCGATATTTTTTGGAAGACTAGAAGATGGGTATGCACACATGAAGATGCATGTATGTGTATTTGTTGCCTATACGCGAAACATATATAAATATTTTTGTGTGTGAATCCAATCCCTAGTTTAAACTCCAAAACACTTCAAAAATCCCCAAAATATACAGCTCTCGGTGACTTGGGAGAGAAAAAGAGGTCGGATCGGGTCGGGTTTACAACCCAAACCCGTGAACAAAAGCAAAAGAAACAATCAAGGGGTGTTAACAGGTCGGATTCAAACCCGAAACCAACTGAGCCCACACCCACTCCGCTCCTACCTTCCTCTTTCTTCTTCTTTAGAGAACGAGCGCCAAACTCCTGACCACATCTTCGAAAAATCGAAGAACAGAGCTCGCCTACAAAATCTGACTCGTCTCCTCACTCCGACACTGAGCGCCATAACTCCAGCACCAAGCTCCACCCCATCAAGAGCTCCGCCAAACTTCGTGCTTGAACACTTCGCCAAAGACCGCAGCTCGATGCCGACTCGTTCGCCCGGCAAAACTTCGAGCAAACCCATAGGTCGGTGAAAACGAGCAACCATAGCTCGGCGAAGACAGAGCTACCACAGCTCGGCGAAAACGAGCTATCATAGCTCGGCGAAGTGCTCCATGGCCATAGCTCAGCAAAGTACTCGAACGCCATAGCTCGGCGAGACGAACGAACCCATAGTTCGGTGAAAATGAGCTACCATAGCTCGGCGAAGACAGAGCTACCATAGCTCGGCGAAAAGGAGCTAACATAGCTCGACGAAGCGCTCCATGGCCATAGCTCGGCGAGAACTCGAATACAATAGTCCGTCGAAGTCGGAGCTACCATAGCTCGACGAGAGCAAAATGCCCATAGCTCGGCGAGATATCTAGACCCATAGTTCGGCAATGGAAAGCTATCGCCATAGCTCGGCCATGACTCCGCGAGCTCAACTTCGAGGCGATGAGTCGACAAAGAAGTCCCTCGATGTCGTGGTGGATCGACGAGCGCGAAATTCATAGCTCCACTAACGCACGAACCCCCCAGAGTCGTCGCGAGCTACGCAACGAATAAAAAAAATAGCTCGGCGAAAGCGTTCGCCGAGCTGAGGGGTAGAAGAAGACGACGGAGAGCCGTCTGATCTCCACGAAATTCGCGCATCCCGTGATCAACGCTTCAGGGATTTTTTGGCTTGATCAAAGCCTTTCCGCCGTCGGATCTCCTCAGCGCGCAAGCCCACCTCTGATTCGCGCTTCAGATCGCTCCAAAAGGCGAGTCCAAATCTGATAAATCAGAAAATTAATTAAAAATCATTTTTAATTCGAAAAATTAATTAAAAAATCAAAAATAATTATTTTAATTCAGAAAAATAATTTAAAATCTGAAAAAAAATTAAAATTGAATTTATTAATTATAAAATTCGAAAGAGTGATTTTGAGATTGTAGAACATTCCATAAAATTCGGAGAAATCCGAAGAACTATGGAAAAATTCCAGAAAATTCGAAAATATCCGAAAAATATGGAAAAATCCAAGAAAATATTCACTGCCTTCAGAAGCCACAGATCAGTTCCAGATTTTTCCGAACACTCCGACTGCTAAGATTATTCACTAGATTCTAAAAATAAGACGTACTACTTTTCGAAAGCCATGAAAATCACCTTCCGGGAGTGGGGGGCTTATGATGATGGTAAAAATCGCAGCAGATCAGAGTCGTATGATCCCTGCACGGATCTCAAAGCGTTTACAGGCAGATTAGCCATCACATGCCTATTTTATAGGCCTGGGTCCACTTCGAAACATGGGCTTCTCTCAAGCCCATAAAAAGTGAAAGACTAGGCCCAGTAAGAGAGACACCCAGTCCATGTTGGCTATGAGTCAAATTTCTTATCCCCTAACAGGAATATCTTATCTCTTCGGGGGGGAGACATAAAAGATCCAACGGTCACGATTCGATCTCTTCAGATGTCTCTCAGGCCTATAAATACCCCTCTCCCTCTTCAGTCACCAGGTAATCAACAATTTGCCAGTTTTTACTCTCATACTTTCTCTCTTTCTGGTTCTAACTTGAGCGTCGGGGGGTCTGCCGCCGGGGGCCACCTCCCGGTATTTCAGGCATTTTGCAGGTCCGTCGGCCGCACCATCCACCGTCAAATTCATATCACAGGAGGTCAATCAACGATCCAGATTCAATCTCGGGAGCTCTAACCTCTTTTAACGGCCAAGGCACATGTTTGACTTTTAGTAGTTTCCATCCATTATTAACTCACTACCTGTTTGCTCCCACACCGAAATGAGCAGCAACAGTTAGAAAATAAACAAATATACAATAGCTGATTAATGTCATTCTCATATTATGAATGTTTACTTGAGTGTATTTTTTGGGATCTCATTCTCTACTTTACTTATCATATGACCAAAAGGAGCATCACATGGTTTTAGAATTTTGTTTGATTTAAGTAAATTTGGTTATTATAAAAAATGTTTCAGATGCATGTTGTTGTTGGGATAGGTTAAGAATATGTGTTATTGTTTGGCTATTCGTGCATCGCACGGGTACAATGCTAATTTATAAGAATGCTAGGGAACCTCCCCAACTAAAAGAAGAGCTCATGTTTTGTACTTGTTTAAAATCAAGGATCATTGTATGTATTGAATTTTAAGTATACTTATAAATGATTTACGGATTCTTAATTGTTCAAAATATTTGAATTTCACTAAACTAAATTATTATTATTTTTACATTACCCTAGATTTGTATATTGCATTTTGTAATTAAAAAAAGAAATCGCTATTTTGCCCTCAAAATAAGAAATTGAATTTCGAAATTTTGAGTTTTGGTTATTTATTTATTAGTAGTCGCATGTGTGAGAGTGTTTACAACCATTGAATCATCTAATCAATTATATCAAACAAGATGTGGTATGCATTTTATATTTCGAATCCGGTGATTTTCACTTACTTCTACCAATGTTTGTGTAATGTAATATTTTTTTATGAAACCTCTTTTACGGGAAAGCAAGAAAGATGCGAGAATCAAAACACTACCAGTAATCCGCACGATGTGATGTATGTTCTAATATTTTTTTTTAAAAAGGTGATTACTAAGTCTTAATCTGGCATCGAACCTGAGATTTCAGTTTACTCATCGCATATTCTTTACAAATTATTCATAATGATATCAACTTTTATTTTATATGAGTGTCACTTTTGAAAATAATTATGTCGTAAATAAATTTAAACTTTAAAGGTATTATGGTAATTAAAAACAGTCAAGTAAATAAATGGTTAATATAACTCCTGCTTAAAAGTAAATGGTTGAGATTAGATTATTAGTTGAATGGTTGTCTACAAATGACAACCCAACTCTCCCAATATACTATTATTATTACTAGTATTTTTCACGTGCAATGCACGTTTTGATAAGAGTTGGAGAATTTTCAGGTGTGATTACGTGTTAAGATATAGTTTTGGAATTGGACGTGTGTTGCACGTAATTGTAAAAAATATTTTTAAGAAAAATCTACGATTTGTACGTGCAATGCACGTATTTACAATAGAATTGGAGTTGTCCATGCAACATATGTGTATATTTGGTGTTAAGAAAATATTGAAAAATTGTTTTGCACGTGCGTTGCACGTTTTAAATAGGTGAAATTTTGTTTGTTTGTTTATTTTTGTTATAATTAATGAGAGAATTGGAATTGCACGTGCAATGCACGGTTTGTATGTTGACAAATTACAACTCCAACTCTCCCATATATAGAGAAGATTATTTTTTAAAATAAAAGTTTAGAATAATTAAATCATATCTCTACTACTATAATGGGAGAAGGCCTTAGTGTAATTTTTCCTTAACCCAACCCGTGCAACGCACGTATTGATAGATTTTTTTTTTACCCTTTTCATTCTCCCAATTTTCCCCACGTGCACATCACGTGTATAATCATATTCTCAACTATGTCAAATCATCTTTTAAAATTAAAAGCATTGTAGCAGTTTTACTGTTAAAGAGCTCAACCAAAAACTCTTTTCACATGTAATATACGATATTTTATCGATTGTATCTTTCTGACTACTATCTCTATCTGTACTGTGCATACTTTTTTTTTGATCGCTCGGATAGAGTCTTACGACTCCATCCATCCACAGCAAATATATTAATAATGACAAAGCGTCATATTTTACAAGCCGTAAAACAGGAAAATAAATAAGCAACAAACAATGAAATACAGATTATAAGACAAACAATCGATGAAGAGAACAACGACACCCAGTGATAAACCAGGGATGATACGAGAGCGAAGGAAAACCTCAGGGACCAAAGCAAGCTTTGGCGAAACCATCAATCCAGCATCCTCCAAAACCACACTGCCAAATCTCTAGAGCCAACAGGCTACAGACCCCGAGCAAAACTCGCAAGCCTCAGAGGCTAGGAACACCCTAGCAACAAGTGGTGAACCAAAGAACATACCAGAGCTCAATGAAAAGCTAAAGGAAGACAGTACACACACAACAAACACAAATAGACCAGAAACATAGTAACTATCAGTCAGAACAATACATCAGCATAGCACCCCAACCTAAGAGTAGCGTCCCCATAACCAACATCACTGCTATTAAAGCAGGAGATCGGTCCAAAAGACCAAAACAAGACAGAGTAGGGCAATCTAGCCGCAAAACCAAACAGCAAGTAAGAGCAGCAAAAGAGAAATACACATAAGGGGAGGGAAGAT
Source organism: Hemerocallis citrina (assembly GCA_017893485.1). Lineage (NCBI taxonomy): Eukaryota > Viridiplantae > Streptophyta > Magnoliopsida > Asparagales > Asphodelaceae > Hemerocallis > Hemerocallis citrina. The sequence continues at coordinate 448,785,757 of CM030358.1, read as the reverse complement.
AGCATAAGAAATTAGAAAATGCAACTAAGCCGTAGCCCAAACCTACAAAAAGGATAAGTCAGCTGAGTAGATGAACCAAAAGCATATAAGCCTGCTGCTACTCCTTAGCCACTGAGATCTACATAGGAAGAGAAACAGGTAAGCACAAAGGTACGAAGCTATAAAGCATGGAGAGTAGTAAGACAATGCACAGAATCGTTTAATCTTTTAAACAAAGAAGAGTCGCTGCCCTCAGGGTTCAGACCCGAGGCCCAGAGCTGAAAAAGAAATAAGAAATCATCAATCATAGAAGCTACGGTAGCACTGCGATGCTGGAACAATCTCTTGTTCCTTTCCTTCCAAATGATCCAGATAATGGTCTGAACCGATAAAATCCACGCACTTCGACACGAAGCGTTCGAAGGCGTTGAAAACCAACAAGCCACTACTGAAGAGGGGATAGGGCCAGTGTTCCACGCAAGAGAAGCAATCTTCCACATCGGGAGAATGACAGGACATTGAATAAAGAGATGGTCGACATCTTCCGAAAGATTAGCGCAAAATGGGCAGAGCTGCCCCCAAGCCATATTCCTTTTGATAAGAACTTCAACAGTGAGTAATTTATTGTAGAAAGCAAGCCATGACGTGATTTTCACCTTAAGGAGGGGCAATAGAGACCCAGAAGGAATTAGCAACCGGCGATTTAACGCCTCTAGAGTTAAGGAAACGATAAAAAGAGCTGACCTTGAAGGTGCCCACTGAATTCCAGCGCCACGCAATACCTTCAATAGGCCTCCACTCGTAGTTATTGAGGGAAGAGATGAGATCATTAAAAAATTGTGACAGGTTGGGAGGAAGGTCACTCGTGAACGGTATGACCCAAATTCTATAATCATTAACCCAAGTGAACGATTCCGAAACTGTTGCCGAGGGATTGGCAGCCAGCTGGAATAAAGCGGGATATGACGAAGAAAGTTTGGTATTGCCAAACCATAGGTCTGTCCAAATTTTCGCTCGAGATCTGTCAGAGCACACTCTAGAGATGCCACAATGAAAAGCTTCGGAAGCCTTCCAGACACCTTTCCAGAATGGGGAAGTGAAACGATTAACAGAAGAATGGAAATCCCACCAGGGGCAGGAAGGGGTCCGATAACTCTTGACACATTGAATCCAGGGTAAATGATCGATGTTATGAAGTTTCCACAACCACTTGCCCAGAAGGGCGATTTTATGATCCCTGAGATCCAATACCCCCAGACCCCCTTCCTTTTTAGAGGTGCAGATTAATTTCCAATGGCTAAGATGGGATCCTGGTTTGAACGAGGATGATCCGGACCAGAAGAAATTACTTCTGATTTGATCAATCCTCTTGATCGCCCAGGAGGGGATAAAGAAGAAAGACATCAAGTACAGAGGCATAGCAGAGAGCACTGAATTAAGGAGGATCAGTCTGCCACCCCGGGAGAGCATTTTACCAGACCAAACGTTGAGTCTGGCTTCCACCTTGTCAATCAGAACGTACCAATCAGACCTGTGCAGCTTACCCCATCGAAAGGGAATGCCTAAGTAAGAGATCGGAAAGGAAGCAATGGGGCAATTAAAGAAGTTTGAGACCTCGAACTGGCGATTGGGGGAGCCACCCAGCCAGAGAACCGAGAATTTTTGGAAGTTGATAGACAATCCGGAGGCCATTTCGAAGCAATAAAGGAGAAGTTTAAGGTTAGGCAGAGAATGGGCGTTCGGCTTGGTGAAAATAATAGTATCGTCTGCGTATTGTAGATTGAGAACCCCATCAAAGAGATGGGAATTACCGAGGCCTTCGATCATATGCAAGTTCCAAGCATTCCTAAGAAGCTTGCTAAAGACGGCGGCCACTAGGGAGAAGAGGAGGGAGGAAAGGGGATCTCCTTGCCGGAGACCACATTTGATTTTGAATTTGTGATCTTCCGACCCGTTAATAATGATCGAAGAGGTTCATGAGAACAAGCTGGATTTAATCCAAGCAATCCATTTGGGGCCGAAGCCGCGGTAAATGAGAATGTCAAGGAGAAATTCCCAATTCACATTGTCGTACGCTTTTTGGAAATCAAGTTTGAGTAAGATACCCTCAGAGTTAGATCTATGACAATGGAAAATGATTTCTTGAGCTGAGGCCACGGTATCAAGGATAAAGCGGTCCTTAATGAAGCCCGATTGGGCGGAATCGATCATAGGAGATATGATCGCGCTCAGCCTAGCTGAAAGGACTTTCATAATGATTTTGAAGGAAGTGTTGATCAAGCTAATAGGCCTGAAATTGGATAACACATGCGCTCCCGCAACCTTGGGGATGAGCACGATGTGCGCATAATTGATGCGATCAAAAGAAAAACATCCCTGATGAAGGTCTTGAAACATTTTGAGAAGATCGTCCTTAAGCCATTCCCAGAATCTTTGGAAAAAGAAGGAAGGAAATCCATCAGGTCCTGGCGCCGAATCGCTTTTTAAAGCGAAAACCGCCGATTTAATTTCTTCTAGAGAAAAAGGTGCCTCGAGAGAAGAGAGGTCATGGGATTGGTTACCGTACAGTTGCAACCAATCCAGCTCTAAAGAGCGATGTTTATGTGTGCCAATAAGCTTTTTATAGAAAAAGAGGAACTCCCGGTGGATATCCTCATCGGAAGTAAGGTCCACCCCTTGAACAGAGATGGAAGAGATACGATTGCTACGTTGTCTATGGGAAGTGAAGTTGTGAAAGAAAGCCGTATTGGCGCCACCCTCCTTCAGCCAATTAAATCTAGCTCTTTGAGCCCATTTAATATGGTTTTGATGGAGAATATCAGCGTATTCTATCTTGCAGGAACGGCGCTCCGATCGGAACGATTCCGACAAGGGATCCAGTTCCTCCACCTTATCAATGGACTCGATGGAGGAGATGAGGAGGTTTTTAAGAAAGTTAGTGTTGGATTGCTGCTCAGAGCGCCAGATTTTGCAACCATGCTTGATAGCATGAAGTTTAAGAAGGATATTGCCCAATCTGGATGAGCCGGTAATTGAGGCCAGGCATTCCACCACCAGATTGACGAACAGCTGATCTTGAAGCCAGAGTTTTTCAAACCGAAATTTGTGATCGTGATTGAAATGAAAGTTGGAGAAAAGAGCGATCGGAACATGATCGGAAGAAGGATTGGGGAGTGCCTGGGAGGAGGATCGATGGAACCTGGAGATCCAGGGCTGAGACACCAGGAAGCGGTCAAGTTTGGCCAACGACGGGGGGGGGGGGGGGGGGGGGTGCGTTGATTGGACCAAGTGAAAGACCTACTGGATAAGGGTAAGTCGGTTAATTGCAACTCCCTGATGCAGTCGTTAAACAAGCCTGATTGGGAATTGGAGAGAACCGGATTCGTCCTTTCGGCCACAAATCTCGTGACGTTGAAATCCCCGCAAAGAAAACAGAGGTCGGTAGTATATTGTTGTAAGGAAAGGAATTCGTTCCAGAATAGGGGCCGCCCCTCAGGGGAGGACGGACCGTAAACTGATATCACGGTGAGGGGGCAATTGAAGGTTGACCATTGGAGTTGAACGATGAGAAAGAAACTTAGGCGTTGAACCACCAAGAGAGAGAAAATAGTCTCTTTGAAACCCAAGAGGATCCCTCCTCTTGAACCGATCGCGTCGAGAGAGATCCATTTGGTGATCAAAGATCCACCTAAGGCGAATAAGGTGGAGGGGGAAGGCGATTCCAACTTGGATTCTTGAATAGAAATCAGATCGCAGCGCGTAGAGGAAATTAAGTCCAGAATAGCCTGTTGCTTAGAAGGGCAATTCAAACCACGTATGTTCCAAGTGATACTAATCATGAGGATGATGGTGCTCCATGACTTTAAGACATTCCTTCCTCCTAATGGAAAGAACACAGAGGGAATCGGAGGGATCAATCAAAAAACCTAAGTCGTGCGCTAATGACGCCAATTCGCCATTGGAAAGCGAATCGAAAATGGGGCGGTAAATAGAGCCTAACACATTATAGTGCGGCAGAGAAGAAAGAGGTGAAGGGCAATCTTTCGAGGATTCCCTGGCAGGGCAAGGACAATTCGAAAAACTTGCCAATTTGGCGGCCGATAGTTTTTTGGCCTTAAGGCGAGCACCAGACCTGATGGTACGGTGAGGCAACAGAATGGGATGCACTAACTCTGCATCGGTGCACCCTCCCTCCACACAAGGAAATGCGGTGGAAGGAGCTGTTGCCGATGAGAACGACTTGGTCGGGGAGGACAGGGCCTCCACTTGGTCGGGGAGTACTGTGTATACTATTCAGCGAAAAAAATTGGAAACATATGGACCCAATAATGATTAATGGAAGTGAGTTCCATATGACGTGTCTGGTACTAGGAAAAGTTAACAAGTACTGTTCAGGTATTTCTTAAGTCGTTATAAGGATATGCAAATTACGATATTTAGCTATCTTCACATAGAAAATAATAACTATGCTCATCATAGATCTATATTCAACAAGCCCAAGATGATCAAAAAAAGGTTTGCAAACTTACATCTAAGACCCTCTGTGCTTCCCTCTCCATCCAAATTATTGCATGGTCTGAAGTGGCATTATATTGCAGGAGAGAACAATGTGCTCAAATCTTTCATCAACCGGTACGGCCGTTCTGACAACTGGCGGATATCTCACACACCTGTAACAATGGTCCAGTGCAGAAAATATTTTGTCAAGAGGACAAAAAATCAGCACAAATAGTCGGCCTTTTTGTTAAATTCTTTAAATTTAGCATTGTCTATTGCTTATATTGGAGGATGGTATTTGATGCGGTTTGTTTTTGGAAAGTGTGGATGCACCAGGTGTGAGTTCTTCTCGATTTGTTTTGCTGGAAGAAGTCTTGATGCGGACGGTGGCACCGACCCTCAGCCAGGGAGAACGGTTCGGGAGTAGACGTGAGTGAGGGGGTTGGAGGCTCAGCTCGGATCTGGAGGCTCGGATTCGGAGTCTCGTGTACCTGCACACGGTCTAGGAACACCGGGATTGGTCCCGGTGGCAGACCCTCCGACGATCTAGTTAGCTACTGAAAGAGAGTAACAGTAACTAGGGTTTGAGAGGGAAAAGATGGATTACCTTGAGAAGGGGTAGAGGGTCTGGTATTTATAGGAGAAGCAAACCGGGTCTGGACCCTGTTGCCCATGGGCCTGACGTGGCAGAAGCCCAAGCAGTATAGGGCTGACGTGGCGTGGGCCCGGGGTGGTTTAGGGCTGACGTGGCGGAGACCTGGGTGGTTTCCAAGCTGACGTGGCTGACCAGGATGATCCGGCGGTGCACGCTCTTTGAGGGGATCCTGTGGCCCAGGAGGGGCCACACATCTGACCCATATCAGAAGCCCCCCACTCCTGGAGGGCTGGGTGACCCAGCCGTGTAGGAGTGGTCATTTACCTCTGTAGAAAGAGTAGGGTGGTGTGTATGGCGAGGAATAGGGTCTGTATCTTCCAGAAGAGGCCAGGGGGGTAGGGTGAAGGGATCCCCTATTAGAGTCGTGCGGAGTGCTGGGCGTAGAGGAGTCGGAGCTCGATTTGCCGAGCGTCGAGGGTCGGTGGACGAGCTCCTCGTTTGTTGGAAAAGCGAGGGGGCATCGAGATCTGTTGAGTAGGGGCTCGCTTAGCTGAGCGTAGAGGGTTAGTGGACGAGCCCCTCACTTGTTGGAAAAGCAAGGAGACATCGAGATCTGTCGAGTAGGGGCTCGCTTAACTGAGCATCGAGGGTCGGTGGACGAGCCCCTCACTGGTTGGAAAAGCAAGGGGACGTCGAGATCTGTCGAGTAGGGGCTCGCTTGTCGATCGTCGAGGGTCAGTAGACGAGCCCTTCCCTTGTTCAAAAAAGTAAGGGATCGTCGAGATCTGCCGAGTAGGGGGTCTTTTTGCTGAGCGTCTAGGGTCGATAGATGAGCCCCTCACTTGTTAGAAAAGCAAGGGGTCTTCAAGATCTGTCGAGTAGGGGGTCTTCTTGCCGAGTATCGAGAGTCGGTAGACGAGCCCCTCGCTTGTTGGAAAAGCAAGGGGTCGTCAAGATCTGGGGTAGGGGCTCGCTTAGCCGAGCATCAAGGATCGGTGGACGAGCCCCTCACTTGTTGAAAAAGCAAGAGAACGTCGAGATCTGCCGAGTAGGGGGTCTTCTTGCCGAGCGTCGAGGGTCGGTAGACGAGCCCCTCACTTGTTGAAAAAGCAAGGGGACGTCGAGATCTGCCGAGTAGGTGGTCTTCTTGCCGAGCGTTGAGGGTCGGTAGACGAGCCCCTCACTTGTTTGGAAAGAGGAGGATTTTGGGGCTCGCGGTGCCATCCGAGCTCCGAGCCTCCTGTTGAACAGAGGGGGATTTTGGGGCTCGCGGTGTCATCCGAGCTCCAAGCTTACTGTTGAATAGAGGAGGATTTTGGGACTCGCGGTGCCATCCGAGCTCCGAGCCTCCTGTTGAATAGAGAAGGATTTTGGGGCTCGCGGTGCCATCCGAGCTCCGAACCTCCGGTAAAATAGAGGAGGATTTTGGTGCTCGCGGTGTCATCCGAGATCCAAGCCTCCTGTTGAATAGAGGAGGATTTCGGAGCTCGTGGTGCCATCCGAGCTCCGAGCCCCCAAAACTTGTTGGAGCTTCGGAGTGGTTTGTCAACGGTGGGACGGTACATTGGTAATGGCGGCCGAGTGGAATCTAATGATTTTATTTCATTTAATGCTAGGAATATAGAAGCTTCTGTGGCTCGTGGTGACATCCGAGCTTCGAGTCTCCTGTTTGAATAGAGGAGGATTTTGGGGCTCGCGGTTCCATTCGAGCTCCGAGCCTCCTGTGAAAATAGAGGAGGACTTTGGGGCTCGCGGTGACACCCGAGCTCTGAGCCTCCTGTGAAAATAGAGAACTTTGGGGCTCGCGGTGTCATCCGAGCTCCGAGCCTCCTGTTAAATAGAGGAGGATTTTGGGGCTGGCGATTCCATCTGAGCTCCGAGCCTCCTGTGAAAATAGAGGGGTACTTTGGGGCTCGCGGTGCCATCCGAGCTCCGAGCCTCCTGTAAAATAGAGGGGGACTTTGGGGCTCGCGGTACCATCCGAGCTCCGAGCCACTTGTGAAAATAGAGGAGGACTTTAGGGATCGCGGTGCTATCCGAGCTCCGAGCCTCCTGTGAAATAGAGGAGGACTTTAGGGATCGCAGTGTTATTCGAGCGTCGAGCCTCCCGACTTGTTGGAAAAGCCGGCTTATTGGAAAATCCTGGGGGCATTTGGATAATTTTTTGTTGATTGCTGATGTCATGTGCGCAAGAATCGAAGTGACTTTAGATCTTAGCGGCCGTTGGATCTTGATGATTAAGATCCAATGGCCAGATCTTTTCGCAAAAATTGAGGGGTTTCTTTCTCCATTATAAATCCCCCCCCCCCCCTCCCCACTTTTCTTTCTTTCATTTCGTTTCTTTTATTTTCCACCTTTCAAGGACAGGGTTTCTTACTTGCCGTCGGCGACCTTTTTCCGATGATTTTCCCATAAGCGCGATACTTCAAGTTAGTATTTCTTACTCGTAATGTCGCGCTCTCAGTCCGGCTCCGAGGCCAGCTCGTCAGGCTGTTTCGAGAAGGAAGCACAGTCTCCAGAGACTTCTTAGTCCATGGGCGACTATAGGCCAGGTTAAACAGGAGGTTCTGTCAGATCCAGGGTCGGACGGCGGGGGTGACGTGGTCCTCATCGTGTTGCCCTTAAAATCCCGTAGGCCGGGGAAGGAGCCCGTGGATAAGGGCGAGGAAGAGGAGGACGACGAAGAAGAGCATGATCCCGAGGGGGAAGGAGATGTTGAGGATGAAGAGGGTGACGAGGAGGAATAGGATGACGAGGAGGAGCAGGATGACGAGGAGGAACAGGATGATGAGGAGGAGCAGGTCGCTGAGGGGGAAGGCGCCGTTGAGGATGAGGAAGACTCCGATCGGGGCACCGGGGAGGTCGCTGCCGGAGGAGGTGCGGGGGAAGGCACCGCAGGACTGGCAGCCAAAGGCGAGGGTGATCTCCCTCCTCTGCCACCTCTGTCGACACCGTCTCCTGAGAGGAAGGCTCGTCCTCGTAGGAGGAAGAGAAAGTTGAGCCTTCCAGATAGCCCCCCTTCACTGGACAAATATGCTCCTAGACCGGGGTTCGAGTTTGCCCCGGTTACCTTTAAAAATTCGAGGTCGATTAGGATGTACCCTGAAGATGTTTAGGATCTCGACCCTCTTCCCTCCGTGTCGGGTGACGCGAGTAGGGTGAAGATCAGGATGGATGGTATTCCATGTTCTCTGAAGGCAGACTATCTGCACATCTTGAGGGCAGACTACTTCATTCCCAAGTAGTTTGAGCTTCTGATTCTGAGCCCCAGCATTCGCCCAACTACTGCTCTCGCGCCGGGTTACTATTTTTTTCTCGAGGATGCTTTTATCTCGGGGCTTAGGATGCCGCTACACCCCTTCATTAAGAGGGTCTTGAATTGGGCGAAGCTAAGCCCGATGCAGTACGGCCCCAACTCTTAGAAGCACCTGGTCTGCTTCATTTTGAAGTGCCAAGAGAAAGGTGTCAAGCCGAGGCTGACATACTTCCATGCCATCTTGGGGATTAGCTCGTTGGGCGATGTGGAGGGGATTTTCTACTTCTCACCCAGGCCTCATAAGAAGATGATGCACGGCCATCCGGACTCCATCAAAGGGTGGAAAGAGAAGTATGTTATAGTCCGGAGTGAGAAAACTTGGGGGATTCCCACCGCTTTGAACTTTTTCAAGCCGAACCATAAGCCTTCGAAACGTAGCGAGCTGACGGAGAAAGAGTGGGCGAAGGTGGAGAAGATTGTCAGGGGGCATAGCATAGGATGGCCTCGAGTGACGGAGATGCACCTGGCCCAAGACGGACTGAGCCCGGCCGATCCTAGTATGTTTATGTTCTGAATTTTTGTATCTTTCTGTCTTTGTGTTAACGTTAGCCTCCCTTCTTCTATTTTGCAGAGATGACGGCCAATTAGCTTGACAGCAGGCGGCCCTTGTTGGAGGTTTCCACCCAGAGGAGGGCGGAGAAGGAGAAGAAGGCGAAGCAGGATGCGGCGGCAGATGCTCAAAGCGCGGGAGCCAGTAAGGGACCGACCTCGGAGGCCATGGAGCCATCCCCGAAGAGATCCAAGAAGCACCACCACACGTCGAGGGCGTCTAGGGAGGCGGGGGGAAGCTCGGGCAGCAAGAAAACCTCTGAGGTCCCGGAGTAGAGGCTTCCCCCAACTTGGCCCACAGCCAAGCAAATGGTTGGACAACAAGGGCTTAGGCCACATGCCCCTGATTGGTCAGTTCCTATAGGGGACTCCCTGCTTGAGGGGCCCATGTCCATTAAGGTGGTCAGGAACATCGCCACCGAGCGAGATCGCATGGCGCTCGCGATGCAGACGTCTGAGATGGCCTTCATGCGATGGTCTCAGGCACAGCTCTCGGTGAGTGGTTGTACTCTTGTGCTGAGTTTAGATTCTAGGATTTTTTCTAACCTTTCCTTTCTCGAACAGGTAATACTTCATGGGAAGCACTTTCAGAAGTGCTTGGAGAAGGAGATCCTCATCGGGAGGAGGAACGCGGAGAATTATCTCCGCGAACTGAACAAGGTGACGGACGAGCTAAAGGAGGCTCGGAGCATGGAGGTCGTCCACGAGGCCCAGCTGGTCTCGATGGTCGAGCACCATAAGGCGGACGTGGACCGCCTCAATAAGAAGGCTCGGGTGGAGGCTGAAAAGGCGAAGAAGGCCATGGAGGAGGCAGAGATCACGATTGCGGATGCCCTGATCCTGGTGCAGGACGAGGTCTATGACAGAGCCAAGGAGCATTTTCGACTAATCTATCCGGACAAGAGGGTCGACCACCTTCACTACAACTGGCAGCCGGAGCATCCGCCGACAACCGGTGGCGAGGAGATGGTACCCCCCCCCCCTCAAGCATAGTTTAGGTTTTTCTTTTTTGCTTTTGTATATGCCTCACGCAGACTAGCCACCACATTTTGTAGCACAATTTTTGAAACTAATGAAAGATAATTTTTGGCCGATGCTCCATGACTTGCTTTTAGTCTTTTTTGTGACTTGTTGTTTCTCTCATCTTTTTGATAGGCGCACGAGGTCTTGGGTGTCGACCCTATTTCCGCAGAGGCCTCCTTGGTCCGAGCGGGGCCGGAGGCCATTGAGACGGCTCTGGCTCGCCAACGAAAACAGGCTCGGGACCGAGCGGCCGCTATGAATTATTTCATGAAAAAGTCTAAGGAGCTCGGCTTGGAGGTCGCTCGTCTGAGGAAATCCGTAGCCGACCGGGACTGGTGGGTAATCGAGACGAACTAGTCGATCTCGGATGCCTCGAGTGGGCGGTCGGCTTCGGAGTCTTTTCTTTGTGAGGCTGTAGTTGAGAAAGAGTTGGAGATCCGCAGGTTGAAGCTGGTGCTAGGCACCAGTTTGATTGAGGAGGCGAGCAATTCGGTACCAGGGCCATTTCCGACATTTTTATTGGAGAGGGCCCAGCCTGATGATGTGGGAAGCTCGGTGGCAGCGAAGCCTTCCCCGGTCGGGCAGGTCGAGCGTGGGAGGGAACCCGAAGGGAGCGCCGAATTTGAGTTTTAAGCCGAGTATGAGTGATTTGCATGCTTTTCATTGTATTTGTGTCGCCGTTACTGACGTGCGATGAGTAATAATGAAAAGAACTCCCAACTTCTATAACTTTGACAATTTCATTGAGTTAGAATTGTTGCCGAGCTTGGCCTTACAGGGGGGTCACCGCCGAGGTGGAAGACCATGCGGTTACTTTGAGCAGGCAGCGCATAAGCAGTGGCGTTTCCCCTTTCGATAATCATTAATGGCGACGTTACACTTTCCGATAAGCATTAATGGCGATGTTTTTCCTTCTGCCGTTTGGGATTTCTAGACGCAATAACTGTGCTTCTTAGGGGGCTATATAACCCCCCTCCGCTCCTTGTTCGTGGTAAGGAATTGAGATTGGCTAATCTGCCATTCGATTTGGGTGCCTGCCAAAGGCGGGCGCCCCAAAATTAGAACTTTGGTCTGAGGGCTTCGAATTGGTGGCACACAAATCACCCTCGAACAATTTGGGATTTTGACCTTGAGGGCCGTAAGACCCCGGGTTGTTCGTTGGTGAGTGGTGGACCGATCAATTGATTCGGAGACTCAGAGGATCAGAGAGAGCCTTTAGTCGGTGGCTCCCCTGCCACCCTCGAACAGTTCGGGGTTTTGGCTTTTGAAAGCTACAAACCCCGAGTTGCTCACAGGTGAGAGGAGGGTCAAAAAACGACTTGAAGCTCAGGACATTTGCCGAAGGCAGGCGCCCTAAACCTGAATGAAAACTTTGCTGAAGTGGTCGTGACGGACGGTCACCGCCGAGCGTATCGATCGAGTAGCTTTGAAGAAAACCATGGCCTTGCTTAGGGTTGACGACGAGTTCCCACACTTGTTCTTAGAAAGACGGTACGGGCAGAGCTGGCGGTTGCCGCCATGCACATAGGTTGGGCTTGAAGAAGCCCAAACCATGCTAGGGGCAGATGCCGAGCCCCCACACCGAGGAGAAGGCTGGTAATGGGCGTAGCTAAACATAGTCGCCGAGCGTATCGGTCGAGTGGCTTCGAAGAAAGCCATGGCCTTGCTCGGGGTCGACGACGAGCCCCCACACTTGTTTTCAGAAAGACGGTACGGGTGTAGCTGGCAGTTGTCGCCGTGTGCATAGGTTGATGGACTTGAAGATGCCTAAACCATGCTAGGGGCAGATGTCGAGCCCCCACACCGAGGAGAAAGCCAGTAATGGGCGTAGCTGAACGTAGTCGCCGAGTGTATCAGTCAAGTGGCTTTGAAGAAAGCCACGGCCTTGTTCGGGGTCGACGACGAGCCCCCACACTTGTTTTCAGAAAGACGATACGGATGTAGCTGCCAGTTATCGCTGTGCGCATAGGTTGATAGACTTGAAGAAGCCCAAACCATGCTAGGGGCAGATGCCGAGACCCCACACCGGGGAGAAAGCCGGTAATGGGCGTAGCAGAACGTAGTCGCTGAGCGTATCGATCGAGTAGCTTTGAAGAAAACCATGGCCTTGCTTGGGGTCGACAACGAGCCCCCACACTTGTTCTCAGAAAGATGGTACGGGTGTAGCTGGCGGTTGCCGCCGTGCGCATAGGTTGATGGGCTTGAAGAAGTCCAAACCATGCTAGGGGCAGATGCCGAGCATCCACACCAGAGAGAAAGCCGGTAATGGGCATAGCTGAACATAGTCGTCGAGCATATTGGTCGAGTGGCTTTGAAGAAAGCTACGGCCTAGCTCGAGGTCGACGACGAGCCCCCACACTTGTTCTTAGAAAGACGGTACGGGCATAGCTAGTGGTTGCCGCCGTGCGCATAGGTTAATGGGCTTGAAGAAGCCCAAACCATGCTAGGGGCAGATGCCGAGCTCCCACACTAGGGAGAAGGCCGGTAATGGGCATAGCTAAATGTAGTAACCGAGCGTATCGATCGAGTGGCTTTGAAGAAAGCCACGGCCTTTCTCGGGGTCGACGACGAGCCCCCAGACTTGTTCTCAGGAAGACGGTATGGATATAGCTGGCGGTTGCCGCCGTGTGCATAGGTTGATGGGCTTGAAGAAGCCCAAACCATGCTAGGGACAGATGCCGAGCTCCTACACCGGGGAGAAAGCTGGTAATGGGCATAGCTGAATGTAGTTGCCGAGCGTATCGGTCGAGTGGCTTTGAAGAAAGCCACAGCCTTGCCCGGGGTCGACGACGAGCCCCCATACTTGTTCTCAGGAAGACGATGTGGGCGTAGCTGGTGGTTGCCACCGTGCGCATAGGTTGATGGGCTTGAAGAAGCCCAAACCATGCTAGGGACAGATGCCGAGCTCCCACACCGGGAAGAAAGCCGGTAATGGGCGTAGCTGAACGTAGTCGCGAGCGTATCGGTCGAGTGGCTTTGAAGAAAGCCATGGCCTTGCTCGGGGTCGACGACGAGCCCCACACTTGTTCTCAGGAAGACGGTACGGGTGTAGCTGGCGGTTGCCGCCGTGCGCATAGGTTGATGGGCTTGAAGAAACCCAAACCAGGCTAAGGGCAGATGCCGAACCCCCACACCGGGGAGAAAGCCGGTAATAGGCGTAGCTGAACGTAGTTGCCGAGTGTATCGGTCGAGTGGCTTTGAAGAAAGCCACGGTCTTGCTCGGGGTCGACGGTACGTGTGTAGCCAAGTGCTGAGCCGTAAGCTTGTAAAGGAAGCTTTTCTGGCTCGTAGTGCAATCCGAGTGCCGAGCCCTAAGCTTGTAAGGGAAGCTTTTCTGGCTCGAGTGTTATCCGAGTGCCGAACCCTAAGCTTGTAAGGGAAGCTTTTCTGGCTCGCGGTGTTATCCGAGTGCCGAGCCCTAAGCTTGTAAGGAAAGCTTTTCTGACTCGCGGTGCTATCCGAGCACCGAGCCCGAGACATGTTTTTAATGAGAACTAACACGAAGCCAAAACTTGTTTTAAGAAAGCTGGCATAATTACAATATATTTTTATAAAAAACAAGGCACGACGTGCCGATTACATCCTTAATAATTTTACACGGGCTGTAGAGGCCAACCCTCCCCTTCTAGGAATTTAATGAGCTGCTCTGCATTCCAGGGCCTTTTAACAACCTTGCCCTCTGGATTGGTTAGGCAGTACGTCCCCGGGCGCATGACCCCCGATACATTGTATGGGCCCTCCTAGTTTAGGGCCAGTTTCGTCTTTCGGCCGGGGTTGGATACTACCAGTTTCCAGAGGACGAGGTCTCCGAGTTTGATGTCAGTGGGATGCACCTTTTTGTTGTAGAACCTTTCGATCCTCTGTTGGTAGGTGTTCCTTCTGATGGCGGACTTCTCTCGGACCTCATCTATGAGGTCCAGATCAGCTCGTAGCTATGCAGAGTTGCTTGCTTCATCGAAGGCCATGATCCAGGGCAAAGGGATCCCGATTTCCAGGGGAATGACGGCCTCCGTGCCGTATGTTAGATTGAATGGCGACTCTCCTGTGGGGATTCTCTTTGTCGTTCGGTGGGTCCAGAGAACGCTTGGTAGCTCATCGACCCATAACCCCTGGGAAGAGTTATCGAGTCGTTTCTTGATGCCGTCAAGGATTTTGCGGTTCGCGTTCTCGGTCTGACCGTTTAACTGTGGGTGGCACACCGAAGAGAAATGCTGCTGGATCCCGAGTTCTTCGCAGAACTTTCGAAAATGTTTACACGCGAATTGAGTCCCATTGTCGGTGAGGAGCACCTGTGGGATCCCAAACTGGCAGACGATGTGTTTCCAAAAAAACTGTTGGGTCTGCTGCTCAGTGATCGTGGCCAATGGCTTGGCCTCGATCCACTTCGTGAAGTAATCGATTGCCACTATGAGAAACTTTCGTTGGCCCGTTGCTTTCGGGAATGGGCCTACCAGATCCATCCCCCACATTGCAAATGGGGTCGGACTGGCCATGGAAAGGAGGTTCGCTTGCGGAGCCCTTTTCACAGGAGAGAACTGTTAACAGGGGCCACACTTCTTGACCAGAGCGAGGGCGTCTTATAGCATCGTGGGCCAGTAATACCCGTGATTTAGAGCCTTTCGAGCGAGCGAGTGGCTTCCCATATGGCACCCGCCGATTCTCTTATGCAGCTCTTTGAGAGCATACATTGCTTCATCGGGGGTTAGGCAGCAGAGGTAGGGTCTTCCATCCATTGTTGTGTATGACCTTTTGAAGAGGGTCGCATTGATCACGGTGAACCTTTCTGAACGGACCCTGACCCGCCTCACTTCGGCTCGGTCTTCGGGAAGCTCTCCCTTGATTAGAAATTTCTTGATAAGAGTGGTCCAGTCGGCAGGAAGAGCTCCATCTTCAATGCAGAAAGTCTCGGGGAAGTCTGTACTCGGCTTTAGGAGAACTTCGATCAGGACGGTGCGATCGAGGCCTTCGAAGGAAGAGGAAGCCAGCTTCGACAGAGTGTCGGCCTGAGCATTATGCTCCCTGGGGATCCTTAAGACTGCCGACTCGTCGAAGGACATCAATAGCCGTTGGACCACGGCCAGGTACTTGATCATCCGATCGTCATGGGTCTCGTACTCTCCGGTGATCGGGTTGTCCACGAGCTGAGAGTCACTGAAGGCCCTGTTCTGTCTGGCACCGGCCTGATGCGCCAGGATGAGCTCGGCGATCATGGCCTCGTACTCAGCCTCGTTGTTAGAGGCCGGAAAGTTGAGGCGGAGGCAATATTGAAGGAGGAAACCATCGAGACCCCGCAGAATGATGCCCGCACCACTCCCCGCTTCGCAGGAGGAACCATCGACGTAAACATCCCACGTCTGGTCAGTCTCCTTACTTTCGGGTTGCTCGGAGATGGTGCATTCTGTGATGAACTCGACGAGGGCCTGCCCTTTGATGGCCGTCCTTGGCTGATAGCCAATGTCGTATTGACTATGCTCGATCGACCATTTGACTAGTCGTCCAGAGCTCTCGGGCTTATAGAGCATGGCCTTCAAAGGCTGGTCCATGAGCACCTGGACTGAATGTGCCTGAAAATAGGGACGGAGCTTCCGCACGGCCATTACCAAGGCGTATACTATCTTCTCCATTCTGGAGTATCTGGTTTCGGCGGAGAGCAGAACCTTTCTCACATAGTACAGAGGCTTTTGGACTCCTTCCTCTTCTCGAACGAGGACGGTGCTGAGCACGCTCTTCGAAGCCGAAAGGTAAAACCAGAGGGGCTCACCTGGTTCGGGCTTACTGAGGAGAGGAGGGTTGGCGAGGTGTTCCTTCAATTGGGCGAACGCCTCTTGCTGCTGAGTACCCCACTCGAATCCTCCGATTCCGCGCAGTGCCCTGAAGAATGGGAGGGACTTCTCTCCTAACTTGGAGAGGAAACGGCCGATGGCCGCCAGTTTTCCCGTTAGCCTCTGGACTTCTTTGATGTTTCTGGGAGGGGCCATGTCTATTATGGCATGGATTTTTTCAGAGTTCGCCTCGATACCGCACTGGCTGACGATAAACCCGAGGAATTTTCCCGAGGAGACGCCGAATGCACATTTCGCCGGATTGAGTCTCATGTTGTGGGTCCGAAGGAACCCAAAGGCCTCTTCTAGGTTGGCGACGTGTTCCTATCCCCGCTGGCTCTTGACGAGCATGTCGTCGACGTAAACCTCCCTGTTATGCCAAATTTGATCCTTAAAGACTCGGTTAACGAGCCTCTGATAAGTAGCACCAGCGTTCTTCAGCCCGAAGGCATAATCTGGTAGCAGTAAAGACCTTGGTTCGTGATGAAAGACGTCTTGAGAATATCGGGAGGGAACATTCGGATCTGGTTATAGCCCGAGAAGGCATCCATGAAAGAAAGGAGCTCGTGACCTGATGTAGCATCGATCAGAGCGTTGATGCTGGGAAGAGGGAACGGATCTTTGGGACACGCCTTGTTGAGGTCTGTGAAGTCTATACAGATCCTTTAGCTCCCGCTCGCCTTTTTGACCATCACGATGTTCGCTAGCCACTCAGGGTAGCTGACCTCCTGTATGAAACGGGAAGACAAGAGCTTGTCCACCTCCGCTTTCACTGTCTGTTGCCTCTCCGGGACGAACTTACGTCGCTTCTGGATGATTGGCTTCGAGCCGGGGATCACGCTGAGTTTGTGCATTATGAGGTCCTCAAAGATACCGGGCATATCGGAGGGCTTCCAGGCGAAGAGGTCGACGTTGCGGTGAATACAGTCGATCAGTGTATATTTAAGGTCGGGAGCGAGGGAGCAGCTTACTCGGAAACACTTTGATGCGTCTCCTGTCTCGAACGAGACTTCTTCTAACTCGTCTGCCGGCTCAGGTTCTGGCTGGGTTCTTTCGGGCTGTAGCTGGACGGCATCCAGGGGGAACACACCACCCCCGATCGCCGTCACATTTCACAATCGTGCCGCTTCTTATTTCCCTTGGACAACTCTGAAACCAGACTTGGTGGGGAATTTTAGCTTTTGGTGGTAGGCCGAGGGAACCGCGTGGAGGGAGCAGAGCCCGGGACGGCCGAGGATGGCGTTGTAGGCTACCTTGACGTTTACAACCATGAAATCCATCGACTTGGTTCGCCTGTGAGGGGTCGTACCCGTGATGACGTCTAAGGTCACGATCCCCTCGATTGGCATCGGGACACCGAAGAATCCATGCAATGTGTACCCGACTGGCTTCAGCTTATCCCGGGAGAGCTTCAGGTTCTCGAATGCCTCAAGGAAGAGGATGTTTACCGAGCTCCTGTTGTCCACGAGGATGCGACGGGCCTCGAAGTTCGCCATGCTGAGGCTGATGATGAGCCCATCGCAGTACGGGAGCTGAACTCCCTCCAGGTCTTCCCCAGAGTAGGAGACAGGGAGTTGCTGGACCTAAGGGAAGAGGGGGCCATGGACGACGTTGACCCCACGGACGAACGACTTGCAGGAAGTGTTGGACTCCCCTCCCGTGGGCCCTCCATGGATGCAATGCAAGATGGCCTGACCCTCGGGTTCTTCATGCTCGGGGTCCCGCTCGGGATGCTGTCTGGGCGCTCAAGGAGGAGGGGAAGGCCTCTTGTTCCTCGTATCCCTCTGGTCCTGAGCGTCTTCCCGCTTGAACTCCCGGAGGTACTCTCGTTGGATGAGGGCTTCAATCTCTTCCATCAGGGTGC
Organism: Hemerocallis citrina; assembly: GCA_017893485.1. Classification (NCBI taxonomy): domain Eukaryota; kingdom Viridiplantae; phylum Streptophyta; class Magnoliopsida; order Asparagales; family Asphodelaceae; genus Hemerocallis; species Hemerocallis citrina. The sequence continues at coordinate 448,768,112 of CM030358.1, read as the reverse complement.
GGCAATGGTCCGTGTCGTGCCCGTTGTCCCGGTGGAAGCGGTAGTAGAACCGCTGGTCCCTCTTCTTATTGTTGTTGGTCGGTCGAGGAGGGTATTGCACGAGGTCCCTATCTTCGATCGCTAAGAGGATGGTTGACACGTTTTGCGCCAGTGGAGTGTACCTCTCGAAGCGGGGGATAGGAAGGACTCTTTTCGCGATGCCCCCGTCTCTGGGGACCTTCTTTGCTGGTTCCGCCTTGTCGACCTTGCATTTCCCCTTTCTGGGAATCTCCTTGGGGTCCTCTGGATTCAGGGTCTCCTCGGCCCGGATGTACTTTTCGACTCGATTGAGGAGGTCAAGAAAATTGATCGGAGGCTTCTTCGCTAGGGAAGCCTTCAGTTGGCCATACCGGACGTTGTGCCGGAATGCTGTCGAGGCAACCCCTGGGTCGAGAGAGGAGACCGACCTCGCCTCGGTGGTGAACCGTCGGACAAACGGCCGGAGCGACTCCCCTTCTTTCTGTCGGAGGCCCAGTAGGGATACACTCATCCTTTCGGCCTTTCGGCTGGTCACAAAGTGGGCGAGGAAGTTTCCCTCCAGTTGGTCGAAAGAGTAGATGGAGCCGGGGGTGAGCTTGGAGAACCATTCCCGAGCCGGACCCCGGAGGGTGGCGGGGAAGGCGCGGCACAGGAGGGAATCCGATGCGCTGTGAATCATCATGAGGGTCTTGAAGCCCTCCATGTGTTTAGCAGGATCACCCTCACCGTCATAAGTCTCGAATTGTGGGGGACGAAAATTTCGAGGTATTTCGGCCTGTAAGATGGCGGTGGAGAAAGGAGGTCGGGTGGGCCTGTGCCCCTGGGCCGACCTCGGGCCTCCACCGCCAAAGTGGTCGAGGCGGTCTTCCATTTCCTAGAAGCGTTTCAAGATGTCATCGTCATACTCCGGCAGGACAGTCGAGCCGCGGGACGTGCTGGCCTCGACATCCGAGCGTGAGTGAAAGCGGCGGACCGTCTCGTCGACAGGGGTCCCACAGATAGCCTCCATGATCTCTTTCCGGAAGTCCTGGAACTCCTGGTGGGTGACCGGGGCTCGTTCTGCCTGGCTACGTTGGGCCGGTGGCCTCCTGCCGATGCAGCTGAGCACCGGCGCTCGCCCTTGAGGTGGATGTCTGGGATGGTTTGGACCGAGTTGGAAGTGGCCCCTCCCCTAGTCCGGCTTTCTTGTCGATTCTGGATGACCTTGCATAGGTCGGGTACGATCGAACGGGAGGCCACCGACTGGTGTCCGTGGCTGATCCCCAGATTGTTGGATCCATGAGCATCGGCAGGGGCGTCCTGAGGAGGGACGTCCTGGTGACGCGCAGAGGTGACAGCTCTCCTGGCCTGGTTCCGTCAAGGGTTCTAGAAAATACTCTTTGCCGGTTTCAACGCATATTTGCACGATATATTCTAATAACACCAACTATGTCTACCAGTCATTTCTTTATGAGTCTACTGTTTATGCAGCAAGTCAGGGTCAAGTTCTTGTGCATAATAATCAACTTTAAATTCATTTAAAAATCTTATAAAAATCATACACTAAATCCTAACTGTGTTAAGTAACATATTAGTAAATCTCATGTCTTAATTCTACTGATAACATATTATTATAACCAGTTAATCATGATGACATACTCCTAACCAGTTAATACATTGTTATACTGACTTTTCCGCTGCTACGGGAAAGTAAATTTGGTTCCGTCAAGGGTTCTAGAAAATATACTCTCTACCAGTTCCAATGCATATTTGCACGATACATTATAATAACACTAACTATGTCTACCAATCATTTCTTTATGAGTCTACTGTTTATGCAGCAAGTTAGGGTCAAGTTCTTGTGCATAATAATCAATTGTAAATTCATTTAATAATCTTATAAAAATCATACACTAAATCCTAACGGTGTTAAGTAACAGACTGGTAAATCTCATGTCTTAATTCTATTGATAACATATTATTATAACCAGTTAATCATGATGACATACTCCTAAACAGTAATTTGGAATTAAAATGTTATAGTACTAAAATGAAGATATATTTCACTCTACAAGTCGGATTTCAGATCCATCAGTTGTTCTGGATTGTAGACACAGAGGGCTACAACTTTCATGTATAAAGTTCTAGATTTCAGTATCGAGAACTGTGTCAATTATCAGTATAATTTTGGGAAAACATCATGAAAAAACTTTCAAGTATTCGATAACATGAATAAGTGTGTTAAAGGTTCAACATTTGAGTCTATGATATAGCACGATAAAGAAAACAATTATTCTGATTCTCTTATGAATTAATAATAGTTTTTCTTGAAATACGACAATTCGATGAGATATGATAATCAATGTAAAAAACAACTTGTGGAGATCAATAAACGTTCTTGAACTTGAAGAAGTTCGAGATGCTTGCCTTATACGAAAGTTATGAGTGTGGAAAGAATGACAGAAGAAGATGCAGCGACAACGTCAAGGGCGACAGTGACTCGACAACGATCGGCAGCACCAACAACAAACAACAATAGGACATCAACAAGAGTGAGAACAGCAGCGAGCGATAGTGGTGACGAAAAAAGGAATGGCAGCATGACAGTCAAGAACAACAGCAGCAATGAGCACAAGCGAAAACATCGAGACGACGAGTTGAGGGCTGCTCGGTGGTGTAGGAAGTGAGCAAGGGCAGTAGGGAGGTGGTCGGTTGGTGCCACGGTGGACAGTAGCAGCGTTGGGCAGAAGTAATGGTGGAGCTGTGGGATGATGAAAAGGTAATGGAGTTGGCGCTGCGATGGTGGAAGTCAGGGTGCGAGGTGAGGGTTGGCACGCGGTTGAGAAGCAAGGCAGCAACAATGAGGTGTTCGGGATGGAGCTGTGGTGGAGATTGGCAGCAACCAGTTTGAGTGTTAGAGGTGGCGGTTGCAGTGGTGGCGCTTTAGGAAATTGTGCAGTGGAGGAGAGGTGCGGGGCTACCGGGGGGGCGGGGGTCGGTGTGCGGGTGAGAAGAGAAGAGAAAGGCTAGATTTGTGGAGGATGAAGAACTCGGGGGATGATGGGTTTACGGGTTGTAATAGAAGAAGAAGAAGAAGAAGAAGAAGGAGAAGGAGAATCGGGTGGTTGGTGGCTGAAGAAGGAGGAAGTGATTAGCTTAGGGTTAATTAATGATAAGGAGTATATATATATATATATATATATATATATATATATATACTATTATTAAGCAAAGTGCCATTTTGGCAACTTTTTACTATCATGCCCCTCATATATATAAAAAGCTAAAAAATAATATAGGGTTAATTCTGTCAAATTTTGCTCCTGATCACTCCACAATCAGAGGTCAGAAATGTAATTTTCACTTCACATTTTCTAGAAAATAAAATCCATCTCTTGTTCTCCTCGCTAGCTCAAAAATCGAATCCGTCTCTTGCTCTCCCTCCAAACTGCATATATAGAAAATCGAATCGGCCAGAACGTCTTGATCTTGACCGCCGGAATGCCGGCTCACTCTCGATCAGGTTCGAGACGTGGCCAACCATCCCAATCCTGCCGGAGTTGCTGGATCTCGGCAGATCGAGGGAGGAGATAAAGAACGATGACGTCGACAATGACATGGATGATGACGTCGGGAAGCAAATGCAGGGACGGAGTTTGCGACAGTCGGGGCAGAAGAGGAAGAGGCTGTCGCGGAGGCAGGAAGGGCAGATGCCATGGCGGGGGCGGGGGTGGTAGGGGTGTTTTCGGCATTTCCAGATGTCTTCTTCTCGCTGAAATCCATTTTCGGCCGTTGATTGGAGGTACGTCGTAAGTCTTAAAGTTTGGGTTTTATGTTGGGAGAAGGGGGAGTAGGGGAGAGAGGTTGTTGGAAGTTTTTACAGAAGGGGGAACAATTAGTGAATTTGTAATTAGGAAAGTTAATGGTGGGTATGTGAAGTGAACTGAGATTTAGGGTTTGGTAGTTACGAAATTGATTTACGAGATTGCCACAGTGGTTCATTTTTTAGATCTGTGTTTAGTTCTGTCGTTGTCCGCGTGGCAACTTTTTTTGGTACAGAAGCAAATACTGTACTAGCTTGGAGTGAATTAAATATTGGGAAAATTAATCTGTGCTCACCTCTATCTCTACTATTTTAATGGGAGAGTTTGTCACCAAACAAACACGTGCATTGTAACCAAAAAACATGTACAATGCATATGCATAACTAATATAAAAGAGGTTTTAGATTCGATGCCAAACAACGCCAGAATTTTTTTAAAAGAATACATATTTATAAAGACGTGCATCGCAAGTGTAAATTACTATATGATTAGTTATTTTAAGGAGATAGTTTGTTCAAACACATTTTATTTTTAACCAAATAAATAAATACGTGCATTATATTCCAACGAACACGTGCAATGTACTTGCATAACTAATAAAGCCTTAGTTCGAAGCCTGATAACGTCGAATTTTTATTATTAAAAATATATATATTTATAAAGACGTGCATCGCATGTGCAAATTACTAGTGTATATATATATATATATATATATATATATATATATATATATATATATATATATAGGCAGTGAAGTTTGTGGGAGGGAATGGGCTATCTATGGCCTTCACAATATCAATTAATTAATATACATAGAATGGTTTAAGACTAAGCTTGGATTGGGATAATACAAAAGAATAAATCACCAAATAGTAGGATTATTGAATGGCTTAGGATTTTGGTTTGGGCTTCATAAATAATCAAAACATCAAATAATAATATAATAGTATGGATTAAAATTTGGGTTCAAACAAAATAATCGGATAATCATATGAAAGCAATTGGGTTCAAAAGAATAGCAGGATTTATAGAAAAATTGAAAAACAAGAATACGAAGAAAAGAAGAAAAACAAAATTCGTACAATCGGGAACGAGGGTTACACTTGTAAGTTGGGCTTCTATTTCCCCGATCGTTCAGGAGCGTATAGGTTGACTGGACAGAAAACTGACCTCTACTCTCCCCATTCCACGACCGGCAGTCCTCGACATCCCTGTTTGGCCCACCTCTCGCCTGTAAAAGCTATCGTAATGTCGTTAAGGTTCCAGTATTCCAGCAAAGCGAATTTTCTATCCGTTCCGACCCCAACACTCCGACACACAGGCGCTCTTGTCTCTAGAAATGTCCACTAGTTCAGAGATTCAAGCGTGGTGTTCTCGATCCATACATCCTTCCAAAATTTCACATTGTTTCCCTTCCCTGGTTGACATCTAGAGTTAGCATGGAATGTAGCCCCCATTTTGTAAATTCTTTTCCAAATATGAGAGATACTTTGACGACGATGGCCTCCCCCAAACTTGATTTTTTTCCTACTTCCGTGACGCATCCAATCACTTCACCAGATGATGTTGGAGTGAGAATGAATCTTCCACCACTATTTACAAAGCAAGGCCTTGTTCAGATCTCTCAAATTAACTAACCCTAGTCCACCAAACTCTTTCCATCGATAAGCCCGCTGCCAACTTACTAAAGGAAGGCCCTGACCATCATCGTTGGCACCTTTCCAAAGGAAGTTTCTGCGTATTCTGTCAATTTTTTCTATCACCCAGGCTGGGAGCTTATAGATCGACATAAGGTAGGTTGGCAGACTAGATATCACTGAATTAATGATGGTGATCCTCTCTCCCAATGACAAGTGTTTACCCTTCCATCCTGCCAATCTCTTCGCAATCCTTTCAGTAAGGGTGTTCAAGTCTGATCTCAAGAGCTTGACAGGTCTCTACACTGAAGAATGCTAGCCAACATGTTAGAGGTTATCCCATCCCCTCTCCCCGGCGCGATGTCACGCCCCGCTTCTCAAAAATACGGAATACGAGTACATGACATTGGCCCAGCAAATGACTAACATCACCCATAAGCTATTTATTCGATCAACTAAACAATATAATCAATACAGACAATTGTGCAGGCAATAATAATAATCTCGTGAACAATAATACTTGGAATGAAATGATAAAAATATCCAAATACAATAATAATAATCCAACGTCTGGAAACAATAATAAAATCCGGGACATAAGCCCCAAACAATAATAATCCAAACAAAAAATAATGACAAGTCTCAATACATTAAGTTTATTAAAGCAATAAGCAATTTAAAAGCAGTAGTCTTCAGAATGTTTGTTCTCCAATTTCAGCAGGCAATTCTCTTTCATTACCTGTATACAATTCATCTAAAAAGAGGAGAAAAATTGTCCTTAGAGCAAGTCATGGACAGCAAGTAGAGAAAGTAGGAAATAATGGAATAACGGTATAGCAATGAATCAATGGATCAATAGGAATCAATAACATGGGACAATAAAAATGATAATCGATGCAATGGCTATAAACAATGATTCAATAATCAATAACAATAATCAATGATCAATAACGGTAACACTTAGCCAATATTCGATATTAATAGGAACAATGAGGAACAATATGCAGTATCGATATTGTGTGATCTTTAAATCTATTAATCATTTTTATCCTAACTAATGCATGTACTACTGCATCCCATACTACAGGTTCGATGCATATAATCAATTTTGTTTAAGACTCAAGTGGTGGGCTCTATAGTTCATCTACTCTTCAACGATAAACATTATTCACCTTTCAGTGTACAATACGGTCATCGGCAACGATACAACGGCCATAACCACAATCCCGATAAAACAATAGCCGGAACATTATTTAGGGAAACACGGGCCCCTCCTCTGAGTACAGTCTCTATATTGTCCACTACTAAAAGTCAACCCTTAAACCCCAGCTTATTAATTATTTTATTAATGCAACCATACAATATGCAAATTATGACATGAGATTGTAACGCCCCTGCCCCGAGCCCGGACAATTTATACAATTTATAAGACAAATTAGATACTATGTAGTACAACTGCCCACCACAGGCTGCCTCTCAAAAGGTGGTTAACCGAATTGGTGACTCTTGATCCTTGGCAATTATATTTATATAATATTATATCATTTCAAATTAGCGATATGGGATTAAATCCTTTCCCATACCCCGGTTTTTAATCAAACCCATGCACACCCTAGGGTATTAATCCCCTAGGTGGCCACGTGGCTTTCAAACAAGCACAGCACACCTAGTGTGCTGGCTTCACAATCGGTGGTGGGTCCCCCCACCTCATTCTTTCAAACCGGTTCAAACAATCCCATTTCAAAGAATCTCTTTTTATATAATCCTCCCCATAGAGAATTTCTATAGGGCAAAGTCTCAAATTCATTTTATTATTATATATTTCAAACCATATATATATTTTCAGAAATACGGGGTATTACATACACCCCCCCTTCAGAAATCAGCATCCTCGCTGATGAGCACGGGGCATGCACAATCTAGTGCAGGATCTACTTTCTAGCCGATGCAGAGCATTTCTATGAGCGTCACCCCCGGGACGGTACCCTGGAGCAGTATTCACGTCATGTCACGACGCATCGTGAAGAACCTGTGAAATACTCTCCGCCGCCGCGGAACCTGGAGCCGTATCCACGTCATTTCACGACTCATCGTGAAGAACCTGTGAAATACTCTCCGCCGCAAATCTGGTGGTCCATAACTCACTGCTCTCACACCCTCGGTGTCGAAAGTCGGCTCTGATACCATTTGTAACGCCCCTGCCCCGAGCCCGGACAATTTATACAATTCATAAGACAAATTAGATACTATGTAGTACAACTGCCCACCACAGGCTGCCTCTCAAAAGGTGGTTAACCGAATTGGTGACTCTTGATCCTTGGCAATTATATTTATATAATATTATATCATTTCAAATTAGCGATATGGGATTAAATCCTTTCCCATACCCCGGTTTTTAATCAAACCCGTGCACACCCTAGGGTATTAATCCCCTAGGTGGCCACGTGGCTTTCAAACAAGCACAGCACACCTAGTGTGCTGGCTTCACAATCGGTGGTGGGTCCCCCCACCTCATTCTTTCAAACCGGTTCAAACAATCCCATTTCAAAGAATCTCTTTTTATATAATCCTCCCCATAGAGAATTTCTATAGGGCAAAGTCTCAAATTCATTTTATTATTATATATTTCAAACCATATATATATTTTCAGAAATACGGGGTATTACAGAGATGAACGATGGTATCAATAGGGGAACAATAGGATGATGAAATGAAATAGGACAATTAGAACGATGACAGTAAATCGTTAGGATCATGCAATGCAACATACATACATCAATTCATGTAATAATACGATATAGGAATAGTTAATTCATTAAAAAGTAGTATCCAAAATTTTGGACAACAAGCGCAACCTGTACAAAAATGCAGCTTTCCGCTGACTCAGAAATTGAAAGTTGAATCCATCAGAAAATCTGAAAACTAGACTTCCACACGGTTCCAATGCATATTTAAAGTTCAAATTCCGACAGCAATAACTAGGTCAAACACATGCTTCTTTACAGGTTTTATTGTTCAGGCAGAATTTCGACATTTGTTAATTTAATTTTTGAATCAGCAAAAACTTAATATCAAATTCATCAAAAAATATTTTCTGGACTCCTAAACATGTTAAGAAACAATCTGGAAATTTTCATAGCAAAATTTTATCGTTTGATCAGCCTTTTTTACTGTTTAAACATGAAAGGTACGAAAATTTGAAAATCTGAAAGTAAAAACATAGCTGTAGTAAAACGGGCATAACTTTTGCTACAAAACTCGGAATTAAGAAATTCAGGATTTTCTGGAAAATAGAAAGATAAGGATACAACTCTTATTCGAAAGTAATTCATTTTAAGATCATTTACTGGTTCAAAACTAGCAGTCAAAATATAGATCAGCAAGCGATACAGGTTTTGGGTATTATTCCATGAAAATAAATTAATTAAACAATATGGGTATCGATTCTCTAGTCAATAAATTGTGTAATCAACATGATGGATGTCAAAACATGATAAATAAAACTAGAACACGTTCATACATCAATTTATCATCAATCAATTATCAATCGATCAAATAACATACAACCTATCGATTGTCTCTACAATAATTTATTTGTGTGATGATTATATGAACAACTCTATTATCAATTCTATATGCACTCATGAAAGATCGAAACTTTAGATTCAAAAGTGGCACAATGTCAAGAATATTGGGGTTATCTCGTGTAAACCCTCAATAGACCCAACGAAGAGATAAACAATGGATAATACGATAACAAAGAGATCTACTTGCAAGAGTTTCAACAAAACTTGAATTTGATTAAATTAACAATTCAAGTGGATGGTGACTTTCCTGTTAGACGGTTAATTCGAATATAAAGAATAACGGGATAAGGATCCCGAAGCAACGAACTCACGAACTAGCACAATCCACAATAGCACGTGCGATATACGTGCAATAAAGAGCCAAATCAACACAGCACCCAAAGAGACAAAGCAACTCAGCACACAAAGAGACAACAACGACTGCAACAGCTACAACCACAGCCAAGGGGCCGGCGGCACTGGTGGCTGAGGGCGGGGCGTCGACGTTCAAAAGGAGCGTTGACAGAAGTGGGGGTTGCCGGAGTTGGGGATTTGGTCGGAGAAGACGAAGTAGGGGGTTTCGGTGTGGGTCTGTGCTGGCGTCGAGAAAGGGAAAGCAGCGGAGGGAATCGGGGGGGGTCGGGTGCTGACGGTGTGCGTCAGAGGGGGTAGCGCGATGGCGACGGGTTGGGGGTCGCTGGAGGGGCACCGGAGGACGAACGGAGAAGACGCAGGAAGTGGGCTGGGGGATTTTTGGCGGGAAACTGATCAGGAGAGAGAGAGAACGGGAGGAGAGAGGAGAGAGGAGAGAGAATAAGCGGCTAGGGTTTCGAAGATGTGCAATTTTTAGGATTTGCAGTAGAGTTGTATTTATAGGGTACAATTAGGATATTGGGTTAGTGGTTTAGGGTCCAATAACAACGATTTTGGGTCAATAACAATAGGAATTGGGTTTTAGGGTTCAATTAAGAGATAGATCAAAATCAATATGGTTCAATTAAAAACACCCACAAAGATAATATGTTCAATAAGAAGAGCCCAATCACGAAGAATGGAAATTTCATGAACAAATTTAATCAAAAAGAAAATAATCAAGAAAGAAAAATACCGTATTTAAAAATATTCATATATACATATATGCATTCAATCAAACAGTAGACTGCATATAAAATCGAACATGTTCGGGCTTAAAACAAAGTAATAATAATAATAACAATAACGATAAAAGTTTTAATACTAATAAAAATAATAATAACAATAATAACAAATATTTATACTAATAACAATAAGAAAATCAATGATAATAGCAATAATAATAATAATAATAATAATAAAAGTAATAATAATAATAATGATAATAGTAATAACAATAATAATAATAATAATAATAATAATAATAATAATAATAATAATAATAATAATAATAATAATAATAATAATAATAATAATAATAATAATAATCATCATCATCATCATCAAAATAGGATTTGAGTTTAACAAATTTATTAAAATCCGAAAATTAATAATATAAATAGTCGATCAATTAGGAATAGAAAATAAGTTCAAATATACCATCAGCTTGAATGTGTCTTCAAAAGAAACAATATTATCGGTATCAGTGAAAATGGTAAAAGTAAACACATGCATAACACTCGAATAAATTTAGCACTCCGTAATCTAAAATCATAAAATGGAAATTGAGTGCAGTGTGAGGTTTTTGTGGGCCTATAGAACGAAGCACCTTTAATCGAACAATTGTATAATGGGCCTGGAAGCCCATTGATAGTGTAAGCATCAGATATATTTGGGCCTCCACCACTCTGAAGAGCCTGTTTGATGACTGCCTCTGTGTCAGCCTTCCACCACTCACCTGCAAAATTTTATTTGTGCAACCCCATGTAATCAGAACATATATATTCTCAGGTGAAGTCATTAAATTAAATGGTGCCTCTTGACCCTCTTTGCCGGGAAGGCTCCTCGGCCACTGGGGCCGGCCCCTTGGAGGATCCTCTGGCCTGTGCAGCCAGCTTCTGCTTCTCGGCCGCTATCCTCTCCTGCTCGGCCTTCTTCTTCTCTGCCCTCGCCTTCTCGGCAACAGCAAGCAATATCTTCTTAGCATCCGCATGTTGAGTTGTCATCCCTACAAAAACAGAGAGCTAACGTTAACACGAAGGCAGGAAAATGAACAAATTCGGAAAGAAACATACTAGGGTCGGCAGGACTGTTCAAAACCCGACAGCCCTCTTTTAATGTTTTTTCGTATTTTCTAGTTTTAAGAGCAATAAAAATTGGAAAAAAATTATATTATTCCTCTAAAATTATCTAGAGTTTATAAAAAATATTTCCATAATATTTTGATATATTTTGTGAGAATTGAAAGTGGAATTTTCATTAAATAATGTTGAAGAACTCGAATTCATCAATTAAAAATGTAACTCTTGTATAATTAAAGAAAGATGAAAATTTGAATGCAATTAAAATCTTCTTGACGAGATGTTATAGTAATTGATTGAGAATATTTGAATTGCACACAATGCTATAAGTGATTAAATTGATAACGAAAGTTGAAGTGAGTTACTTCATGTTATGAGATTATAAAGAAATGTTTTCTTAGAGAAAGAGATTGTGAATAAAAAATTGAAATATTATTTGGAGATTGAATATAACATATTGTTGATCACTAGAACGAGATAGTTGTTAGAATGTAGAGGCTAGGCGAGACCCTTAGAAACTGGCAGTTGTTATTAATATGAATTTGAGAGCTAACCATTGTCGGTTGTGCATCTCTTGAGAAGTAGCCAGTTCGAGCTGACTGTCTCTTGTATTGGTTTAAGTCCGGTAGAGTAAAGCTAGCTTTAGGTTGTGATGATTTCTTCTAAAACAAACTAAAACGTAAGGACATGCACTAAGGGGAGACGTGATGAAATACGGGCAAACATGGGAATGAGGGCCTCAGTTGGTCCGCGGTGTAAGATAGTTTTCCTAGAATTATCGGGGTGTGATTGGGAGTGTCCCCAGCTCATCTGTGGTGTGGGATTCATCTTCGAAATTATCGGGATCGAGGCGACGCCTATGGGGTGTTTTAGGACTATATAGGCGCCATAGCTTGTGGTGTGAGATAGTTTCCCCGGAATTATCGAGATGTGATTGGGAGTGTCCCTAGCTCATCTGCGGTGTGGGATTCATCTCCAAAATTATCAGGGTGTGGGCCTAATACTCCCAGAACATCTAAACCTTATCTTAGTCACCGTAGTAGTAATTCATGGCAAGGGATCTAAACCTTTAATGTGGAGTACCTAGGTGCTTGCCCTCGGACCTATAAAGTATGGGATGCATACAATTCGAACAAGTATACATTAGTGTCATCATAGCGTAGACACCTGCATTAGGCATTAAGTCATTGCGTACACTGACATGTTTAAAGTAGTCACTCTTTTACACTCTGTTTACATTCAAGTTTGTGGTTGTTAAAGTATTAAAGAATCGTTATATTTTCGGCATAGCGAGGATGGCCGTGTATAATATTGCATCGGTTGTAAGCAACTGACGTGCCCACAGTTTCATATGCAAGACTTGGAATTTACAAGAAGATATAAAGATGAATTTGATGCTAATGATTACTTAAATGCTAAAGTTGTTACAATTGTATATTTACCATGTTGTAATTCATTTATTTATTTCGCTGCGAGTTGATGTAAAAGACTATGTTGTAATAAAAGCTTAAAATTTTCTTGTAAAATTGTACGAAGTGAAGTGTATATCCTGTTGAGCTACTAATTACCGTATTTTGGTATTCGGGACATTACAGGGGTAGTGCCTTACCCCCATCGGGCAATTTTCGGTCAACTCCATGTACATCTCTCTCTGTAACGGTGGGATGAAAAGCCCTGAGAATAAAGTAATTTGGAATACGAGCGCTCCACACAAGGTCCAGACCTTCTTATGGTTGGTCTACGAAGAAGTGATTTTAACTAGAGAAATTCTTGCTATGAAGGGAATGGTCATTGAGGTCTTTTGCCCCATATGTGGGAGAGGGGTAGAAACTGTTAGTCATCTCTTTCTTGAGTGTGCATACAATAGACAAATTTGGGATTTCCTCCTTATGGGCTTGGCCTAAACAGATATCCCCTATGAGTCTCTCATTTATGGGGAGAATTTAGAGATAATGAGGCTGCTCGTGTGAGACGGCGGGATTGGGATTGCTTAGTTGCAGCTTCTTTATGCGCCATTTGGTTTGATTGTAATGATTTGTGCTTTAGAAATTTCTCTTGTAACTTTGTTCAATTAATTTATAAAATCTTCTCGCTCACATCTTCATGGAATTCCATCTCAGGTGCTAGGAAGAAAATGTGTGCGAGACCTTTGTTCCCAAGAGATGGTGGTGGTTATGGCAACGATAACAACTGATTGGATGATGTCTTCCCGCCACACCTTAATCATTGCTCGGAGGGGTATGTTGGTGGAGTCAGTTTGTCACTTTTGGGGAGATGGATGTTGATGCTTGCTTACCTTTGAGGGTTCTTTTCAGATGTATTTGAATCTTTATGTATTTTGAGACTGTGTACTGTGAATTTTTTTGAGACTATATGTATCATCGTTGTACCTGTTTGAGATATATATGACTACCGATGGAAATTCTCGTGCCATCTTTATTTCAAAAATCTTACTCTTGTTTTCCTTCTATCTTTCTCCAACCTTTATTTTGATTGTCCATAGAATTGCTTCCTTCATTTGACTGTGATCAAATGTATAGATACCAGTGTAAGAAACAAAGATCAACTTTTTGTTAGGAATGTGGCACAGAAAAGTTGTTGGGCAAGGTAGCGATGAGCACAAACATATCTGATGAACAACCAATCTAGTAGATCATACAAATCACACAAAGATTTGTTCCGGTTTGGGCAAACCCTAATCTCGGGGAAAATACAGGGAAGTATTATTTAACTAGAGAAAATTACAAGAATTTAGTTACAAACTCACTTAGTAAGAACTATCTCTCGAGTCGCACTTACAATAGAATAAATATCAGTAAAGTACTTATCTCTCTCAGTGGAGATTATTACAATATATATAGATCTAGAGAAACCCTAAGTTTAGTCTTGATAGAATAACCGTCTGTTAATCATGTAGCAGAAGCCACATGATATGATCCGTACGATCTTACCTGGAGTTGAAGATGGGCTCAAACGATCACCTAGACCTAGGCCCAAAATAGTACCGGTCGTCGTAGGCGGTCGATGTCCAAAGGGGGCGGTCAACCGCCATCCTTTCTGTGTTGACTGTATTATTGATGATGTTGTTTGCTATTTTATGACTCTGTCTCGTCGATGCTTCGACCTTCTTACTTCGTTGTCTCTTCCTCTAATCTAAAAGTATGTAAGATATACACTCAACACTCTTTCTGTCAGGCCAGTTCGTAATCCTCATGGTTGCGATCATGATTGTGGCTTTAAATACAGCCAGCCTTAAAAAAAACTTGGCTTTCGCTCAAAAGTTTCCAGCTAAAATTTCTATTAAAGTAAAGAGTGTTAGGATTGTGGCTTCAAATACACTTAGGCACGAAGTTTGAAGTTGGAGAAGAAGAGGAGAACACAAAGCAGCAAGAAGAAGTCACCCAGCAGCTGCAGGCAGAAGTTGCGGTCGACCGCATACCCGACCGACTATACAGGTTTCCAACAGAGAGTGAGAAAGTCGACCGTCCAGTGTTCGGATCTTGGCAAGACACATTGCAGCCGACAAAAACTGGGTGAGGTTGACCGACAGCGGCGCTGTATATTATTTGGGCTTGGGCTAACAGATTTTGGGTCCAATAAGTTGTATTTGTGTTTACCTTTTAGGATTTTCTTGGGGGCTATAAACATAGCAATAGATGTAAACTCTTTGGTGTATCAAGTTGAGTCGTTATCATTGTACAACTTCAAGAGGGGTGAGTGTCGAGTGCTTCAAATGTAAGAGGGAGATTGAGAGTTTTGATCTCTTTGTAATCTTTGTATTTCTTAGAGAATAAGAAGTATTGGTTATCTCTGCTTATTATTGTAATCTTGTGAGATCTTGTGATTATTGTAGTGGCTTGTTCTTGGTGCATCATGTTCTTGGGCATTTCTGTTGCTTGTGGTGTGTGTTCCGCAATTAGCAGTACAAGTTGTACCAGATTCTCTACAAGTGGTATCAGATCAAAGGTTTCGTGATGGTCGATAGCAACTTAAAAGTTGAGAGGTTCGATGGGAGTGACTTCGCGATGTGGAAGATTCAGATTATAGCGTAAAGATCTAGATGGTCCGTTGTTTGATGAAAAACCTGAATGTACATATAAGAATGCAAAGATCTTGGTAGACTGGAATCGTTTGGATCAGAAGGAACTGGGACAGATTTAGTTGGGACTGAGCAGGAAGGTGTTATTTCATATCTCAAAGGCAATGACCATAAAGGAGGCTATGGAGATTTTTACGGATATGTAGGAGAAACCGTTGGCATATAATCAAATTTTTCATCTGAAGAAATTGGTTAATATGAAGTTGAAAGAATATGGTTCAATAGCAGAATATGTGAACAACTATTGTACGGTTTACAACTAGATAGAAGTTGCAAAATTGAACTTTTCAGAGAGGGGACTGTCATTGTTACTTCTATCGACTTTACCCAATAGTTATGGTACGGTAGAACAGACTATTATAGGCACTATGACAGATTCGATGATTCTACAGGATGTGGTGAGTAGCATTCGGAATGAGGATGTGAGCAAAGTGAGAAACGGAGGATTTTCATCATCATTTTCTAAGGATTTTGCAATATCAATTGAGAAGAGACGTGCGAGATCTAAGAGCAGTAGAAGAAGAAATGATCAGAGTAGTTCGTCTAAGAGTGGGTCTGATGACAGCGATGTGGGATATGGACCTAAGTGTTGGTATTGTCATAAGATGGGTCACATGATGCGAGTTGTAAGGCCTATCTGAAGAAGAACCAGGAAAAACGAATGAAGCAAAACCAAAGGAAGTCAATTGAGTGTCAATAAAAAATGGCGAGATATGCTTATCAACTAGGGAGGAGTTAGAAAGACAATATTGGTGTATTGATTCGGGTGCTTCTTTTCATTGCACTTCGAGGAGGGAGGTGATTGAGGACTACAAATATGGTTCTTTTGGAGAAGTGATCGTGGGGAACGGTCAGATGTGTCATGTACAAGGGGTTGGTATTATTCGCGTGAAAGCCAATGATGATCAGATTATTATCTTGCGGGAGACAAGACATGTCCCAGAATTGAAAGAAATTTTTATCTCAGTAGGAAGGTTAGATAAAAAGGTTATGTCTACTACAATTAGCAGTGGAGAGTGGTATATTGCTGCAGGTTCAATGATGATAGTAATAGGGAAGCGTGAGAGAATAATGTATTTACTTAGAGACGTGAGGGATGTTTAGTTGAATCTCAGCCGGAATCGAGTAGTAGGTTGTGTGGGATACAACCAAGTTCTTTCAGTTGTGGAGCGAATTCAGAGAATGTTGCAAATTTAGTGGGAGCTGCTGGCCATGAGAGGGATCCGAGAGAGCAAGACGTTGTTGTGGTAAGGGTTCTTTGTGAAATGGCAGAAGAAGTTTCAAGTCATTCTTGTGAGGTAGATAGCACTGGTATCGATATGCGGGCTGGTGTCAATGAGTGCAATCGAAATGAGGCTGTAGGGGTTGAACAATCTACGAAATTTATGGAGGCGTCGTCCACGGAGACTTTTAGTAAAGAAGGTGCATTGAGAGGCTTTGAACCATGTCTGGTGTTAATGGAGATTCTGTGAATTAGGGAGTCTTGTAATACGGAATCCAATGCGGAAGGTTATTTCTCCATTATTCATGCTCTATGTGATTGGTGGGGCACATCCTTCATGAGTCTATGAGGTGTGGTTGGTGCACTCCATGTGATGGAATGGTGGAATGGCTCTTCATGAGAGTGGGGAGTACTTGGATCTTTCATAGTTGTAGGAGACTGTGAATGATAATTGCGAGATAAAGATACAATAATTTTGAAGAATTGTATGTTTGGTCCAAGTGGAAGATTGTCAAGATTGTGGCCTCAAATACATTTAGGCACGGAATTTGAAGTTGGAGAAGAAGAGGAGAACACGAAGCAACGAGAAGAAGGCAACCAGCAGCTGCATGTAGAAGTGCTGCTGACTATCCATAGTTGCGGTCGATCGCACACCCGACCGATTGTATAGGGTTCCAACAGAGAGTAGGACAGTGGACTGCCAAATCAACCGTCCAGTGTTCGGGTCTTGGTGAGACACATTGCAGTCGATCGCAACTGGGTGTGGTCGACCGACAGCAGCACTGTATGTTATTTGGGCTGATGGATTTTTGGTTTAATAAGCTGTATTTGTGTTTATCTTTTAGGATTTGCTTAGAGGCTATAAAAATAGCAATAGATGTGAACTCTATGGTGTATCCAGGTAAACCGTTATCATCGTACAACTTTAAGATATGTGAGTGTCGAATGCTTCAAATGTGAGAGAGTGAGAATGTTAGTTGTGATCTCTTTGTAATCTTTATATTTCTTGGAGAATAAAAACTATTGGTTATCTCTACATATTATTGTATTCTTGTGAGATCTTTTTTTTTTTTTTTGAGGAAAAGGTGGAATAATGCCACCCTGTTTCATTAATAAGAGATTAATAAACAAACAGCCCCGAAGACTCGGGAGAACAAAGTACAGAGCAGGAAATAAAACATAACCCCCAACAAACCCTGGGGGATGGGTTACATCATCCAGCCTAACAAAACACAAAATACAAGGGCCGGAACAAAAGGTGTGGTAGCGAGATGGGTGCCCACTTATCAGTCCAGAGTTGGCCCAATCTCTATCTCCTCGTCATCAAAATCATCCACCTGGAAAACCCTTGCGATTCTCCCTCTGGCTCCTGAAGCAGCAGCTGTAGCCCAAAAGGAAATTAGATGCATAACATGAGTAAGATTACTAGAAATAGAATTACATGAAGCACGGAAATAAAAATTGTTTCTATCTAGCCATAACACCCATGTGGTAGCCGCAATGGCAATAAACCATGCATCTTTCATATCGTGACGGGATGAAGCAAATCTTGGGCCGACCCACAGATCCTCGTAGTCTCTTGGATATGCACTTGTACCTAGTGCTCTCAGCACCTCTACCATGATGGCCTTGCTTCTGGTGCAGTGTAGAAAAAGATGATTCAAATCTTCCAAGTGTGCGTTGCAGAACCCGCAATTAGTTGCAATGTGGGGTTGCCTCCTGGCAAGGTTCTCTCTCGTGAGTATGGCATTGTTGAGTACAAGCCAGAGGAAGACTCTAATTTTCAGGGGAGCTTTCGTCTTCCAAAGTACTGCTGCCCAGTTGGGTCTGCATCCCCGATAGTGAATCCGGTGGTAAAGAGATCTGACCGTGAACATTCCCCTCTTCTCAAGACCCCACTGCATGTGATCTGGCCCTTGGGCACATGTAACCCCAGACTGGACAATACGCGTCTGTAGTACATGCAATTGCTGTAGCAAACTAGGAGAAAGAATTCCTTGGAATGACGGTCTCCAAGTCCCTCTTTTCCATGCTTCCGCCACCAAAATATTTGGACGATTTGTAATAGCGAACAACTCTGGGAAATCTTCCTTAAGAGTATGAGGGCCACACCACTTATCCCACCAAAATCTGGTGGTACGACCATTGCCAATCACAGATGAAGTAACTGAATTGAAAGGACCACTGGCTTTAGCAACTCCTTTCCAGAAGCGAGAGACCTTTGCTCCGACTCGAAATCCTAAACTTCTAGTCCCTTTCCCTCGGAGGTAAGGTTGAATAAAGTCCTGCCAACCTTCCCCGCCGTGATGAAACACCTTCCACCACCACTTTCCCAGGAGTGCCAAGTTCATATCTCTGAGGTCAATGATGCCTAGCCCTCCGTGACTCTTTTTCATGCAAGCGATATTCCACTTAATGAGGTGGTAGCCTCCCTTATTTGAGTCGGCTCCTTTCCAGAGGAATCTTTTCCTGATGCGGTCAATCCTTTGGATCACCCACTTTGGGAGTTCAAAGAATGACATGTAATAAGTGGGCAAATTGGAGAGCACAGAGTTGATGAGTACCACTCTGCCCCCCAGAGAAAGAGATTTGCCTTTCCAACCGGACAGTCTGTCCTCCACCCTGTCAATAATCGGCAACCAGTCAGCTTTAGTGAGCCTCCCTGGCCGGAGCGGCAGCCCAAGATATTTGATTGGGAACTCTTCTATCGCACAATTGAGAATGGTGGCATGCTCCTGAGTTTCAACTCCTGAAAGTGAAATAGGCACCAGCGCACTCTTGTGGAAGTTAATTCTAAGGCCTGACCAGGCTTCAAAGCAGTAAAGAACCCCTTTAAAGCAAATCGTTTCCGCTCTAGATCCATTTCCAAAGATAAGGGTGTCGTCAGCATATTGAAGAATCGTGCATCCCTGATTAGTAGAGCTGCTGGCCACCGGTGCTATCCAACCTTTTCTTTGACAGTTGACTAGCATACCTCTGAGCACATCCGCTACAATGGTGAATAGGAGTGGGGATAGCGGGTCCCCCTGACGGAGTCCCTTCTTGCACGGGAACGACGGTCCGGGTCTCCCATTTACTGTAATTGCCGTTTTGCTAGAAAGTAGACATTGTTTGATCCATCTAATCCACTTGTCCCCAAAACCTCTACCCCTGAGAGCCTCTAGCAAACATTCCCAGTCCACAGAGTCGTACGCCTTCTCAAAATCCAACTTGAGGAGGAAGTTCTTGGAGTTGCTCTTGTGACAGTGGTGGATGACTTGTTCAGCAGTAGCCACACAGTCAAGGATACATCTGCCTTTAATGAATCCTGTCTGTGTTCTACTGATAAGACTGTCCATAATGCCACCCAGCCGGATAGCTAGGACCTTAGTGATGATTCTTGTGAGATCTTGCAATTATTGTATTGACTTGTATGTGGTGCATTTAGCACTACAACAAAAACTGTATTTAGCGGCATTTATACCCCGGCATTTTTGGAAAATGCCGGGTATAAATGTGCTATTTCCTGGAGAAGCTAAAACGGTTAACATGCACCGGCGCTTTTAATAAGCTCCGGGCTATTATAATATAGGCCGGCATTTATTAAACAAACGCCGGCCATTCTGGGTTTTTTTTTTTAACCCACGCCGCCTCTCCTATTTCCCCAAATCCCCTTTTTGCTAAACCCTTTCGGTCACGGGTCCATCTCTCTCTCTCCCCTCCCTCCAACGAAGTCTGTTCCCGCCATCGAACGACGACGTCGTCTCCTCCGCCGTTGTCCCGCCGTCGTCACCACCTTGTTGCTCTCGCCATCCACCTCTCCCGCCGTCATCAGGTATTATAATTGTTGCTCTCGCCGTCCACCTCTCCTATCGTCATCATCTTGTTGCTCTCGCCGTCCACCTCTCCCGCCGTCAACGGTATCTAATGGGCGAGGTAAGGATCTAGATGAATGACCTTTTAGCATTACTTTTTGTAATCTGAATTTGATTGATAATAATATTTTTCCTTTCTGTAGGTGCTGTCAGTCGGTGCCGATGTTGGTGAAGTTGAAGCAGGAAAGAAGGTATGATTAATAACTATTAAGGCTTTTAGGTGGGCTTAGTGCAATTGCACCTTCTCTTCTCCTATTACACCTTGAATAGGAAACCCATTAATGCAATAAAGGTTGCCTTCTCTTCTCCTCTTCTCATTTGCTTGTTATCTGCTGCGCTGGAGAATGGTTTTAGTTTCCTATATATTTGGCACTAGAATAGTTGAGGTTTAATAAGACCATATAATCTCGTATGTAATCTGTAATTGGATTGAACTATAATTCATCAGGATGGTTTTTAAATGCCAATTGGATTAAACTATAATTCATGTCACCCATTATGTATTTTTTCAGTCTTGCAAGGTTTCAGTTGTTTGTAACTTTGTATGGATTGGGAAATCATAAAATATCTTTTAGTATATCGGTCCCAACAGCATTTTTTGTATTTCCTGGTTTTGTGCCATTGAGGAATTTCACTTCCATAATTCATTACAATTCGCCACTAATTGATAGCAGAATTGTATATTTGAAGTCATAACTCTTAGAATGAGTGCATTCTGATAAGTAGAATTAGGGAGAGAATAGTAACTTATCTCAAGTCTGAGTGACTTTATAAGCAACATTATATACATATTAAAGTTATATGCATCCAACAACCATCATGAACTTTTCATTCAGCAATCAATTACAAGAAACCAAATGAAGTCCATAATAATAAATTTGAAATTTTATAGATAAATTCTCAGGAATTGTTACCTTTCTGAATATTTTGTTGTTGTTTCCTTCCTATTTGAGAACTGTTACTTATCAGAATATACGCTATTGCTTTTAAATTCATTTACAGCATGTAACTATGGATTTATTGAATCTGAGAGTGAGATCCCTAATTTACTGAATTTGTTCTACTCTTTTGTACCTATGTTGATTTAGCTTGCACAACCTTTTGAATTATTGGTGGATTATCTTTATAATTGAATTACAAGTTTACTTTGTGGACATTGGCTATCATTAATGGATGCATTATTACACGAAGGAGTTGATCTCCTTGTTGCTTATATATTGTCATTACTTCAACTACAAATTTAAACTTGATCTTCTCCAAAATTTTTATACTTCAGTCAGATTATCTACGGAAAGTTTCTCTTAAAATGCTTTCCATGGAGACAAAGGCTCAGCCGTCACCTCCACTTAACCAGACAATGTCAAATTCCAGTGTTGTGAATCAAAATCCTGCAGATCCTGGTATTTATTTGTTTCATTATTATTATGTCAAGATCCTGTAGATCCTGGTATTTATTTTCAAAATGTGAGGCTAATATTGTTTTCTGTTCAGGTCTTGCATCCATACCTACAAAGATGCATTTATACGCTATTGCTTGTGGCTTGCTCTAGAAGATGCAACCATAACCAACGGTTGCCTCTGGGCTATTCCTGGATCGCAAAAAGTAACTTTCCTACTTATATTGTTTCTTATTTTGGTTATTACTGATAGGCACATTATATAATTTATGCCCTTTATTTCTATTTCTCCAATTGATCTTAGATGGCCTTGTGAGGAGGTTTGTAAGAGATGAAAATGGAGTTCACTTTGATCGTCCTTCACCAAAATATGATCAGAAAGAGTTTGTACCACTCGAAGTAAAAGCAGGATCTTTGGTAGTTATACATGGTGACCTTGTGCATCAAAGGTAATTTTGTGGAAGTTTTTTCTTTTATACTCTTTGACGAGCTATCTAATATTTAACTTATTATTCTAATTATTGTTTATGATAGTTTCGAGAATAACTCTCCCAGTTCTAGGCATGCACTGAGCTTGCATGTGGTGGATACTGATGGATGTACATGGGCCAAAGATAATTGGTTAGCATATGCCAAAGCTTAATTTCTAGCGAATTTCTCATTATATATTTGGATTTTTTAACTTGTTATATTTAATGTGATGCACATGATGCCTAGAAAAATCTGTTATTTTATTTAAATTGTTACTTTTATGTATGCATTTATAGGCACCATTGATTTGATTAAAATGATATTACAAGTCTGTTAACTAATGGAAGTGATACGTGGATGTTAAAGTTCATAGTTTCTAATCTTTAAATCCCATCAACAACGTTTGACTGTAATGTAAATGATTATATCATCAATCATCATTTATCTGAACATGCCTAACCATACTCAGGATATTTAATAATCACAATCTTCTAAATGACAGTAAGTCATCAGATAATCTTAGCGCCAATTTAATTTCTCTTGTCTTAATATTCTCTCTATTGCTAATTCCTTTCAAGAAACTTTATTGCCCGAATATTTTCTCTTATGGTCCAATCTAAAGATTTGGGCATCACCACCATTACATACAAATCATTTGCCAAGGCCAATGGTAGAACCTTAATCCATCAATATGTCATGTATGTGCATGATGCTAAATTCTCCATCTTGATTGTAACGAACCATGCTTCCGTAGAAACACTCTCCATTCATTCAATATCAAACTGGAATTCAATAACTAGACGAGTTAAATCAACACTTCCTTTTTTTTATACCAACTCGTCTGGTTTATTGTGGATCATCCTATTATCCTAACGTCAAATTTAAGATCAAGGCAAAACTTGAAATATGACCCACCATGAACGAACATGATTTCCTCTAGCCATGAATCTATAGAAGTCGACCATCTCATTACTTGAAAGAAATTTGCTCGCTTTCTATGGAATTTGTGGCACTTTTTCTATTTTCATTATTTATTTTTTCCCCTTGTACTTGTTCTTCAATGAGTTACTATGTTTGCATCATTAGATTGAGTAACAAATGTATCTAACACGTCTCATCGATATATTATATTGAAAAATGACACTGGCTAATTTTAATTGCTACTACTCATTCAATTGTAGTAGCTTGTTCATATTGTGGAAGGCACTGATTCATTTTTCTGTTACTTTATCAAACCTGTTATACCAGGATCAGAAGGAAAACTGACCCAGAACCCATCTACGTATCTTGAAAAGCGTCCACCTACTGCATGGATCGTCAACTAGGGTCTTTGATCTCATCCGGGAAGCTGCTGCTGATAATGTACTTGTATTTAACACCCAAGATGGGTTTATGACCAAGAAAATAGATGAACTTGTAAACCTATCGTTGTGACAAGAAAATAGATGAAAGCACTAGCAATGGAGTGAGTGAATAACCTCAGTCTGATGTTTATAAAAAATAAATAAAAATTTATAAAAATGTTTGAAAAACGCCGGGGAATTTTTTCCCCCAAAAAATAATAATAAATTAAAAAAATAAAAAAAAGTATACGTCGGTGTTTCCTAAACGCCGGAGTATATATATTACACCAACACCGGCGTTTTCAAAAGCGCCGGTGTAGGCCGCCAAACAATACCTGGCACGCACTCCACCGGCGCTTGTTGTGGTGCTTTTCCAAACGTCGGTAGGATATTTACCTGCGTTTATAAACGCCGGTGAAGTCCCAAGAAAGCGTCGGGAAAGCCCTTTTCTGTTGTAGTGTAGTTCCCGGACTATTCTATTGTTTATGGTATATATTCTGCAATTAGCACTATAAATAGTATCATATTTTCTACAAAGAAGGATAAGGAAGATTTCAACTTTGAAATGCAGTCCCACAACCAGGTTCAAGAATTTAAACAAGAACGAGACCACAGTAGGAGTTCCATTGGCTCCTTTGGGTGATACTGTTGCCACAGGATTGAAGTTAGACAATCAAATTACCATTGCCAGAGGGGTCGATCTTTATGTAAAAACTAGTGCAGTTCATGTTATTTAACCTTACTCGTTTCAGAAGTAAATTTCTAGGTTATATATTCCATTCCTTTGATTTTATACAGATAAGCGTAATTTGCTCGCATTTAAAAAATCAAAACTCAAACCTTCTATTGAAATTAAACTTGATTTTGAGTTAGGATTAATTATGGGTTCATAATCCAAACCCAAAATTAAGCCCAAGTTCTAGAGAGTCTCTAGAAACATCATAAAATATTATCACCTCCTCTAGATGTTCTAGAGAATTCTATAAAATAATTGTCTAAAGATTGTGTAGAAAATTCTAGGAATAAAATCTAGATATTATGGTAGAGAGTTCTAGAAAGATATTTTGTAATCTTGGAGCCTATAAATAGCTCCTTCCTCTCCCATTTGTACACAAGTTGAACAAATAAATAAAAAGCAAGTTAAAGAAAGAGTGTTCTTCATAAGTTCTCTAATTCTCTCTTTTCTAAGTATTCTTCCATATCATTCTTCATACTTAGAGGATTTCTTCTCTTGGTTTCACTCGGGTTTCTCGGGTATTACGGTCTTGGGCTAGTGCTAAGCACTATCGGAGTTTCTCTACATGGTATCAGAGCCATTCTAATCTTGTGCTCATCAAGATCGGGGTTTAAGAGAGCTCAGTTTATTCTAAGTATGGAATCAATGGGTCGTGTCGTTGGATTGGGAATGGAGATCTTAAACCAATCTAACTACCGGTTATGGAAGTCATGTATGGAGTCATACTTGGTTAGTAAGGACTTATGGGATGTCGTCGGCGGTAGTAGCACAACACCACCAAGGGGAGATGCTGCAACAGCGGAAGCGACAAAGGAGTGGACACGGAAGAATGCCAAGGCGGAGTTTGCTTTGAAGAGGTCAATATCCTCGGGAGTATTTGAGCATGTCTCAAGGTGCACATCCGCAAGTTCCATATGGAAGGCGCTAGATCAATTGTTCAACAAGAAGAATGAGGCTCGGTTACAACTATTAGAGAATGAGCTGGCGAATGCGAAGCAGGGGGAGTCTTCAATCTCAGAGTTCTTTATCAAGGTAAAAAACCTTTGCTCAGAGATTAATACTCTTAATCTGGAGGAGTCGATTTCAGAAGCTCGGATGAAGCGGTCTATTATTCGTGGTTAACGACCCGAATATACACCGTTTGTTACTTCAGTTCAAGGATGGGCTACACAACCTTCCATGGAGGAGTTCGAAAATCTACTAGCTTCGCAAGAATCACTAGCCATGCAAATGGCGGGAGTTAAAGTCAATGATGACTCGGGGAGCGCGTTTGTAGCTCGGAGGCAACAAAGTTTTAGAGCCAAGTTCAAGGATAGTGATACAAAAAATAATGATGAACGAGAAAGATATTCTATGGGAGACAAGAAGCGATTCAAGTGCTACCGGTGTGGGAAACTTGGGCACTTCAAAAAGGATTGCCGAGTGAAGTTGAAAGAAACAAATATGGGGAATCAAAGGGTCACACTGAAGACGAAGCATGGGGAAAATGTTTCACGGTGGAGGCTGCATCTTCAGGTACCACTACAACCAAAAATCTAGAAAATGATTGGATTGTAGATTCTGGTTGTAGCCATCATATTACCAGAGACGAGAAGTTATTTTCCAGTCTTCAGCGCCATGACGGAAAAGAAGCCATCATTACCACGGATAATTCAATCCACCGCGTTGAGAAGAAAGGAACTGTTGTCATTAAAGGAGATGATGGAAGCCCAATAACTCTCAAGAATGTATATCATGTTCCTGGAGTAAGGAAGAATCTTCTCTCTGTGGTAAATGCGGTGGACTCAGGTAACTACGTTTTATTTGGCCCAAGTGACGTCAAATTCTTAAAGAATATTAAAGAGTTAAAGGCGGATGTGGTTCACACCGGAGCACGAGTTAAAGATCTATATGTTTTATCGGCCTCCAACTCATATGTTGAGAAGATGAGCACCAATGATAATGTCTTTATATGGCATGCTAGACTTAGTCATATAAATATGACTAAACTCAAAGTTATGGTAAACAAGGATTTGGTTAATGGGCTCCCAAGGTTGAAGATTCAAGATGAAGGAAGACTTTGTGAAGGTTGTCAATATGGAAAATCACATAGGCTTCCATTTGACAACTCCACTTCACGATGCAGCGCTCCGTTGGAGAGGATCCATAGCGATTTGATGGGTCCAACAAGAACACCCTCCTATTCCGGGTTTCGTTACATGTTGTTGTTCGTTGATGATTTCTCACAGTACACCTGGGTATACTTTGTGAAGGAAAAATCAGAAGCATTTTCAAGATTTCAAGAATTCAAGGTTACCGTGGAAGGCGAGTTATGTCGGAAGATCAAGACCCTAAGGACGGACAATGGAGGAGAGTTTATGTCAAAGGAGTTCCTCTCTTTTTGTCAAGAGCATGGTATCAAGAGGGAATTTACATGCCCATATACACCTCAACAAAATGGAGTAGCAGAAAGGAAGATCCGACATCTATGCGAAACGTGTAGAAGCTGGCTACATGACAAGAATTTGTCTAAAGCCTTATGGGCGGAAGGCATGAGATGTGCAGCATATGTCATCAATCGAATGCCACTAAGTCCGAACAACATGAAGTCTCCTTATGAGATGGTTCATGGGAAGAAGCCAACGGTGAAACATCTCAGGATATTTGGATCAATCTGCTACGTCCATGTGTTCGACTCTCAGAGAACAAAGTTGGAGGCAAAGGCGAAGAAATGCATATTTGTCGGTTATGATGAACAAAGAAAAGGGTGGAGGTGCATGGATCCTGAGACACATAGGTACGTCGTGTCTCGTGATGTTGTCTTTGACGAAGTTTCCTCATATTATGGACAACCTCAAGTCTTGGTCGAACAAGAAGGTGGAGATTCCTTCAAGGTTGATGAACCAGTTCCTCAAATGCCAAGTGAGAGCGGAAGTCTTGAAAAAGAGACGCAAGGTGAAAGGGGGAGCACTAATCAAGAGGAAGATGATGATGAAGATCATGGTTCCATGGCTAATCAAAGGCCTAAAAGGAACATTGTTAAGCCTGCCCGGTTCAGAGATGAAAGGTTTGTCACTACTTACTCATGTTATTTTGCCGCTCCATTAGATGAAGAAGAGCCATCATCTTATGATGAAGCTAAAGGTGTTCAAGAGTGGGAGACCGCAATGGAAGAGGAGATGAATGCCCTTATAAAGAATGAAACTTGGGATTTGGTTCCGAAAACCAAGGATGTTCAACCCGTTTCATGTAAATGGGTGTATCGAATTAAGCGGAAAGCGGATGGAAGCATTGATAGATTTAAAGCAAGGTTGGTTGCTCGGGGGTTCTCTCAGAAGTATGGAGAAGATTATGATGAGACTTTCAGTCCTGTGGCTAAGATGACTACGGTACGTTTACTTCTATCTTTAGCCGCAAGCTTTGGTTGGAAGTTATGGCAACTAGATGTGAAGAATGCGTTTCTATACGGTGAGCTTGATAAGAGTATCTTCATGGAGCAACCACTTGGTTTCAAATCACGAGAGCATCCTGATTATGTGTGTAAGCTTAAGAAGGCTTTGTACGGGTTAAAACAAGCTCCTCGAGCATGGTATGGAAAACTTGCTCAATTCCTTCAGTTTTGCGGTTATGTACCATCAAATTCGGATCCAAGTCTATTCCTCAAGAAGAATGGAGGAGTCCACGTGGTAGTTCTTCTTTACGTGGATGATATGATAATCACCGGAAACGATGATGCTGAAATTGCTCGTCTACAAGAGGATATGTCGGTGAGATTTGAGATGAAGAAGTTAGGTGAGTTGAATAACTTTCTTGGTTTGGAGGTTGAAAGGGTAAAGGATGGAATCTTCATCGGTCAACAAAGCTATGCAAGAAGGATTGTTGAGAAGTTCAGGGTACACGAAGGAAAGACACGTACTACTCCGATGGATGTGAACATAAGGCTTAAGCGCGATGAAGGGTCCTTGCTACCCGATCCTCGACCTTATCGCTCTCTTGTGGGAAGTCTTCTATATTTAACCATTACAAGACCTGACATTGCCTTCGCGGTAGGTCTCATAAGCCGTTTTATGCAAGAACCAAGGAAACCACATTTAGAAGCGGCAAAGAAGATCTTGAAGTATGTGAAGACAACTCTTGGCATGGGTTTGGTGTATAAGTACAATGCCAAGACCTCTCTTCATGGCTTCACAGATGCTGACTTTGGTGGAGATCTTGATGATCGAAGATCAACTTCAGGCTATGTGTTCTTATGTGGAGACACAAGTGTTTCATGGTGCAGCAAGAAGCAAGCAACGGTGTCATTGTCTACCACTGAAGCAGAGTATAAAGCGTCAACACTCGCAGCTCAAGAGTGTATATGGCTTCGAAGACTCCTTGAAGATTTGTTCGAGCCAATCAATAAGCCGGTTGAAATTTATGGAGATAATCAAAGTGCTATCAAGTTGGCTAATAATCCGGTGTTTCATGCAAGGACGAAACATATCGAGTTAGAGCATCACTTCATAAGGGAGAAGGTGCTTGATGGAACAATTGAAGCTTTGGAAGTTCGAAGCGATGACAACGTTGCAGATATCTTCACCAAGTCGTTACCAAAAAGTAAATTCGAGTTACTTCGCTCAAAGCTCGGTATGGTTGACAAAATCAAGTTTAAGGGGGAGTATTGAAATTAAACTTGATTTTGAGTTAGGATTAATTATGGGTTCATAATCCAAACCCAAAATTAAGCCCAAGTTCTAGAGAGTCTCTAGAAACATCATAAAATATTATCACCTCCTCTAGATGTTCTAGAGAATTCTATAAAATAATTGTCTAAAGATTGTGTAGAAAATTCTAGGAATAAAATCTAGATATTATGGTAGAGAGTTCTAGAAAGATATTTTGTAATCTTGGAGCCTATAAATAGCTCCTTCCTCTCCCATTTGTACACAAGTTGAACAAATAAATAAAAAGCAAGTTAAAGAAAGAGTGTTCTTCATAAGTTCTCTAATTCTCTCTTTTCTAAGTATTCTTCCATATCATTCTTCATACTTAGAGGATTTCTTCTCTTGGTTTCACTCGGGTTTCTCGGGTATTACGGTCTTGGGCTAGTGCTAAGCACTATCGGAGTTTCTCTACACCTTCCACTCTTTATCCATCATCAATCTTTGAATATAGAAGCCTGAATCCCCAATGCGATCAACTTTGTGCATGTCAGAACTCTTAATTAAAACTCGTATTTCTTTCTTCCTTCCATCCTTCCTTTCTTTCTTCACACTTTCTTATTTTATTTTATTTATTTATTTTGTAGAAAGGGTTTTTGGTTGTTAGAGCAAGAGAAAGACGAATAATCAAAGAGTATAAGAGTAATTTTTGTTATCTGCATTAAGTTCGTTACACGGAGAAAGTTGTCCAAAAAAGCATGAGCGCATATATATTGCATGTTGAGGTGTTTCCCTTAGTATGTGACTCTTTATTTATCAATTTTTTATCTATCAAAACAAACGTTTCACTCTTTGGCTTGCTTTGCTTACTAGGAATTTTTACGCTACAAAAGTCAAGGTGATCTGCAGCGGAACTAGGGTATGGCGGAAATTATGGGCGAGCTGAATGTTGTAAACATTAATGTGGATAAAATATCCGTGTATATGATTGTTTTACTTCCATTAGAAGAATCCATAACTGAGACTAGCAAGTAGTAAGTGTTCTTGATTTCAAAATAATATCAAATCTAAGCATTGATATCATGTAGGCTGGCAAAGGTGATCTTGATGTTGCTGAGGTCCCTCCGAACAATTAATATGCTTCACAGGAATGGCGCAAACAAAACTACTAAACATGATGATGCAGTAAGCGAGACAGTGGTTGTTGATTGAATTGTCTGATATGCTTGAGAATGAGTTAGGTACTGAAAGTAGTGATTCCGTTACAATCGAAGATGAGAAAATGCCAGTTGATCATCGTTCAAATGTCGTTCATAATGGTTCTAAATCCATAGAAGATAAGTTTGTGATTCTAGAAACTTTCAAAGCTACAAGAAAACGATAGAGGTTTTTTGGAGAGAGGTTCATCTAGTTCAAGGGTTGACAAGGTGGAAAGGAGATAGACGGAAACAGTATTTTTTCTTCTTCTTCTAATTAACAAAAACAACCTTGTGGGTCGTACATTGCGCACAGTCAGTGGCGGAGCCACACCAAGCTCAGAGTGAGTGGCCGCTCTTCCTGATCTTGGGCAGGGCCGGACCAAGGATAAAGCAACCAAAGCTAGGGCTTTAAGCCTCAAAAAAAATTTATCTAAAGAATAAAGGCCTCCTCACATACCCAAAAAAAAAGGAATATGCCTCCTCATATACCAAAAAGCCCGAAATTAATTATAGTAATATAATAAATGGTTTTGCATCTCAAAAAGCCCGAAAGATAACATTTAAATAAAAATATATTAATTTTAACAAAATATTATTATAAGCTTTTAAAATGCCTCATTTCGGAGTTCGCTTTGGCCCTCAATAAATATTGGGCCAGCCCTGGGCTTGGGCGCGCAGCTCCCTTGTAAAAAAAATTATTTTAATTTTTTTAAATGTAAGTCCATACAGCTCGCTCTCTCTGAGGCCCACACTCACACACTACCCGACCCGATCCGCTCCCTCTTTTCTTACGCTGCTCTCTTCTACATTTTAAATTTTCTTTTCTCGATGTCCTCCAAAACCTAGCTTCGAAACCCTCAATTCCCCTCTCAAATCCTCCTTCCTCAAATTCTCACTGGCATCTCTGTCGGCTCCTCAACGCCGTTATAGTTATCTCCGAATGCATCGAAGTCGACGAGTCGCTCATCTTCGAAGGCGTTAAGTTCCCAAGTCGCTCATCTGCCAAGTGCCAAGGCGTCGTCTTCATTTCCAAAAAATCTCGCAAGGAGTTCGGTCGTCATCTTCACAGTCAGAGTCAGGTATAATTCATATTTAAAAATATGAGATAATTATTTGAGATTTGATATTGTTCAAAAAATATATTTTTTTTTAAAAAAGATTTGAGATTGTTGAGAATATGAGCGGATGTTGCGGATCTAGGTTTGAAGTTTGATATTTGAGAATATGAGAAAATTTGAGATTGAAGTCACAAGTCGCAATTTCTATTGAGATTTGAGATTGTTAAAACTTATAAGTAAGCTTAAGATTTAAAGTATTAGTATCAGATGATTTCTTATGAGATGTTATTAGAAAATTTAGTGACCATTTAGGCCCTTTTTATAGAACACAGTCTAAATAACTAGGAAATTGATTTTCTATTATAATTGTTTCTAATTGATCAGTAGCTTATCCTTCTATTTAGGCGTGATTGTTTCTGATGAATTCGGTTTTGCTCGTCATTAGGAAATAGGAATGAAACCTAACTTTTTAAGGTATGATGCAATTATAAGCTCACTACCTTAATTGAAAGACACGCTGTTTGTTTGATACTAATTTAATTTTTAATAATATTCAAACAGTTATGGATGAAATTTTTTAGATCTAGTGATTTCGTTCTCGGCGGATGAAAATCTTGGCTCCGCCACATTCCGCAGTTAATTGTCTAATACATTAGGGATTGTTTTACAGATAAAATACAATAAGTTTGCTTTACACAATATCAATATACAATAATTGTTACATTACACAAGCTTAAATCGAGATATTGTAGCTCCAATTCCTAGATGCTCCTCAATAAAAGCCTACCAATACAATCAATCTGCTTCCCAAAATCTATAAAGTTGTGCCTTTGGGTGAGCCCTCACTCAGTAAGTAACATTCTTAGTCTCTAAACTCGAGACTTGACTAGCGGAATTATATTGTTAAGATTATTGGATGAGAATAATTTTTCATTGATTGATTTTAATAATGAGTACAATGTGTTTTCTATATATAGGAGAGAATAGAAGACTAAACTGATACATAACTAATATGGGACTAAACTAATATATCATCTAACACCACCTCTTAAACTCAAGTTGGTTCAAGCAACAAGAGTTTGGAATACTGACAATGTTGATGTGGAAGGAACGACAAATTGTAGTGCAGTGACGGCGCTTGATGGCGCATGTGAAGGAAATGAGTTACTGCGGAAGGAAGTAGTGGTGGCGCACTGTTGATATCTCACCCCGAACAGTGGCATATCTCGATCTGTGATGGGATCTCACCCCTGACTTGGGAATGGTCGATGGTAGGATCTCACTCCAAACATGAGAATTGTCGATGATGATGGGATCTCACCCCATACTTAAGACATAGTCGATGATGGGATCTTACCCCTGAACTGAGAAATAGACTGATGAGATCTCACCCCTGACTTGAGAATTGTTGATGATGGGATCTCACCTCGAGCTTGAGAATTTTCGATGTGGTGGGATATCATCCCAGAACTGAGAACTGGATGCTGATAACACCCCCTCTCAAACTCACGATCAATCAACCGGAGTGAGTTGATGATTTGGATGTAGAAGCACAATAACCTGCAAGAAAGGTTTTTTTTTTTGGAAAAAAAATGGGTTTGGGTTGCGAGCCGGGTTTGGGTATTATAGGAGTTAGGGTTTAGAATATTGGGTTCGGGTATGGGTATGCAGTGGTTGGATGGAAGTGGGATTTGGGTCGGGTATGGAGTATAGGGTATGATTTTTGAGTTGTCGGATTCAGTTACGATCAAGAAGTTGGAGATGGCGAAATCTGATTCAATGACGGAATCGGAAGGGGCTAAAAAGGAAGGATCGGAGGCGAAGGGGAGGCGGTGAGATTTGGCAGAGCGGAGGATGGAGGATTGGCGAGAAGGGGGGCAGTTGGAGTGGACTTTGGCGATGCCGCCGAAGGAGGCCATGGCGACCGCCATTGAGGTTTCGGAGATAGTGTCCATGGGGGAGTCGACGCAGGGTATAAAGAGGGGGGAGGTGCTTCGAGATGTGAGTCGAGAGATCGACGGTGATGGCGGGGAAGTCGATGAAGCCGGGGTGGAAGATGACGTCATCGTAGGTGTAGGAGTAGCCTTTGGAGAATAGGCGAGCGGCGGTGAAGCCGTCATCGAGACCGGAGGAGGCAAAGTGGTTGTTCATGGCAGTGGGTTTCTAGGGTTTTAGGATGGAGTGTGTTTGGAGTTGGCGAAGGAGAGGCTGGCGGCGAATGAGGAGAAGGAGAAAGAAGAGCTGAAGGGTGTTGACTTCAGGATGGTGTTGAGTGGTGCCGCCAGAGTATGTTGCGGTGGTTGTTGTTGATGACAGCTAGGATTTTTTAATTTTGTTGGTTTGATGATGGCTAGGGTTTTGGACACTTGATCAGGAGAGAGAGATGTCGGGAGGTGGTGTGATCCCAATGAAGGCGAGAACCACTCCACCTCGACGACAATGATCAAATTAGTATAGGCCTTATAGTACGATAGGCTCTAATACCATAATAAGATTATTGGATGAGAATACTTTTTTATTGATTGATTTTAATAATGAGTACAATGTATCTCTTATATATATATGAGAGAATAGAAGACTAAACGGATACATAATCAATATAGAACTAAACTAATATATCATCTAACATATATAACAATTAAAAGTAAAAAACAAGTTAGAACCATGGTTTCAAAACTCAGTACTGTCTTGGGTATCAGCTGCCATTTCTTGGCTGTATCGGCCATATTGGAAGCATTATTACGCAAATTTCGAGTCCGACTTACACGTCGCATCTTGGTATTTGGCTTGAGATTTTGATACCATTGTTAATTAGAACAATAAAAATTGGCAGTTAATCGAGAATAAATGAACTAAATATCATTATTTAATGTGTAGATTATAAATGTCCATACCTTGAAAGAGAATACGTGAACTACAATTGATTTAAACAAGAAATTTTGGATATCAGAGAAGGCTACTCTGAATGTGCATGGCTTCTCAATTTAACTAGACTATACTCGATGCTGTGTTTTCGAAGATGATTCTTATATTTCTTCCAATTATTTTACTATTATCATCATATATATAGAGAGAGAGAGGAGTGATCCAATGAGAAACATTTTAAAATGAGAAAATGAGAAACATTAATTTTAACCATTGGATTAGAGAGGATTGAGATGAATGACTCTAATTCATTTGGACTAGTAATTAAAAAAATCGGTTTATTTTAACTAATCTATCAAAAACATAAACCGGTTTATTTGGGTTCTTGTTGGGTTTCAGGAGGGTATATATATATAGAGGAGTGATTGAGATGAACCCAAATAAACCGGTTCCAATTTATAAACCCAAATAAACCGGTTCCAATTTGCTTGTTAAGGTGAGACCTGATTTGCTTGTTTCGAAGTGGGAGCAGTCTCTGCCCATGAATGCTGGAAATAACCGAACCCCTGTTGGTTCTACCTGCAGAGCATCTAGAAGTGAAGCATCAGGATTGCTATTAACTTGCCATTTACCCGTAGCAATAAAAGTAGCTAAAGCATAAGATTCCTATGATCTGATCCACTATGACCAGAGTGCCCCTTAATTTATCAAAACCTCAACCTTGTTTTACATATATACACATAAAGTAATACACGCATACACACCCCTCTACGCATCTATTGGTAATTTCTGGTTGTGTGTAATTTTCATGCACACCTTGTAATGCTATTTTTTGTTTTAAGTATCGCACTAAAGGAAATTGTTGGCGTTGTCCATCACATGGAGATTTTTAAATGTTGGCATTCTTTACTTGATCTGTGTAGTAGGCCCTAGAAATAACATCTAAAGCTTAGAAGTGAAGTTTCCATGAATCATCTAATTTCAATACTATAGCTATAATCTCTGTTTTTAGCATCACTTTAAATGTTGGCATTCTTTACTTGATCTAGCTATATATATATGGGGTTAAATATTGTAATATATATTTAGTTTCATATCGGGTTATGTATCAGTTTAGTTTTTGGTTCCCTTCTATATATACGAGTCATTGTTCTCAGTTATAATCAATCCAATAATCCAATAATATTTCTCAATCTCTCTGATAACCTTAACATGGTATCAGAGCAATAATATTTTTTTCTTCTTTTCTGTTCTTGCTGTCCTCGACAATCACAACAATCATCAACAATCCCAACTTTTCATCAGGCGTCAACAAAACCCAATTTTTCATCAACATCAACAACAAGAGAATCAACAAAACCCAACTTTCATCTAAAAGCAAGAGCATCACACCCCCTCACTTCTTCAACAAACAACCATCAACAACAATCATCGACGGTCCTCAACATCACCATCAACGGCAATCATTGGATTGATTACAGACCTTACCAACCCAACATCGCCATCTACCCACCGAATCCAACACTAGCAACATCAGCATCTACCCACCGAACACAAATCCCCAACTCTCATCAACCTCCCTCCAAACCCAACATAGCCATCGAACTCCCCATACCGACACTCCAAATCCCGACCCTAGCCGCCACCTACCTCAAACCCTAGCTGCTAACTTCTAACCCCAAAACCTACTTCACTGCACACACAAAAATCCCCACTCAAACCCTAACCCGTTTTGTTTCATACCCAAACCCTGTTTGTTGTTGTTTGCCAAAAAAAAACGAACATCCAAACCCGATATCCACATTAGCCAAACCCAATACCCAAACCCTGTTTGTTGTTGTTTGCTACTACTGTCATAGTTGCCGCAAGTCGAAAAAAAAAAAGAAAACAAAAAAAAAGCAAAAAATAAAAATAAATTTTTTTTGCAGGTACTCTTTCTTCTCCAATGGAACCTCAATCTCAATAGCTTTCCCGATACATTCTCCACCAGCTTCCCCGCTGCTACATTTCCCTATTAACTCTCCCTCACATCCTGATCTCCATCTAGATTCAAACAAATGCAGCATCGACATCATTCTGATTCCGGCATCCTCCCTTCTCCCAACGTCATCCTCACCACTACCACACCCCTTCCGCAACTGGTAGCACCATCCAGCTCCCTATCCCAGTCCCAACACTAGCAGCAGTTCCATCCTCATTTCGATCTCTGCCACAGTGACATCCATGGGCGGAGCTTAGTGACCCCCCCCCCCTCCCAAAACAAAAAAAAAATCAAAACACCCTTCGTACTATTGAAAATTTTGAAAAAATCCCAAAAATATTATGGTTTGCCCCTCCAAAAATTGAGTTTTATGATTTAGCCCCCCTAAAATTTATGAAAAAATCCTTATATATCTATATATAGCCATAAGATTTTTTCTTGGGCCCCTGGGCAAAATTTTTCTGGCTTCGCCCCTGGTGACATCAGTCTCATTCCTCCTCGCAGCACATCTTCCCTTACATCCTCGGCCATGACCGTTACTCCAACCTTGCTGACTCCTGCTGAATAGGCTAATCTCCAGCATCACCTCGCTCTGCTGGAACTCCAACTCTTAGGTTAGTCTATCACCGTTGGCTCCTCTGCCCATGCATTCTCTGTTACTCTCGATATGAATTATTCCTGCATTTTAGATTTTGGTGCTTCACATCATCTTACTAGTAATTATACACTGCTCACCACCAGCACTACCCTTCTCTCTCACTCTCCATCCTTACACATTGCCGGTGGCTCACAACTTCTCACTACACACTCGGGGTCTATTAGCTCTCCCTCTCTTATGTTGCCCTATGTTCTTTATGCTCCTCATTTATCCATGAACCTTATTTCTATTAGTGCACTGTGCGATAGTGGCCTTGTTGTTACATTTAATTCTTTTGGTTGTTCTATTTCTGATTCTCACACTGGTCAGTAGTTTGGGCGTGCTAATCGAAAGGGTCATCTATATCACCTAAATTTTCTTCATGCACATAAATCTCATTCTAATTATTTTGCTGGTATTGTGCACTCTAATGTTGATCTGTGGCACAAATGTTTAGGACATATTAGCGAGTCTCGACTCAAGACTTTAGCCCGTAGTGGTGCCCTTAGTCCTCTTTCTTTTACTCATTTGTCTGATTGTTAGGGTTATCATTTGGCTAAACACATAACCCTCCTTTTTAATCACAAAAGAACTTATCAAACCACCCATCCTTTTCAGCTTATTCACTTTAACATATGGGGACCATCACCTACACCTTCTCACAAAGGTTATCTTTATAATGTTAGTTTCATAGATGACCATTCTCGCTACACATAGGTATTTCTTATGTGCTTACACTCTAAGATACTTGATATTTCCAGTTCTTTACGAACATGGTTCACACTCAGTTTGGTGTGCGTATCAAAACCTTTCGCTCAGACAATGCTCGTGAGTATACTTCCACTGCTATGATATCAATCCTTCAATCTCATGGTACACTCTTTCAGCAATCATGCCCTCACACACATGAACAGAATAGTGTAGCTGAACGTAAACTTCGTCACATCCTTGAGTCAGCTTGTACTCTTCTACTCTCCTCTTTTGTTCCTCGTTTTTTCTTGGCTGAAGCTGCCATGACGTCTGTCAGTTTCATTAATATCACTCCTTCGTCTGTCCTATCAGACACATCACCTCATGAGTCTCTTCAGCACTCATCACCAGACTATAGTCGCTCTGTACTTTTGGGTGCACCTGTTATATCCTTTTTTCCTCCCACTAAGCGTACGAAGTTTACCGCTCGAGCTATTAAGTGTGTTCATCTATGTCTCAATCCAGAACATAAAGGATATCGTTTTTTAATCTTGTGAAGGGTCGTGTTCATATTTTTCGATATTGCTCCTTTGTGGAAGACTCTCCCTACTACTTCACTTCTCCTGAGGATGCTAGTTATCCTGATACCCCTATAGTTGGACCTATCTCCCTAGCCGTACCTTCACTTATTCCATATGATCTCACTCCTTTGGCTCCTTTCCCACCTCATACTGACGTTCCACCTATTATTTCTCTTACGGAGACACCACCTGTATCCCCACAGCATCCTGCACCGTCACCTCCTGCATCCCCACATCTGCATGCCCCCTTCCCCCTATCTTACTCCCACACGTTGTCCTTCCACCACCGGTTCGTCAGTCTACACGTTCTACCTCAGGCATCTCACAGGTTCGTTACACACTTGATGTCATTGGTCCTTCTGATCAGTTTAGTTTTGCCACCCTTGCCTCCTACTCACCAAAATTTCATGCAATTCTCATTGCTATACACTCCGCACGTGATCCCAGAACCTATCAGGAAGCTATTCAATTTTCCGAGTGGCAGGAAGCTATTGCAGAGGAGTTTTGTGTATTTAAGTAGACTGGCACTTGGGATGTTGTTCCACTACCTGTGGGCGTTCAGCCTATTAGCCGAAAATGGATCTTCAAGATCAATATCGACCCGATGGCTCAATTGAGTGGCACAAGGCTCATCTAGTTGCCCGAGATTTACTCATGAACATGACATTGATTTTGATGAGACTTTTACCCCAGTTGCACAGATGACTACAGTTCGTACTCTCATTGTCGTTGTCTCTATTCGTAAGTGGTCGTTATACCAGATGGATGTGAAAAATGCATTTCTTCATGGCACATTATCTGAGGCTGTTTACATGCGTCCTCCTTCTGGCCTTACCACTCATCCTCGTCATGTTTGTCGTCTCCATCGTGCTATATATGGTCTGAAACAGACCTCTTGAGCCTGGTTTGAGTATTCGCCGTGTCATCACCTAGGCTGGTTTCAGTCAAAGTTCACAGGACCACTCTATATTTATGCGGTCATCACCGCAGGAGAGAGTACTTCTATTATTGTATGTTGATAATATAATTATTACTGGGAATGAATCCACATGCATTGCATCCACCCAACACTACCTTCACCAGCAGTTCCATATGAAAGATCTTGGTAGGCTACGCTACTTTATGTGTCTAGAGATTGTCCATGGATCATGAAGCATACTCATTTCTCAACAGAAATACACATCAGATATTATCTCCGTTGCATGTCTCTCTAACAGTCGATCAACCGATACTCCCTTAGAGCTTCATGTGAAGCTTCGTCCCAAAAATGGTGAGCTCCTTCCAAATCCTACTAGATATAGACAGATTGTTAGACAACTTGTCTACTTATGCATGATCAGACCCGATATTGCTCATGCAGTCAGTATTGTTAATCAGTTTATTTCTACTCCTACATCAGTTCACTACAGTGTTCTTCTTCGAATCCTTAGATATCTTCGAGGCACTATCACTCGCTCATTATTCATGCCTTCTATACCCAAATTGGAACTCAGTGCATATTCTGATTCAGACTGGACAGATGATCCTACTACCAGACAGACTACCGCAGGTTTCTGTCTGTTTCTTGGTGATTCGCTGGCGAAGCAAGAAACAAACACTTGTTGCATGTTCTTCCACCGAAGCTGAGTACAAAGCAATGACAGCTACTACTAGAGAGATTGTTCATATTTGTTGGTTGTTATCAGATATGGGTGTCACCCTCACATGAGTTACTCCTCTTCAATGTGATAACCGAAGTGCGCTGCACATTGCAAGCAACCCGATCTTTCATAAGCGAATAAAACACATAGAGATAGATTGCCACTATTTTCATGAGCGCTTCGAAGCAGGGACCATTTCCCTTCATTTTGTTACATCTTCACAGACAGCAGACTTCTTCACCAAATTCCACACTATTCAGATATTTCGTTACTTTGTGGGCAAACTCACACTGTTCGACCCACCGTGAGTTTCAGAGGGAGTGTTAGATGTTGTAATATATATTTAGTCCCATATCAGGTTATGTATCAATTTAGTATTTGGTTCCCTCCTATATATAGGAGTCATTATACTCAGTTATAATCAATCCAATAATTCAATAATATTTTTCAATCTCTCTGTTAACCTTAACATCTGGAAAATTGCAGGTATCATATAGTACACGAAGCAAGGAAAGCTAGACAGTGCTTCCCAATAGGTCAATCTGGATACCCGATTTGCTGCTGCATTTTTGTTACTCTTCAAAGTTCATAGCCGAAGCCACTTCCCTTTATAAGGTTCGAGGTTCTCTTACGGAGGAGCGAGACCGACCGCATGAGGAATTTTTGTAACTTCTTTGGGGAACACTATTGCTACTGGATTGAAGTTAGAAGATCGACATTCTTTTGGGGTTAGGGTAACAACTGGTGCAGTTCAAACAGCGGGAAGTATGTCTCATGGGTCCATCTTCGAAGCCACAGTGAGTCCTTTTTTAAGCATGCTTTTGCTACATTGAGGTTATCTCTGGATAACAATCACTACAGGTATGATCATTAGTGATTGCTCACACGGCTGGTTCCGATTTTAATACATCGCTTGAACAGGACTGAGTAATTTGTGCATGTTCTTGACGACCTAGAAGCAGAAACTATTCATAAAAACAGAGTTAACATTAAGAATCAGATGGGAAGTGAAGGAGGAAAGAAAACCCTAAGATACAGTGTAGTGTCTTAAAGAGGTTAAAATCTTATAGCTTTGCCTGGATCGCGATATAACTAAGACATTGCCTATTGTTCTTTTTGCTTTTATTATTTGATATGCAATAACGAATGGCCAAATTAAAAAATTAGTGATAATCCAGCACATTTATAAACAAAATTGTCGAAGAAGCTCAAGCTCAACAACCAAGCGTAAATGTCATCAAGTCCTTGGCTCAACAACCAAGCGTAAATGTCATCTAGTCCTTGACTCTGATTTTTTACGTTTGTACTGAATGTGTGTGTTGCCTTCATCATTTATGGTATTCTGGAAAGGGTATGTATACATAATCTGTTTACCTCTTATCAGTCTCTAGTATCTAGTAGTTTGAACCATCAGCAACAAAATCCGTCATTGCTAATCCAGGGTTGAATTTGTGGGAGTTTCCAGCTTTATGGGTGGATGATGTTTTTTTATGAACCGGATAGAGTCTTGCGACTCCAGCCAAACGAACAAGATAATATATATTAAAAATACTTGTACAGAGAAAGTTTTACAAGCGGTAAAACCAAAACATCCAAACAACAACCGAAAGAAGCACAACGAAAGGCCAACCTACGCACAAAACAACAAACGCAAGGCCTGAAAAACAACAATGAGAAGACATACAGGAAAGCTATAACATAAAGAGAACTCAGTTAAACTGGGACGGCTCCCGAAACTCCCGATACTGAGAGTTGAGAAGGAATCAGGCTACGGCCGAGGCATCGCGGGAAGAGCGCCGAGTGATGCGCTTGCCGACCTGCCTAAGCACGGGGAACCAGAACCCGGTTGAGTGCCCACAGTAGCCTTGACCCCAAAACTGAAATGCGGGGCAAACACTGCGGGGAGGGAATAGCCCTACAAAAGCGATGCAGCCTGGAAAGATCCAGCTGCACCCTAAAGTAGCGAAGCCACGGAAAACAATAATCGAGAATAGCAAACAGAAGCGGAAAGAGGAACAAACCACCACGCCAGCGCGCGCTCAAAATTTTTTGCAATAAAAGGAACAACCAGCTGAACCTACCAGTCCCAACAAACCAATCAATAATGCCAAGAACAACAAAATAAACAAGCCCAAAACCAAACCAAAAAGAAGCTCAGACCAAGAAGTAAAAAGCACTCGAATTAGTCGATCGAGGAGAGCAAGGAGATTGCTACAATCTAACTCAGGAGCAAAGACAACCTGGAGACCCACCAAACAAAACAGGCCTAAGAAACGGCCAACAAGCTGTACACTATTAACATTCAGAGAAACATCAGCAGCAAAAGAAAAGAGTATATCAAAAGCCAGCTTAGAGCCACTAGAGGCTCACAAAAGATTAAAGATTAAAGATTAAGTTAAGGAGAAAGAGACTGAAACTACAAGCAAACACTGCATAACAAAAGGAGCTAGGGAGCTCAGCTGTCCACTCACAAAAAGAAACGAACCCAAGCAGCATCAAGCTTGCGCACAGAGGGAAGGAAAAACAAAAATAGTGTTAAAACAGTGCAGGAAAAAACCAAGATCGCACAAGAAAATGAGAAAAAACTCATAAAGCATTAAGGGTACGGAGACAGTGGATGGCGTCATCCAGCCTGTAACTGAAAAGCAAGACCCTAGCTTCGGTAGAAAGCATCGAAGACCAATGTTTAAAGAAGAATAAGAAATCCGCTATAATGAGATGGATTGAAGTCGCGCGGAGCTTGAATAACCTGCTATTTCTTTCCTTCCAAATTAGCCAGATAATAATCTGAACCGAAAGATTCCAAGATCTAAGGTATAATTTATTCGAGGGGAGAATAGACCCGCATGAGTGTAAGCTGGACGGAATGGAGGGGAATTCCCACGCTAAAGTACAAATTTTCCATAATGGGCGCGTGAAGTCGCAACCAACAAAAAGGTGATCCGCATCCTCATTGCAGTTAGAGCAAAGGGGGCACAGCTGACCCCAAGCTAAATTCCTTTTGTTGAGAATTTCAACAGTAAGCAACATATTGTTGAGGACGAGCCAGGTGACAATTTTGACTTTGAGGGGAGCACAGGATTGCCAAATGAAGTCAGAGAAAGGGAAGAAGATACCTCTAAAGTTAAGAAATTGGTAAAAAGATTGAACGGAATAATTTCCCGCCGGATTCCAATGCCAAGAGATGTCATCTTTTGGCTACCACTCGTAATCGTTAAGGGAACTGAGGAGAGAATTAAATTGAGATGATAAGGGCGACGTTAGACTGATGAAGAAGGGGATAAACCAATGTCTTGGCGAATCAATTATGGAAAAGGATTCAGCAACAGTGGCTTGGGGATTAGAAGCTAAGCGATATAGAGCAGCTGCAGGAAAAGAAGATGCCAGTTTGGAGTTACCGATCCAAAGGTCAAACCAAAACTTGGTCTTGACACCTCCGGAGCAAACATGACTGATGCTGCCTTGGAATGCATCGGCCGCTTTCCAAATCCCCTTCCAGAAAGGGGAGGCATTGCGGTGGGAAGAGGCAGGGAACTCCCACGATCGGCGGTTGAAATAGCAGTAGGCTTTAATGACCTGGATCCAAAGTAAGTGATCGCATTTTAAGAATCTCCAGTCATTTATCCAACAGGACTAAGTTGTGGTGTCTGAGGTTCAAAACCCCTAGACCCCCAGCTTCCTTGGAAGAACAAACCATAGTCCAATTGCAAAGATAGAAGCCTGGCTTCTAATAAGAAGAGCCACACCAGAATAAATATGAGTAGACGATGTTATTCAATATAATACACAGTAATAAGGTCCAATTAAACATTAATCACCAAAGCTCAACAACTGATACGCAAAATAGTTACTAAAATATAGTATAACAAAGAATAAGGCAGAAGCTATTGAACAAACTAAAACACAGAAACTT
The DNA here is from genome assembly GCA_017893485.1 of Hemerocallis citrina. Taxonomy (NCBI): domain Eukaryota; kingdom Viridiplantae; phylum Streptophyta; class Magnoliopsida; order Asparagales; family Asphodelaceae; genus Hemerocallis; species Hemerocallis citrina. The sequence continues at coordinate 448,724,570 of CM030358.1, read as the reverse complement.
AATTTGATTCAAGTAGCAGAGATATTCACAAGAACTTCGTTGGTGAAGCATCAAAAGACCTTGTTCCCAAATCCTTACTAAAACACACGAAGAAGAACAAAAAGCATCGACTAAAAAAACACGATATGTTGATTCCAGTTAAGTAACAACATCCTACTACTCCGCCACGGCTGCAGCCGCCACACCCTCCCTGTTCTCCTCCCCAAACACCTTGGCAATCCTCTCAGTGGGGACCACTGGCAAATATGCAGCGAAACCGTACCCCTTCTCGGCCGTGCAGGCCACCGCCCCGTTGTACTTGTTGGCCCAGTAGGCTGCAGTGGGGACCATGATTTCAGCTACTTGATGGAAAACCGGAAGGCTGTTGAGCGACCGCCATGCTGACACTGCATACTGCTCGGCCACCGGCTCGTACTTGGTGTAGAGAGTCTTCACAGTGGGTTCAGCCTTTGTGTAGGCAGCCCGTGCAAGACCTGAGGCGGTGTTGACAAGGCCAGCTTCGCGAACCTCGCGGGCCACCTCTGGGGCCTTCTGGGCTGCTGTGTAGGCTTGGGTGGATGCTTGCTTCACCAGTGACGGCATGTGACGATCCACTTCTTCCAAAGCAAAGCCAATCTGACCATTCAGAATACATTACTAACAAGTTGCAAGTGGAGGATTATAGTAGATTTATCTCCTACATAAAGATATTCTATATCTTTAACATCATTAATAAGATACAATATATAATGAAACAGATTACATCTAAAAGATTCTCCTGTCGACTTCAAAAAGCTACAACAGTAAAATTACAGTCTACCTTGTCCTTCCGCAAGTCGAAATTGTTACCAAACAATACGCTTGCAACTAGTTCTTGACTCCTCAAACAACGTCCTCGCACTAATACTCGGAACCTAGTAGTTTACACGTGTGATTCACGTCTTAATAAATACTCCCTCCGTTTCACTTTAAGTGATATTCAGGAGTTTTGCACACAGATTAAGGAATGGTGAGATAAATATTTGTTTCCCTCTACACCCTTATTAATAAGTCTCCATGATTTAATTACTAATTCTCTTTCCAATACAAATTCTGATTTCAAGAAATTATAATTAATGTTTTCTCAATTTCAAGACATGCTTTTTACACCAACTCTTTGAGATGGTGAGTTGGCATTAATTTTATGGAGAAAATAAAATCTAGAAAGTTGAAAGTACACTTTTCTAAGAATTTTTGATAGGATTAAAATGGGTAATTAAGATAAAATTTCAACATAAATAAGGGCTTTCTTGAAAAGAAATAGAAAAAAATTGGATAGTATCACTTAAAGTGAAACAAAAAAAAACCCCAAATATCACTTAAAGTGAAACGGAGGGAGTATAGTTTATTAAAAGTAAAAATTCAGACGTAGCCTGGATTTGATCTAAAATCTCATTTACAATAGTTATGCACGTGCGTTGCACAAGTTGTTAGATGGACAAATTACACTAAGGCCTTCTCCCATTATAGTAGTAGAGATTGTAACTCCAATTGGACTGTTCATAGTTCATGTGGACAAACAACTGTCGTCAAATTAACCGGCATACATTAACACGTTTCCCTCAAAATAAACCATAATCAATTTATTTTCTCGACCTCATTCATTTAAGAAGTTTCAAATTTCAATAAATCCCCACCAGTTGCCAACCCCAAGATTTTAGGATACTGGCTCTGTTATGGTTGTTGTCGTCGTCGTAAACCCTGGCTAGTAACACCTCAAAGGCATTTTCAATTTTCCAATGGATGGTTTATATCCTAATAACAACTACAAAGCTACAATAGTGCATGTGCCACAACTCTAGTATCTTAAGTAAAGTTTATATCCAAATATATGACTTTAGCACGTGCACTAGACATATTTATTTCCTAGTTCTCTTTAACAGTTGCACCCAACTTTAACATGCATTGCAACAAAAAATTGATGACAATTATTATACAGCACCAATTTAAAACTCATTCTTTTAACAATGAAACTCCAGTAAAAATTAATTAACAATAACTAAACAAAGTTAATCACTAAATAATTAAATTCAACAGATCCAAACTAAATCAAACCGCTACCTTTTCGTCAACGAACTTGAGGATATCAAGTGGAACATCGTGGAACTTCTTGTAGACCGGGCCGACCACGGCCTTGACCGTGCCCTCCACGGTCTGGACTCCGGGCCTCAACGGCCCGATATTCTCCTTCGCCAAGTCGTACAGCCTCGAGATGCATACCAGCGCCTGCATAGCCGCCACGTGGACGATTTCCAAGTACCTCAGCTTCTCCTTCTTCCCCCCTTCGACGTTCTTCTGCAAAAATCCCAAAAAAAAAATCGAATTTTACATCGAATCCAACAAATTACAACTCTTTTTACCGATCACACCCCCAAAAAATCTCAAAAAAATTCCAAAAATTCAAATTTAAATGAAAAGGCAGAAACTACAGCGCTTTTTCTCGATCTAATAAGGGGAGAACGAAAAGCCCCAATTCTGGTGGGAAATTGATGGGAAAAAAAGACGAATTTGGGGTAGAAACTTACCATCTGTTCGGATTGGACGACGGGTTCGGCCATGGCGATCGAGAGAGAGAACTGCGTATCGAGTTGAGAGATTTTTTTATCGGGATTGGATCGGAATTGAGAGAGAGAAACCCTATATAATTGTTTTTGTGTGAGTTCAATCGATTGGGCGAGAAACGCAAAGAAGACAGTGTGTATTTATAAGAGATTATTATCGATTCCTGATCGTTGGATTCGGATGCGATCGGACGGCTGATATTGGTGATCGTGTGAATTTTTTTCTTGTCTTATTTTTTATTTTTATTTTTAAAACTGTGGGCACAGCGTGCGGTGCACGTAGTGATATGTACGAGGAGATCCTACTTCTCGGCTAAGTTAGTATTTTCACATATTACACCTCCAACCTTCAAATATCTTATTTTGCATGTCAATTTTCCACACACAAAAAATCTGGTAATGTGGGAATAACATTTGTTCCGCTAATAAGATAGAAATTAAATGAACCCATAAATGTAGGTGCAATACAGTAAAACATAAGAGAAAAAAGAAATACAGTGTACAGTGTACTTCCCCTATTTTTTTTAGAGGGTGAGAATAAATTAAAACAAGGATTAAAGTATAGATTAATATATTTCTCAAACATCATCAAATGATGGAAAACAAGTTAAGGGTTGGCCAAATATCTATCTCTTTATCGTCGTAGTGCTAGACATTGGATATCTACCGATCTGAAGTTTCTTCGTCTGTAGAATAAGATATAAAGTACATGACATAGGTTAATATTATAAAGGAATTACTACTTTTCTCCTAAAACTACAAGTTACCTTTATCTATCTATAAAACCTATTCTCATTTACATTATGCTTGCTCATGGCGAATTTATGTGTGTCGCTATCAGAATTGGCATATTTAAAGCTTGAAATACTTCATCTTACACTGCTCTTAGAAAATTCAGTGGATAAATACTTTTTAATTTTCAGTCCCACGCTACTTCTATCTACATATGTTTTACACGTAAATTTTTTTTACGACTTTGATTGGTAGTGCATTTTCGAAACTAGCTCGCAAATACTAAATAACGAGGGACGAATATGATAAATCTTTTCTATTTGATTCATTGACAACTTCGAGACGAAGATAAGACCACTGTGATGTTTCAAAGTCGGCTTCTGCTGACACGTGCCAATCGCTTACCGATAAGATCCCTATGCTTATCACAACAGCAAAAATTTCATTTTGTTCCATTGGCATCCCGACACGTGTCGGTAAAGTTGTGGTTAGTTTTCAGTTGGTGTCACTGTGGGACAGGGATTGGAATGGCCGTTGTTTTTATGACGTTAATTGGGTATTGTCGGCGGTGGGTTACGTCAGAAGCTCCTAGACTGATCTAGTTTTGGAGTTGTCCGGAATTCTGATAATTTTTTTCAAAATAATCCAATTTTTGAAAGTATTTACCAAATAGACCAACTTTCAAAACTAATTATTAAAATGACCTGCTCGCTATCTTAAATAGCAAGTTTAAATAGCGAATTTAGTGAAAACATCATCGCTATTTGAGATAGTAAGTGAATGGTGAGGTGTTGCTCCACAACTTGGAGAATAATTTTTAAAAATACCAATAGATTCGCTATTTCAGATAGCGCGTGTGTTTATACAACACTCGCTTACTGAGATAGCGAGTGTATGATGTCACACCCCGCTTTTGAAAAATACGGAACACAAGTACGTGACATTGGCTGACCCAGCGAATGACTTCCGTTATCTATAAGTTGTTTACAGATTCAACTCAACAATAATAACAATACAAAATAATTGTGCAGGCAAAAAGAATAATCACATGAACAATAATACTTGGAATAAGACAATATGAAATAACCAAATACGATAATCCAACATCTGGAAACAAATAATAATATCTGGGTCATAAGCCCAATACAATAATAAATCCAAACACAATGAAAATAAGTTTTAATACAATAAGTCCAATGAAATAACAATCAACTAGAAAGCAATAAATCTTGAGAAAGCTTGTTCTCCAATTCCTCAAGGTAATTCTCTTTGATCACATGTGAACACTTCATCTAAAAAGATGAGAAAATTGTCCTTAGAGCAAGTCATTGATAGCAAGTACAAAAGCAAGGAAACAATAGAGAAATGATATAAATGTGAATTCAATGGGTCAATAGGAATCGATAATAATGGACGATAACAATAATCAGTATCAATGAAAGTCGATGCAATGGGTATAAACAATAATTCAATATTCGATGACAATGTTCAATGGTCGATGTAAATATTAGATTTCCATAGAAATGATGATGTTCAATATGCAATGTCGATGTTGTGTCAATTCTTAAATCTATTAATTTTTAACCTAACTAATGCGTGTACTACTGCGTCCCATACTACAGGTTAGATGCATACAAACAATATTGTTTAGACTCTAGTGGTAAATACTATAGATCATGTGTCAGTACGATAACACTGATACGACGCAACTTTGTTGCACGATACGCTAAAATGATACACTGAAACGATACACGAAAGATTGGGGTGCCGTAGTCAGCGCTCCAACAATCATCGATAAAACACTGGCCGACATAGTCTCTATATTGTTCGCTACCTGTTGCCGCTAAATTTGGTGTGGGGGCAAACAGATGAATTTGTGGGTTCTTAGGGAAACTGAATAGTAAACCTGTATACCTGTTCCGTTGAGGTTTGACCGTCGCTCCCGCCGTGCACCTGCAAAAAGTGCGAGACACCGGGGTTGTTCCCGGCGACGCACCCTCCGACGCTCAAGTTAGTAATCAGAGAGATTATGAAAGAGCGCAAAAACTGGTGAAAGATTGATTACCTCTTAATGGAGATGGGTGGGGGGTATTTATAGGCGTCTTTAGGGAACAGATTAGGCATGTAATTCCCTGTGTATAGATAAGGAATGTAATCCCTAATCCCCAGTGAAAGGATAGATATGAATCAGGGCCGTTGATTAATATTAATCAGAAGCCCTAATTCTATCCTGCCGGACCGGGTTCATCGCGGGTTGAAACCCGCGCCCAGTTGAGGTGGATCCGCTCGCGGGTTATTGGATCCGTGAGAAGGAGACCCAGTACCCGCTTTAGACCCGTCTGTAGGCAAAATTACTGTCTTACCCCCGGACTTCAGGATTCGTGCCCGATTTGGACGGTCTCGATTAAACTCCTATTTTTAGCCATATCACGAGCCCCCCACTCCTAAAGGCTGAGGGCGATCAGTCTTTGAGGAGTAGTTTGACTGTTTTAGTGGCTAGTGGAGTCGTATTGGAGTCCGAATGGGTGATTTTGAATCCCGAAGTGGGTGGTAAGGTAACTCCTTCTTTTTTGAAGCCATATGATGTAGCGAGTTTTTGTCTATTTTTTCGGGCTATTTATTCAATTTTGCGATGTGTTAACTAATCGTTCGGGGGTCTTAGCCGTAGATTCTGGGCAATAACTGTTCGTTCGGAGGTTCAAAAATATCCCCCCGAATTCCTAATTATTTCCCAGAATTTTTAGCTAATTTTCCCGAATTTTTAGCAATTTTTTGCAATTTTTAAATAAATAAAACGATTAAAAATCGATTTTTAAATACGGTTTATGACGTGGCTACATCTGGACCGTCGATCAGAGCGGAGGCGCGAATTTCTGAATGATCAGATGGCCCCTGCTCCTCGGCAGGCTTTTTTTGCCGTATACGAGGGTCGGTGCCTCGGCACCTCGGCTCGGAGGCCAGCGCTTCGGCTCGGAAGGTCGGTGTTCGGCTCGGAGGATCCGAGGTACGTGGCATCATCTGGGCCGTCCATTTCAGCGTGGATCTCCATAAAACGCTATCTTGTCGTTTAGTGGACGTGGCCAAATCTAGGCCGTCCATCATGACGAACGCGTTTTTTCACAAGATCCAACGGCTGATATGGGTCGGTGTGATTTTTTGCCATATACGAGGGTCGGTACCTCGGCTCCTCGGCTCGGAGGGCCAGCGTTTCGGCTCGAAAGGTCAGCGCTTCGGCTCGGAGGATCCGAGGTATGTGGCATCATCTGGGCCGTCCATTTCAGTGTGGATCTCCATAAAACGCTATCTTGTCGTTTAGTGGACGTGGCCAAATCTGGGCCGTCCATCATGACGAGCGCGCTTTTTCACAAGATCCAACGGCTGATATGGGTCGGTGTGATTTTTTGCCATATACGAGGGTCGGTACCTCGGCACCTCGGCTCGGACTCCTAGCACTGTTGGCCGAGGTGCTAAGTTGGCTGTTTTGGAGGAGTCTCTCGAGGGTTCCACCTTTCCGAGCCCAGTAGCTCGGCTGCTCGGCTGAGCTGTTCGGTAGCTCGGCTGAGCAGGCCGATGGCAGGCCGCTCGGAAGGTACGCGTGGCTGGATCTGGGCCGTTCATCTTGGCGCGCATCACGAGGATGGGGTTCAGATCACGAAAAAACGTTATCTTGTCGTTTTGTGGGCGTGGCGTAATCTGAACCGTCCATCAGATTCTGTCGTGAATTTTGGGGAGATCCGACGGTGACTTTGCCGCGGGGTGATTTTTCTCCATATACGAGGGTCGGTACATCGTCATCTCGGCTTGGCGCATCAGGGCAGGTGGCCGAGGTGCTGAGTTGGCTATTTCGGAGGAAGCGTCTCTTGATGGTTCCACCCTTCCGTGCACAGTGGCTCGGCTGCTCGACTAAGCTGTTCGGTAGCTCGGTCGAGTATGCTGATGGCAGGCAGTTCGGAAGGTACACGCGGCAGGATCTGGTCCGTCCATCCCGGCGCGCATCACGAGGATGGGGTTCAGATCACGAGAAAACGTTATCTTGTCGTTTTGTGGGCGTGGCGCAATCTGAACCGTCCATCAGATTCTGTCGTGAATTTTGGGGAGATCCGACGGTGACTTCGCCTCGGGATGATTTTTCTCCATGTACGAGGGTCGGTACCTCGTCATCTCGGCTCGGCCTTACCCTTTACGAGGTGGACGGGTCGGTTCGGAGGATTGGTACCTCATCATCTCGACTCGGCATCTTCGCGCTGTTGGCCAAGGTGCTGAGTTGGCCGTTTTGGAGGAAGTGTTTCCTGGAGGTACCACCCTTCCATGCCCAGTAGCTCGGCTGCTTGGCTGAGCTGTTCGGTAGCTCGGCTGAGCAAGCTGATGGCAGGCAGCTCGGGAGGTACGTGTGGCCGGATCTGGGCCGTTCATCATGGCGCCCATCACGAGGATGGGGTTCAGATCACGAGAAAACGTTATCTTGTCATTTTGTGGGCGTGGCGCAATCTGAACCGTCCATCAGATTTTGTCGCGAATTTTGGGGAGATCCGACAGTGACTTCGCCTCGGGATGATTTTTCTCCATGTACGAGGGTCGGTACCTCGTCATCTCGGCTCAGCGCATCAGGGCAGGTGGCCAAGGTGCTGAGTTGGCTATTTCGGAGGAAGCGTCTCTTGATGGTTCCACCCTTCCGTGCCCAGTAGCTCGGCTGCTCGACTAAGCTGTTCGGTAGCTCGGTCGAGTATGCCGATGGCAGGCAGTTCGGAAGGTACACACGGCAGGATCTGGGCCGTTCATCATGGCGCGCGTCACGAGGATGGGGTTCAGATCACGAGAAAACGTTATCTTGTCGTTTTGTGGGCGTGGCGCAATCTGAACCGTCCATCAGATTTTGTCGCGAATTTTGGGGAGATCCGACGGTGACTTCGCCTCGGGATGATTTTTCTCCATGTACGAGGGTCGGTACCTCGTCATCTCGGCTCGGCATCTTCGCGCTGTTGGCCGAGGTGCTGAGTTAGCCGTTTTGGAGGAAATGTTTCCTGAAGATACCACCCTTCCGTGCCCAGTAGCTCGACTGCTCGGCTGAGCTGTTCGGTAGCTCGGCTGAGCAAGCCGATGGCAGGCAGCTCGGAAGGTACGTGTGGCCGGATCTGGGCCGTTCATCATGGCGCGCATCACGAGGATGGGGTTCAGATCACGAGAAAACGTTATCTTGTCGTTTTGTGGGCGTGGTGCAATCTGTACCGTCCATCAGATTTTGTCACGAATTTTGGGGAGATCCGACGGTGACTTCGCCTCGGGATGATTTTTCTCCATGTACGAGGGTCGGTACCTCGTCATCTCGGCTCGGCGCATCAGGGCAGGCGGCCGAGGCGCTGAAGTTAAATGTTCTGAAGGGACTCAGTAGCTCGGTTTGGCAGACTGGTGGCCGAGTCGTGAACTTAGTGATTTGGGGAACCCTTTCGTTCTTCGAAACGTCGCAATACTCCGCTTGGCGCTTTGGCTTAGAGGGCTTTTCACGTTTCCCAAGAAGGCCCACCATCCCCTAGGGTTATAAGTTTTCACTCCCTCACCCCTGAGCTCATTTCTTACTTTTCACTCCACGATTTCACTTTTGTTCTCTAAATTCTCTGCTAGCGGCGACTTTTGCACCAAGGTGGTGACGTTAGCTGTCGCGTGGGCCAGGCGATTTCCGGCGAGCACTTTCCGATCGTGAACGTCACTTCAAAGGTCAGTTTACTTTGCCTTAGCTTTTTCTAGAGATGTCAAGAGTGAACTCGGGGAGTGGGGCCTCGTCTTCGGGCGATGATGGCGCCGAGGAGAGGAGAAGGGCGGAAGCCCGAAGGAAGGGGAAGCAGGTCGCCGAACCATCGGCTACCGAGGCGAGACACGAGAAGAAGAAGAGGAGGGTGGAGACCCAATCTCCCGTAGTGGCGGTGATTGTGGAAAACCCGAAGCAAGCCCCCGAGATAGGACGATATCCCTCTGTTCTGTCCGGACATTCGGGGGTCAGGCGGTACGAGGGCGACCTTTTGGAGAAAGCGATCTACGGGAAGTCGAAGATCGTCGAGGAACCTAACCCGGCCCTTCCCACTGAAGCCGATGAGCTCATTTCGGTGTTGTCCGAGAAGGATCTTCTTCGGATCAGAAAGGCCTTCGCCATCCCTCCGGAGTACAAACTGATGATCCCCGGTCCCGGGATGCGAGCGAATTCCAAGCTGTCGTCGTCGGATATGTGCATGTTCGACTTCGACTCCTTGAATGCCGGACTACGTTTCCCGCTGCATCCCTTCATCCTCCAGATCCTCGGCTAGTTCTGCCTCGCGCCGACCCAATTCATGCCGAACACATGGCGTCACGTGAACGCTTTTTTGCTTCAGTGCTACAGAGCTGAAGTGGAGCCAGACCTAACGGTCTTCCGAGGAATGTATCGCATAAACCGGCAGCACAAGACGGAGCATCGGTACTACTTGGGGCCGAGGAAGGGTGTTAGGATCGTAGAGAACCCTGACTCAATTAAGGGTTGGAAACTGAAGTATTTTATAATAAGGGGTGAGGCGATACGGCACATTCCGACCCGGTGGAAAGTGGAGGTGCCGAAATTTGCAAGAGCCAACCCCGTACTGTCTGAGGCCGAGGAGGAGGTGGCGAGGAAGATCATGGCCCTCCCCCTGTTGAGTTGGAGGGAGTTGACAGAGGAGGTGCTGTTCGGGTCCGGCCTTAGCCCCATCAACCCGAGTATGCTCCTGACATCTCCTTTATTTTCGTTTTTCTTTCTAGTCTTTAGTTCGTCTCGCTAACTCGTTTCTTTTTTCGTTTGTCCGATGCAGAGGCAATGAAGATTAATTTCAACGCCATGATGGCCGATAGGTCGAAGTTGGCCGGGGGTAGGAAGAGGAAGAGGGCAGCCGCGGCTGCCTCGTCGACTCCGCAGCCCACGGTCGCCTTTACCATCACCCCGCCTCCTCCGACCACTGAGGTGCCCTCGGAGGTGGTTGTTGCCGAGGAGCCCTCGGCCCCTATGGCCCCGAACGTGATTGAGGGGGCCTTTGATGTCAACGCGGCGCTGGCACTCGAGGCTCCGCCGTTGACTAAAGCGGCCGAGGAAATCCTGACCGAGCAGCACAAGCAATTGTTTGTGCCGAACTGGCGGGTGAGGAATCACGACGGGTTCCTCGACAACTTGCAGATGTCAGTGCAGGTCGTCAAGCACTTGGCGACCCCGAAGGACAGAGCCGCGTTGAAGGCGGGGACGGTCGGCGACGACACCTATGAGGTGGCTCGGTCACTCGTGTCGGTAAGTTTTCCTTCTGCAAATTCGTTCAAGTTTTCTGCCCGGTTTGCACATTGCTCTGACCGTTGTTTTTGCAGGCCACCTGCCACTTCGGCCACCTACTCGAGGCGTTCGCCGAGCAGGAGAAGGAGCTGAAGGCCGCCAGTGACAAAGACAGGGCAGAGAAGGTTAGGGCGGTTCAGCAGCTTGAGGCCGAGCAGCGGCGGGTCGAGGCTTTGGAGGTCCGGGTCGCCGATCTCGAGGCGGACTTGGAGAGGGCTAAGGGGCGACTCGACACGGAGTCTGCCAAGGCCAAGAAGGCTGCCGAGGAGCTGGCGGCGTCGGCGAAGTCATCAGCCGACCTGAAGGCAGAGAAGGAGGTACAGGCCCTCAAGATCAGGGCCGAGGTGGAAGCCGAAGTCGAGGCAGAGGCGAAGAAACACATGGCCGAGAACATGGAGAGGTCCTATCAGACGACCCTTGACCATGTTCAGGATCCTGTCCCCGGCTTCAAGCGGGTCGGCTACAGACTATGGCCCGGGTCGCCCTCAGGCGGTGAGGAGGAAGGGGACGAAGGCGACGAGGTCGAAGGCCAGGACGAGGAGGAGGAGGCTGACCCACCTGTGGCGGACGGCCGGGTCGAGGGGAGGATCGAGGGGCCATCTGTCAATGCGCTCGTGGTCGAAGCGGCGATGCAGGTGGACCCCTGATCCCCTCGTTAAACTTTTTTGTAGTTTTCGTTTTGTTTTTTCCTCCGAGCATTGTAATTCCTTTTGCGGACTGGCCACCGCTTTTAATGAATGAAAAATGTTTTGACTTCGAAATTTTGTCTAAGTGTTTGGTTCGGCAATATAGTACTCCAATGTTATCCCTTTCTTATTTCAGATCGCCGAGCCTACTGTCATCTCCGCGGCGGCTCGGCGCCGGGCAGAGCTATTTCAGCAATCGCGGGAGGACCGTCTCGAGGGCAAGGTTCATCTGACGAGGAGGATACTTCACAACATAGAGATTAGGTATAATGAGGCGTTGGCCGAGCTGCACCATCTACGGATAGTCGAGGCCGAACTATCTGCTAAGGAGGAGGAGTTGGTCCGGATCTCGGCCGAACGAGACGACTTCGCGAGGAAGGTAGAACAGTTGCAAAGAGTGACGGTCGACAAGAGCATCGAGGTGACCCACTTGCGCCGCATTATATCCGACAGCGCCGAGTATCCTGGTTCGGCCAAGTTTCCTCGGTTTAAAGTAATAGTAAAGGATGACACGTTGAAGGATCGGATTGTTGAACTGGAGGAAGAGGTTGCTCGGCTCAAACCTCAGCTGGTGAGGGCTAATGTTCGGAGCACCTCGTGTACTCGCGAAGAGATCGAGCGAGGGATCACGTTTTATCAGGCCGCGAGCCGGACCCCCATCATAGGTAGGACGGCAGCCGACGCCCAAAGTGGCGTAGCGGTGTCTTCAAGTGGTGCTTCGGTCGGAGCGACTATGAGGGTCAGCGGCGAGGGGGCGTCTCGGTTCGTTGGTCTAGAGACGAGCTCGGAGGCCAAGAAGCGCCGACCTAAAGTGTCGCTGAACCGGAGCGTCCCCCTTCCTCGGAGGCAGTGAACGGTTCGTGTCTTGTCTTCGGGCTTTGCAAACTTTGTTTTGTTGTAATCTTTTTTGTAAATTTATCCAAGTTATTTAATAAAATTGGAGTTGATTTATCCGAACTGTTCTCTGTTGGCTTCTTATCGTGCTGTAGTTACGCTAGCTAGGGTAGGCTCGAAATGAACCGCGAGGCAGGTGTTCGCTTCGTTGAGCACCTTGGCCTCGAATACTTTTGCCGTGGTTCTGAATCTTGCTCGGCCCCTTCGGGTGCGGCTCGGTTCGGCCGCTAAGGTACGGCTGTTTCTAAGCTGTGGCCGTGGCCTGATCGTAGCTTGATGACCGGAGTTACTTTTGCGGAAGGCTGGTTCTGGTTGTCCGTCGTTCGGCGGTAGGTGCCGTGCGAAGTGAAGCGATCAGAGCCGTTAGATGGTTGCACGAATCTTGAGGCGGGTCCAGTTCCCAAGAAAACGTTATCTTGTCGTTTTGTGGACACGTGGCATAACCGGATCCGTTCATCACACTCTAGCACACAATTTGAGAAGATCTAACGGCGACTTCGCCTCGGGAAGATTTTTTGCCATATACGAGGGTCGGTACCTCGTCCGCTCGGCTCGATAGTCGTGGGGGCAGGTCGGAATGGCCGGTGAGGCGAAGTCGAACCATATGACCCCTACCATCGTTAGATTAGCTTTAGGGTTGTGGGAGCAGTTCCGAATGGCGAGCTACCCCTAGATCGCCTAGGAGCGAACTTGCGAAGTAGAATCGAGCCAAGTGTTGGACTCCGAACCATTCAACGGCTGCGGGAGCAATTCTGAACGGCGATCTACTTCTGGCTCGTCCATGGGCGAGCCGAGGAAGTAAAGTCGAGCCGAGTGCTGGACTCCGAACCATCGCGAGATTAATTTAAGGGTTGTGGGAGCAATTCTGAATGGCGAGCTACTTCTAAATCGCTTAGGAGCAAACTTGCGAAGTAGAATCGAGCCAAGTGTTGGACTCCGAACCATTCAACGGCTGCAGGAGCAATTCCGAACGGCGATCTACTTCTGGCTCGCCTATAGGCGAGCCGAGGAAGTAAAGTCGAGCCGAGTGCTGGACTCCGAACTATTGTGAGATTAGTTTCAGGGTTGTGGGAGCAGTTCCGAATGGCGAGCTACTTCTAGATCGCTTAGGAGCAAACTTGCGAAGTAGAATTGAGCCAAGTGTTGGACTCCGAACCATTCAATGGCTGCAGGAGCAATTCCGAACAGCGATCTACTTCTGGCTCGCCTATGGGCGAGCCGAGGAAGTAAAGTCGAGCCGAGTGCTGGACTCCGAACTATTGTGAGATTAGTTTCAGGGTTGTGGGAGCAGTTCCGAATGGCGAGCTACTTCTAGATCACTTAGGGGCGAACTTGCGAAGTAGAATCGAGCCAAGTGTTGGACTCCGAACCATTCAACGGCTGCGGGAGCAATTCCGAACGGCGATCTACTTCTGGCTCGCCTATGAGCGAGCCGAGGAAGTAAAGTCGAGCCGAGTGCTGGACTCCGAACTATTGTGAGATTAGTTTCAGGGTTGTGGGAGCAGTTCCGAATGGCGAGCTACTTCCAGATCGCTTAGGAGCAAACTTGCGAAGTAGAATCGAGCCAAGTGTTGGACTCCGAACCATTCAACGGCTGCAGGAGCAATTCCGAACGGCGATCTACTTCTGGCTCGCCTATGGGCGAGCCGAGGAAGTAAAGTCGAGCCGAGTGCTGGACTCCGAACCATCGTGAGATTAAAGAGTTAAAGGCAGAGAGACAATAGTAGCTAAAATATGAAAGAACTTTATTTATTAATATCCAATGATCGGCTGCTTCTAAAGTTGCTAGCCGTTATTACAATGAAAAAATAAAAGAAAATTACTACCAAGTAATAGGAAAGGAACGGTTCGACATCTCAAATTACTTAGAGAGGCGTTGTTGCTCTCTCTTGGTATTTTAAGAGATGGTCGGCATTCCAAGTCCTGGGAATTTCCCTGCCTTCGAGATCTTCTAGTCGGTATGTGCCAGGGCGGATCACTTTTGAGATCTTGTAGGGTCCCTCCCAATTCGGGGCCAATTTGCTTTTCTGTCCGGAGAACGAGATGGCCAATTTTCGGAGGACTAGGTCTCCTTCTTTGAGGTCCGTTGGGCGGACTCTTTTGTTGTATGCTAGCTCAATCCTTCTTCGGTAGCTTTGTTGCCGTATGGCAGCTCTTTCTCGGATTTCGTCTATCAAGTCTAGACTTGCTCTGAGCTCTCTAGCATTCTGTTCTTCTTCAAAAGCTATCAAACGAGGAGAGGGTATCCCGACTTCTAGGGGAATGATGGCCTCGGACCCATAGGTGAGATTGAACGGACTCTCGCCTGTTGGGGTCCGCTTTGTAGTGCGGTAATTCCAGAGCACATTAGGCAGCTGATCGACCCACAAGCCTTTGGAACACTTGTCTAACCTTTTCTTAATGCCCGAGAGGATTTGTCGGTTGGCATTTTCGGCCTGGCCATTCGACTGAGGATGAGAGACAGAGGAGAAATGGTGTTGTATGGCGAGGTCCTCACATAAAGCTCGGAAGGCGGCCCCGGTGAATTGCGTTCCGTTATCAGTAACCAGGACCCTGGGAACGCCGAATCGGCAGATCACACTTCTCCAGAAGAACTGAACGACCTTATGTTCAGTAATTGTTGCCAGTGGCTCGGCCTCTATCCATTTGGAGAAATAGTCGACTGCCACGACCAGGAACTTAAGCTGTCCGGGGGCTGGTGGAAATGGCCCTAGTAAATCCATCCCCCACATTGCGAAGGGGATCGGACTTGATAGGGAGGTGAGTGGTGCTTGTGGAAGGCGTCGGATGTCGGAATACTTCTGACAGGAGCTGCATTGTCGAACGTGTCGTTCAGCATCCCGTAGGAGAGTGGGCCAAAAATACCCGTAGTTCAACACTTTGCGCGCTAGAGCCCTGGACCCAGAATGGGCCCCGTCGATGCCCTCGTGGAGTTCCTGCAGGGCGTAGTCGTCTTGCGTGGGGGAAAGGCACCTTAGGTAAGGCCGACCGTCTACCTGGGTGAAGGAGCGTTTATACAGGATGCCCCCAATTAATGTATAATGCTCGGCTCGGGTTCTGACTCTTCTTGCTTCCTTCGGATCCTCGGGGAGTAGTCCGTCCCTTAAGAATTCGACGAGGGGTTTCATCCAACTGTCTTCGAGGAGGACAGGCAATGTTTCAACGGATTCAAGTGTTTCGCCCTCTATGCTCGGCTTCAGGAGGACTTCTATCAACACGGTCTGCTCAAGACCTTGAAGGGAAGAGGAGGCTAATTTGGATAGTGCGTCGGCCCGAGCATTTTCTTCTCTGGGGATTCTTTGGATGAGGGCCTTCTCAAACTGCGCCATGAGGCTTTTGACTTTAGCCAGGTATTTAACCATTCTGTCATCGCGGGCTTCATACTCGCCGAGGACCTGATTGATGACCAACTGAGAGTCGCTGAAGATCCGGAGGCGTTGTGCCCCTGCATTTTGGGCCATTCCAAGGCCAGCTATGAGCGCCTCGTATTCAGCTTCGTTGTTCGAGGCTTTGAAGTTTATACGGAGGGAGTATTGGAGGATAAAGTCATCTGGGCCTGCCAGGATGACCCCTGCCCCGCTTCCCTCGTTGCAAGAGGACCCGTCGACATAGACCGACCAGATGGGTGGTCCCTACGCTGTTTGGCTGGACTCGGAGATAGTAGTTTCAACTATGAATTCGGCTAGTGCCTGTGCCTTGATCGCGGTCCGAGGCTGATAAGTTATATCATGTTGGCTCAGCTCGATCGACCACTTCATAAGGCGACCGGAAGTCTCGGGCTTGTGAAGAACCTGTTTCAGTGGCTGGCCGGTAAGAACGACCACCGAATGGGACTGAAAGTAGGGGCGAAGCTTTCTCGCGGCCACTACCAGAGCATAGGCCATTTTCTCAATCTTTGGGTACCGGAGCTCGGCGTCCCGAAGCACTTTGCTGACATAGTAGATGGGCTTCTGAGCCCGGTCTTCTTCCCTTACTAAGACTGCACTGAGGGTCTGCTCTGAGGCTGCCGGGTAGAGGTAGAGGGGTTCGCCAGGGATCGGTTTACTAAGGAGAGGGGGATTGACCAGGTAAGCTTTAAGCTGGTCGAAGGAGTCTTGTTGCTGCTGCCCCCACTCAAATCCTTTAACCCCCCTGAGGGCTTTGAAGAACGGGAGGCACTTCTCCCCGGACTTCGACAGAAAGCGCCCTATGGCTGCTAGGCGACCAGTCAACCTCTGAACCTCCTCGACATTTCTAGGAGGAGCCATGTCCAATATGGCCTTGATCTTCTCCGGATTTGCTTCAATTCCTCGCTGGCTAACCATGAAGCCGAGGAACTTCCCGGATGAGACGCCGAACGCACACTTGTTCGGGTTGAGTCTCATATTGTGCTTTCTCAAAACGTCAAATGCCTCTTGGAGGTCGGTCACATGATCAATGCCTCGGATGCACTTCACCAGCATGTCGTCAACATACACCTCCATGTTTCGGCCGATCTGAGCCTGAAAAACTTTGTTGACAAGCCGTTGGTATGTCGCCCCTGCATTCTTTAGGCCGAATGGCATGACTCTGTAGCAATAGAGGCCTTGGTCGGTCACGAAAGATGTCTTCGGGATATCCGGGGGGAACATTCTTATCTGATTGTAACCTGAGAAAGCATCCATGAAGCTGAGGAGCTCATGTCCCGAGGTTGCGTCAATCAGAGTGTCAATACTCGGCAGAGGGAAGGGATCTTTGGGGCAGGCCTTGTTGAGGTCGGTGAAATCAATACAAATCCTCCAAGTCCCGTTGGATTTCTTCACCATTACTACGTTTGACAACCACTCGGGGTAGTTTACCTCCTGTATGAATCGGGCCTTCAACAGCTTGTCTACCTCCTCTTTTATAGCGAGCTGATGCTCGGGAGCGAATTTGCGCCTCTTCTGTTGAACCGGTTTGGACCCCGGATCAACGCTCAGGTGGTGGACCAGGAGTTCTTCGGAGATACCGGGCATATCTGCAGCTGACCATGCGAAGAGGTCTTGATTGCTTCGGATGCACTTTACAATATCTGAGTATAGGGCGGACGGGAGGGTCTTGCTAACAAAGAACTTGTGGGTCGGCTCCTGCTCGGAGAAGAGTACCTCCTCCAACTCGTCCACCGGCTCGAAAGTCGGCCGAGCAGCATCTTGGGGGATTTCCAGTGTTTCTAAGGAGAGGACGGGTTCGAGGGTAGAGGTCATATAACACTTGCGGGCCTGCTCCTGATTGCCCCTTACTTCTCCTACTCCGGCCCGAGTGGGGAATTTCATTTTGAGATGATAGGTAGAAGGGACGGCTTCAAGGGCAGCCAGACCGAGCCGACCCAAAATGACATTGTAGGCTGCTGGGACATCTACGACCATGAAGTCCATCGACTCCGTTCGGGTAGTAGGAGTTTTGCCAGCGGTTACGTCGAGGGTAATTACCCCCTCGATAGTCACTGGCACTCCCGTGAACCCATGGAGCGTGTAGCCGGTGGGCTTGAGTCTATCTCGGGAGAGCTTCAGGCCTTTGAATGCGGCGAGGAAGAGGATGTTTACGGAGCTGCCATTATCCACAAGTATCCTCTCCACTTTGAAGTTCGCCATGTGGAGGTTGATGACGAGTGCATCACAATGTGGGGTGCGAACCCCTTCTAGATCTTCATCGGAGAATGTGACAGGCACTCCGAGGCCTTTGGGAGGAAGGGTGGTTCGGACCGAGTTGACCTCCCTTATGAATGCTTTCCTAGAGGAGTTTGAGGAGCCCCCCATTGGACCCCCATGAATGAGGTGAAGGACTCGCTCTTCCTCAAAGTCTGGCGTATCTTCTCGTTCCGGACGCTTGTTAGCCCCCCGAGGCTGGGGAGAAAGTTCGGCTCGGTCCTTTCTTACAAACTTCGTCAGCTGCCCCCTCTGGATAAGGGCTTCGATCTCGTTTTTCAGAGCACGGCAATCGTTGGTGTCATGCCCATGGTCCCGGTGATAGCGGCACCATTTCTCTCTATCTCTTCTCTTGACGGGGGTGTTCATCCTCGGAGCAGGAGGCAAGACCCCTTCTTTTTCGACTTCCATGAAAATGGTTGAGATGTTAGTGGTGAGGGGAGTGAACTTCTCGAATCTAGGGGGAGGTCGGCGCTGGCCGGCATTATCCTTCTGGAGCTTCTTGGCTCCTTCTTCTTCCATTCCCTTCCTCTTAAACCCGGAAGAAGACCCCTCCCAGTTGGGTTGATGCTCGGCCTCTTCGGCCCGGATGTACTTTTCACTGCGAAGGAGGAGGTCGGAAAAGTTCTGTGGAGGCTTCTTGGCGAGGGAGGAGCGGAGGTTGGAATTGAGGACATTAGATTGGAACGCTGTGGTAGCGACTGACTGGTCGAGGGATGCAATGGTTCTGGCTTCAGTTGTGAACCTCTTCACGTAGTCTCTCAATTTCTCCCCCTTCTTTTGGTGGAGGTGCAATAGGGAGATGCTGGTTTTCTCAGCTCTACGGCTGCTAACGAAATGTGTGACGAAGAGGGTTTCGAACTGCTCGAAGGAGAATATTGAGGAGGAGGCGAGGCGAGAATACCACTCTCGAGCTGGTCCCTTGAGAGTTGCGGGGAAGGTTTTGCAGAGGAGGGCATCGGAAGCTTAATGGAGGAGCATCAAAGTCTTAAAGCTTTCGATGTGATCGACTGGATCGGTCTCCCCGGTGTAAGTCTCAAATTGGGGAGGTTTGAAACCGAACGGCACAGGTGCATCCACTATGGTTCGGGAGAAAGGGGGTCGGCTAGGACGTAGGGTCCTCCCCCTAAGCTCCTCTTCTCGGTCTATCTGGCCCAGGCACCTCTCTACTTCATGAAGACGACGGTACATGGTGTCATCCCTCCGACGGTAATAAGCTGAGCCCCTAGACTCGTCTTCATATGAGGGAGAGCGAGGGCTACGGCGATGGTAACTTCGGGAGCGACGAGGACTTGGGGTACGCCGGGAGTTGGTAGGAGCAGGTCGAGGAGAAGGGGACTGCCGGCGAGGGCTTCGGATGGGAGGAGGAGATGGTGATCGGTGGCGAGTACCTCGGACCGGAGGAGGAGATGGGGCCTTTGGCTCATTAGGGTTCTGACGGAGATTGAGAGCCTGCAGGACGGTCGCTTGGAACTGCTGGAACTCGGCACGGGTGATGGGTGCCTCATTGTTCCTAGGCTGTTGCCGACCCATGGGGGAGTGTGGTCTTCTTCGGTAGTGCTCGGGGGATTCTTTCCGACCCCTTCGGTTAGGGGACCTTCTATACTCTCGACGGCGAGGAGACCGCTCATCAGGACGGTGCTGGCGGGAGGCTCCCTCTCGGGCCCGCTTTTCATCCAAATGACGGCGAAGATCGTCTTCCTTCTGGCGGTTGAGGGCGGTTTTGTGGAGACCAGAAGCTCGGGGATGATGGGAGGCCATGGAGTCCGAAGAGGCATTGTGGATGAAGACGTGGTCTTGGTGGAGAGGCTGCTTTTGAGGATTAGGACCTTTAGGAGGTGGCTGATTAGGAGAAGGAAGGTCCTGTTGGAGCGGTTCTTCCGCTGCAGGGGGGAGTTGTCCTTGCTGTTGAGCGGGATTAGGGTGGACTTCCTGCTGCGGATCAGGGTTGGGTCCTCTGTTGGACCCTCTTGATCTGACTTTCCTGGGAGGCATGGCGGGAGAAGACCTGTTCACCAGGAAGAGGAGAGGTTTCTATTCGTTAGTTTCCCACAGACGGCGCCAATCTGTTGCCGCTAAATTTGGTGTGGGGGCAAACAGATGAATTTGTGGGTTCTTAGGAAAACTGAATAGTAAACCTGTATACCTGTTCCATCGAGGTTTGACCGTCGCTCCCGCCGTGCACCTGCAAAAAGTGCGAGACACCGGGGTTGTTCCCGGCGACGCACCCTCCGACTCTCAAGTCAGTAATCAGAGAGATTATGAAAGAGCGCAAAAACTGGTGAAAGATTGATTACCTCTTAATGGAGATGGGTGGGGGGTATTTATAGGCGTCTTTAGGGAACAGATTAGGCATGTAATTCCATGTGTATAGATAAGGAATGTAATCCCTAATCCCCAGTGAAAGGATAGATATGAATCAGGGCCGTTGATTAATATTAATCAGAAACCCCAATTCTATCCTGCCGGACCGGGTTCGTCGCGGGTTGAAACTGGCACCCAGTTGAGGTGGATCCGCTCGCGGGTTATTGGATCCGTGAGAAGGAGACCCAGTACCCGCTTTAGACCCGTCTGTAGGCAAAATTACTGTCTTACCCCCGGACTTCAGGATTCGTGCCCGATTTGGACGGTCTCGATTAAACTCCTATTTTTAGCCATATCACTACCCAAGTAAATCCCTTAAACCCTGGCTTGTTAATTATTTTATCGATGAAAACAATATATTATGCAATTCAGAGACATTAGATGAACGATAATAATAATATAAGAACAATATGATGATAATTTTGGATGAGATAAATCGAATGATGACAATAGTACATTAGAATCATGCAATACAATATATACACTTCAATTCACAAATACAATGATATATATAATTATATTAAGGAAGTCTGGAAAACACAATTCTGGACAGCAAGAGGTCATTGTACAAAAATTAGTTTTCCCGCTGCTACAGAAATCAAAAACTGAATCCGTCAGAAGTTCTGGAACCTAAACTTCCCAACGATTCCAATGCATATTTAAAATACAAAATCCAACAACAATAGCTAGGTTAAATGCACAATTCTTCACTGATTATATGTTCTGACTAAAAACCGACATCAAGTTGTTATATTTTTAGAATCAGCGAAAACTCAATTATAAATTTATCAAAAATATTCATTAGACACCTAAACATGTTAGCTATCATTCTGAAAATTATCGGAGCATTATTTTAATATTAACTTAGCTTTTTAATAGTTTAAACATGAAGACAAACATAAATCTGAAATTATGGAAATAAAGGACAGCAGTAGTAAAATCATCATAACTTTTGCAATACAACTCAGAATTCAAATATCTTAGATATTCTGGTAACTAGAAACATAGAGCTACAACTCTTATTCAGAAAGTCATTAATTTTAATTTCAAATACTGGGTAAAAAACGTCTCACAAATTCCAGACAAACAGTAAACATACAGATTTTCAATATATTTCATGAAATAAAGCGATCTAACATTATGGGTTCCAATTCAATTAGTCAATAAATCCTATAACCAGCATGGTAGGTACAATAGCATGGTAAATATAATCAAGAATACACAAATACACTAGTTTAACAACAACAAAACATCAATTCATCATTCAAGCACACAACCTAGCAATTAGTTCTACGATAATTTATTTATGTGGTGTTTGTATGGATGACCCTTATTATCAATACTACATGAATGCATGAAAAATTCAATTTTAGAGCCAACAACGGTACGAAGTCGAGAATGTTTGGGTTAGCTCGTGTAAACCCTTAATATACTTAATGAAAGATGAACAATAATAGTATACGATACGATGAACGATTAGTATCTACTTGCAAGAACTTCAAAAAAAACTTGAATTTAATACAACATTCAATTCAAGAGGAAAGTGACTTGCTTTATAGACGATTAGTTCGAATACCAAAGAATAACGAGATAAGAATCCCTGAACAACGAACACGAACCCACAAAGAAATACGTGCAATCTACGTGCACAAGAGAAACACACAGCAACAGCAACAGCAACAATAGAAGAGCGGCAGCAACAGCAAGGTTGCTGTCGAGGGCGATAACTGGCAGCTGAAGGGACTAGAGGTTAACGATGGGGAGTGGCGACAGCCGTGATTGGAGGCACAGGTGACGGTGGCCTTCGGTGGTTGATCGACAGCGAGGGGGTGTGGTCTCGGTTGCTGCCGTCGAGAGGGAAGAGGATCAGCGATGGGGTGTTAGGGTGGTGCTGGCCGCAGTCGAGGAGAGGTCTGTGCAGGGTGGTCGCCGAAGGGAGATGGGTTTGGGCGGGAAGATGAGGTGCTGACGAGGGTCGGTCAGGGAGAGAGACGGTTGTGAATTACTTAGGGTTGTGATTTTATGATTTGTATTAGGGTAGTATATATAGATTATAATTAGGTTGTTGGGTTATTGGGCTAGGATCTAATAATAATGGGTTTGGGTCTAGAATTAAATGCAATTGGATTTTGGGTTCAATAAGAGATGGGTTTGAAGACAATATGGATCAAATAAAAACATGTACGATTCAACAAAATAAAATCTACAAGATAGATAGCCCAACAAGAAAAAAAAGAATAGCTCATGAACGAAATTTAATTGAGATGACCAAGGGAAAATATATATAGTATTTTATTCAAATTATAAATAAAGGATTACAATGAAGGGGAAAATGAAAAGAACGGAAATGGTAGTTACATACGGAAACGGTAGAAAAACAATATCGAGTTTATACTCGCTATCTCAGATAGCGAGTGTGGGCGCTATCTGAGATAGCAAGTGTCGATTAGGGAGTTTTTTAAACACTCTGGGTGTGTTTGGATAGTTGTTTTGAACCCTTTTTTCGTTTTCTAAAACCAAAAAAACATTTGGTTACCCTCTTTTCGAAGTGATTTTTTGCTTCTCTTTTCAGAAAAATCCAAAGGGGTCATTTCTTAATCCTTCCTCAGTCTTTTTTGATATACTATTATTATAATATATATTATTATTTCATGTATATTATTTTATATATACTACTATAATATTATATTATTATAATATATATTATTATTATTATTATATATTATTATTACATATTATTATATAATTTATTATATAATTTATTATTATTATATTAAATAATTTAATATATTATTATAATATATTATTATTACATATATATTATTATAATTATTATATGTTATTATATATATGTATATAATTAAATATTTTTATTATAATAAATTATTTTATATTATTATATAATATACAATTATTATAATATATTATTATTTTATATATACTTATTTATATATACTATTATTATTATTATTATATTATTATTATTATATATATTATTATTATTATTATATATTACTATTATATATTATTATTTATATTAATATATAATATATTACTATTATATATTACTATATATATTATTATATATATTATTATCTAATATACTATTATTATAATATATCGTAATATATATATTTATAATATATTATTGTTACATATATATTGTTATTATTATTATTATTATTATTATTATTATTATTATTATTATATATATATACACACACACACTATTACTATAATATATATTATTTTTTCATATATACTATTTTATATATACTATTATAATAATCTATTATTATTATAATATATATTATTATTACTATATATTAATATTATATATTATTATATAATTTAGTATTATTGTAATAAATTGTTTAATATATCATTATAATAGATTATTATTACATATATATTATTATATGTTATTATATATATGTATATAATTAAATATGTTGATTATAATAAATTATTTCATATCATTATATAATATACAATTATTATAATATATTATTATTTTATAAATACTATTTTATATATACAATTATTATATTATATTATTATTATATATATTATCATTTTTTATATATACTATTTTATATATACTATTATTATATTATATTATTATTATATATACTATTATTATATTATATTATTATTATATAGATATTATGTTATATTATTATTTTATATATATTAGTATTTCATATATACTATTTTATATATACTATTATAATAATCTATTATTATTATAATATATATTATTATTATTATAGATCACTATTATATATTATTATATATATATTATTATATAATTTATTATTATTATAATAAATTATTTAATATATAATTTGAATCTATTATTGTTACATATTTATTATTATAATTATTATATATTATTATATATATGTATATTGCTAAATATGTTTATTATAATAAAATATTTTATATTATTATATATCAGCATGTATGTATATGTATACAATATGTATGTATCAGAGTATATATACTGTATACAGTATATACATACAACCAAACCTATACATACATTATACTCTCATTTTCAAAAAACTGTTTTCATAAAAAATTATTACCAAACAGTTTTTCCACTCTCATTTTCAGAAAACTATTTTCAGAAAACTGTTTTCAAAGCAACAAACCAAACGCAACCTCAAGAGTGTTTCAAAAACTCCCCAATCGACACCCGCTATCTCAGTTAGCGTGTGATACAAACACACTCGCTATCTAAGATAGTGTTACCGCTGATTTCGGTGTGGGGGTAAACAGATAGAATTTGTGGATCCGAGGAAAACCTGAACAGCTGACTCGGCCCGCTTGCTCCTGCCGCGACCTGCAAGGAAGTGCGAAACACCGGGGTTGATTCCGGCGACGCACCCTCCGACGCTCTTGTCAGTAATCAGTAAAAGATTAAGAAAGAGCTTGAGTGGTGAAAAAGTGATTAACCTGGTCTTGGTGGTAGAGGGGCTGTATTTATAGTCGCCTTTGGAATGATTTGGGGCCTGATTTCCTGCCTAACAGTTAGGAGCAAAATCCTCCTATTCTGTTTTAGGAAAGTAGGCCTTGATTCCCTGGTGAGAGCAAATTAAGCTTATTGATTTGATCTAATCAAATCAGTGGCCTGATTCTCCCTTGGTGGACCGGGCTTGTATCGGGTCGGAACCCGCGCCCAGTTGGAGTGGATCTATTCGCGGGCGGTTGGTTTCGTGGGGCAGAGACCCAGTACCCGTTTTGGATTCATCTGCATGTGAAATTACCTTTTTACCCCCGTGCTTCAAGATTCGTGCTCGATCTGGACGGTTCCGATTTAACCCCAATTTTAGCCATATCAGATAGCGAGTATAAACTTGGTATTTTTTCTTCAAGACCGTACACACACTATCTCAGTTAGTGAGTGTAGTACAAATACACGCGTTATCTGAGATAGCGAGTCTAAACTTGATATTTTCTTCAATTTTTCTCCAAGTGGTGGAGAAACACCTCACCATATACTGGCTATCTCAGATAGTGATGATATTTTTAAACCCGCTATCTGAGATAGCGAGTGGATCATTTTTATAATTAGTTTCAAAAGTGGGTCGGTTTGGTCAATACTTTCAAAAAGTGGGTCATTTTGGAAAAAAATTCGAATTCTGGGGATGAAGTTGGAAATGACAGAGAAAAAAATTACTATAAAGAAATCTCTTTTCCCAACTACTTATACAAAACCCTACAGAACTTTTACAAATTTGCACAACGGTTCATCTCGCTCTTTCCGTTATGAATTTCTTTTTGCCAACTTTGCTCCTTATTTCTATGTGGGAGCAAACAGATACGTGAATTCTTTTAAGTAAAAAATTAAAAATCGAACATTCGTTATTCGTCGTTATTGGCCGCAAAAAACTGCACTTGACTTCGAGATCTGACCGTTAGGACGGCTGAAATCGCTCTATGGACCTGCAAACAAGTCTGAAACACCCCGGGTGTCCTTAGCGACAGACCCTCCGACACCCAAGTCAAAAACTCGAAGATATTGTGGGTTTTGAGAGCAGATTTTTCAATTGCCTTCTTTCTGAGGAGGTCTTCAAGCATATATAGTCGCCGAGGGGGCCCAGTTTAAATATGTTCACCTATCTCTACTTTCTGGTGTTTGGATAGGTCAGTATCCCTTTCACATGAAGAGAGCGGGTCTAGGCTCTCTCTTGGCGAAGAGATAGAGCTTTCAAACTCTCTCTCTTGTGGGTAGATGGATAGAATCAGTTACCCCCAAGAAATAGGGAGTTTAAACTAAGTTCGATGAATCGGGACTCCTTTGCGATAGGGTTGTTGTAACAGTCCTTATTCCATGCTGGATTGGGTCGATAGGTCTGAAAACGGCCCAATTAACTCATCACATCGGGCCAGTATCTGCTGAAATTATTGTGTTACCCCTGAGAGCTCTAAGATCTGTGCCCGATTTAGACGATCCTGATTTTGTTCTATTTTTACCCATATCACAAACCCTCCACTCCCGAAAACTGAGTTTCACAGTTTTTTATGAGTAGTTCGCTCGTGTTTAGGGGTTTAAAGAGCTTATCCAAGTCATTGGGGGCGTTTGAATCTTGCTCGGGGTTTAACGGAATTGTTTCGACTTTGTAAAGTATCCAAAATTATTTTAGAAATTTTCTGGATATTTTGTGATTTTTCTCAGTTTATTGTAATTTTCTGGATTTTCCCCAATTTTTAAATCATTTTTCATAATTCAAATTAATTAATCCAAATTTTAAATTAATTTCTTGAAATTAAAAATAATTTTTCTAAAATAATGGTTATTTTTTAAAAAAAATTAAAAGAATATTTTGAATTTTTAATCATTTTTTAAAAAATTTTAAATAATTTTCGAATTTTACAAATAATTTTCAGATTTTTTTAATTGTTTTTCTAAAATTTATAATTAAGAAATAGGAATTTAAAAAATAAATAATACCTGAATTAATCTAGATAGTCGATCAAGAGAAGCGCGAATTTCTAGGAGATCCAACATTAAAAATTCCTCGAAGCTAGCACCCTACCCAGTTCACTTCCTCTCCGGTTTCACACCGAGTAGTGATGTGGGGCCCACATTCTACGTGGCCGATCGCGAAGGCACCATGTGGCACAGTGTCGGCAGAGGGAGAGAGGAGTGGGACGCATTGACTACGTGGCCGCGTGTGAGTGCGCCACTTGCAGGCACAATCGGCAGAGAGAGAGGACAGTGGGACCCGCTGGCGATGTCTGCTCGACGCGTGGCACCGTCTACGCGCCTATGGGGCCCTCTCTAATGCCGCGTGCGCTCGTGGCGCAACGCGGTTGGCTAGCATATAGGGCTCGCTACCCCCCCCCCCCCCCCCCCCCCCCCGTCTTTTTTTTTGTGGGACTTGCATGTGTGGCACACATGTTTTCTCTTTCCTCGTTTTCCTCTTACTGTATTTTTTATGGCCCTTGTGCACAACTATAATACAAATGTTATTCCCGGTGCTACGGTCGATTGAGAAGTTTGAGCAGTCGGTTCGAAGAGAATTGGAAAATCTACAAGCTCTGTTCAGAAGTCGGTCGAGAAATCGTCCACCATCAGGGTAGAAACAGGCCCGCAATGCCTCTGCCTCCGGAGAGTTGAAGAGATGAGCTACGAACAGAACTTCACCATGGAGAAGCTAAGAAGAGGAGCTTCGCTTCCGGGAAGCTAAGAAGGGGAACTTCGTCATCGGAGAGCTTGTTCCCATACTGAATGGTTGATAAGGAATGTTTATTAATCGGAGAGCTAAGAAGGGTTACTTTACTAACTATTAATTTTGGCGTTAATGTTTATTTTGTTTGAAGTGCCTACAATACTACGTTAAGTTGCACCCAAAAAAAAGTTGAGTAGGGTAAAATGCAAATTCGTACAAACTCAGTAAGATTTTGTAAAATTTTTCCTTTCTTTTTTAATTTTTTCATCACCAAAGTTATATTTAATTAAAAAAGAAGCCTATACACAATGTGAATTCCATACCTCACCTTGAAGGTTAAGAGGCTTCACCATTGTACTGATTTCGTCATGTAGTGCAATTACTTAGCAGGAAAATTGACGAACGATACACATCTCACCACAATTTTTGTTTTGTAAGAGCATCTGCAGTCGTTGTCTATATATCAAAAAAAACGGATAAAATGCTCTGCAGTCGTATACTATTTATCCATTTTTTTGGTTTAAGATGAATAGTAGGTGGCTATATTTAGCAGCACAATTGGCAATATGCATTTAACAGTAAATGGGAGATATTTACCGTCCATGTACCGGACGGCATATGATATGCCGTCTGAGAGGAAATTTTAAATTGCAAAATTGTGAGACGGCATATGATCTACCGTTGAATTATTAAAAAAAATGAAAATGAAAAAGCCATGCTGAAAAAGCCACTTCAAAATATAAAGCAAAGTGTTGGACAATATAAAGCAAAGTGTTGGACGGTACGGCACATGAACTTTTTTGATTTTTCTTTAAATTACGAGACGGCAGATCATCGGAGGCATATCTGAATTTTAGGGAGCCCTAAGCAAATTCTCAAATGGGACCTTTTGCAAGTTGACAAAATAATAATGTCAATTATTTAAATGCAAACAAATTTAGAGCATTGGAGACCAGACTATATAAATGATAACAAATTTATATATATGCTTCC
Organism: Hemerocallis citrina; assembly: GCA_017893485.1. Lineage (NCBI taxonomy): Eukaryota > Viridiplantae > Streptophyta > Magnoliopsida > Asparagales > Asphodelaceae > Hemerocallis > Hemerocallis citrina. The sequence goes on along the minus strand of CM030358.1, from coordinate 448,696,181 downwards.
AAAAAAAAGTTAACTGATAACGTATGGTTTTTATATAAAATGCCTCGTGGCAAAAAAGAACCCGGACACTCTAACAACAAAAACGAAATATATATCTCAAAGAGATAAATATGATATATTAGAGCACACGATCAGAATGAAATAATGATGATTATATGTATATAAGAATACTAGTTAGAAGCTTAAAATGTAGAATAACCATATACACTTGAAAATTTGGTTAGAAATTTATCATAAACAAATAAATATGATATGTCATAGAAAATTGAAAAAATATCAGAGTGACATACATGGGCTAAGTGAAAAATAATATTAAATTCATAAAATTGTAAAATGGCATGTATGGCTATGTGAAAAATAATTAGTTTTAAAAATAAAAATGATTAAAAATTAATTTGCTCATGCAAGTTTTGAACTTACAACTTTCACATTACTAACACAACACTCTAACCAACTAAGCTAATAAGACAACTATTAATACAATGTAATTATATCACAAAATATTACATTTTACTTTTTTAACATTGTAAATACTTAAAAAATATGGAGCCCTATAAAATTGGGGGCCCAAAGCAATTGCTTGGGCTGTCCGCCCATGCAGATCATCTGCTGTCCTTCCACCAAAAAAAAAAAAAAAAACACAGAACTTCAAACGGTAGATGATCTTCCGTTCGATCTATAAAAAAGCCATTTTTTTAGTTTTGACGACTGCATAATTACAAAATATCAAGAGATTTCAATCACGCTTCAAGTAATTGTAAAATAATGCCTCCCAATAATACAAAAACTTGGCATTCTATGGTGCGTGGCACAAAAGCCTCCAAACAAATTATATTTTTATACACATACATCTTATAGCATAAAGAATATGACAAACAATATAAATTGTTACACAAAGCAACTCCTATATATGAGAAAATTAATGTCCCTTGTATAGTTATAAAACGTCCTTTACTTGAATTGACGAAAAATTGGGCATCTTCTAGATGGGATGTCGTTTTTCCATGAATACAGAATTCCAAGTTAGCCATATAGCATTTTCTAATGACAGAAGGAAATTTCGACATCCTTTCCCTTAATTCAAGCGTTACAACCTAACAGGACAAGCTACTTTCACACTATGACTTACTCCAATTGTGAATAGGGGGGAAACAGTGTCCAATCTCTAAATTCGACTTTCAAATCCATATTTTTGATTACTTATAACGACAGTTTGAAATATTTGATTGAAATTTGTATAAAGAAAAGCATATCGCATATGTTTATTGCATGCACTAATAGTTGAAAACAAATATGAATTGACCAAAATTTCAACTTCAAAACTTAGACAGCAAAAAATTGAAATGTATAACTATTGCATATAGGACAATCTCTATTATAAGGTTTCCAAACATGTCGAACAAATGAACAAAACACATACTTTACCTGCATAAGTAGGGCCAGGAAATTCATCTCAGCATCAAAAAAATTTTAACTACATCACACAAACCTAAATACTTGGGCGCGGTAGCTTGGCTCCGCTAGTTGGTCGATTACACATTAGTCTCCAGTTACAGATTGGGTCAGATTATGCTGGGGGTCGACGGAGCATGTGATTTAAGTATACAAAGAGAGCTATTAGTTTAGCAAGTCAGGGCTCTCAGACATTTGGAGCAATATAGTGGCATCGCCTTCTTCTAGACCTTGAGGGGAAAACTCCTGTTAGAAAACAAATCCAGGTGAATCATGGCTGGCAGAAAATGAACATTCAATGTTAAGAAAATCTGCCTACATCTATACTACTATACGATTGGCCCACTTTTCACTCACTCTTTTAACATCTTTAGCAATTAAATAAAAAAGTTTAATAGATAGATATCACCAAACAAGACATTTCTCGAGAAATGACATCATGGTAGGTGTAGATGGGGAAGAGAGAGACATCAGACAATACAACAATTATTATTAAACAAGTTTGAGAGGATCCTAACTCCAACAAACAGCTATCTAATGTATAAATTTTGAGAATCTATTTAAGTGTCAGATAAATCTGGTCTCAGCTAACGCATACCTAAACATTTGATACCCTAATCTCTGGAATAATATATCCAACCCATGTACCCATAAATCTAGCACAATCAAATTCACGAAAAACTCTGCCACCGTGAACCGATGTCCTGCAATGGGTGTCTTGAATTTATTCACAAACTATGTTTGAGTTTGAAAATCTTTACAGCCTCCGCACGCACTCACCAAAGTAAATTTAAGACTAGGCCTTCTATCAATTAAAATTGTAGTTTGCACCTGCAGCTTTAGTTAGTTTAAGGCCTCAGTTGCAAAGTGCTGGAGAATTATTGCAGATTTCCGGTCGACAGAATCATGAAAAACTGAACCAATCTAGGAAATTGCAACAAAAAAACTAGGACACTGAAGAATCTAGCTGAACAAGGTATGTTTGAATAGTGTGATGAATGATAAGCTCCCTTGATTCCAAACTGCATTGGATTCTTACAGATTAGGAGTAAGCTATACTGGTATATATATGTTTTGAACTTTAAACACGAAAGTTGGAAAGGGAAACACTGGTATTGTAATTTACAAAGACTAGATGTTTGTGAGAATGAAAAAGTGGCGGGCCCTCTTTTTACAAACAATTAGGATGACTGCTTTTAATGAGAAGGACAGGTAAAGTTAATTATTTACCTAGCATCCGCTAGTGCTTCAGCTTTCCCATATTCAATAGACATAGCAGATCTTCAATACTTCACGGATACATGTGCAGATACTTTATATAAAGTATCCTAAAATTTACAATGTATCCTAGATATGCCAAAGGCACATCAGCACAGAGCACCATATCTATGATTTAAGTATAAACTTTTAATTCATGGATCATGCAGTGATCCACTGTCCTTGCAGAAAGAAAAATGTGAAAACAGTACTAGAGATGAAGTAAAAGCGGCAAGAAAAATGTGATAACAGTATTAGATATTAACTGGTGCATACTCGAGAATAGTTCATCGTTAACAAATTCCTGTTATACAGTTAATAAAACATCAGTATATACATCAAATGTCGGATCCACGACATAATTGTGTCCTGTGTTGTTCTGATTTGCTGTACATTGTGCTTGTATCAAATCATATCAATATAGGTAGTATTTAAATAGCTTTAACATTCATATTTCATTTTTTTATTTTAAAAAAAAAAAAAAACTAACAGTCTGACCCAAATCATCCATATGTATGCAAATCCAAGTAAATGACCAAAATACGAAAAATAAGAAATCAACAAACCAACCTGTGAGGGTACAGAAGGCTGCTGCTGCTGCTGCTGCTGATCTTGTGCCCATGTGTACGGCTGCTGTTGAGAAAGCCTATAGTATGGTTCTTTAAGATCAAGTTTACCAGTACATGTCTGCAGTATTCCTCCTTGTTCCGCACCCGGGCCCCACATTTTAGCTTTAAGAATAACAGCAAGGGAAAATATAACTAAAATTCCATGGCCAACAAAAAATATAAAAAAGTAACTTATTGGAAAAGGAACTTTTCTTTAGGGCCCTGCATTGTACTGTTTGAACCTTTTACCATCTAAAAAAAAACCCTACTATAATAAGATGTGAGAAGAGGCTCATTTCGGTGTACTTCTGCTTTGTCAAATACACTGTTCATTATGGAAATGTACTATTTGTGAATAAGGTATTTTTATTTAAGTAAGACAAGTGTAATTATCACAATAGCAAAATTGATTTCTCAATATAACTTATAAGAGCAACTCCACCCATCATGGGTTGCCATTTTCATTTTTGGCAGCCCAAATAACAATTTTTCTCAAAAATAGCAATAAGTTCTACACCCATGATTGTCATTTGGGTTGCCAAATATGTATATAATAGTGTATAATAGTGTATATATAATTATGATAGTGTATACATATTATAAGTGTGTGTGTGTATATATATACACACTACTATAAATAATATGTATAAAATAGTGTATAATAGTGTATACATAATTAAGATAGTGTATATATATTATAAGTGTGTGTGCGTGTGCGCGCGCAAATTTGGTGGGAAAGGGGAAGATTGGTGATTAGACATATGGCAATTGCCATTTTGTTTGCCAAATTTGAGGGGCGAAAAGGAAATTCTCATATTTTCGCAACTCATTTGAGAGAGAGAGAGAGAGAGAGAGGGGGGGGGGCATTTGGGTTGCCAAATATGAAAATGGCAACCATTCGTGGATTTGCTCTCACATGAGAGGTTTAGCATAAAGTATAAGATATTGCTGAAGAGGCTAATTAGAAAAGGTGGTCCCATAAGAAGCCAATAACAAACTTTTCCTATTGTAAACCTTTACTAACCTGACATGGTTAAGTAAATTGTGTAGCTTTGGGCACTGTGGGCTACTAGACGGAGATTCCCAGTGATCTCTTGCCCTGCCATCACATATAGTGGTTGGGTGAGGATACACCGAAGTTGATACCAGTGGGTGGTAGGAGACCCCGGGGCAGTTGTAAGCCATCTTTGTACAGAACTGCATAGTTGGAGTACATTAGTGGACATGTTAGGTGAAAGAATTATGTACCAAATTTTAGAAAATGCAATAAACTAATATGTAGAACCTTTTTTTTGGGGGTATAACTTTTTCCTTTCAGCAGATTAGCCAGAATGCGAAATGTAAGCGAAAATAGCACACATAAAAAATGATAAGGAGATTGGCACAAAATTGGTGCCTACGTCTCCGGAGCTGTTGCAGATCTTTACTTTAGGGGAGAAAATTGTACAAAAGTATTTTTTCTCACAAAACACTATTAAAAAAAAACTTACAACCCAAAACCCCAAGAATTTTTCCTCACAAAAATTCTCTACATGTTTACACTCAAAAAAACCAAAACCAATTTCTCTCAAATTCTCTTTCTTTTCTTCTCAAATTTGGAGGGAGTGGGAATTTTGGATGATTAAAACGGAAAGGGATTGGAGGATATTTATAAGAGGATTATGGGGGTTTGGTGGCAGTCAGGGTTTATTTTTGTGAAGGGTAGGTGAAAGAGAGTTTGGTAGGGGGTCTGGTGGCATGCAAAAATTGACCCCCACTCATTTCCTTGACAATCTCTCACTTGAAGATTGATTTCAATTAGTCTTCACACCTCGATCAATGCAGCAACTCTTTCCAGTCTCACCATTCGTGCAGGCTAACTGAAGCTGAACATAGCTTCGTTTGTCAATAGTCACAGTCTTTTTAGCATGTCTGCTGGATTTTGACTTCCACTGATCTTTTCTAATTTCAAAATCCCATCTTCAAGAAGTGACCGGATGAAATGATATCGCACTTGTATGTGTTTTGTTCTGAAATGAAAAGACGGATTCTTTGTCAGATGGATAGCACTCTGACTGTGGCAATACAAGACATTGTCTTCTTGTTTCTGGCCCAGTTCTTCCAAGAAACTTTGTAGCTAAACCATTTCCTTGCTGGCTTCTGTAACAGCAACATATTCTGCTTCAGTTGTAAAGAGAGCAACTATCTTCTGCAGCTGATAGACCCAACTCACTGTTGTACCTCCTAAAGTATAGACATACCCTGTAGTGCTCTTTCTGATATCAACATTTTCGGCTAAATCAGCATCCACAGTCTGTTAGTGTTGTATCTCTACCTTTGAAACAAAGTGCTTTATCTATAGTACCTCGCAAATATCTGAGGATCCATTTACCTGCTTCTCAGTGTACTCTGCCTGCATTATTCATGTACCTGCTAACAGCTCCCACTGCTTGAGCAATATCTGGTCTAGTACAAACCATGACATACATCAAACTTCCAATTGCTGAGGCGTACGGAACCTTCTCCATGTGTGCCCGCTCTTCTTCTCCCTTCGGTGACTGTTCCTTGGAAAGTCAGAAATGAACACCCAAACGTGTGCTCACCGGCTTAGCATTCTGCATGCTGAACCTAGAGAGTACTCTGTTAATGTACTCAGCCTGCGATAACATCAAAGTCTTCGACTTCGTGTCCCTCTTGATCCTTATTCCAAAAATCTGCTTCGCAACGCCTAGATCTTTCATTGCCAACTGCTTCGACAATTCTTGCTTCAGATTGATAATCTCTTGCATTTCAGGACCTGCAACGAGCATATCATCTACGTACAACAATAGAATAATGATTAATGAAGCTATTATCGAACTTTTGATGTAGCAACAATAATCTGCATGGCATCTTGTGAAACCGCTGCTGCTCATGAAGCTATCAAACTTCATGTACCACTATCTGGGAGCTTGTTTTAAGCCATACAAACTCTTCTTTAATCTGCAGACGAGGTTCTTCTTGCCTGCTTGTATGAAGCCTTCTGGTTGCTTCATATAAATCTCCTCCAAATCACCATGAAGGAAAGCGGTCTTTACATCTAACTGCTCAAGATGTAAATTTTCTGCAGCTACAATTTTCAATACAAGTCTAATTGTAGTGAGTTTCACGAATGGAGAGAAAATTTCGTTGTTATCAATACTTTTTTGCTGAAAGCCTTTGACTACCAATCTTGCTTGGTAGCGCTTGCTTCCATCGTGCTCTTCTTTGATCGTGAAAATCCACCTGTTATGGAGAGCGTTCTTGCCCGGTGGTAGTTCAACTAATTTCCACGTCAAATTTGACATGAGCGAGTCCATCTCATCTTTCATGGCAGACTCCCACTTGACTGAATCATCCACTTGCATTGCTTCATCATAACACTCTGGTTCTCCACTGTCAGTCAGTAACAAGCAGTGCAAAAAAGGCGAATAGCACTAGATTGGTTTAGGAATTCTGGAGGAGCGTCTCACTTCAGCATGCTTGGTTCTTCATGAACTGCTTCAAGACAAATATGGACATCATTTCCAGAAATCTCCTCGAGCTCTACGAATTCCTTCGTTTCAGCATGTGTACTAGAGCTACTTGATTCCGCAGTTGATCTGGCTTTGTACATCACATTCTCATTAAATATAACATCTCGGCTTCTGATGATCTTCCGATTTTTATAATCCCAAAATCGGTAGCCAAACTCGTCACCACCATATCCAATAAAACACATTTATTACATTGCGGATCTAATTTACTTCTTTCAGCAGAATCAATATGCACATAAGAAACACAACCAAACACTTTCAAGTGTGAAAGATTTACCTCTTTTCTGCTCCAAACTTCCTCTAATATTCCACCATCCAAAGGTACTGATGGCCCACGGTTGATCAGGTAGGCAGCAGTGTTGACGGCTTCAGTCCAGAACATCTTGGGTACGCCGGCGTGTATCCTCATCCTTCTGGCACGTTCAATGAGAGTTCTGTTCATGCGCTCTGCTACGCCATTCTGCTGCGGTGTCATGAAAATCGTTTTCTCCATCTTGATACCGCTGTCGTGCAGAAATCTTTGAATCTACGATCTGTGTACTCTCCACCATTGTCAGACCCCAGATGCTTGACTTTCAAACCAGTTTCATTTTCCACCATGGCTTTCCATTTTCTGAAGGTATCAAAGACTTCTGATTTCTTCTTCAAAAAATATACCCACACCTTCCTTGTAGAATCATCAATGAAGGTGACATAATACATCGAGCCTGCTAGAGATTGAACTAGAGATGGTCCCCATATATCGGTATTAACCAACTCCAACTTTCCTGCCTTGGGTACCTTGCCAATCTTTGCAAAGCTGACCCTCTTCTGTTTGCCGAAAATACAATCCTCGCGTAGGCCAACATCTACGCTCTTCAGATCTGGCAGCTTCCCCTTTGACATTAGTGTATTCATCCCTTTCTCGCTTATATGACCAAGCCTTTGGTGCCATAGGTTTGATTTTCCATCAGCATATGCACCTGCAATGATACTCTCCGAGTTAGAGGTCACATATAGAGTACCAGTCTTCTTACCACGAGCAATGACGAATGCTCCTTTGGTAATCTTCCATTCACAACCTAAAAATATTGTACAATAACCTTCTCCATCCCGCTGCCCCACTGAGATCAAATTCCTTTTGAGGCCAGGAATATGTTTCCCTCCTTGCAGTTTCAATGTAGTCCGGTTCGGCAACTTTATTCAAATGTCTCCCTTTCCTACGATCTTCAAGGTCTCATCATCGGCTAGATGAACCTTCGCGAAATCACCACTGATGTGTCTAATTTATATATAAATATTTGTACTCATTTACCCATAAAAATTGCTTATTTCCGTTTATCTTGTTTATAATTTATCTTATTTCCATAGATTTCAGCTAATTAATTATTTTTGAAGAAATAAGATTTTTGATGCAAAAAGTGAAGATTTTTGGTAAAAAAATCAACAAACAAAACAAACATAATGATTTATTTATTTTAATTGATTTGTTGAATTTAAATTTTACAATTTGTCCATGAGAAAAATAAAATATAAATTTTAATTTGCCAACTGAGCTGAAAGTGCAATAAACAATTTTTAAAGGGTTTAAAAGAACTAATATGATTTTTAGTTAGTTTAATTAATTTTAAACTAATTAATTTTATTTTTATTTTTATTTTTAAATCCTAATTACTGCTTTATTTTGTGTGCAGCACGTGAAAGAGAAGAAAAAGAAGCAAGAAAGAAAAGAGCAAATTAAAGAAGGAGGGAAATAAAGAAAGAATAGGGGTTTTCTGCAAAATTAAACCTTAATTCCTATGTCTCCTACGCCTATAAATACAAGAGCAAAATAAGAGAAGAAGAGGAGAGCTGAACGAAGAGAAAGAGCGACGGCTGATCCCTAATCATTAAAAAATTAAAAAAAATAAAAAGACGAAAAGAAACGGCGAAGTCAGAAAGTGCGGGCGGAAGAGAGAGTCCAATTCTCTCTGTGGGCATGCGCGCAAAACGACGAAGCACTTCTGTCTCTGGTGTGTGCTCCAAGACGTGTGGCGGATCAGAAACGAAACAAAGACAGCGACGTGGGCCAGCTAGGGTGACGTCAGCACACGCTGACGTGGCGGGTCTGGCTGTGATTCAGAAAACGACAGAGAGAGAATTGCTCTCTGTTTGTGCTGAGCTGGCGGCAGGGCCCACGTGACGTGGACAGGCTGCTTACGTCAGCAGCGGCTCGGAAATCAGAGACGACAGACAGGAGAGAAAGAACTGATTTTGCTTTTCGGAACGCGGTTCGAGGCTGTTCGGTTTGCAAATTTTTGTTGAACTAGGTGAAGTCAAAAGCCCTAGAAATAATTTTGCCATTAACAAATCACAAAAATTTCAGATTCCGCACTCTTTAATTAATTAATTTAGTTAGATTTTTAGATTAATTTAATTTAGTTGCTTTCTTTATTTAATTTCGATTTTTCCAAATAGTATTCAATCTAGTAATATCGGTACTCAATAAAATAATTAGTCCCTGTGGGTTCGACATTCTTTTCACTTAACTATACTACTTGTTGCGATTTTGTACACTTGCAAATATTCACATCAAGTTTTTTGCGCCGTTGCCGGGGAAATACAGTCTTGGATTGCATGATGAAATTAGACGAGAAAAGATGAACAGAAAAAAAACTGTTTTGTAAGCAAAAATTGTTTGCAAACAGAACAGCCTCGAACTGCGTTCTAAAAAGCAAAATCAGTTCTCTCTCTCCTGTCTGTCGTCTCTGATTTTCGAGCCGCTGCTGACGTCAGCAACCTGTCGCCGTCACGTGGGCTCTACCACCAGCTCAGCACAAACAGAGAGCAGTTCTCTTTCTGTCGTTTTTCGAATCACAGCCAGACCCGCCACGTCAGTGTGCGCTGACGTCACCCGAGCTGGCCCACGTCGTTGTCTCTGTTTTGTTTCTGATCCGTCACACGTCTTGGAGCATACGCCAGAGACAGATGTGCTTCCTCGTCGTTTTGCGCACACGCCCACAGAGAGAACTGGACTCTCTTCCGCCCTCTCTCTGACTTCGCTGTTTCTTTTCTTTTTATTTTTTTATTTTTTTTAATGATTAGGGATCAGCCGTCGCTCTCTCCCTTCGTTCAACTCTCCTCTTCTTCTCTTATTTTGCTCTTGTATTTATAGGCGTAAGAGACATAGGAATTAGGGTTTAATTTTGCAGAAAAACCCCTATTCTTTCTTTATTTCCTTCTTTAATTTGCTCTTTTCTTTCTTGCTTCTTTTTCTTCTCTTTCACGTGCTGCACACACAAAATAAAGCATTAGGATTTAAAAATAAAAATAAAAATAAAATTGATTAGTTTAAAATTAATTAAACTAACAAAAAATCATATTAGCTCTTTTGAACCCTTTTAAAATTGTTTATTGCACTTTCAGCTCAATTGGCAAATTAAAATTTATATTTTATTTTTCTCATGGACAAATTGTAAAATTTAAATTCAACAAATCAATAAAAATAAATAAATCATTATGTTTGTTTTGTTTGTTGGTTTTTTTACCAAAAATCTTATTCCTTCAAAAATAATTAATTAACTAAAATCTATGGAAATAAGATAAATTATAAACAAGATAAACGAAAATAAGCAATTTTTTTGGGTAAATGAGTACAAATATTTATATATAAATTGGACACATCAAATACCCCTAAACTTAAAGTTTTGCTTGTCCTCCAGCAAAATGTAAAACCATGAATAAGGGAATAATAATCAATAATAAGCTCAACCCATCACACTAAGAGATCTTATCATGCAAGCATCAAAATTTCAATTAAAAATATAAACAAAAGCAAATAAAGTAAAACTAAGCATACTCACTTTCTCTAGTGCAATTACTTATTCATAATTCCAAACTCAATCATATTTGTCATGCAATTAATGTAATTATAGTATGTAACAACTCCATCTGTGATTACCCCTTCTCACGAGCAATGACGGGTGCTCCTTCGGTAATCTTCCATTCACAGCATGAAAATGTTGTACGATAACCTTCTCCATCCCGCTACCCCACTGAGATCAAATTCCTTTTGAGGTCAGGAATATGTTTCACTCCTTGCAGCTTCCATGTAGTCCGGTTCGGCAACTTTATTCAAATGTCTCCCTTTCCCACGATCTTCAAGGTCTCATCATCGGCTAGATGAACCTTCGCAAAATCACCACTGACGTAGTTCTCCATGATTTCTCTGCATGGGGTGGAGTGGAAAGATCGGACTATTGACGCTGAGAATCATGGCATCGCCTACTTCGGTCACGTTGGCAGATTCCTGTGCGCCGTAACTTTCTTCGGTGCTCGACAATCTTGTTGAAAGTGACCCTTCTTGCCACAATTGTAGCAGTTGAAAGCTTTCTTTCCCGATCTAGATTTATCTCGTCTCGATTGCGATCTGCTGCGATTAGAGTTTCTTTCTGAAGTCCTTCCTCTTGACTCCGTGTGCAAAGCTGAGGAGGTTGATGCTTCACTTGATTCTCTCCGCCGAATTTCTTCACTCAATACCAGATCTCGAACAACGTCGAACTTCAATTTACTGTTTCCCGACGAACTGTAACAGTAGCATTCCAACTGTCTAGTAGAGAGGATAAGAGAATCAATGCTCGAACTTCATCGAACTCGATTTCTACTGAACTCAACTGGGTTGTGATTGTGTTAAATTCGTTCAGATGTTGAGCCACCGATGTGCCTTCCGTCATCCGCAAGTTGAATAACCACCTCATCAAGTGAACTTTGTTTGAGGCCAATGGCTTCTTGTACATGCTGGAGAGAGCCGCCATAAGACCCACCGTGGTCTTTTCCTTCACTATGTTGAAAGCAACATTGCGCGAGAGCGTCAATCGGATAACTCCAATGGCTTGTCGGTCGAGAAGAGCCCAGTCTTCCTCCATGTTTTTTGGTTTTTTTCCCGAAAGAAGTTGATACAGTTTTTTCTGATACAGATAATCTTCAATCTGCATCTTCCAAAAGCCAAAGTCTGCACCATCGAACTTTTCAATTTTCACCTTCCCTTCGTCTGCGGTCATCGCTCCCACTCGAATCTGACTTCCCCTAGATCGTTTCTGACTATTCTTCAGCAGAAATCACAACAGAGCTCTGATACTAGTCGTTGGGAAAAAACAACTTTTCCCTTTCACCAGATTAGCGAGAATGCAAAATGTAAGTGAAAATAGCACACAAAAATTGATAAGAAGTTCGGAACAAAATTGATGCCTACGTCTCCGGAGCTGCTGCAAATCTTTACTTTAGGGAAGAAAATTGTACAAAGTATTTTTCTCACAAAACAAAAAAAAAACTCACAACCCAAAACCCCAAAAAAATTTCCTCACAAAAGTTCTCTCGTTTACACTCAAAAAATACCAAACCCAATTTCTCTCAAATTCTCTCTTTCTTTTCTTCTCAAATTTGGAGGGAAGGGGGGAATTTTGGATGATTAAAACGGTAAGGGATTGGAGGATATTTATAAGAGGATTATGGGGGTTTGGTGGCAGCCAAGGTTTACTTTGGTGGAGGATAGGTGAGAGAGTTTGGTGGGGGGTCTAGTGGCATGCAAAAATTGACCCCCACTCATTTCCTTGACGCGGGGGGGGGGGGGGGGGGGGGGTAAACATACAGAACTTGTTGGGCACTAAAGAAGAACATTAAGCAAGATGGTACGCGTAAAATATTCAGACTATGTTAAGGTGAGTGTGTTGGGAGTAGCCTATGGGCAAGGCTGGAGCGCAAAGTTTCTTTTCTTTTATTTAAGTTTAGATTCACGCCGGTGCTGAACACTAAACGTAAATAATTAGCAAATACGAAGCATTTGAAGCGTAATATTATGGGTGTTCATTTGGCTAAGATTTATTTCATTGGAGTATTATCTAGGTATATCTAATTTTTACAAACTGGTTGAAAGCATTTATGCCAACATCAAAAGATCAAGGTGAACAAAAAAACAATATTACCCCGCACGCACGATACAAACAATATTGTACAACAAAAGCCCATCTTACCTTACAAGTTGGGCACAACCACACTAACACACATATACCATAATAGAAAATTGGTTATATGGATGGATGTAAACCTTGACAAAACGGCAGACGCAACGAATTATGAAGCCTTGTTATTACCCTAAAACAGTAAATCAGTTGATTACCTTGGGACCCATGTCAGAAGAGCAAATTGTGCACTGACAAAGAAAAGAAGTGACATGGTAGAAAATTACATTCCTTCTATCTGGCTACAGAGCATAACCGAAGTTTCTAAAGATCCATAAATTGAAAAATTCTTGTGTACATCACAGAACCCCTCCATGGGTTTGGAGCTGAACTTGATGTATTATTGTAAACCCAGAGAGTTTTTAAGCCAAAAGTCTAGGTAAAATAACCATGAGGAAGAGAGGGTCATCATATAGAACCTTCACAGCAATTCTTGCTACAGATGATTATGAAAATTTCAAGGGCAAGGGACTCGGCTTTTCAGAAATAAATTGGCATGCCTTAATCTTCAAGTTAGCATATAATGAGGAGTGATAGATAATTAATCGGTATACAACATGTGTGCCAAAGTTTAGAGATGGAAAATACTCTTGCAGTTAGAAAACTAATCAAACACACAAAACCTCAAAGAAATTTAAAACAGGGATACCAAATACGTGGACAAAATGATGAGGGGAGGTGATAAATTTAGATGTTTTGACTTTAAAGCAATTAAGTTAATACAAACAGTAGACAGTCACAAAAATTCTATATATATATAGGAAGCGATCGGGTGAGAACCGTTCTCACGATACGCTTCGTGAGAACTCCACGCATATCTATCATATGGATGGTCCGAACCGTTCATATTATTTAGCATGACATATTAGTCTAGAAATGTAAAATCAAGTCATTTAAAATTCATATGTCCATGCATCATCTATATAATAAATCACAAAACAATTTGGAAAAAAACGTTATCAAGTGGCTCTCCTTCAATTGAAACAAAGTGAATGGCTCACATTCATCCTACCAAAAAAACATATTCCCCAAAAAACATAAATCCTCTCTCTCTCTCTCTCTCTCTCTCTCTCTCTCTCTCTCTCTCTCTCTTCACTTTTTCAGCTCTCTCTCCACTTTCCTACTCCCCCTCCTCCGGCGATCACCAGAAAATTCTTTCCCCAACCAGCCAACTCCCACCCCCTCTCGTGCCCTGCTAGCGCCGCCCTCCCTCCCCCCTCCCCCCTCCCCAGTCCCACCGCCTCACCCGCCAAGAGCGCGAGGATAAGTTTCAAAACAGCCGGATCGTCACGCCGCTAATGGAGCCCTCTTCCTCCCCTGTGGGCCTTCCGCTCCACGTGGTAGTTCGCCTCCCTCCTCAATTTCTTGCATATAAGCAGCTAGGATTTTGGAGATTAAAATATATTATATTAGGTTGTGTGGCTTGGTGGCTTGGTTTGCTTTAGTAATTTTTTGTGATTGAGCAATTTCAGGGTTGAATATCTACCCTGTTTGAGTTAGTCTAACAATAGAATAACTGAACTAAATAGAAATTGAATCTAAATCTTAAGTCAGGGCTAGGTTAGTGTTAGGAAGATGAGTCTATGGGAGAATAAGGAGAGAAGGCGACAGACAGATTGACCATGATTAAAATTTGTTGGGAGGATGAAGTGACATGACAAAATTTGTTGAAAGACAGATTTGTTTTGTTTTGATCATAGTTTGGAGTATATGTGTACATTTTTAGTGTTTCAGATTGTAATGTAATTAGGTTGAATTCTTTATACCCAAGGTTTTAAATCTCGGATTTCGGACTCGTCTCGGCCAGGGGTGTTTCGTCTCGGATCGGATATATCGGAGGAGATTTCGGAGAAATGGGATCATCTCGGATGTTCATTTCGGACACTCAATAAATATATATTTATTGCTACTAAACAATATATAAAATGTTCTACATGTCATTTAACATTAATATGTCTATTTACTACTTTCTAATGCTCTATAACTCTTAACATTTGTTGTATTCTTGTTGCAGGACCGAAATGAGATGACTTCACTATGTACAAAAAGCAAAACAAACTGAAAACAAGATAGAGGAATTTGTAAATTCATGGTGTTTTAATGTTGTATGAGAAATATGCACTATTTGGCTATGTTTGGCTACTGTCAACTGAATAGTCCATTATTTTGAATTTTGTTACATTGTAAATTGTAGCTGCAAAGATGTTGAAATTATGTATATTGTCAAAAGCTAACAGCCTCTGTGATTCATTGCTATGATAAGATTAATCATTAAACTCATGTATTTTTTTGTGTCTAATATAAGGATGGTATACACAGTGTAGAAAGAATAGATTAACTTTAAAGCAAGGATGCTATTTTTATTCAAAAAATGGATACTAGGAAATGAACATCTTTTGTTGTGTGATGTTACACTCAAAACTATTACTATCATTTTCTTTTGACAGTTGATGAATATGTAAATAAGCTGTTATATAGCCAACGTGCAGAGGCATTCCATCCAAACTTCGGTTGTAGATTGATTATTCTGACAACATTGTGTTTGTTTAAGATTCTATGGAAACACATCAAAATCCATATTATGTAAATAGAGCCTTTGTTTGGAATCATTATAGCAATCAAGTCCTTTTTAATATCACAAAGAAAATTAACTATTTGTGTAGAAAGTTAAAGAAAAACCTGATTTATATAGTAGAACTTCATCGACAAGTTCGCTAGCAGCATCTTCTGTCTATTGATTTACTTTTCCAAGTTTTGGGGAAACATGAAAGCGGTGGAGATGGGTTGGCGTCGAAGACTGGTCGGCGACGAAGAATGGAAGGCGACGAACTGACGAAGACTTGGCGACGGCGAAGACTGGAAGGTTGGAAGAATGGAAGGCGACGAATACTCGAAGAAGAATGTAGTAGAGGCGGCGGGGAGACTGGGAGAGAAGTAGAGAGAGAGATTGAGAACGAAATAAGGGATTGAGAAGGGAAGAGGAAGAGATTAGAAGTGATTTAGGGTTAGTTTTAGGGTAATGGGTAACGGGTAAGGGATTTAAAGCCCAAACCCCATTAGTGATTATTTCGGATGCGAAAAGTTGAAATATCGGCCGATATGTATCGGGCGAAATATCGGACTTCTCGGCCGATATTTCAACTTTTCGGTATCAAACGAAAAATGGCTGAGAAATCTGATTTCGTTTCGCTGAAGCACCCGATACGAGATCTCGGCCGATATTTCGGCCGATATCGCCGATATTTAAAACAGTTATACCTAAGCTTTTAAATGGTTTGTGTTTTGGTTTTGGATGATAAAGTTTTGATTTTTTTAAATTTTGTAGGTGTTTCAGCTGAGGAGCCTCAGCTGGACACGGCGCTGATCTCGGTGAATTCGACATTGGATGATGTGCTTATTCTGTTGTTGAAGGTTGGTTCTTTTTGTGGGTTTTGTTGATAAAGTTTGAGTTTGGGGGGTTGGTTTTGGAACAATTGGAGTTGTTTTGGTGGTATTTTGAGTTTGGAATGTGTACTGCGAGTGTTTTTTCTGGTGAGATGGTGGAAAGTTTTGAGTCTTTGGAGGTTCCGGTGTGAATATGAATTTGTTTGGGAGGAATTGGAGTGGTAGTTTAAGTTTGGAAAGTGTATATTAGTATTTCTGTTTGGGGGTTGAGGAATTGTCTGATGTTTGAGTGGCATTGTCAGTTTACGCTGTCAACATAGTGTGAGTAGGAAAGATGGTGTTGAATGGGAAATACCACCACCAAATTTGCTATGTAGTTCTTTTTAGTTGATGAGGAAATGAATGAAGTTGAATGGGAACTGGAGCATATTTTGAATTGGTAATGCCTAGATGACCATCACTTAATTCTCCTAAACATTTGAATCTTCGGAGGTTTCGCTGTCAATGTGGTTTGTTTCTAGAGCAATTGAAGTTGATTTCGGTGCTAAGTTAAGTTCACGAAGACGTACTTAAATTAATACATTCAGAAAAAAGTATGCAATTTTCTTTCAAAAAAAATCATTTATAACAATTCATTTTCACATCTTTAGGCTCATAATGTTGATGTTAGTTCTATATAGATGTGTTGGCTCTATCCGTATGATATATAAAAAAAGGAATTTAGAGATACCTAAGAGATTGTTTTACGACATTCAAATTGTTTTTTTATAACTTAGCATGGAGTTTCTAGCCTGGTGATAAGTGCATATAAATGTTGATACCTATATGATTTGTTAGTCAAATAAGATTGCATACATTTTACTGTTTACAGGGCTTGTCATCTGCTACATTGTTTTGTAGACGTGCATATGCACGTGCCCACGAGCAAACCTAGAATATAATCAATCACAAGGCAATTTGAAAAAAAGCTATCAAGTTGCCCTCCTTCAATGAAAAAAATCAATGACTCAGATTCACCCTCCCAAAAGACATTTTTCCTCCAAAAATCCCCCTCCCCCCAAAAAAAAACTAAAATCTTCCTCACTTTATTACCATCTCTCTCCTCCATTCACTTTTTCATATTTTTCTCTCTCCACCCAGAAATTTAGATTTTTATATTTCAGGTATGTAAATTTCCAAATTTTGCAGATTTTTTATGCTTTTATTGATTGCTCATGTAGAAAATTTCACCGAGTTCCCTGATTGATTTCAAATGAAATGGAAGATTTAAATAGAAATTTTTTTTGCTTCTTTTGATTGCTCATGTTGATATTCACTCGGGTAAATTTCATCCTTTAAAGTTACACTGAAAATAGCAAATATCTCCTCAAAAATTAAATTTCATCATTTTGCACCCTCAAAGTTCTAAGAAGTTGGATTTTATATCCCATTTATAATTATTTTTCAACATATGCTGATGGAACAAATAATTGTTGTCTTACTATTCAAACTTGAGCTACATAAACTCTATGATGGAAGTTTCAAATTCATGCATTCAAAAGATTGAAAAGTAAATGTATCCAGTATAATACATGAACATTATTATAGTGTACATCTCAAAAAGTATATTAATATATGATAGTATACACTGAGAACACCAAAATTAATCGTCAAATATTTTTACCTCCTTGATGTGTTGGACAATACTTTACTCGTGGATTGCTTAATGGTTGGGCTTATATGTTTTGTGTGAATCACTCTATGTACTTATTTTGGGGAGTAGAAGCTAATGTTGTTGTCTCTGTTGTTAGTTCTATTGGCATGTAGACATTTTTGTGTATCTATAACTATATTCTCCGTTTTAATTATATATGTTGTTAGTTCTATATAGATGTGTTGGTTGGAGCTTTGATGGCTTTTTTCGTATGTTATAAAAAAAAGAAATTTACAGATACCTATGTAATTGTTTTATGACATTCTAACTGTTTTTTTATAAATTAACGTGGAGTTTCCAGGCCCGGTGGTATGTATATAAATGTTGATACCTATGTGATTTGTTAGTCAAACGAGGCTGCATATATTTTACTGTTTACAGGATTTTTCATATGTTGCATCATTCCGAAGACGTACCGTAGGCACATGCCCACGGGCAAACCTGGTGTCATTAGAGCATCTGCAGTTGTGATTGCTAAAAAAATAGCAATATGCATATTTTACATATGGTTTTTAGCATTTGCAGCAGTCGTGAAATGCTATATTATAGCAATCTAAGATAAAAAAATTATTGGGCAGACTTTGGAGATCCGTCCCACGGGGAAATGAATTATCGGCATTATTTTTAAAAAAAAACCGAAATTGCACAGACAGATTTTGAACATCCGTCCAACAATTTCTCCACTAAGAACCACTAACACCCCCACTAACTCAAATTAAACCTCATCTTATATATTAATTAATAGTTAAATATTTAACTAATCCTAATTAGTTAACTAATTATATAATTAACTTCTTGTTTCGTCCCAACCTCCGGAATCAACGGACGGATCTTCAAGATCCGTCCAAGGGTTTTTTTAAGCAGAAAATTATTAAATTTCGTGGGACGGACTTTCGAGTTCCATTCGACTAAAAAAAAATTAATTTTATAATTGGGACGGATCTTGAAGATCCATCCTCTATATTATGCAGTTTCTCAAATCTTCTCTCAAATATAGTAATCTTCAGAGTCGAAAATGCCAAAATATGCAAAAATAGCCAACAATTGCAGTAGTTCGATTGCTAAAATATGCATAAACTGAATAAATAGCAAACGACTGTGGATGCTCTTATAAAATATAATGATATTCAACCATACAATTTATAACACTTCAATACATGAGCAAATGAATATCAAATGACTTGATTTCTCATTCACAGAATAATTTAGTCATGTAGATCGAAACTAATCTTATTAATGGTTGGGATCTTTCAACTAATGTCCCAAAAAAAGTTCTCACATGGTTCTCACTGGATCATGACCCTATATATATATATATAAATATAAATATATATATATATATATATAATGAAAAAAATTTCTCATACAAAGTGAGGAGTCAAACAAGAACCCTTAGATTATAGGTTTGTTAATAAAAGTGAGCATCATATTGGTATGAGAAAATTTTCTAATACGAAGTGAGGTGTCAAAACAAGAACCCTTAGATTATATGTTTGATTAAAGGACCCATTTGCAAGTTGCAGTAGAGAATCTTAACATCCAAGATGAACCAATATGTTCTCTAACAAACATATAATATAAGGGTTCTTGTTTTGACACCTGCATAAGACATTTTCCTCGTACAAATCTCTCTCTCTCTCTCTCTCTCTCTCTCTCTCTCTCTCTCTCTCTCTCTCTCTCTCTATATATATATATATATAATAATAATAATAATTATATATATAATATATATATATATATATAATAATTAAAAAAACTGCTTACCTCCCATCAAATAACACGTCAAACCAACAAGCCAGCCCATGGACCCTAGTTCCAACAGAAGATGTAAAATTCAATGGGATGTCAATCTCATACATATCTTCTTCCTGTATAATGAAGAGAGAATGTTATATAAAAATGCCAAAGAAAAGTACGAAGTTTTACATGAAGCAAAATCCCATAAACTACTCAACTGTTTCATAAGAGAAAAAAAGGTAACTGCACTGGAACAGCTCTGATAACATCTTTAATTTTCACAGTCAAATTGATACAGAAACATAAAATAGAAGAAGTCATAAACATTAAAAGGCGACGGGTTATTGATCAAGACAAAAAATTAAGGCATGCCTAGCGACAAAGAAAAGAAAAAAAATTGAACCAAAATATTATGTAAAGGTCACTATTTAAAATGCTGCTTTTAGGTTCACAAAAACAAGACGTACCTTTATGCGAGTAAAGTCTAGCGTGTGAAAGATAGCTGGAGAAACCAACAACCTTGGATCGAATGCATCAACTACGGGCTGCATGATGAAACAATCAATTATGGCTCCAACTTTTCGCAGCCTTTCAATCAATAAATTGTAATTAACACAAGTAGTAGCACAATAATCAACAAAACTGACAGGTTTGGGGGGATGAACCCCCTGAGACCTCGGGTAGGACCATAGTCCAATCATTATTTAAACTTTCGATAAATGGGCTCTTGGGAAGAAAGCTTTTAAGTTTTGAGCGGTGAACGAAAATTAAAATAATAATAATAACAATATCAAAGGGCAGATAGCCTATTTAAAGGTACAGTCCTCAAGTATAAAGAATGTTGATCCACACTTAGAGAACTAAGCTTATACAAGGTAGAATAACAAAGAAAATAAATGTCTCATAACATAGAATTATTGGGACTTCCGGATCAGGTTAAATCAAACATCACAGGTTGGGATGACGTTTGTGGTAAGTCTTTCAAATTATAACTTAAAAAGTAATGAGAAATAACAAATAAACCTTAATCACTTTCTCCATACTGGTGTTAACCGAAATTCCATCTCAACTAATATTACTAAATTGACAGCCCAAACTGATATAGATATATATATATATATATATATATATATATATATCAATAGTAATTTTCCCAATGGGGTGTTTGGTACATGGATTGGAGGATTCCCAGGGATTAGAGGATTCTCGGGAATGTTGCATACGGTGTTAGTGTGTTTATTAGAATACAATGCATTCCCGGGAATCCTTCATTCACAACTCCCCTGGTTTTAAGGGGGAATCGACAAATCACATGGATCTAATGGGAAATGCAAACCCTTGTCAACAAAAAATTTTGATTCCCATAGGAATCCAACATTCCTTCCAAAACTATCCTTGTCTCTTACCAAACCAAGTAATCCGCGGGGGAATGAAGGATACCAAACACCTCTAAGTATATAACAATTTTATGGCATCTTTCACTAAGGAAATTTCTCTAAATTAAACTTAATCTCATTTAACTGTCTCATATTATATAATACTAATTAGATAACTGTTAACTTTAAAAAAACATATTGGAAAAATGTGTGCTGAATTCTTTTCCAAGTTCTTTCTCCCTTCCCTCTCTCTTCTCTCTCTAAATGTGTGGAGTGCGTGTGTCGCAATACCAGCCTTTGCATAACTGTTTGATAAGTATGAGAGTTGGATTAAAGATAAAGATAGTTCAAACCTGCGAAAAATAACCCTGGTAAGCAGTTCCATACAATGGAGTAAGATCAACACCAAAGTAATTTTGCTGCTGCCAAAAAAGCGCCTACATATTTAAAAGATGAAAGTTAAATCACAGAAGATACGATTTCATTAACCAACAAAAGATATTAAACAGAAAAATATATTGGTAACTGTTTATTCAATTGAGCTCTCGGACAAAAAAGAAAAGGGGTGGGGAGGGGAGGGGAGGGGAGGGGAGGGGAGATGTGATTCAATACTGCCAGATGTTTCATACATGAAATATTGATATCAGTTTAACCACTAAGCAAACTGAAAGAATGCCAAAACTTTCATCTCTAGGCAACAATGAGTTTTAAATAATGAAGTAACAAAAAAATCATGTCTAAGATACACCTTATGTACAATAAAATAAATATTCACCGGATCCCAAGGATGATATATAGTGGCATGCATATCAATCGATTAATCTGTTTGATGTGACCATAGTTTGAAAAACCAATAATGTGCATATCTTAAAAAATAAAAAGCACAGAAACAGTATGATACTTAATTTGTTGGATCCTTCTCCCACTCCATCCATGAATACTAATGAAAAATCAAGCAATATGGGATCTCTAATAATCACCCTCATAGGTGCAGAACTGTATAAATACAAAAATAATATCCCCAAAAACTGCACTGGAAAAGTGTGAATTCCTTTTGCTTTTCCCTATCATCAAACCCCTTGGGGGTTGCGTAATTTAACCAAATTTAAAATTTTTCTTCAATGTTCCAGTATGGGTGTGTTCACTACATGAAACCCCAGGTGAACCATGAACATTCATGAAACCTCCTGAAATATGCGTCTCCCCAAAATGACAGGCCACAAGTAAAAACAGGATGATCATGAAATGGGTTCAACATTTTCTTTTCCATGAAACTCAGTGAAACACCATTTTAGTATTAAAAAAGATCACAAGTACTAAAAGTTCCAAATCCCTGAAACAACGAAACTATCATTTTAGTCCCTAAATCTCCTCTGTGAAATTTCAAACTATTACTTTGTTTGTTCTTTGTTGGGTTCCACCTCTCAAGGTTGTAGAAAAACAACTAAGATTTACAATCCAAAATATGGGTTTCAAGAGGATTCATGGAACTTTTGAAACCTAGGTATAAAGGTCGCAAGACATTTCAGCTGGTGTAGCCAAACATACCCTATCAAAGCTCATTGCTAGGCACAACTAAAGTGTCCTAATCATAAGCATCTTTTAAAACAAAAAATATATATATAACTAATAGAATATGCTAATAGCAAACGTCCATGCCAATATATTAGTTTCCATCTTGTGAAGGGCACACCTTCCCTTGAAATCAGCCATTCATATATCTTAAAATTAACATTGGCAAAATATGCCTAAAGACACGGATTTGGGATGAATAACAATTAATGTAAGGGAGATATTTGATCATGATGATCAGTTGGCCTACAGGGAAAATTTTTAAATGTAACAGCAGATGCAAGACATTTTGGCGGGTTTCATGTAGCCTAACATACCATATTAAAGCTCATTACTAGGCAGTACTAAAGTGTACTAATCATCCTAAGAAATTAAGCATCAAAACAAACAAATAATACAATATCCTAATTATCAACCGTCCGTAACAAAATATTAATTTCCATCTTGTAAAGGAAGTTCTTTCCCTTGGAATCAGCCATATACCTTAAAATTAACATTGGCAAATATGCCTAAACATATGGATTTCAGATGAATAACAATTAATGGTTCAACGAAAATATTTGGTAATGTGACCAGTTGGCTTACAGCAAAAAACTTTAAAAAGGAGATAGTAGATGCATTACACCAGAACAAGTGTAAAATGCACTTATCAATCAGATATTGTCAAATATCTTGCAGCTTGAGGGGGAAATAAAATAATAAATTATGTGAGAAATTAAAGTTTATTTTGATCGAGTACCTTGTTTGCGATTTCAACATAAAGATATTCATCGCTGAAGGGAGCCATGTGTATCCTACAAGATTAGTATATATAAAAAGAATAATAAGAAATTTTCATAATACTAATGAAATGGTTTAATCATACAGATAAGACTTTTTAAAAGGAAATACCCAAAAAATGAAGTAAACAGGTTCCATTCAGCAGATAAAGTACCTTCTACACACCCAAAAATTATTAATGAAGAAAATGAAGATGAAGATGTATTAAGAAATCCTAGAAAGCCACCTGAAGGTTAGGGAAACGTACCTTCATGATTGTGAAGTATTGTTATAGCATGGACCTACTATGTTTGTGTGGAATGCCCAACACATTATGGAAATTTATTTAGCATGGAGACTACTGTATCTATATGGGACACCTGACGCCTCTTGGCACTTCTAATGTGTGTACTAGATGTGCCTCAAATGTGTCCTCGTTTTAACAACATACATTTCATTTCAGACACTTCTTGGACACTTTTGACACCCTTCTCAGACACTTGAAAAAATTATTTTGAACAGTTTTTCTTAACCATTGAAGATTGGAATTCCAATTATATAATACAAGTCAAATAAACTTTGGAAATGAGTATTTGGGTAGCACCAGTTGCATGAAGGGCCAATTCAGCTTAGGCTGAGGGAAATTTATAGTTAACTAGGTGCATAATGAGGTATTAATAATGTTAACAACATAAGAAGAGTTGCCATACTCAATAAATGAATATATCCATGCAAGTTCTCTTCAAAATTGCATTAGAAAACTAGTTTGGGGATTATTAAATTGAATACTATCATCTGGATACCTAGCATGGGCTTAAATACTAAATTGAATATTATCTACTAGAACTTCGACCACAAACTAATGCACCTGCCAAATCTGCCATTAGAGAAGCGAACATATTGGAATCAGTCAAACTTTCTTACAGTAGAAAATAGTTGTGCTCACCGCCCAAGTGTTGGGAACATTTTCCCTGTAGGAAGAAGAAATCGGTCTCTTGCAATCACATAGGACTCCAGCATCCTTTCATTGACCAAAAGAGTGCCTACAATTTTTCTAATGTTATGTTTTGTGATAACACTAAGGATAATGATGATTATAAAATAAAAAAATTAAAAAAAGCATATCAGTTGACTTATTATCCTACTTAACGGATGCTCTATCTATTGACTATCCGAGCACAAAGTAACCCTTAAATTACTATTAAAATATCAGATTACAGTATCGATATGCATGCACAGATCTACAGTTAGACATAACTTGTGCTTCAATCATATATTTAATCTTGAATCTCCAAGGGCCAAATACTCACTCATATGGGAGGAAATGGATAGGATAAAGGTAGTGTATTTAAGGTCTTACCCATACCCTACCCTAATGGGCATATCTTTTTTGGAGAATACGGTTACAGGTATCTCTGATTTAAAGTGATCTTAGCCCAACGGGAATAGCCAAAAATTCTATAAAATTTAATGTAAGATCCAGGAAAGTTTTGCATAACATACATTCCCAGATCAATTTCAAGCCCAAAACCAGATATCAATAATAGACCATTCACTTAAATTAAGGTCCCCAGGTAAGACTTATTAAGCTCATAACTCTCAAAAGTATATGTAGTTACTCTACAGTGAATGAGAAGTGAATAAACAACATACCCATTGGCTCAGAAATGAGAATATCTGCTTTCTCAGGTAATTCAACTTCCTCGACTTTACCTTTAATAACCTGTAGAGAATAGCCAAGAAAAACCCGAGAGAAGTGAGCACTAAAAAATGATATTAGTAAATAGAAGACATACCCAATATCCAAAATAGTAATGAATCCTATAGTTCAGTCAGACCGTTATCCTCTGTCTGAGCGATGGATTTCCAGCAATCAACCTCTGTGCATACTCTGCCATTTCTGATGCTTCAACAGCATAGACATGCTTAGCACCAGCCTGAATGAAAAATCTCCAATGCTTAAATGAAATTCACACTATTTAAAAACTAAACAAATAAATTTATTCCAGTTATCAGAAAATCTGTATACCTGAGCAGCAAATAATGAAAGAATACCACTCCCAGCACCGACATCAACTACAACACGACCTTGAAAGTCTACACGGTTCTCAATGACTGCAGCATAATAGGTTCCTGAACATAAAATTGTCATATCATGTCAATAACTGGTACATACGTCTGATAACTTATTTTTAATTAGAAATTCCACAAGCTGCAGTAGTAACCTGTTCTGACATAATCCTGCAACATGTTCTGCTGATGTAACAATTGACCATAGTAATGAAAGTACATTTTAGCAGAAGAGGCCTCTATTTTATCATCAAACTTGCTTTTTGGAGCTGAAATTGTTCCATTCTCCAGGGATTTTCCTGGAAATGGAGGGGGATTATCATAGAGCTTTTCAGAATATAACAAAAAAGCATTAAAATAATTAAAGCACAAAAGAACAGTTGCTTTGCAAAATAAGGTGCATTGAAAAATACACAAGCATTAAGACACATTGATTAAACTATTTCAGTGACTGGAAGATACCTTTACTTCTAAGGCATTCCAAATATATGAGGTGTAGTGCAGTTCAAACGACTAAACACGACAACAATAGTAAGGCTAGCATAAACTGCTATCATTCACAGGAGAAACAATGAGGGAGAGAGAAAAGAAAAGAGCATAACAAGCTATGATGATCACCTAACAATATTACTAGGAGAGCTGAATTTCTCAAGTAATACAGCAAGAACGATCTACAATTTTTCAATGTTGACAGAGACTACTGTAGCTTAGCAATATTAAGACAACAGTATGTAATCTAATGCTAAACAAAACATTCAACTCAATTATTTTTAGCTGAAGATACAAATGATAATTCAAGTCGAACCAAGAAATTGCTGGCATTAGGTGTACATTTGCCAATGCGCTCATAAAAAGTTAAGAGGTAGTTTTTAGGCTTTTGTAGTTTTCTCTTAAAACTAATTGTTACATATAAGGCTGGATTTATTCAGTTTTGTTTGTACAGCTGAATGTGTTAGGTCATCCAACAACCACAGTCATTCACCCTCTTTAAAGTAAAATATTACGGGTGTACTTCAAAAAAAAAAGTTTACAGAAAGTTACTTTTAAAAAAGTCAAGAGTTAAAAGAACAATTATCATCAAGCCATCTTCATCGATAGAAATTTTTCCAGACAATTTGGAATGGGCAGGCAGAATACATAAGTTTGACACGGTACTTTGCCTATAAATATCAAACGGAACGTGATAAATGTCTTAACATTGCATTGAGAGAACCAACATGATTGAGATGTCAACCGTCAATATTAAGATGCATCGATTAAAGTAAGCAATAAATTAACAGAAGGTTTGCATGAAGATATTACTATTACAAAAGCCAAAAATTATCAGCAAGATATTATTGTAGACAGTAACTTCATGCAGATAATGTACCAGTTGCTGAACTCATTTTGTGTTTCCAATGTTCAAATGCTGAATGGAATGCTTTGCTTTCCTCCTTTGTTTCAAAACCAATCTTAAATGCTCTTGAAACGAATTTCTGGTTTCAGGAAAAATGGTTCAAGAAATTATTCCAAAATTATGTCGTGGAACTAATACCATAACATATGTCAAATACATAAATAATTACAAGAGATAAAATGAGTAATACGGATATCATAAAGGCTTATATCATAACAAATAGAATACTATCAAGAAATCTCATCCACATATACCAAAAAGGTACAATCTGTTTACCACATGAACAGAGGTTAAATGGTGAAGAATGAGGTGAGTACCAATAATTAGGAAATAAATGGAAAGATGAGATTCAAAATTTAAAAAAATTATAGTTAATTTTATCCACTAATTATGATACTCTCATTCCAATCTGTTCCGACTTTACAAATCTGAACTAATAAATTCTCAATTTAAAGTCAGTACTTTAGATATTCTAGACCCCAATAGCACACTGCACATAAGTTTTGGTTTCCATGCAGTAGCTCTAACCCCCTCCATACCACAGTGCTACATGGCTTTGATGTAGAACCATCCCTGTTTAATTTGTTCTATTGGAAGACTACAGAATGGCAGATGGTTAGCATGCAACAACTACAGTATATCAAACACTCACAAAGATTTCATGCTATCATCAGATAAATATTGACTGATATCAGTCACACATGTTCCATTAAAATCATAAGACAGATCTGTCAAAAAATTTTTGTTACCGTCAAATAAGAAGCAAAATCTTGCACTGCTCTAGATGTGGTTCCTATGGGGCAAAAAGACAGCTGTTGCCTATTTATGATGTAGTCAAATGGCATGAACATACACAAATCTTGACCTCTTATGCAATTAGATTGGTTTACAGATTAGGTTTCCAAAACCTGACACATTGCCTTCTATGCTCTTCCAGCTGCATGAGTAAAATAATCTGATTGCCAATTCTTTTGGGCTAAGATTTCGTTTTCTTAAAACTTAGGAAAGGAATTTCCTTTTTGAGTGTGGGTAGTAGGCCAAATACAGAAAATATAGGTTCTGTCTTACATAACTACATTTTCTTTAATATGTTAGACCAGTGTCACTTCTCTAGCATCAGTTATATATTTATGTCCCTGTACTTTTCATTCCCTATTTGGGCTACCAGTTACATGCATAAAGTAGGAATTGGTGAAAAATGAAATCTTCATGCTGGGAAGAAAGGTGGCCATACGCTATCTCTAGGGAGTTTGTAATGTTAGAGCTTTAAAATAAAATAAAAAATAAAAACCACTATGAGGTGAGCACTCTTCATATTTTTCATTGCCTTTTTACTTGGCTTCATATTTTCATGCTAAAAGTGGTAAACACGGCAAGAACAAGTTCCAATTCTGAGCTTGGGAAGCCCAGATGTGGGCACAACCAAAACTTTCCATGTAGGGAGCGTGTTTGGTACGCATAATGGAGGATTCCCAAAAATAATGTGTACTATTATCTTTTAACTACTTTGGTACTACTTACACATCTCTAGACTTACGAAGGTGGAGCTCAATAATGTAAAACACTTCCACTTTTTTATTAATTGCTTGTGGGAACCATCCTCTTGAGTCTATAAACGCATGAATAGTACCCAAAGTAGTACCAAAAAAATAAGTACAATTAGCATTAATCTTCCCATAAATGAATGGATTCCTTGGAAGGTGAGATTCCCATAAATTTCTCTATTACTATGTTTGGTTTAGCACACTACATTCCTAGATGCCCTTTCGATGGTGGTTGAACCATGTGTAAAAGAGTGAAAGATGAAAAGGAAGTGGTTAGCAACAGGTGGTGGTGGCAATGGAGGGGAGGATGATGGCGGTGGTGGTGGCGGCAGCGTGGTGATGAGGGCACCAACATGTGGTGGCCAGTGTAAACATGTGGGTCATATTAGTCTTTTATCCTTTAATTCCCACACAAAAGCAGGGAATAAAATCCCAAATTGCATTCCCATGGGAATTCAAACTCCTTCCAAAACTATACCTAAGTTTATACCAGATCAGCAAAAAACTTCCGCTTACCAAATGCCCCCCCCCCCCCCCCCCCCCGGGAAAAGAAAGCTTCACATGCATCTTCCTTTTATGGAATTCTACCATTTTTTAGTACAACCAAGAACCAACTAAAACAATAGAATGAGGAGAAAAAATCCACTAAAAATACTAAACAATAAACAAAACGATCATCAATAAACCCAATATATATTTGATTCATTTGTCTTAATTTGCTATTACGCAACTTGGCCACTCTTCAAAACGAGCACCAAAAATAATTCATTATCATTATGGAAATGTTTCCTTTTTAGATGATTAAATGCAGTCTAGGAGAAAGAGGAATAAACTAGCCTATCATTTATAATTCGAATTTTCACATGTGAATCAATCACTTATAGTTTTGTAAGCATACACTTCATATTCAATTCTATTCTTTCTTTGTCAGATTCTTACACATCAACAATTGGTATTTATGTTTATTGCATAATAGATGATGTCATGATAAGCCCAATATATATTTGATTTGTTTGCCTTAATTTGCCATTAAGCAACTTGACCACTCTTCAGAACGAGCACTAAAAAAATTCATTATCATTATGGGAATACATCTTTCCTTTGTAGACAAATAAATGCAGCCTACAAGAAATGGGAAGAAACAAACCTATCATTTAGAATTCGAATTTTGGCCTGTGCACAACACGAAACCAATCACTTATAGTTTTGTCAGCCGTACACTTCATATTCCTTTCTGTTTTTCTTTGTCAGATAATTACACAACAAGAATTGGTAAAATTTTATTTTGATTACATAATGGATATGCCTTCATCACTAAACTGGATGACTAATTGTGTATGCATATGTGAGACTAGTACAATTTACACCATTGACTATGTACTTATCAAAACAGTCAATGGCTCCCAACACTCAACACTGACGACACACTCCTCTCAGAGATATATTATTGAAGAAGGTCGTAGAATTTGGTTGTCATGTCATTATTCACGGAGTGTTTTGCTATAGAGATGTTGTTTATTACATTATTTGTAGGAAAACTAGGCCGAGAGGTAAATTTTCAGAACCCTGTTGTGATTTCTAATCTAGTGAAAAAGATCTCTTCTATTTTCTTTTGAAAGAAACGCACTCTAGGCCACATGTGCCACAAAATAAAGATGGAAACTTGGCCCTCTCATGGGTCGAAAACATCAGGAAGTAAGAATTCAAAAATAGTTAATACCCAGACGTAGGCCCCACTTTAAAAATGCTTTCCTATCTAGCTCTCCCCACCGAACAAGAAAGCGACAAACACATAAACCTCGCTTTTCCAATTTAAAAATGCTTTCCTATCTAGCTTTCCCCACCGAACAAGAAAGCAGCAACCACGTTTCCAATTTTCCAAAAATGACATCCAAACAAGGAAAATTTTGCTTTTTGATTTTCCAACTACTTGCCGCTTGAAACAATCTTTGTTCTGCTTTCGAGTTTTAGGTTGCCTAGCTAACATACAGCACATAGTCAACCTCATTTCAGTGACAACCAAATTTATATGCTGATAATTTACCAGCAACATTAACAGCACACTTGCTAACAATTTAATCTACTAACCCTAAACAAACAGAAACAACTAAATATTACCATTTCATCTAAAAATTCAAACTTCCATAATTAAGAATCACTAATTCAACGAAAAACCCAAACTTTCCCAACATACCTCTTCTGATACCTTGCTCCCCGACTTCTCCCCCACGCACAATGACTCCACCCCACTCAATCTGAAAACCTGAAACACACAACAACAAACAAACATCAATCTTTTCATCACCACATTCCCCCAAAATCAACTAACAAAACTAAAACCAAACACCATTTCGCAATCACCTGCGCGTTCCTGAGGTCGACGTCGATCACCAAATCCTCACCGCCCGATCCGCGAATTCCAAGCCGCGGAGCGCCGGATCCGTCGAAATCGAACGATCCTGCTGCGACCACCGGCGACGGCGAGTCGTCGGATGTGAGGAAGGAGATCGAGAGCGCCGGAAACTGCTGCCGTTTCGAAGAAGCCTCCATCGCTCCTCTCTCGGATTCGAATTCGACTTTTTCGTCTTCTTGGTGTCGATTTGGGGATTAGGGTTAGGGTTAGGGTTTTGAGGATTTGGTTAGGTTTTGAGAGTGAGGGAATCTGAGAGCCGCCAAATAATGGATTGGGTTCGGTTTTGGACTTACAATTATTTATATTTGAAGTAAGATGGAGGTGACTGTGATGGGGCTGAGTTGAGGGTTGGAAAAGAAAATTGAATGTTGGATTTGTTTGCACGTGTGACGTTCGTGTTTACTTCTAGGATGGGAAATCACTATCCGTTGGTGTATGCTATTTTCGCGGTAGAGATCGGCTTCGCGTGTATGGAGTTGGTTTGGTAGATGAGATGGCCCAGGGGCTTTCGATACTGATAATGGTACAATGGATGTACACATTGATAGAGCTAGGGGCTAATATTTTGTCACTCATCGAATTTGTGAAGTGACTGATAAGAGCATCTGTTGAAGCCGTTGGCTAAAAAAACCAAAATATCCAAAATTGGGCTTAAAGCGTGTTGTCGTCATTGGCTATTTTGATTTTTGGTGAACAGTTACGAGCTATATTTGGCAAACAATTTGGCTAAATGGATAAAATAGCCGGTGAAACATTATTTTACGTCTTTTGATCGGCCGGTGTATGATTTAACGTACGGAACACATTTTTTTAAAAAATTGGACAGTAAATTACTTACCGTCACATAACATTTTTTTGTAAAAAAAATACGGACGGTAAATAATTTTCCGTCCGAATGTTTTTTAAAAAAATCTTTGGGACGGTATATAATTTACCGTCCCTCACATTATAAAAAGAAAAAAAAATACAGAACGGCATATCTTCTTCAGTTGACAAAAAGCCAAAATTTATCTAAAACGACTGTAGATGAACCACTCGTTTGCTATTGGTTGTATGCAAAATTTGGCTAAAACGACTACATATGCTCTAAGTGTATATATTATATTGTCAATGATCCAGTAGTACCTATTCAGCTATAGCACTTTTAGTGAGACTGTGTCCTATAGTGGGGTTGTGATTAGTCTTTGTAAGGTGCCTATGCGTGCAGGCAACCGTGTGAGCCCAGAGCGTTACAACTAGTAATTACATAATCGATGCACGTCATAATACATATATTCTTTAAAAATTAAATGAGTGCAATTGAAATCATATGATTGAGCGTGTTTTTATGTTGTCTTTTATAATTATGAAGATGTCGCAAAGAGAGAGTTGAAATCTCTAATCTCTAATCTCTAATATTATAATGGGAGAAAGGCTTAGTGTCATTTGTAAATATTTGTCATTTTGTCAACACGTGCAGCCCACGTGTTGGTATATATATATATATTTTGTCTTTTTCATTCCTCCTCCTTATTTTTCCCACGTGCAACACACATGTATAATACTAGATTTTTTTTCCTTTTCGTTCCCTCCTCCCCATTTTCCCCACGTGCAACGCGCGTGTATAAATACCAGTATTGGTAATGGGGTACACTGAAAATGAATATACGAGTCTTTATCTCATATTATGTTGCAAAGCATTATCTTCTAGATTGTTGCAAGTTTAAATGAAAGTAGAGAAAAAAATCATCTTGAACATAGTCTATGATTGAAAAAAAAGATATACGTGACACGATTTATAAATTTGGTATAGTATATATCAATGAAACTAAACATGCCTCTCGGTGTATTTTTTTCATTTATTTTATCGTGATTTTGATTTTTAAAATGTGAAATGATGTTAACCATTAGCTAGCGAGTGCATCCAACAAAATAAAAAAATTCCATTGTGAATCATGTTTAAAAGGAAAAGTTCTCATACAAACAATGTTTTATAAAGTTTCCACATCCGATACTCTATACCTGGTCCAATATGCAGACTTTCCCTAATATTGTGAACCTTGATACAATCTTAAGTCTGTTTGAATTGGGAGACTAATAATAAGTTTCCACTTGCATTTGCTAAGTCTCTACCGAGGCCCACGTCCGACCACGTTCTCATTACCCTGACTTATGGAGAGGTACATCGGAGGACACAGACTAAATTCATATTTGAAATGACTTGACCGGAGATTAAGGCATTGTTTGGTTGGAGAGGAATGGATGGAATGGGAGGGAAGGGTTTTATTAAAACTTTTCTTATTTGTTTCATTTTTTAGGAGGGGATGGGAGGGAAATGAAGGGGTACAAAATTCCTCCTCAGCCAATTTTGGCTTCCCTCCAATATTTGGAAAAAACAAATGAAGGAAAGAGAAAATATGTCTAATTTTTAATGTTATTGGACGAAATTGTCCTTTTAAATCTAAAACCTAATAATTAAAAAACTAAAAACTGCATACCTTTCAGTTCACGGCTATATACACACATATAGGTGGACGTTTAAGATGAAACTAAACTGCATATCTTTCAGTTGATGTTTCTGTCTGATTTTTTAATCTTAAGTTTACTAGTTAGTTAAATCAGAATATTTATTTTCCAGATATGTTGAATCACTAGATTTGCCCGTGGGCACATGCCTACGGCACGTCTTCGGAACGATACAACACACGAAAAGCCCTGTAAACAGTAAAACAACAATTATGTAGTTCAAGTTTGAATAGTATGATAATAATTAGTTGTAAATAAAAGTCCATGTTTCTATTAGTATATATTGAAAAATAATTATAAATGAGGGTATAAAATCCAACTTCTTAGAACTTTAAGTGTGGAAAATGATGAAATTTAACTGTTGAAAAGCTATTTGATATTTTCAATACAACATGTACAATAAAAAAAGCATAAAAATTCTGAAAATTTTACAAACCTGAAATCTTAAAATCTAAATTTCTAAGTAAATAAAAAAAAATAGGAGAGAGAGAGGGAAAGAGAGAAAGAGATAAATATGAAAAAGTGAAGAGAGAAGAGAGAGATAGTAATAAAGTAACGAGTTTAGTTTTAAAAAAATTCTATATAATTTTCTTTGAAAATTCGCTAAGTCCGACAGAATGTTTCACCATCTGTAAAATTTTCTACATTTTCACCTGATATGGCTAAAAATGGGGTTAAATCGGAACCGTCCAGATCGGGCGCGAATCTCGAAGCACGGGGGTAAAATGGTAATCTCACATACAAGGTGGATCCAAAGCGGGTACTGGAACTCCTTCGCACGAGACCCAATAACCCGCGAACGGGTCCACACCGATTGGGCACGGGTCCCGACCCGAGGCGAGCCCCATACCAGCAAGAGACAAATCAGGGTCACTGATTTGACCAAGTCAACGGGCCTGATTTGCTCTCATCGGGAATCAAGGGGTTAGTTTCCTAAACAGACTGTGAGGATTTTTCTCCTAGCAGTTACACTAGGAACCAGACCTCTAATCACTCCCCTGGCGACTATAAATACCTCCCCTCTGCCACTGTGACCAGGTTAATCACTTTTTCACCACCTTAAGCTCTTTCTTTAATCACCACTGGTTACTGACAAGAGCGTCGGAGGGTGCGTCGCCGGGATCAACCCCGGTGTCTCGCACTTCCTTGCAGGTTGCGGCAGGAGCAAGAAGGCTTGAATCAGCTGTTCAGGTTTTTCTCGAGCTCACAAATCTTATCTGTTTACCCCCACACCGAAATCAGCGGTAACAGATTGGCGTCGTCTGTGGGAACAGCCACACGAACAGCCTCAGCCCCTTCCTTGTCGTCCTCTCCAACCATGCCTCCAAAGAAGGTCAGATCTAGAGGGTCCAATCGCGGGACCAATCTCGCCGACCCTACGGAGGAAGCCCCTGCTAATCCAATTCCACAGCCCGAACTTCCTCCTCCGGCCCCGCAGGGTCAACCTCCTCTTCCCAAACAGCAACCTAACAATGGCCCTTCCGGACACAACGGTCGGAGGCAGAAACACCCCTTCAATCCGGACCATGTCTCGGTCCACAATGAGTCCTCGGACTCAATGGCTTCTCATCACCCCGACCTAGACGAGGACCTCCGCACCCACCTAGACGAGAGGCGGGCCCGGGAGGGAGCCTCCCGCCAGCATCGTGATGAGCGGTCACCTCACCGCCGGGACGGCAGACGGTCTCCGGACCGAAGGGGCCGAGCGGCATCGCCCGAGCGCCGAAGGAGGAGGCCACATTCCCCCGCGGATCGGCATCATCGTAGGAACAATGACGCGCCCATCACCCGCGCCGAGTTCCTACAATTTCAAGACACCGTACTGCAGGCTCTCAACATTCGGCAGAACACCCAAAATGCCCAGAGGGCTCCAACGCCCCCGAGGGCTCCCAGTCCTCGCCGCCGAACCCGAAGTCCTTCCCCGGCTCCCAGCCGCCAGCAGCAGCACTACAGTCCTCGCCGATCCCAGGACTACCGGCGCCGCAGTCCCCGCTCCCCCTCCTATGAAGAAGAGTCCGGGGGATCTTATGATTACCAGCGGAGGGACGATGCCCTCAACCGCCGTCTCCACGAGGTGGAGAGGCGCATTGG
Source organism: Hemerocallis citrina (assembly GCA_017893485.1). NCBI lineage: Eukaryota > Viridiplantae > Streptophyta > Magnoliopsida > Asparagales > Asphodelaceae > Hemerocallis > Hemerocallis citrina. The sequence goes on along the minus strand of CM030358.1, from coordinate 448,660,816 downwards.
TCGCATGGACAGAGAGGAGGAGTCCCGAGCAGGAACCGTTCGCCCCAGCAGACCCCCTTTCTCTCGGTCGATCATGGAGGCCCACATACCGAGGGGTTTCAAACCTCCGCAGTTTGAAACGTACTCAGGGGAATCCGACCCGGTTGATCACGTCGAAAGCTTCAAGACCCTGATGCTGATCCATCAAGCTTCCGACGCCGTGCTCTGCAGGACCTTCCCCGCCACCCTCAGGGGGTCGGCTCGGGAATGGTATTCCAGACTCGCTGCCTCCTCCATCTTCTCGTTCGAGCAGTTTGAAACACTGTTCATAACTCACTTCGTGAGTAGCAGGCGAGCTGAGAAGACAAGCCTCTCCCTACTGAACCTGCGGCAGGAAAGGGAAGAGAAGCTGCGGGACTATGTGAAGAGATTCACCGCAAAGGTCAGGTCTATCGCCTCCTTAGACCAGTCAGTGGCGACCGTGGCATTCCAGTCGAACGTCCTCAACGCCAACCTCCGATCGTCCCTGGCCAAGAAGCCCCCGCATAACTTCGCCGACCTCCTCCTGAGGTGCGAGAAGTATATCCGAGCAGAGGAGGCTGAATCCCTCCCGAGCTTCGGGGGGTCCTCCTCCGGGTCGAAGAGGAAGGCAACGGGGGAAGAGGGGTCCAAGAAAGCACAGAAGGACAACGGCGGCCAATGCCGTCCTCCCCCCAGGTTCGAGAAGTTCACTCCCCTCACCACCAACGTCTCCACCATCCTAATGGAAGTGGAGAAGGAGGGGGTCATCCCTCCAGCTCCGAGGATGAACACCCCGGCAAAGAGGAGGAACAAAGATAAATGGTGTCGTTACCATCGGGACCACGGCCACGACACGAATGACTGCTGGGCATTGAGAGATGGGATAGAAGCCCTCATCCGGAGGGGGCAGTTGGCCAAATTCGTAAAGGCTAATGATCGGGAGGAACGCAACACTCCTCCGCCTCGGGGGGCTAACAAGCGCTCCGAGCGACGCGAGGAGACACCCGAGTTCGAGGAAGAACGGGTTCTGCACCTGATCCACAGAGGCCCCATGGGAGGCTCCTCTAATTCCTCTCGGAAGGCCTTCGTCCGAGAGGTTAACTCGGTTCACAGCGCCCCTCCACCCAAAGGTCTCGGCGTCCCTGTGTCTTTCTCCGATGAAGACCTCGAAGGGGTCCGAACCCCCCACTGTGACGCCCTCGTCATCGCCCTCCGCATGGCCAACTTCAAGGTGCAGAGGGTCTTAGTAGACAATGGGAGTTCGGTCAATATCCTCTTCCTCTCGGCCTTCCGAGGCCTGCAGCTGTCCCGGGACCGTCTCAAGCCGGCCGGTTACACACTCCACGGGTTCACGGGGGTCCCAGTAACTGTCGAGGGGGTGATAACCCTAGACGTAACTGCTGGAAGTACCCCTACTACCCGGACCGAGCCGATGGATTTCATGGTCGTCGACGTCCAGGCAGCGTATAATGTCATTCTGGGCCGACCCGGCCTAGCCGCCCTGGAAGCTGTCCCCTCAGCATACCATCTCAAAATGAAGTTCCCCACTCGGTCAGGAGTAGGGGAAGTCAGGGGAAGCCAAGAAACAGCCCGGAAGTGCTACATGACTTCCACTGGGGGACCAGTGCTTTCGCTCGAGACACTAGAAATCCCCGAGCCGAAAGTTCGGCTAACGTCCGAGCCGGCGGACGAGTTAGAAGAAGTGCTCTTCTCGGACGAGGAACCGAGCCGAAAGTTCCTCATCAGCAAGTCCTTGCCGACCGCGCTGTGCTCTGACCTGATTAAATGCATCCGGGACAACCGTGACCTATTTGCATGGTCGGCCGCGGACATGCCCGGCATTTCCGAGGAGTTGCTCGTCAACCGCCTAAGCGTCGAACCGGGGTGCAAACCGGTTCAGCAGAAGAGACGGAAGTTCGCTCCCGAGTGACAGCAGGCCATCAAGGAGGAGGTGGACAAACTGCTGAAGGCCAAGTTCATACAGGAGGTAAACTACCCCGAGTGGCTCTCCAATGTTGTAATGGTCAAGAAGTCCAACGGCTCCTGGAGAATATGCATTGACTTCACCGACCTAAATAAGGCGTGTCCGAAGGACCCATTCCCTCTCCCGAACATCAACGCTCTTATTGATGCCACCTCGGGCCATGAGCTCCTCAGCTTCATGGACGCATTCTCGGGCTACAATCAGATCCGAATGTTCCCTCCAGACATTCCGAAGACCTCCTTCGTCACCGATCAAGGCCTCTACTGCTACCGGGTCATGCCATTCGGATTGAAGAATGCGGGCGCCACCTACCAGCGCCTCGTCAACAAGGTCTTCCAGAGCCAGATAGGCCGGAACATAGAGGTGTACGTTGACGACATGCTCGTCAAAAGCGTCCGAGGCACTGATCACGTAGCCGACCTCCACGAGGCCTTCGGCGTGTTAAGAAGGCACAGCATGCGGCTGAACCCGAACAAGTGTGCGTTCGGGGTCTCTTCGGGAAAATTCCTCGGCTTCATGGTAAGCCAACGAGGAATCGAAGCTAATCCCGAGAAGATTAAGGCCATATTAGACATGGCCCCGCCTCGGAACATCAAGGAGGTGCAGAAGCTTACTGGTCGGCTCGCCGCAATCGGCCGGTTCCTCTCGAAGTCGGGGGAAAAGTGTCTCCCCTTCTTCAAAGCACTCAGGGGGGCTAAGGGTTTTGAATGGGGCCAACCACAACAGGAATCGTTCGACCAACCGAAGGCCTACTTGGTGAACCCCCCTTCTGCTCAGCAAACCGGTCCCGGGCGAGACTCTCTTCATCTACTTGGCTGCTTCCGAGCAGACCCTAAGTGCTGTCTTGGTGAGAGAGGAGGACCGGACCCAAAGGCCTATCTACTACGTGAGCAAGGTGCTTCGGGACGCCGAGCTCCGCTATCCGAGGATAGAAAAGATGGCCTACGCCCTGGTCATGGCAGCGAGGAAGCTTCGGCCGTACTTTCAATCCCACTCGGTCGTTGTCCTCACCGACCAACCCCTGAAGCAGATCCTCCATAAGCCTGAGACCTCGGGCCGGCTAATGAAGTGGTCCATAGAGTTGAGCCAGCATGACATCTCTTACCAGCCTCGGACGGCAATTAAAGCGCAGGCCCTCGCCGACTTCATCGTAGAGTCCACCATCCCTGAAGTCAGCCACGTACCGAATGGACCCTCCATTTGGACAGTCTTCGTGGACGACTTCTCCTGCAGCGAGGGAAGCGGCGCCGGAATCATTCTGAACGGCCCTGACGACTTCGTCCTCCAGTACGCGATCCGTATGAACTTCAAGGCCTCGAACAATGAGGCGGAGTACGAGGCACTCATTGCTGGTCTCGGACTTGCGCGAAGTGCTGGGGCGCAGCGCCTCCGAATCCACAGCGATTCCCAGCTTATCGTGAACCAAGTCTTGGGCGAGTACAAGGCCCGAGACGAGCGGATGGCGAAGTACCTCGCTAAGGTTTGGGCCCTCATGAGCCGGTTCGAGGAAGCGCTCATCCAGCAGGTCCCTCGTGAGGAGAACTCACAGGCCGATGCCCTCTCTAAATTAGCCTCATCCTCCCTACAAGGTCTTGAACAGACCGTTCTGATCGAAGTCCTCTCTAAGCCGAGCATAGAAGACGAGACACCTTGCTCGGTGGAGTCATTGCCGGTCATGTTGCAGGATGATTGGATGAAGCCGTTGGTGGAATTCTTGAGGGACGGGGTTCTGCCCGAGGATCCCAAGGAAGCACGCCGAGTCAGAACTCGGGCCGAGCGCTATGTCTTGATCGAGGGTATCTTATACAAACGCTCCTTCTCCCAAATAGACGGCCGACCATACCTAAGGTGCCTCTCTCCAGAGCAGGCCGAATATGCCCTACAAGAGCTCCACGAAGGCATCGGCGGGGCACATTCAGGATCCAAGTCCTTGGCCCGAAAAGCTTTGAATTATGGATACTTCTGGCCGACCCTCCTCCAAGACGCCGAGCGACACGTTCGGCAATGCAGCTCTTGTCAGAGACACTCCAGCATCCGTCGCCTCCCTCAGGCCAACCTCGCCTCCCTATCAAGTCCTATCCCCTTCGCAATGTGGGGATGGATTTACTAGGGCCTTTCCCTCCGGCTCCGGGTCAGTTCAAATTCTTGATCGTAGCCATCGACTACTTCTCGAAGTGGGTCGAGGCCGAGCCCCTCGCCACTATAACCGAGAACAAGGTGGTACAGTTCTTCTGGAAGAGCATCATCTGCAGGTTCGGCGTCTCCCGTGTCCTCGTGATGGACAACGGGACTCAGTTCACTGGTGCAGAATTCCGAGCTATGTGCAACGACCACGCCATTCAGCAGCGCTTCTCGTCCGTCTCCCACCCTCAGTCGAACGGACAAGCAGAAAATGCTAATCGGCAGATCCTCGCAGGCATCAAGAAAAGGCTGGACAAAAGTTCCAAAGGCTTATGGGTCGACCAACTCCCCAACGTCCTATGGAACTACCGCACGAGCAAGCGGACCCCCACAGACGAGTCTCCTTTTAACCTCACCTATGGGTCCGAAGCCGTGATACCCCTCGAGGTCGGAATACCTTCCCCTCGGCTCGCAGCCTACGACGAGGAACAGAACGCCAGGGACCTCAGGGCAGACTTAGATCTGATAGATGAGCTTAGGGAAAGAGCGTCGATTCGGCAGCAGAATTACCGAAGAAGGGTCGAGTTGGCGTACAACAAGAAGGTCCGACCCACCAACCTCAAGCAAGGGGATCTAGTCTTGAGAAAACTGGCCATATCCTTCCCCAATCAGAAGAGCAAGCTGGCTCCGAACTGGGAAGGGCTGTACAGGATCACGAGAGTAGTTCGGCCCGGAGCATATCGTCTTGAAGATCTAGAGGGCAGAGAAATTCCGAGGACCTGGAATGCCGACCACCTCCTAAAATACCAAGAAAGCGCTCCGGCGCCACTCTAAGTATCATAGGATATCAAGCCATTCCTGTCCTTTGACTTGTAACCTATTTTCATAAATTGTACTATGTAAAACGGTTCGCCGTCGATTATCAATAAAGAAAGCTCTTTCGTATTTGTGAATTTGCATGCTTCTTTCCCCTCTGCTTTTTAAATTTTGATTTCAACCAATGGTTCGGAGTCCACGTCCAGCTCGACTTCACCTCCTCGGCTCGTCCCCGGACGAACCAGGGGTAGACCGTCGTTCGGAACTGCTCCCACAACCGTTGAAATACACCGATGGTTCGGAGTCCAATACTCGGTTCGACTTTACCTCCTCGGCTCGCCTCCGGACGAGCCAGGGGTAGATCGCCGTTCGGAATTGCTCCTACAACCGTTGAACTACACCGATGGTTCGGAGCCCAACACTCGGCTCGACTTTACCTCCTCGGCTCGCCTCCGGACAAGCCAGGGGTAGATCGCCGTTCGGAATTGCTCCCACAACCGTTGAACTACACCGATGGTTCGGAGTAGAACACTCGGCTCGACTTTACCTCCTCGGCTCGCCTCCAGACGAGCCAGGGGCAGATCGCCGTTCGGAATTGCTCCCACAACCGTTGAACTACACTGATGGTTCGGAGTAGAACACTCAGTTCGACTTTACCTCCTCGGCTCGCCTCCGGACGAGCCAGGGGCAGATCGCCGTTCGGAATTACTCCCACAACCGTCGAACTACAACGATGGTCCCGGAGTCCAACACTTAGCTCCCAGTCCCCCCAAGCTTGCTTCGCGGCAGACTAGGAGTGATCCACCCCTCAGCCTCGCCAGTGGAGGGATACCGAAGCTACGTTCGGCCGCATAATCCGAGCAATCTTGCCTAGCAGCCGAAGCCCGAAGCCCTACGCCTTCGGTCGGCTACCGAGCAAGTGCCTTTCCGACCCTGCAAACGGAGAAAACTCACTTTCTCCTCAACTTTCGTGCATGATCTCAATCAAACGGCCCAGATCTTGCCACCGACGCTAAACGACAAGATAGCATTTTCTTGGGAACTGAGCCGCCTCGAGATTCGTGCCAACATCCAACGGTTCAGATCTTGCCACCGACGCTAAACGACAAGATAGCGCTTTCTTGGGAACTGAGCCGCCTCGAGATTCGTGCCAACATCAGACGGCCCAGATCTTGTCAGAATTGCTAAACGACAAGATAACGCCCCGTCAAGAGCCCGTTCGCTTCGAGACCCTCGCCGACGGCACCATGTGCCCGGCTTAAAGACCTCGGCACGGCCCACACACTTACAAGCAAAATAAGGACGCAGAGCAACAAATAGAATTTTATTAATGATCGGCACACAATACAAAGCAGTCTTTCCATAGTTACAAAGTGTTGGGAAACAAAAAAAATATACAACGCCGACCCATTACACTTGGTCCTCAAACGGAAATGTCTTCACCGGACTCTTCGGTCGCTAACCCTTCCACTTCGGCTGTTAGCCCCTCCGCCTCCTTCCGAAGTTTCGCCTCCACAGTCTGCAAGTGACGGATCTCATAGACCAAATCGTCTCGCTCGGTTATTATCTTCGACTGATTGTGTCGAATATATTGGACCCGAAGAGCGTTGCTAAAAGCAGACTGCGAGTCTTCATCCTCCCCTACGGGAGTCGCCTCGACGATCCTGCCCTCCAGGCGTTGGATCTCGGCGTCCCGTTGGCCGAGGACGGACTGAAGGTGGGCCCGCTCGCTCTCAGCCCGGCGCAATCTCAGCTCCACGCTACGAAGCCGCTCTCGGCGCTTCAATGAGCTGGACTTCGTCGCCCCTGAAATCACCTCGGTCTCAGCGCCCTCGTTCGCGCTGTCGGAATCCGAGTCATGGACTGCCACCACAAGCTGAAAAGAAGGGAAAACGAACAGCAAAATTTCAATACACTGCCGAAGTCCAACACTTGGAAATTTTCTAAAGAAACTCTCAAATTCGCATTCAGATATAATAATGTTACAGACGGTCGAACCGACCTACAATTAGGTTTTACAACAACCAACGAAAGTGAAAAACGACATGATTAGGGCCTCTTCGGAAGGGGAACGCTTCGGTTTAGGGAAATGCAAGGACGACGAGGTCTGCCCTCCGAGCTCGATCCTAAACCAACAAAGCGCGACCCCCCTTCGCTGCTGGCTCTAACTGCGGCGCCGACCAAGGCTCTGCTCGACGAGACGGCCACACTGCTCTGAGCGTCAGCTGGACTCCGCCTGGTCATAGGCAAGCGTGTCGCAAGTTCGTAAAACGTAATCCCTCTCTCGCTCTTTTTGCGGGTACACGATGTGCTCCGGACGTTGGCTCTCTCGGGCAGGGGCTTGAGTGACGCGACCTCCTCCTCCAATTCGATGATTCTATCCCTCAAAGCATCGTCCTTTGCCAACTTCTTCGGTCGAGGGAGCCTCGACGAGCCCGAGGCGTTGGCACTGTCGGTCGCAAGCCGTCGGTAATGGGTGATCTCGATCCCCCTATCTATAGTAATCCTCCTAAGTTTGTCGACCTCGGCTAGCAGCTTCTTGCGCTCGGATGACGCCTTCTCCAGCTCGGAAGCAAGCTTCTCTTCTTCCGCCGAACGGCCTCGCCCCACTGCCTCCAAGTGTCGGATTTTGGCCGAGAGCTCTTCGTTCTTCCGCTCGGCGACGGCGAGCTCCCCACCAAGCCGCTCGACCTCGCCCTCGAGAGCAGAGACCGGGGGTCGTTTTCGTAGCTGCGCCAACTCGCGACACTTCGCCCTGGCCAGCGCCTTTACCTCCCCCAGTTCCAAAAATAAGTAAAAGCGCTTATCACGGCTCAGTGACAGCTCTCGCTTCGTCATGACCAACTCTTTACGGAGGTGCGAAACCTCCGTGATCGGACCGAACTTCACCTAAAAAGCAGAGATAAATCCGATGGGACAATACATGGAAACATCTGCAACTAATCACACGCAAATCCGAGACTCAACACTTGGATAAACTTTGGCCAAACAAGATATTTTCATTCAAAACCGAGGAGAAAGTTTTACAAAAGCGGTGGCCAGTCCGCAGTTAGCCTTACAAAAAGAGACAAAACAACAAAAAGACTAAAAGAGACAACCGAGTCAGGGGTCGACCTTTTTGTCGCTCGGGTCCGTCGACCCCCCGGTCTTGCCCTCGCCATCGCCCTCGCCTTCGCCTTCGCTCCCGCTCTCCTCCTCGGATTCGTCCTCCTCCTCGCCCTCGACCTCGGTCTCTCCTGGGCCTTCGACACCTTCCGTCTCTCCCTCAGGGTCGAGCAGCCCCTCGGGAACTTCCTTCTCCCCTTCCACGGGATCGTAAAAATGGTAGGAGGACGTGTCGAAGCCCGGGTTCTTGGCGGCTACGTGGAGCAAGGCTCGACCGTAGGCATCCTCCATGTTCTGGAGCATGTGTTGCGCGGCCTCCTCCTGCACGGCCTTCTTCACCTTCTTCACCTTCTTCTGGTGTTTGGCCATGATCTTCTCGGCCCTCTTCCGAGCCCTCTCTGCTTCCGACCGAGCATTCGCCAGCTCCTCCTTCAGCTCGGTGGCCTCCTTCTCCGATGCCTCAAGCTTGGCCGCCGCGTCCTTCGACAGCTGAATGGCGTCGGCCAGCTGCTTCTCCAACCCCGCCACTTCAGCAGTTGCTTCTCCAACCCCGCCACTTCAGCAGCCCTCTTCGCCGAGAGGAGCTGCTCGGCATCAAGCAGCTGCGTGGCCTTGACACGCTCCGTCCTCTTCCGTTCATTCTCCTGCTCCTTGCTAGCAAACTCCTCGAGCAGGAAATTGAAGTGGCAGAGGGTCTGAAAAAGAACAGCACATTAAAACCCAAACCCAAGGACTTAGAAAAATTCTAAGAAAGAAATTTTGATGAGGGAGAGCTCGGCCTACTTACCGACATAGTATTCCGAGCAATCTGCATCACGGCGTCCCCTGCTAGCCCGGCCTTCAGGGTCGCTCGATCATTTGGGGTCGGCAAGTGCCTCACCGCCTTCATGCAGATATTGCCGTCGCCCAAGAAGCCGTCGACGTTCATCACCTGCCAGTCAGGGACGAAGATTTGCTTATGACGCTCGGTCAAGATCTTCTCCGCCTCGGCAGTGAGGGACGGAACTTGGAGGGACAACACCTCCTTCACGCCGAACGCACCGCTCGACGAACCGGGAGCGTCCCCCTTCGGGGTCGGCGTCGGCGCACCCGAGGCAGGAGGGTCGAGGACCATGACCTCCCCCTGCTCGAGGACCATGACCTTCGGCTGGTCGGCAGCCTTCGCGACCGAAGGCTTCTTCGAGGCTCGGCCGTCCTGAGGCCCTGCCGAAGGCCTCTTCTTCTTCGCCTCCTGCTCTGACCTGCCCTTCGCCACCAGAGCTTTGTAGTCCAGCTTCATCGTCTATGCACAAGCCGAATGAAAAAATTTAGAAAAATTTTCATGAACTCTAAGCAAAGAGTATAAATACCAGAAGCATACTAGGGTCGATCGGACTGAGACCCCCTCAGAACAGATCATCCTCGGTAATATATTTCCAGCTTAGCGCTGGCAGGGCGAGGAGCTTCTTCTGGACCTCCGTCTCCTCGTCACTCAAAACTGTCTCCTTCTTGGTCCGCTTGGGCACACCATCCTTTGCCCAAACCGTCGGTATCACCCACGGCGCAGGAGCTCGGATGAGGAAATACTTCTCCTTCCAATGTTTGATTGAGTCCGGATTCTCGATCAGCTTCACGCCCGTGCGGGGCGAAAGGTAGAACCTTTGTTCGTCTCGTCTCGGCTGACAAGGTCGGTAGAGGCTCCGAAAGAGGAACATACTCGGCTTGGCACCAACCTCTTGGCATCGGAGGACAAACGCCATGACGTGCCTCCATGTGTTCGGCATCAGCTGGGCGGGGCTCAAACCGTACCACGTCAAGACATCAACAACGAACGGGTGGAGGGGAAAACGGAGTCCGGCAATAAGGGAGTCGACCGGAAAGACGCACACGTCTGACAAAGACTTTGTATTGGCTCGGAAACCCGGCCCGGGGAGAAGCAGTCCGTAGTCGGCAGGGATCCGGAAACCCTCTCGGATCAGGTGAAGGTCAGCCTCGGTAAGAGACGAGATGGTATGGTCCACCTCGGACAGCTCTCTCGGCTCGTTCTCCTCCACCAACTTAGCCGTACCTTGTGTCACTCTCTCCAAGGTGTCCTCGGCATAGTCCCGTACACCTCCCACGCTCGACAGAGCAATGGGCTGCCGACCGAACGCTCCCGCTGTCTTCGGCATTTCCACGATCGTGACCACGGCTTTACCCTTCTGGGACATCGCCGCGACCTCCTTAGGCAGCTCGGCCACTTCGCCCTCTCTATCCGGACGAACGACGTTCTGATCGCTCGGCTCCACTACCTCCTTCCCTTTGTCCGCTCGGCCTACTGCTAGCTCCGAGGTGGGGGTCTCATCCGAGGACGTGATCTTAACCATTTTCTAAAAGAGAAGAGAGAGAGACTGACCTTGAAGTGATAGGTACGATCGGAAACTTCGCCGGAAACAAAAAACGCCTTGCCGCGTCAGCTAGCACCACCACCAAGGAGATAAAAACTTCGAAGGCGAAAAGTAAGAACTGAAGAGAGAGAGTAAAAGTAAAAAGTGAGACTTGGTCTGGGGGGGATGAAGATTTATAGTAAAAAGGAACGTCCCTTGGACTTCCAAACGAAAAAGCGCGACTCATGGGCTGCTCTCGAAACGTCACGAAGGCCCAACACAACTACCTTCTTCGCCAAGACAATTAGCTCGGTATATCGGGACCAGGAGCCGAACCATACGCCATCCGACCATGCCAGCAAAGAGACCTGTCGGCTACCGAGCAAGTACCAATCCGAGCTGGTAAACGGAGAAAACTCCCTTTCTCCTCAAACTTCGCGTAAAATCTCAATCAGACGGCCCAGATCTCGCCGAGAACACTAGACGACAAGATAGTGTTTTCTCGAGAAATGTGCCCGTCTCGAGATGCGCGACGCCATCCAACGGTACAAATTGCGTCAACTCGCTCGGATTGCCTACACTTCCTCCATACCTCACCTCTGTCTGAAGAAGCCAGAAAAAATTTTAATTCAAAGTTTTAAGGCACCGCCTTCGGCGTGCCCCCCAGGCCCCATGTCTCGGTCAATATTCCGCCAACCTACGGGGCCCGGTCAAAAACAGATCGGCACACCCCCCATCTCTAACTCCTTCGGGCCGACAACCGTCGGGAGCCGTCGGCCCGGAAGGAAGACAGAGATGGGAAGAGGCCCATCATTCCGAAGCTGCTGCAGTCCCTCGGTTCTGGACTAGGGTCATCACCTCTTCTACCATGATCTTCCCCGACCCTGACACCCACGTTGGAGCACTCAGAATCGGGTGAAGATCATGGTGGAAGAACGACCACCCGTCCTACCGAAACAGATCGCCCCCTTCGGATCTGGACTTCGGCGGTCAACCCTTCGGCCCAAATCTCCCCTAACCCTGAAACCTCCATCCGGGCCGTCAGAGTCAGGAGAAGATTTGGGCGGGAGAACGACCACCAGTCATCCCGAAGCAAACCCTCCCCTCGGACCGGACTTGAGTCATCACCTCTCCTACCGTGATCCTCCGATTCTAACACCCACGCCGGGGCCGTCAGAATCGGGAGAAGATCACGGTAGAAGAACGACCACCCGTCCAACCGAGGCTCGTCCCACAAATCCGGACTCTGGTCATCACCCCTTCTACCAGGATCACCCCCGATCTTGACACCCGAATCGGGCCGGTCAAAATCGGGTGATGATCATGGTGGAAGAACGACAACCCGTCCTACCGAAACAGATCGCCCTCTTCGGATCTGGACTTCGGCGGTCAACCCTTCGGCCCAAATCTACCCTAACCCTGAAACCTCCATCCGGGCCGTCAGAGTCAGGAGAAGATTTGGGCGGGAGAACGACCACCAGTCGTCCCGAAGCAAACCCTACCCTCGGACCGGACTTGAGTCATCACCTCTCCTACCGTGATCCTCCGATTCTAACACCCACGCCGGGGCCGTCAGAATCGGGAGAAGATCACGGTAGAAGAACGACCACCCGTCCAACCGAGGCTCGTCCCACAAATCCGGACTCTAGTCATCACCACTTCTACCAGGATCACCCCCGATCTTGACACCCGAATCGGGCCGGTCAAAATCGGGTGATGATCATGGTGGAAGGGTGACCACCCGTCCTTCCGATGTAGCTCACCCCTCAGCTTCGAACATGGATCATCACCTCTTCCACCGTGATCTCCCCCGACCCTAACACCCACGTTGGAGCAGTCAGAGTCAGGAGAAAACCATGGTGGAAGAACGACCACCCGTTATTCCGAAGTGACTCGCCCCTCGGGTCCGGACTACGGTCGTCACCACTTCTGCCTTATTCTCTTCCGCTCCTGACATCCCCATTCGAGTCGTGAGGAACGGGAGAAGAACAAGGCAACAGAGCGACCACCCGTCCTTCCGAAGTAACTCATCCCTCGGGTCCGGACTATGGTCGTCACCACTACTGCCTCGTTCCCCCCCGCTCCTGACATCCACTTTGGGGCCGTCAGGAACGGGAGAAGAAAAAGGCAAAAGAGCAACCACCCCTTCGGACCTCGAAAGATAAGTTACCCAAGGCCAATACCTCTGAGGTTTGAAACTCTACATTGTTGCGATTGAAATGACAAAGGGAGTGGGGTACTTATAAGCTCTCCTCCAAGGTCTGGCCATTATGACCCTCGGAAGTTGAAACGCCACGTATTAATTGAAGGAGTTATCCTTAATGACTTGGGGAAAGAGAACGCCGCGCAAACCCCGGAGCACCATTAATGCCCTTGGGAACAAGATCGTCTCGAGATAGATTGCGCCACATCGCTCGACCTGCCGAGACCCCACGGTATCGGTCGGCTACCGAGCAAGTGCCTTTCCGAGCTCGCAAACGGAGAAAACTCACTTTCTCCTCCACTTTCGCGCACGATCTCGATCAGACGGCCCAGATCTCGCCAAGGACACTAAACGACAAGATAGTGTTTTCTTGAGAAATGTGCCCGTCTTGAGATGCGCGTCGTCCTCCAATGGCTCAGATTACGCCACGTCGCTCGACTTGCCGAGACCCCCTGTCTTCGGTCGGCTTCCGAGCAAGTGCCGTTCCGAGCTCACAAATGGAGAAAACTCACTTTCTCCTCAACTTTCGCGCACGATCTCGATCAGACGGCCCAGATCTCGCCAAGGACACTAAATGACAAGATAGTGTTTTCTTGAGAAATGTGCCCGTCTTGAGATGCGCGTCGTCATCCAACGGCTCAGATTGCGCCACGTCGCTCGACTTGCCGAGACCCCCTGTCTTCGGTTGGCTTCCGAGCAAGTGCCTTTCCGAGCTCGCAAATGGAGAAAACTCACTTTCTCCTCAACTTTCGTGCACGATCTCGATCAGACGGCCCAGATCTCGCCGAGGACACTAGGCGACAAGATAGTGTTTTCTTGAGAAATGTGCCCGTCTTGAGATGCGCGTCGTCATCCAACGGCTCAGATTGCACCGCGTCGCTCGACTTGCCGAGACCCCCTGTCTCCGGTCGGCTGCCGAGCAAGTGTCTTTTCGAGCTCGCAAACGTGTTGGATCCTGTAGGCTAAGCAACAAACACTAGAGGGGGGGTGAATAGTGTTTATCAAAAATAAATTGCGGAATAAAAAATTTCTCTCGGCACAGTCGACTTAGTGGTGAACCAGTCGACTGATATAGCCAAAATAAAAGAAACTTGAACTCTTGATGCAGTCGACTTATAGATAAGGCAGGCGACTGATGAAGCAAAGAGAACAACTAATACACGACTGAGCAGTCGACTGATACGAATCTGAGTCGACTGGCCAGACAAGTTTTGCAGAACTTAATTAAGCAAAAGTAAATGCAAAGCACAAGATAATCAATCACAGAGTACACAAGATATATCCTGGTTCGGTCCTCCCGACCTACATCCAGTCCCCAAGCAACCCACTTGAGATTTCCACTATTCTTGAAAAATTACAAGAATACCCTACGGCGTTACGACAACAACCTTGTCTAACCCGTAGTCCTTTCTCTCAACCAGAGAAAGCAACCCACTCTACTACCAAGAGTGAAAAAGACACCGACTCTACAACCAAGAGTCAACAACCACTCTCCAACCGAGAGCAAAAGTACAAGAAGAATTTTTACAATCAACCTATAGCCTTGTTGGTGTATGTGTTGATGCACTAGGCTAAATCACAAGGTTGACTTCTATACTCAGTCCAGAGCGAATTCAATGCTATACTGGACTGAATGTAGAGAACCAAAGTGTATGAACTTTGAAGGCTTTGTTTCTCACAGAAAATCTCTTGAAAAGTTTTTCACAAGAATGCTCGGATGTATTGAAAATCAAGTTATTCTTTTCAGAGAGATATGAAACTCTATATAAGGAGTTTTGATCTCCTGAACGTTGGAAAACAGTTACTCAACTGTCAACCAACGGATCAGAACTTTTGAGTTTGAAAAACTTTGATTTTGAAAATCAGAAAACGGTCAAAAACTCTCGAACAGTCGACTGGGTTGCCATATGAGTCGACTGATCAGAGTTTGAATAATTTTAAACAGTTTTGTACTTATCAGTCGACTGGCAAAAGCTTAAGTCGACTGGTACTTAAAAGTTAAAATTCTTAAAACTGTTCTGACTTATTTTTTGGGGGGTTTTTAAAAGACACACATTATGAAATTTTTGAGTATGTGTGTGTGTGTGTGTTGACAAGGCTTTACATCAGACTAAGACTCAACAAGAAATAAAATACAATGTTTTACAAGACAACATAAGATAACACATTTGGGCTTGAAGTCTTGAGTCTTCAGTCTTGAATTGAATCTTTGATCCTTGTCTTCTTTATCTGTATCTGTTTGAGCTTGTTTGTTTGTTCAGCTATAATTGTCTTTAGTCTCTGCACTGCAATGTCAGCTGTATAACATAGACACATGTTGCACTGTGTTGTGATCATCAAAATCAAGAATCAACAAAACGGAGAAAAAAGACACCGAGCTACTACAACCGCTGGATCTCTCAAAAATTCGCGCCCATCTATGATCAACGGCCCGGATCGAGCCACGTCATAAATCGGTATTTAAAATCATCTTTTATTTATTTAAATCGTTTTATTTATTTAAAAATTACGAAAAAATTGCTAAAAATTCGGGGAAATTAACTAATAATTTTGGAAAATAATTAAAAATTTGGGGGTATATTTTTGAGTCCCCGAACGAACAATTATTACCTAGAAAGTACTGTTAAGGCCCCCGAACGACTAGTAAACACATCGCAAAATTAAATAAATAGTCCGAAAAAATAAATAAAAGCCGTCAAATACTCGATATGGCTAGAGAACAGCACATAGCATCAAAAATTACTTCACTACCCCTTCAAGATTCAAAATCCTCCACTTGGACTCCGATACAACTCCACCAGCCACAAAAACAGTTAAACTACTCCTCAAAGGCTGATCACGCTCAGTCTTTAGGAGTGGGGGGCTCGTGATATGGCTAAAAATGGGGTTAAATCGGAACCGTCCAGATCGGGCGCGAATCTCGAAGCTCGGGGGTAAAATGGTAATCTCACATACAAGGTGGATCCAAAGCGGGTACTGGAACTCCTTCGCACGAGACCCAATAACCCGCGAATGGGTCCACACCGATTGGGCACGGGTCCCGACCCGAGGCGAGCCCCATACCAGCAAGAGACAAATCAGGGCCACTGATTTGACCAAGTCAACGGGCCTGATTTGCTCTCATCGGGAATCAAGGGGTTAGTTTCCTAAACAGACTGTGAGGATTTTTCTCCTAGCAGTTACACTAGGAACCAGACCTCTAATCACTCCCCTGGCGACTATAAATACCTCCCCTCTGCCACTGTGACCAGGTTAATCACTTTTTTACCACCTTAAGCTCTTTCTTTAATCACCACTGGTTACTGACAAGAGCGTCGGAGGGTGCGTCGCCGGGATCAACCCCGGTGTCTCGCACTTCCTTGCAGGTTGCGGCAGGAGCAAGAAGGCTTGGGTCAGCTGTTCAGGTTTTTCTCGAGCTCACAAATCTTATCTGTTTACCCCCACACCGAAATCAGCGGTAACATCGCCGTTTCCAACAGCGAGTATAGTATAAATGTCATCGTCGTTGAGAACAACGAGTCTTCTTTGAAAATTTTGATATAAACTCGTTGTTTCCAACCACGAGTCTAGTATAAATATTCTCGCCGTTGAAAACGGCGAGTTTCTAAAAAAAATAGCACTAAATTCATCGTGTTCCAACGACGAGCATAAAACAACTAAACTGACCGTTGGGAACAGCGAATTTAGTTGTTAAATTTCTGAGCATATATACTTTGGTAACTATCATTTTTGTACAAATAGTTTCGAAAAGTGTCTTATAATTTTTTATTTTTTATTCCAAACTATACCAGTTGTGTAGAATTTTGTTCCCGAAGAGACAAAAAAAGAAAAGGACATCTTACTCGACTTTTCGAAAACAATTCGTTAAAGTGCGTTTGTTTTGATATTTAGAATAGAGTTTTCTGAATAGAGTATTCTGAATAGAGGTATTTTGAAAATGAGTTTAAAAGCTGTTTGTTTAGTCTATATTCTGAATAGAGTATTCTGAATACTGTTTATCTGAAAAAGAGAGTTTAGAAGCTGTTCTGTTATATTTCTAGCTGAAAACTGTTATCTGAAAGCTGTTTTTCTGAAAAAACGAGTTTAAAAGCTGTTCTGTTATATTTCTTGCTGAAAACTGTTATCTGATAGTTGTTTTTCTGAAAAAACAAGTTTAAAAGCTGTTCGGTTATATTTCTTACTGAAAACTGTTATCTGAAAGTTGTTTTTCTGTAAAAACGAGTTTAAAAGCTGTTCTGTTATATTTCTTGCTGAAAACTGTTATCTTATAGCTGTTTTTCTGAAAAAGCGAGTTTAGAAGCTGTTCGGTTATATTTCTTGCTGAAAACTGTTATCTGAAAGTTGTTTTTCTGAAAAAATGAGTTTAAAAGCTGTTCTGTTATATTTCTTGCTGAAAACTGTTATCTTATAGCTGTTTTTCTGAAAAAGCGAGTTTAAAAGCTGTTCGGTTATATTTCTTGCTGAAAACTGTTATCTGAAAGCTATTTTTCTGAAAAAACGAGTTTAAAAGCTGTTCTGTTATATTTCTAGCTGAAAATTGTTATCTCATAGCTGTTTTTCTGAAAAAGCGAGTTTAAAAGCTGTTCGGTTATATTTCTTGCTGAAAACTGTTATCTGAAAGCTGTTTTTCTGAAAAAACGAGTTTAAAAGCTGTTCTATTATATTTCTAGCTGAAAACTGTTATCTGAAAGCTGTTTTTTCTGAAAAAGAGAGTTTAAAAGCTGTTCTGTTATATTTCTTGCTGAAAACTGTTATCTGAAAGCTGTTTTCCTGTAAAAACGAGTTTAAAAGCTGTTCGGTTATATTTTTAGCTGAAAACTATTATCTGAAAGCTGTTTTTCTGAAAAAGAGAGTTTAAAAGTTGTTCTGTTATATTTCTTGCTGAAAACTGTTATCTGAAAGCTGTTTTTCTGAAAAAACGAGTTTAAAAGCTGTTATGTTATATTTCTTGCTGAAAAATGTTATCTGAAAGTTGTTTTCCTGAAAAAACGATTTTAAAAGCTGTTCGGTTATATTTCGTGCTGAAAACTGTTATCTGAAAGCTGTTTTTCTGAAAAAACGAGTTCAAAAGCTGTTCTGTTATATTTCGTGCTGAAAACTGTTATCTGAAAGCTGTTTTCCTGAAAAAACGATTTTAAAAGCTGTTCTGTTATATTTCCAGCTAAAAACTGTTATCTGAAAGCTGTTTTTCTGAAAAAGAGAGTTCAACAGCTGTTCTGTTATATTTCTTGCTGAAAACTGTTATCTGAAAGCTGTTTTTATGAAAAAACGAGTTCAAAAGCTGTTCTGTTATATTTCTTAGTTAAAACTGTTATCTGAAAGCTGTTTTTCTGAAAAAACGAGTTCAAAAGCTGTTCGGTTATATTTCTTGCTGAAAGCTGTTTTTCTGAAAAATCGAGTTCAAAAGCTGTTCGGTTATATTTGTTCATATTTTTTAAAATCAATTTGCATTCATCATTTGCTAACATTTTTTTAATTGTTGGAGTTAGATTGCAATGTTGTACAAGTATTGGAAGGGGAAACTTGAGCAGCATGTGAATGGAGCAAAAATCAGACGCCATCATCTCCAAGATTGATTCGTCACGTTAGGGAAGAAAATTAAAAGAAGCTCTTGTGTTTGTGAAGAATCTAATCTCAGTTCATGTATAAGTTTTGATTCTTGGATAAATGTTTTGAGATTTCTTGGATAGCGTGCAGTGTTTGGTTAACTCATAATTCATTTGGATAGACTGATGTTGCTCAACCTGTACGGTGCAGTTTTTTAAATGACTATATCAAAGAAAATTTCTACGGCCCGAGCCAAACAATTTATTCAGAAAAATAAGCACTACATATTTAAAATAAAAACAATCCCATTCAACTATACTCAACCAATTTATTCAACAAAGCAAGCTTACTTCATTAATTTTGTTTACATTGTTCAACAATCCCACGTAACAGATCATTAATGGCATGGGATCGATACATATATTATGAGAATAAGTTCTACAATTTGTTGTCAGCAATCATTACAAACAAGCATGCTATTAAATCATTATTTGTTGTCTACAGTCACTGCCTGCTGTCTGGAGCTGCTGCTGTTGCTTCTTAACTCCTTGATTTGAAAACTGTAGAGCAGGTAGATCTATAAACAAAGAAACAATATGAGAAACTTGCTGCATTAAAATTCAAAAAAATGGGGAGGAATAATAAATTTTGCAGCAGAAACTTGCTACATTAACCATAAACGGAAACGGAAAACTGAAAACCGGAGTTCAGATTTGCTTAACCACTTTTCAGAATACAGATACCCCCTCTTGTCAAACACTATGAAAACAACATAATGCAGAAAAAATACAACCTAGTCGCAGTCTCAGATTCATCAAATCAATGATATCCTGACTCGATATACTAGAGCTGCAATTTTTTACAATGCCACGCCCACTAGTACAAAGCACAATGTGAACATTGACTAAAAAGAATTCATCATTGACTATTACGACAACATTTTCTTACTGTTTGAAAAACATATTTGTTCATTTACAGGGATCTGAAGTATTCTGAATAGTATTTACAAACTGGCATTACTAGCAAGATAACAAAGGCATATTCATCTGAATACAAGTGCAATTCATCTCAACAAATCAGATGCATCTAATATTGTATCTAATATTGCTTTTCTGAGAAATGGTTATGATGATACCGACACTGATCATACCTCACACCTTAAAAACAATTGATGCACATAATTTCTTAAAATCCTGGGCTGTGATGAACAAGGTTTGATATGCATTGCATTGAATTCCTGATATATACAGATACTGTACAGCTTTGGCTGCTCATGGTTTATGGTTATTGAGATATATCTTTGGCTTCTCATGGTTTCAAACTTTGTTTCTGGAGTCAATTTCCATTGTCTTCAGTCCTTGATCATTACAAATACTACACACTGGTCTTAAATGATTACTGCAACAGCAAATATCAAATGGGATTCACAAATCCTGATGCATCATAATACAAATTGCAGAATCAGAGAACAAAGTATAATCTACTGAATACAAGTTCAATTCATCTGAACAAATCAGATGCATCATAATACATCAAAACATGGTGGTCTGTTTGTTCCAGGTTTTTAATTTTTTTTTTTTAAATTCCTGAAGTAATAACCTGAGTTCGCCTTTGTTACAAGTGTTATTTTGGAAACACTATTCTGAATGCTGATACCCCCACGTTGGTTTTGCAGCAAAAAAGCATGATTTAGGAAAAGAACATATCAGATCCTCCCCAAAACCATGAAAACAACATAATTGCTGTGGTAAAAAAATAGTCACAGTCTCAGATTCATAGTGCTCATTCATAAAAACTCCATACTAGAGCTGCATTTTTGACAATGCCACGCCCACTAGTACAAAGCAATGCTCTTGAAAATCCGTTCATCATTGACTATAACGACATCATCTTCGTTAGGTTTATAAAACAAATTTGTTTACTTATACTGTTCTTGAAGTATTCCGAATAGTTTTTCCAAAAAACCACTTAAAACAAAGGCCAACTCATTCTCAGGATAAACTCAGGATATTCTTAGGATAAACAAAGGCCAAAAAAAAACCTGGAATAAACTCAGGATATTTGTAATGATCAAGGATTCAAGACAATAGAAATTGACTCCAGAAACAATTGTTTGAAACCATAAGCAGCCAAAGGTATTTCTCAGTATCCATATACCATGAGCAGCCAAAGAAAAAACAGTATCTGTATATATCAGGAATTCAAAGCAATGCATATCAAACCTGGTACATCACAGCCCAGGATTTAAGAAATTATGTGCATCAATTGTTTTTAAGGTGTGAAGTATGATCAGTGTGGGTATCATCATAACCATTTCTCAGAAAAGGATAACTGGATAAGTGCTAAAAGCATGAGCAGCCAAAAAGCTCCTCAACAACCATAAACTCTTCCAGATTAATGTATGGTATTTGTATGTCTATAACTCAAAGCAATATAGATCAAACCTGATCCATCACATCTCAAATTCAGTTGAACATGTGCTCCAAGAGCTTCTAAGTGGAGTATGAAGCATCTAAGTGGTTGATCATCACAGCCATAATATCCAAAGGATAATCAAAAGCATGACTTAAAGCATTAACAATATTATAAAATTCTCCACACATCTTAAATCATCAATAAAAATTGTTCTGTTAAATTCTGAAGGGGAAGCATTTTCCAAGAGTTTCAAAAGTAATCAGTATAAGCAATGCAACAACATTATAGTGGTGAAACTAGCAGGATATGGAAACTAACAACAACTCCAAGAATAATACCACTGTTCTGTTATAGTGACACAAAGTAGCCAGACTGCAGAGACATACTTTAGTAACTTATTCCTTGCTCTCTCCCATCACAACCTACCAAAGAACAATAATTAGAACCCATATGAGATATTGTAAGAGGTAACTTTCACAGTAAAATAAACTTACTCCATCGCCACCCATTCTCCTTGTTATGGATGCAGTATAATATGGTCCATTAGGGCCAGCATAAGTCACACTTTGGGCACATATGAACATATGATTCATAGTGTGCAACCTCAGAAACATAATCCATCTCATCATCACTCAAAACCAACGAGAAAAAATAAAGCTCAGTTAGGATTAATTCATCACAAGTCACTCCTACAAAGCATTATATAAATGATTCATAGTGTGCAACTTCAGAAACATAATCCATCTCATCATCACTCAAAACCAATGAGGAAAAATAAAGCTCAGTTAGGATTAATTCATCACAAGTCACTCCTACAAAGCATTATATAAATGTTTCATAGTGTGCAACTTCAGAAACATAATCCATCTCATCATCACTCAAAACCAACGAGGAAAAGTAAAGCTCAGTTAGGATTAATTCATCACAGGTCGCTCCTACAAATCATTCAATAAATGATTCATAGTGTGCAACTTCAGAAACAAAATCCATCTCATCATAACTCAAAACCAACGAGGAAAAGTAAAGCTCAGTTAGGATTGATTCATCACAGGTCACTCCTACAAATCATTCAATAAATGATTCATAGTGTGCAACTTCAGAAACAAAATCCATCTCATCATAACTCAAAACCAACGAGGGAGAATAATGTGCAACACCTGTACATCATTGAAGTGATTGGTAAAGACAACATCTCAAAAAATGAATGAAAAGCTGAAAGGAACATACGCATGCTGATATTTATAATAGTAATATTGCAATGATGCAAACATATCCAAATGACATCAATGCCTCGCATTCCAGCTACGAAACAATTCGAGAAATGGATACAATGAAAATGTGTACATTCAAATTACATTAGTGTATAGCATTCCACATTGCCATGACAATATCATCTCTTTTGCTATTCATATGTCTCAATTGGGAAGATGATAAATCCAACTCCTACGATGTGGATGCTGCATCTTCGGTGTGTTGGTGATGTACTAATTGTTCGCCATCGAGTTCCGCTAAAAATGCATCGTTTCGTGAGTGCAGGCATATAAAATTGTGAAGTGCACAACAGGCTGTGACCATCATAACTTGTTTGGTATAATAATAGTTTGGCATGTTCTCGAAGATGGCAAACCACTTCTTGAATACACCGAACGTTCTCTCAATCACATTCCTTAACCTAGCATGTTGTTTATTAAAAAGTTGTCTAGGTTGGGTTGGTGCATGGTTGGCCCCTTGAAAGTCCTGTAAGTGGTATGGCTCACCACGGTATGGCGCCAAAAAACCAGGCATATTGGTATAACCACAATCTACTAAGTAGTATCTATCGTTCGGTGGGATTGGCAACAGTTTTTGTGCTAATGCAGTATGCATTACACGGGAATCGTTCGCACTGCCTTTCCATCCCGCGTAAATAAATGTGAACATCATGTTAAAATCACATGCTGCCAATACATTTTGACTTACAATACCCTTTCGAGAGCGACAAGCGTTGCTTCGACTAGCGGGAACTGTAGCTTTTATTAACGTCCCATCAGCAGCACCAATAGCTCCCTACAGATTATTAATTCGAATAATAGATATCACAAATCCAAACTAGGAAAAAATTTTAATAATACATGACGCAATCAGGGTGACGTATTACCTGAAACCACGGGTAAAAGTCCTCTGATCCCGTGATTCTGTGATGTACAAGTGTATAATCAGGAGGTCTGATAAGGAATGGTGCTGCTCTTGCCAGACCGTTCAATACCATTGTAAACTGCTTTTGGATTGTTTGAGTTGAGTGGTTAAACGTACTACGGGCTAGTCGCATTCTTGAACTATGACCGACAATATACAGGAAAATAGCCACGCTTTCCTCGAAAGTAACTCGCTTATGACTTGAAGACTCCGCTGTTTCCTCGCAAAAGTTCCTTTCTTGCAGGAAAGCACACAAGGTCATAAAACAATCTTGGTTCATACGGAATATTCCATGAAACTCGGCCTGGGAACCCGCTAACATATTTTCCAAAAATTCACGGCCCGTTTGCTTTTTATTAGTGGACCTTGTACGGTCAAGTTCTTCACATAATTCAGCTACCAAGATTGCATTCATCACCTCTTCGAGATCGTCACTACTGGATGAAGAAGTATCCATAACAGAGGATGCACTTGCAGTAGTAACTCACTATAAAGAAGAAGATAGAAATCATTTTGGGAAAATCCCATATCAAGTGCACACACATTTAATAATACGACTATATGTAATGAGATTTACGGAATCACAAAACAACATATTGAGAGATGGTAGAATTCCACAAGCCTGTGCAATGTAATAAAGATAACAAGGTATACTACTACTAGCAAATCTATTTCAGGAATTAAATTTAAATTATAACATTACAAATTTAAATTAAATTAAATAAGCAATTTGTTCACCGTCAAAGCCGTCATACTACAATCAACCTCAAACAAATACGGAAATAATCATAAAAAAATTTCTACAACATGATTTGTTCAACCCATTAGGCTGAATGGGATTACTACAGGGTGGCATAATAATGCACCGCCAACTCCTGCCGTTCTCGAGACATACGGAGGAAAGCATGACAAATGTTCGGATTTTGAAACAGGTAGTGTCCTGCTTTTAAAGCTACAATTGGATCAAGCCCTGTCATCGAATCAATTATATCTTGGCATTGATCCTGTTCGGCCAAAGCAGGGTTAATCGAGGGAGCACTTTCCACTTCATTTTTATTCTTGTACCTGCTTCTTTTTACCTCTTGAGTTTGCTTACACACATCAAGATATTCCGCCATCTTTGACATCATTGATTCGCGGCCACTTGATGCACTAGATTTTCTTTTACGTGAACCAGACCCCGTACCCATTGGCACATCATTAGACTCATCAATCACATTTACGTGTGATTGATGGGAGTGGCCAAACTCATAGTTCATCCGCCGGGCCCTCCACATCCTCGAACCCCCCTTGTGTGGAGGCCCTTGCCACATTGCCCTGGGCTACAGATTCCTCCATTATTTTGGTCAATGCATCAAAATGTGGCAACCCCTTATTTTTGTAGTTTTTTGCAGCAGGATGCATCTATTCACAGAATATGTTGTTACTATGCAAGTATTAGATTGAATATTAAGTATAATAAAAAGGATTCACAAACAAAAATCAAAGTTTGAGATTATATATATTAACCTTAACATATTGTTCCCAAACCGGAGCCTCACAAGTAACGGTTTGGTTGGCTTCATCCCAACCAAAACCGCTCTGTTTCCTCATATCAGCAAACACCTTCCATTCTGATTTAAGTCGTCCATATTTCGACTTCAGTTGTGGCACCGAGAATGAATGCCCACACACAAGATTCAATTGTTGCGCAAAATTACTCCAGGTTTTAGCATCGAATGTGTTGCTTTTTAACAAACCATTGTCAACTGCACCCTCCATAAGGTTGATAAAATATTCTGTAATACCGGAAGTCCACAACCCATAATCCTCCTCCACTGCCTTCCCCTTTCCCCTACCCGTATTACTCATCTAGTTTGAACAAATAAAAAAAAAAAAAAAAATTGCCAAATTCCTTCAATTAGTTTAATAGCTGATCGGGTAACCCTAGTTTGCAAGTATCAACCGATTACACCCTAAAAAATCACAACAGTGAATTCGGGTAGTTTGTGTGCAGTGTGCACCTTGATCCGAAATAATTTTCGGTACCAAATGCAATTAAAAAGTGGCGCAAATTGGTAAAGAAAACCAACCAAATAAATAATACAATCGCTGTCTTCATACCTTTGATTGGATTTTAAGAAGGAAGAAATTGTCAGCACAGGATTCAACCTTGCGTAGTTCTTTGATTCTCTTTGCCCTTCGTTCCCTAGCTCTTCTCCGATAGGCAGCACGGGTAGTGCAAACCATTAACCCCCTACCAAAACCCCTCAACCCCTCACCAAGTCGACAGCAAGAAATAGTCAGGTAGCGAAGTCGCCAGCGGGACTCTCACACGTTTCCGCTCGATTTCACAGTGGAATCGTTCGGAAAATCGTGGATTTGGGGTGGGGGGGGGGGGAAAAGAGATCAGATCTGGGTTCTTCAAAGGAGGTGGGAGACAACGGAGTCGACGAGATCTCGTGAGTGAGAAGAGAGAGAGAGCATCTGAGTGAGAAGAGAGGAGAGATGGGTTGGGGAGACACTGTTTGGAAGAGAGGGGAAGGTAGAAGACGACCGAATGGGGAACCAGATCTGGTGAGTGAGGAGAGAGAGAGGTCGTGAGAGAGAGAGCTCGTGAGTATGGTTGGGAATATCGAATTGAAGGGATATCAATATTTAGAATACTGATTTGAGAATAAGGTGTAAACAAACGCCTATTCTGAATAGCATATTCAGAATATGGAACTCAAAATATCAAAACAAACAGGCCCTAAGTCTTTAAAGTTTTTAACAAGGAGCCGCACCATAAATTCCAAAAAGTAAAAGCCCTTCGAAACAATTCAAGTTTCTCCTCCGGACCTTTCTACAGTTTTCCCATTAAGGAAAAAAACTTGTATACTAACCCAAAACCCACCCTCCAAATTCCTCCCAATCCCCCCCAAAATGAAGACCGAAGCGGACATCCACTAACCCAAAACCCACCCTCCAAATTCCTCCCAATCCCCCCCAAAATGAAGACCGAAGCGGACATCCAGAAGCGCGCATTAGAGCAGGCATTTGGCGAGCTCTCCGACGACGATGACGTCATCATCTCTTCTTCTTATTCTTCGTCGGTATATTATCTAATTCCCTTTTTATTTTTTTACTTTGTAGTTTTTGGTCATTTTTGCAATTTAAAAAAATCAGGATAAAAAACAATAGGTTGAAGAAGAAGGGAAGAAGGGGGCGAAGTGGGAGGCAGTGGAGGGGATCAATGGCTTGTGGGTTTGCCGCGAATTCCTCTCCGAAACCCACCAGTCATCGCTTCTATCGGCCATCCAACGAGGTAAAGTTAGCTTCTTTGTCAAAAAATTGTGTGCTTTTTGGATGAATTTGAATATTTTGGAAATGAAGAATAGGAGTAGTCTTTTGGTGATTTGATGCTACATGTACGTTGACTTTGGAAGCCACTTCTGTACTACCGTTCAACTTTGTTTCTGACAGTACAAGTTCGTAGTACAATATGCATTTTCTTAGCATCCACTATCGCTGCTGCTAAAATATGGATATTTGTTATTTGGAAAATATTAATAAACGGGTAGCACTGCTATTGTTGCTATCCTGTAGAGTTAAATTTGGCCGATCAAAAATAATAAAATATTTAGACGAAAGATTAACCTCCGTCTAACCCCTTCTATTTTTTTAAAAAAAAAATTGTGCGACGGAAGATCATATACCGTTTGTTAATTATTTTTTTAAAGCGAGACAGAAGATGATCTTCCGTCTGGATTTTTTTTTCTTTTTTTGAATTTTTAAATTGCTAAAATGGCATTTTCGTAAATATTTGGATGGCAATTTAGTAAATAGTGAAAGATTTTTTTTTGAGAAAGTGCAGGATGGAAGATCTTCCGTCCCAGCATTTTCTTTATTTTTTTGGATTTTTTTATTTATTGAAATGGCATTTCTGTAAATTTTTGATGGCAATTTTGTAATTTCTCAAAAAATATATATTAAAGAATTTGGTGGACGGTCCGTCCATCCTCTTTTAATATTGAAAAAATTCACAGACGGAAGAAGATCTTCCGTCCGTCCTATTTTAATATTGAAAAAATTCACAAACGGAAAAAGATCTCCCGTCTTCTATATTTTGCAATTGCCAAATTCTGCATTTATATTTAGCCATATACTGTTCATTACTTTTCTAAAAAATAACTTTTTAGTGAACGATAGTGGAGACGCTATTGCCAAAATATGGATTTTTTGACTTTTTAACAAACGATAATGGATGCTCTAACTATAGCCATAAAGGTCCTGTTTGAAAGCAAAGTTTAGATTCATATAGCCGTAGTCTATAGAGGCCTCGTTCCCAACAGAACAATACAGAAATAACAACAAATCCTTTATCCTAAATTTTTTTGGGTAGGCAGAGGCACAATACTTAAAAGATTCATCCGTGTATCTCGGCTTTTAGGGCACACAAAGCTTAACTGTGGGTATCGTACCTCCAAAAATGTTTGGAAACGGATCATAGGTAGGAGAATGGAGATACGCCAATCTTTAGAGGATCAAGCCTTTTTTGTTTGGAGCTAAAAAACTATGGGTAATCTTCCCGCGTTCCATTAAAGAGTACTCAACGAAATTAGATACAATAGATATACATAACATAGAATCAAGTATATCAAAATAATTGTTCACTAATATACGACAGAGAGTTACATCAATAGAAATATACTAAATCAAAAGCAGGACTCACGACAAGGCATAAACTGCAACTAGTCAGTCCCTCCCAAAATACTGGCTGACGATGCCTACTCACTCTGTCGAAGTGCTGTCGATCAGATCTCCCACCCCCCCGTGTAATGTAACTCATGCTCAGACCTGTCTGGTCACCTCAATAGTTACAGAAGCCCAAAAGAGGATATTAGCCTTGATACGACTAATAACTTGCATAAAGTTTAGACTAGCATTCCTAAAAATAATATCGTTTCTAACTAGCCAAATTTCCTAGCAAATTGATGCCGCTTCAATGTCCCACGCATTCGAATTTTCTTAGGCACACACCCTTTCTCCAAGTTGACCACAGTCTAACTGGAGAATTGGGCCCACTTGAGAGACCAAAAATCCGAAGGAAATGAGACCACACTTACTTCGAAAAAGAACACCCAAACAACAAGTTGTTAACCGACTCGTCCCTGTCTCGACACAGAACACAATTATGCCGCCCCTCCCACGTTGTCTCTAGTAAGAATAGCTTTCTTCGATGTTAACCACATAAACTCTATAACCTTTAAAGGCACCTTGCATCTACAAATTCTTGAGGCCTTCTTGGAATGCAGTCATTCAAATGTAAGTCTAAAGTAGAAAAATTTAGTACTGAACATTCCTGACTCTACGCACCACTTAGGACGACCACGATCCCACTCTCTTGGTGACCAGGCAGCGAGAAGAATCAACAAATCTTGTTTCTTTTTATGTAGCTCATTATTAGAGATGACGGTAAAACAACTTTCCACTCCGTACTGCTCCACTGCGAGGCAGCCGAAAGGTCACCATCCTCCACCACCGCAAACGTTGTAGGGAACAAATACATGAGAGGCGTTTCCCTTGGCCATCTATCCTTCCAAAAGTTGATGTTATCTCCATTCTCAAGAGCAAAGGTTAGAAAAGCAAAAAATCCCCCATACATTCAAAATACACTTCAAAAATTGGGAGGCCTACAATCGATTTGTTTCCCGACTATTCCAGACATTGCTATGAAAGTATTTATCCTCAAGAATAATTGACAGGTTTGAGCCATGCATGTCAATTATTCACCACCACCACTTACCCAACATTACGTGTTCATTGCTCTAAGGTCTACAACACCTAGGTCACCATCCTCCACCACCGCAAACGTTGTAGGGAACAAATACATGAGAGGCGTTTCCCTTGGCCATCTATCCTTCCAAAAGTTGATGTTATCTCCATTTTCAAGAGCAAAGGTTAGAAAGGCAAAAAATCCCCTATACATTCAAAATACACTTCAAAAATTGAGAGGCCTACAATCGATTTGTTTCCCGACTTTTCCAGACATTGCTATGAAAGTATTTATCCTCAAGAATATTTGACAGGTTTGAGCCATGCATGTCAATTATTCACCACCACCACTTACCCAACATTGCGTGTTCATTGCTCTAAGGTCTAGAACACCTAGGCTACCCTCCTCAGGTTTACACACTTGCCCTAATTAAGAAGGTTGTAACCCTTATTTTCACTCATTGCCCCTCGCCACAAAAAGTGCCTTCTACATTTATCAATACATAATTCTACCCATCTTGGTAAATTGTAGAAAGAGATGAAATAAAGAGGGATAGAAGAGATGACAAAGTTAACCAAAGTAATGTGTCCTCCTAACGACCGAAGCTTGCATTTCCATCCATCAAGTTTTCTTTCCACCTTCCACCACCACTACCAGTTTGCCTTTCTTGGTGTCAAGGGTAGACCCAAGTACGTGATAGGGAAAGACTTGATAGGACACCTAAACATTGCGGCTGCAACACACCCTCTTGTAGACATGACCAAAAGGGGTCAAAGCGCTCTTTTGATAGTTGATTTTAAGCCCAGTCCACAACGCGAAATTCAACAAGATCCATTTAATGACACGAGCATGTCCAAGGTCATCGGCACTAGCATCCTCCTTAAAAAAACAAGGTGTCATCGGCAAACTGTAGGTTCACAATTGCATTAATTGATCCAGAGATACTCAACCCCTGAATGAGGCCTGCATTCCTGGCCGTTACAATCATCCTGTTAAGCCCATCTACAACCAACACGAAAAGAAGTGGAGACAAAGGGTGGCATTGTCGTAAACCCATTTGACATCTAATTTCCTTACCACACTTTTCGTTGACCAGGATTGAGGTTTTAGCAATGACTAATGAATCTCTAATCCAAGAAATCCACCTACTTCCAAAGCCTCTGACCCTAAGAACTTCAATAACACAATCCCAATTCACCATGTCGTATGTCTTCTCTAAGTCCAACTTGAGTAGGAACCTAGAGACCTTCATGAGGTTGGCCGAACGAATAACTTCGTGTGCGATTGCCACACTTTACAGGCTGTATCTTCCCACTGCAATCCAAACTGTTCCTCCCCAATTAGGTCCTATAAGACCGTCCTTAAACGATTCACTAAGACCTTGGAGATAATTTTCACTGAACAGTTCTAGTGACTTATTGGTCTGTAGTCCCCAATATATCATGTGTCTTCCTTCTTTGGAATAAAGCACTACCTGAGAGTAGTTAAGTCTATCCACACTAACACTTCCCTCCCAAAAGTCATGGCATATATCTATAAAACATTATTTTTAACTAGCTCTCAAAATTATTATAGAAAAGAATCGGCAACCCATTTGGACCCAGCGCTTTTTCTGCATGTAAGTCCCAAATTGCCGCCTTCAACTCCTCTTCAGTGAATTGATGGTCCAAATATAAAATCCTTTCAGCCACTCTCACTTCTTCCCCGCTAACATCTTTTCCATCTTCCATCCTAATAGAAAGAATCACGTTAACCTCTTTGCGCATTGATGTACACTTGTGAAAGTGTGCAGTGTTATTGTCTCCTTCCAGAAGCCACTGACATCTAGAACACTGCGTCCACATAATCTCCTCTTTTTGATAAATTTCTTGGATCTGACCTTTAGAAAGGGCCAACCATGCTTGATCCTCGACAAAT
Organism: Hemerocallis citrina; assembly: GCA_017893485.1. Classification (NCBI taxonomy): domain Eukaryota; kingdom Viridiplantae; phylum Streptophyta; class Magnoliopsida; order Asparagales; family Asphodelaceae; genus Hemerocallis; species Hemerocallis citrina. Next base: position 448,630,451 of record CM030358.1, on the reverse strand, counting down.
AGGTCTAGATCCCATTCCTTCTTTGCCAGCATTTCAACTCTCTCCAATAGGGAATATTTCAACTGACGGTTACTCCTGAACGTGTTTTTATCCAAATTGACTAATCTCTTCCTAAAATGTTGGAGGCGCTTACAGGGCCGGCCCAAGCCCAAAGCTACCAAAGCTAGGACTTTAGGCTTCCAAAAAAAGCTAGGCCTTTAGGCCTTAAAAAAAAAATATCTAAAGAATAAAGGCTTCCTCTGGCTCCTCGCATACCTCTCTTGCCTCTTTCTGCCTCTTTGGTCTCCAGAATTTCCATCTCCACCAATCAAAGCCTAATTATTATTTCTTAACCCTACCTACTCTTAACCAACTCTTCATCTTCTACCCTGTTCAACCTCCCGGTGCCCTTGACTCTTCATCTCCCTCCCTTGCTCGCCAGCCCGATCGCTCCACCTTCCTCTTGTTGCATCGCCACCTACCGCACCCTCTCTCAGCACCACCTCCAACTGCCGTCGATACTACTCGCTGGCATCACCACCAACACGTCGCCAGTCACCCGCTTCACCCATTGCTTGCTTCTCTCTCCTTATCGCCGCTCGACCACTGCAACCTAATTGCCATGACCATCCTCGCCAGTCGATGCCGCGTCGAATCCCCTTTGCTCACCATCTCCCTTCTCCTCACCTTCGTCACGCAACTTAACGCCACCGAAACCCATCTCCTGCTCCATCACCCTCCACTATCGACGTCCCATCACCATCGCCAGCAGCCAGTCGACCACCACCTTTGCACCATCTTCCCCGTCGAGCCCAGTCGCCTCCAACACCCATCGAAGCCTCCCTTCATCCTCGTCCCGTCGCGCCCTCGTTGCCAACACTCCCGCTCGTCGACTCCTCGACTGCGGACCACCTCGACCCTCCGCTCAGTCGCCGCCTGCACCCGTCGACCGCCCTCCTTCTCTAGCGCCCCTCATCTTCCTCGACGACCATCACAACACCCCCACCATCCACCGCTTGCGCTTGATCCGTCGACTGCGCTGTCGACAACCTCTCCTCCCTTGCTCAGTCGTTGCCCGCCGTCGAAGCCGAGCCAGAGCCGCATCTATCACTGTCTAGGAAGCACGGATACTTCCAAATGGTCGACGTACCCGTGTCGGGTGCGTATCGGGTGCTGATACTCCTTGGGTACTCCCGGGTGCGTACCCAAAGAGCACCCAATTTTTAAAATGCATTTTTCACAATTTTTAGGCACGATTATATTTAGATAAATGCATCGGGTCCTAGAGTAATTGCAAAAGTTTGTTGTTTACAATTATGGTCAAACACAAAACAAGACTACCCAAATATTTGATAGTTATATTATCATTTCTTTTCTCTAAAATGCTCATAATTATAATGTATTCTTATAGTTCTATGAAATGGTTTAAATGTTTGCATTTTTAACAAGAAAAATATTTTTATATCCATAAATATAATATAAATTATTTTATATTTAACGTACCCACAACGCACCCGTATCCTACTTTTTTGTAAAATCACGTATCCCCGTACCCGTGTCGTATCGTATCCGCACCCCGTACCCGTATCTGTGCTTCATAGATCACTGTTGTTGTTGAATTGTCTGCTGTTTGCTGTGTGTGAAGGGTCCGCTGAGTTGCTGTTGAAATGGCCATTGTTTGCTGTGTTGCTATCTTGGTTGTACGTGCACTGCACGTATAGTTGCTGCCACGTAGTTTGCACGTGCTTCGTTGTCTGGGATTCTCATCCCGTTATTCTTATAATCGGTATCGTCGTCATATCAAGGCAAGTATCTTGTACGAATCTCTTTTATTTCCCGTACAAGCAATTTTTTGAAATACGGCAAGTAGATCTTTTCCAAATGCATATATTGTTTATAATGTTAACGATTCCCGTAATTGTTGCTTCAGCGGAAAAGAAGTTTTTCAAAACTAAAATTAATAAAATCTTATCTAAGATTAACAATGTCTCAACAAAAAATAAATGGATTGACTTTATTATCAATAATAAAGAAATGTTAAATGAAATTGATTACAATAATATAATAAATGATTTTGCATCTCAAAATGCCCGAAAGATAACATTTAAATAAAAATATATTAATTTTAACAAAATATTATTATAAGCTTTTAAAAGGCCTTATTTTGGAGTTCGCTTTAAGCCTCAATAAGTGTTGGCCCGGCCCTGGGCGCTTAACCCACCTCCCAATCGGATCAGTAGTTGTCATAGGGTCATTCCAACTTCCAACAATAGGACTATTAACCACATCTTCTCAAACCTAAAGATGCTTCATTGGGGTCAAGTCCTCTTGGCACATTATCTGATATTGGCCTTGAGACTGATTTTGCAAATGCCATTGGGATCTGACCTTCCCAATTTCCTGAGACCAGTACCCTATCATGTTTAGCCAAAGAAGGTGATTCCCTGAGGTTGGACCATGTGTGCAACCTATCATTGATTGCAAAATCAACAAGGCCCAGGTCGTGGATCAACTTGTTGAAAACCAACATCTCTGCCATTACCATCCCCCCTTACCCTCTTTCGCATACCTAACAACATTGAAGTCACCCCCAATTACCCATGAGAGCTGATACCAAGCTCGACAATCAATAATATCCTCCCAAAATGCTGCTCTAAGAGAACGATCATTTGGGTCATACTCAGCTGTGGCAACTTGCTCCCAGTTGTCACTCTGAAGCCTTAATCGTATTGAAAGAGAGAATCTACCTACTGTGCGGTCCAATATTTCTAACATTGTCCTGTTGATCCCCATGACAATTTTTCCAGAAGCTCCCCTTGCATCGAGACATTCCCACTTATCTATTCTACCTGAGCCAGGCATCCACAATACAATGGGGTTTAACTACACTAGCTTGGACTCCTCACGACAAATTATAGCTACCTTACATTTTCCTATAACATTGCTAACCATCCTCTTAACTGGGTCACCAAGACCCCTAACATTCCAAAACAACGTAAACATTATGATAAATAAAACAATACAACCAGACTAAGTTGGGAGGGAAAGTCATGACCTCACAACATTCAACCTCTCCATCTCTCTAATGAGACTAAGATTTATCACTAATTTCATTCGACTCATTTCCCAAAAACAATCCACTATTATTGTCAAGGAATAATAAAATATCATCGGGCCAGTATGAAAAAATATTTAACGGAACCAAAAGATTACCCGAACCAAGAGCCACAACCTTCATTTTGCGTGCATTGCCCATGACATCTCCTGCTGTATAGTCTCTCCTGCCTCCCCGTTCGACCAAACGAGTGTTTGCCCTAATCGGTGTGATTGTTGGGACCTCTACCACCCTTTCACGTGTCACCAACCCCCTGAATAGAATTTGTCACCTTCTGGCTCGGCGCATCCTCCTCCACCTCTGGGCGAAGCCTGCGCCAAATCCGGAGTCTGCCCTGGGCACGACGAGCCCTCCCCGACCATTTTTAACGGTGATCATTGTTTATAACTACCCCAAAGAAGGCTTGAATCTCTTGGCTCGGAAAGCACCCCTTGAACCAAGTGCTTATTTGCACTACCAATCTCGCCCTCCTCATTAGTCGTTTGTTGATTGACTGCCATCACAAAATTTGGAGGGAGAACAGTAGATGGAGGTTGGGCAATAATAGACAAACCCAAATCATTACCACTCCCTTGGCCCACATGACATTTATTCTCTAGATCAACAACATTTTTTCCCATTTGGGCCTCTAACAAATGCTCATTAGAAACACCCTTCTCATTAAGAGAATTATTGTCCAAAGAATGGTCAGACCCACATTTTGGCCCAAAAGCCAAGAGAAGGTAGTTGTAAGACTTTAGAAGAAAGTAAGTCCAGAGGTCGATCTCTTATATTGATCATATACGCCTGTACATCTCTTGAAACCTCCCTCCTGTCAATGCAGTGTTGACATTAGAGCTAGGGCTAGCCATAACGTTCTCATCACCGACCTTAACCGGTTTCCCGTCTCTATGGCTAGAGGTGAATTTGACATTGACTGAGTGCATGAGCCCCTCACTAACCACATTGAAGGTTGCTGGAATAACATCGACAAAACACCGGATTCTATCTCGCATTGCGTCCCTCCACGATAATGAATCATGGTGGACATCAGTCAACATGCCAAAGCTGCTCACGATTATCGCTATGCTAGCTCGGTCCCAACGGTGCATCGGGATGCCAGTGATGGCCAATGATGCTAGCGGCGGTAAACCACAATTCTTGGAATTTTCCTGTCCAGTCCAAAATTCCACCCTATAGCCTGCATTCGGCCATTCCCACACCAACACAAGTGAACAAGACTACCCTCTCTATGATCCTTGCCACACGTATAGTTTATGGCGTTCTCCGACGGAAACTCAATCAACCAGCCCTTGCCGGATGATGTGAGAGGTCATCCCCATTCCTTGAATGAGTGGCAGATGTTACGGAGGCCTATGACCACTTCCGCCATCGCCGGTTCCCCAAACACTGCCAAAATCACTCCCATAGAAGTGGCCAGCGTCCTTTTCGCCTCGTCCGCCTCCGATGTCTCTGGAAAGAAGACACATCGAGTATTCGAAGGTTGTACCGTTTTAACGGGGCTACACAGTCTCTCATTCAAGGGGTGGATCACCGACGAACCCTTGGGCTGATGCGGACACCTCCTCGCATTGTGGTCTGGCTCATGACAAGTAAAGCAACAAAGGCCTATGGGTCACTTAAATTTCATGTGCGATGGGCTGCCGCAATCCCAACAATGCCTACTCGTCGGCGCCTCAAAGTTGGATTTCAAATTATTTGCTGTCGGTGGAGTCCTACTACGCTCCAAAGCCCTCTTCTTCTTAAGACTAGCTTTAGATCTGATCCAAGGACCACCGTCGTCGTTGGTCTTAGATTCGGTAAACTGCAACACCGATGCCTCTCGAGCTCTTCGCAGTAACTCCTGAACCTCCTCTGACATTCCATACTTTCACCCAGACTTCTCTCACCAAGCCTGGGGACAGAGAGAGATTAATACCAACCCCACAAACATTAAAGGGAGGATGGAGGTTGTTGGGGACTTGATGGTGGGTAAGAGGCCTTTAACGCCCCCTCTTTCTATCTTTTTCTCAAAGCCAACTATTTGCCACCTAGGCCAGCCCTTGATGTGGGGCCCTCAGTCGTCATCACCCTCCCCTCACCACTCACCTGCTGTCGGAATCCATGTCCTCTCCCCACACCTTCCTTTGGGCAAATCTTTCAACTTAGTCCCATCCACTCCATGCTTTCATGAATTTTAGCCAATGTCCTGAAAAGGAGGAGTTTTATATGAAGTTTTAGAGAGTGACTGAATGCGATTGTCTATGTAAAATGTACTCACTTACTTGATTAGGTTGAGTCATTTCATGGTGGTCGAAGAAATGAGGATCTAAATTTGATCATCCGTCGGAGGGATCTTCAACAGATTCACTCTCTTTTTAACAGAGTATATTGGTACCTCCACTTTCTGTCCCTTGCAAACAAGGTCTAATTGATTTGGTTTTTTGGCGAAGGACAGTTAGGGTAAGGACTAAGGAGGTAGGTTAGAATAATTGGGCTTTTGTAGTTATTCAACTCAACTTAGGACCGCATCATAGATTATTTTAGTCGTATGTCTAGCTATGCTTTATATGGGTAGCTTGTCTAGAAAGTGAGCATAGTTGAATCAAGGATGACAAAAACTTGAATCTAAGATATGAAAATGGGTGTATTTATGAAAAACTAGAAGTAGTTCCAATGAGGATGAATTAAGGTAGAGGAGATTGAGATTACTCGGACATATTTAACTGACCAATAAAACTGCAATTTAGCGGTTAAGAAACATGTCTGATAATGAGTTTAGTTGAAGGGACAGTGACAAGATTATAAAAGCCAAGATATGAAATGACTGCATTTGTAAGAAATAACTAGAGGTTACTTCTATTGGGGGATAATTTGAGGAAGGAACAATTGAGATGATTCAGATATGTTCCACATAGACCAACAAAAGTTCTGATTAGGTCGAGTTCTAGGATAGTAGTTAAGGAGAAACAAATATTTATGACGGAGGAGACAACTTAATAGAGTGGAGTAGAAAGAAAGGATTCATGTCGTCCACCCCAAAAATTTGGGACAAAGGCTTCGTTGTTGAAGTTATGAATTATTTATATAAGGAATGCATTTCTCTTATTATTATGTATCGAGTTTTCAACATTGTATATTTGGTTATTTTTGTTGAAACAAATTAACATTTAACATGAATTTATAATATCCTGCATATAATTTTTCGCTATGCGTGAATAGTTTCCGTATTTCTTCTTTCTTTTTCTTTTTCGCCTTTTTCTTCTCTTTTGCTAACTACAACTATCAGTATGTTTAATGCCAATTAAATGTTTTCCATGTGGATATGTGACTTTTAATGGGGAAGACACTATTAAATTTATATGTGCATTTAAGAGTTTAATTGTAATTATTTGAGAGTTGTCATACTAAAATGTCATGAAATAGTGATCTCTGTGAACAATTTTTTTTAAAAATAAAATAAAGGGTGTGATAGTATAGGACGCAAGCATTAACCCTACACTTTGTTTAACCTTCTGCAGTCTTCTTACACTCCTATCTTTGGTATCTAGTTTAATTTTATGTGTATGTTTTTCTTATTTTATTTTACTTATCCCATTTGCACTTTCTGCCATCAATTCTTAGATTCTTTACTTTTCGTTGCAGAAGGATGGTTTGCTGAAAGTTTTCATAATCAGGTGTTGTCTATTTTCCTCTTGATCGCTTTCAGATTTATCATACATATAGTCCATTCATTTTGTGCTTAATCGGAAAGCTTGTGTTCTTCAATCTTAACGAATGTTTAATAAACTTTTTCTAAAAAATACAAACCAGTGTGGAATCCATTCTGGCATATTATACATTCCTTTTATACTTCATCTCGATTGCTAGACTTTCTCCCCTTAATCGAGTGCATGTTCTCTTCAATCTTAACAAATGTTAAATTTGAACCGGTTTTAAGTTGCTGACAACCTATTAGAAGCTTTGCGCAAAACACATCAGGACTGAAGGGAGTTATGCACATGAAAGATCATGAGCCTACAGCTCTCTTACGACATGCCATTGATCCTAACCAGTAATTATAAGATTTTATGTTCTTTATTACAGCCAAAAATACGCAATGCCTAACCTACACTAAGTCACTTCCTAGTGCTAATATTTTTGGTTGCTAATTGTTCCTTTATAGGGTTAAGCTGACTATGATTTGCTTCATTTCTATTAAATAGGCTATGAGATTTGGAGATCTTCCGGGGTGGGCAACTGAGCTATCTAGATTAGTTCGTGAAGCTGTGTGTTTCGGTGATTTATCATTCAAGGAAGGCCAGGATTTGATTTCTCAAGATCCATGCACAGAAGAAGAGCCTTGTCCGTTGCCATTTGATCTCTTGTGGAGGGAACCACTCTTTGACCAGCTCATCGTAAATGCATATAAACCAGGTGAGGTAAGTTCAGGATATATACAAGTGATTTTGAACAAAATTGCTTATGGAATGCATTTGCGATTTAATTGGACTAACTTATGTTAGTGATTAGTTTTCTTAGTAGTCTTGGGTGTTAAACTGAAGCGTATGTGAAACATAATGGAATTAAGTGCCAACCTTAAGAGGGCATATACCGATTAGAAGTATCATCTTATCGTTTTGAAATGAATGATCAAGCTATATGTTTTATGAAGCTCAGTACTTGGTTTTGTTCAAAAGCTATATAAGATGAAGTATCATCTCATTGTTTTGAAAAGAATGATAAAGCTATTTGTTTATTAAAGCCCAGTAATTGGATCTTTATTAGATAGCCTTATTTTGATTTTTGAAATAATACTCTCATTATGAGTCTCATAAAGTTTTGATTATGCAATTTCTGTTTGTATTGCTGTTTCCGCTATGTGATAGCTACGATATATGTTTGAGATTAACCGACAGACATGCAAAGCCTTTTTTAGTTTTTATGCATTTCAGACACAAAAGTTGCTGATAATCATCATTGATTAATCACTTTAATTAGAAGTTTCAATGAGGATTAGCTAATGATCCTCTGATAAAGTAATCTAAATTTATGATAGATGATATCTATCTTCTAATTTTTTTATAAAAAAAAACTAACAACTTCAGAAGCCATCTGAAAACCAAACAAGATGACTAACATAACTTTGTTGCTACTAAAGGTACCAAGTTTCTTGCTGCGTCAAGCTACAAACTAATCCGACTCTTAAGAGATGAAACAATTGAACAAGCTATTATTCCAGCGCAAATAGATTTTATATGATATTTGATTTTCTATGCACATAAGATTAAAATGTGAAACTTTTTAAGTGAATATGGACTGTGTGAAGGGTGCACTACGGTTGACTCACTGAATGCGTGTAGGTTTCACATGTGCTTTCTCTAGTGATGATAGTAAAGAATTATCAAAAGAGTGATGATAGTAAAGATATATCATTAAACTTGTTTTTTTCTCTCTATACTTTTCGTATGTGTGTTTGTGTGTTGAGATTCCATTTCATTTAAGGTAAATCAAGTCATAAGAGCATCCACAGTGGTTTGCTAAATTTCCATATTATCCATATTTTAGCAATTGCACATTTGCAGTCGTTTGCTATTTATTTATATTTTGGCAAAATCGCTACAGTAGATGACTATATTTGAGAGGCGATATAAGAATATGCATATTATAGAGGACAGATCTTCAAGTTCCGCCACAAATTTTAGTAGGGCTTTCTGGTTTTAGTACGGGGAAGGTGACCCGCTGCTCGAAAATGACCGAGATTCGTTTCCAAACACGGAAAGCGGGGAGTCATAAAAAATTATTTTTTTATTATATCGGACAGACCTTCAAGTTCCGTCCCAAATAAAAAAATATTTTTTATTATATCGGATGGATCTTCAAGTTCCGTTCCAAATAAAAAAATTAGGGTCCGTTTGTTTTGATATTCAGAATTTCATTTTCAGAATACTCTATTCTGAGTTGGCGTTTGTTTTAAGTGTTATTCCCAATTGATATTCAGAATACTCATACCCCCTATTTTCCAAAATACCTCCTTTCCAAAACACCTCCTTTATTATTATTATTATTATTATTATTATTATTATTATTATTATTATTATTATTATTATTATTATTATTATTATTATTATTATTATTATTATTATTATTATTATTATTATTATTATTATTATTATTATTATTATTATTATTATTATTATTATTATTATTATTATTATTATTATTATTATTATTATTATTATTATTATTATTATTATTATTATTATTATTATTATTATTATTATTATTATTATTATTATTATTATTATTATTATTATTATTATTATTATTATTATTATTATTATTATTATTATTATTATTATTATTATTATTATTATTATTATTATTATTATTATTATTATTATTATTATTATTATTATTATTATTATTATTATTATTATTATTATTATTATTATTATTATTATTATTTCAAATTGATATTCAAAATTGTTATTATTATTATTATTATTATTATTATTATTATTATTATTATTATTATTTCAAATTGATATTCAAAATTGTTATTATTATTATTATTATTATTATTATTATTATTATTATTATTATTATTATTATTATTATTATTATTATTATTATTTCAAATTGATATTCAAAATTGTCAGAAATATAACAGAACAGCTTTTAAACTCTTTTTTTCAGAAAAACAGCTTTCAGATAATAGTTTTCAGCTAAAAAGTTTTCAGCTAGAAATATAACCGAACAGCTTTTAAACTCTCTTTTTCAGAAAAACAGCTTTCAGATAACTGTTTTCAGCTAGAAATATAACCGAACAGCTTTTGAACACTCTTTTTCAGAAAAACAGCTTTCAGAATACAGTTTTCAGCTAGAAATATAACAGAACAGCTTTTAAACTCTCTTTTTCAGAAAAACAGCTTTCAGATAATAGTTTTCAGCTAGAAATATAACCGAACAGCTTTTAAACACTCATTTTCAGAAAAACAGCTTTCAGAATACAGTTTTCAGCTAGAAATATAACCGAACAGCTTTTAAACTCGCTTTTTCAGAAAAACAGCTTTCAGATAACAGTTTTCAGCTAGAAATATAACCGAACAGCTTCTAAACTCTCTTTTTCAGATAAACAGCTTTCAGAATACAGTTTTCAGAATACAATATAAACAAACAGCTTTTAAACTCACTTTCAGAATAACTCTATTCAGAATACTCTATTCAGAATACTCAATTCAGAATACTCTATTCAAAATATCAAAACAAACGCACCCTTAATTTTTTTTACCTTGGACGGAACTTCAAGTTCCGTCCCATGAAATATGGACCTTGGACGGAACTTCAAGTTCCGTCCCATGATTAATTATACTTAGTATACTAATTAGGCTTAGTTAAATATACTTAACTAATTAATTAGGGGGTTATATTAATTAGTGGGTAATTAAGTGGGCGAATGGTGGCTGAAAGTGACAGCTTCCCTGTGGACGGAACTTGAACTTCAAGTTCCGTTCGATGGGGAGAGATTTTTTTTTTAATTTATTTATTTTATGCTCGGTGGGGATAAGTTTATTTTTTTTTTCTTTCCGGGGGATGGAACTTCAAGTTCCGTCCGATCAAATTTTGTTTGCAGGAAACATCACTTTGCTATATCTAAATTATGCATTACGACTGTGGATGTTCTAACAGATTCAAAATGTTTCTCTCATTAATAAAAACAATACAGATTTTAATATGTTTATGTTAGGGCCGCCTCTACTATTCTTTGGCAAGGAAGCTAGACAATTTATATGTTCAGTATGTCACGAAACCATATTTGATAAATCCCATGTATATAATAGTTGCAGTGAGCATAATAATTAGTTGTAACTAGCATTTCGAAGCATTTACAGTTTTATGTAAGAAGAATATGAATAGACTTAAAATAGACTTATAGTTTATGTAAGAAGAAAATGAATAGTTGCTTCAATCCTCAGAGATTGCGATAAAGGCTCACTATTGTTGTTACAGATAGTATTTTTCCTTCATAATCCTGATCTTTCTATTTGCAGGGGATTTGCGCTCATGTGGACTTGATGCGGTTTGAGGATGGGATCGCCATCATCTCCATGGAATCACCATGCATTATGCATTTTTCTCGTGCGAATTCTGAAGTCCAAGAAGGCACAGAGAGCTCTTCCACAAAGATCGCAGTTTTCCTGAACCCGGGCTCTCTTATCCTCATGTCTGGTGAAGCTCGCTATCTCTGGAAGCACGAGATAAATCGGAAGCCTGGGTTCCAGACTTGGGAAGGGAAGGAAATCCATCAACAGAGGAGGACCTCAGTGACACTAAGGAAACTCTGTCCATCACCCAACTGTACTTGAAACAAGGATACCGAAGTTTGATCAACTAGCAAAAGAAGGGAAGCCTTTAATACGGGTTCTACCTATTGGAAAAATATATTCATTACCCAAAGTCATCCACAATTAACAGGAGGGAGGCATGCCATTGTTTTTATGTGACCAATAACCTCAATAGTTTACATTTTCAATGTAATTTTTTGTTTTAGTTAACATATAGATCCTATCACATGTGTTATATAGGTTTTTGCTCTTATGATTCTATCTCATGTTCTATTTACTTGCGAGTGCTCATTAAACTGGTATATCTTATACTTTAGAAATTCGGTCTATCTTGTATTTCAAATTTGAACAACCAATCAAAACACACAAACAAGTGTAGCTATTTTTCATTCATCAAACATGCTCATTAAACTGGTATAACTTATACTTTAGAAAATCGCTCAACCAATCAAAACACACATTCATTAAACATGCTCATTAAACTGGTATATCTTATACTTTAGAAATTTGCCTTTTCTTGTATTTCAAATTTGAACAACCAATCAAAACACACAAACCAGAGTAGTTACAAGTTTACAACTACTACATTCATTGCAAAAAAATAAGGACACTGACAATAACAAAATAAACAAGAAGGCAATCTACAAACAAGCACCTCTATTACATCATACTACCTCCTCTTGAGCAAACATTTTTCTTTTCATGTAGGACCTATGTTTTATTATACAAAAAAAATTTGCAAATCCCACCCTTACACAAGCTTATAATTAAAGACGGCGAGAAACGAGACCCAAGCCAAACAAGGCTTCACCAAGTCCCCAGCAATGGGGTTCACCTTCCTGAAACACTGAGCACACATAAACATCACCCCAAACAGCATCACACAAACCACAAGCCCGACCCGTAAGGCCCGCAACCCGAACACAACGGGGGCCCAAACCAGGCCCAAAACCAACTGTACCAGGTACATGACCAGCACAGCAGGCTCCTTATGAAAGGCCCCTTCGGCCCAAACCAGCCAGCCCGAAAGGCCCATTAGGCCCGCTGTCGATACGGAGGCGAGATGGAAGGCCCATATTGGAGGGTGCCAAGTGGGTTTTTTTACGAATGCAGGCGAGGAGGTGCCCGCGGTGTAGGCTGAGACGGCGGCTAGGGTGAGGGGGGTGAAGACGGCGAAGGCGAGGGACCGGAGGCCCCTCCGGGCCATGGCCATCTTCTTGGCCCGTTTGGAGGTGGTGATGGGGGAGATAGTTGGGCCATCTCTGGCACGGTGGCGGAGGGATTGGGAGGACATTGAGAGTTTTTTTTTTTTTTTTTTAGCTGAGGAGAGAGAGGGGGAAATGGGCCTTAAATAGGGCCCGTAAATTTTGTGGGAAGGAGCGGAGGGAGTGACACGTGGGAGAGGAGTGAGGGGAGGGTGACACGTGTGGAAGCGGTTGGGACGTGGAAGTCCTCCTAGGATGTGGAGTATATCTTTGTAGCCTTGTAGGGGCTTTATCTTCGTTGGTGAGTGTTGATTTCGGCCCCAATTTGGCCCACGCAAGAAGCCATATTAAGCCCATTTCAGCCCATATCAAAACTACTCTCACCAATTTTTTTATTTAAGAATGCAATTATATCTATATATATCTGTACAATATATTCTGCTAAACAACTTTTGGTCCAAGAAATTTTTTATTTTTTTCTTTGAAAAAAAGAGCAAATATAGGAGGCAACCCCCCACTCTTTCTCCATCCAAATTTTAAAGTGCAATCATATCTTTTAATCAAACCTTAAAAAACTTGCAATATTGTATAAATGTTATTAGAGAATTTTTCAAAAGTAGTTTTGTTATTTTCTCTTTTTTTTTTTTTGAAAATATTGTGCAATATATTGCACAAGATTATACTAGTTATACTAATAGGAGAGATAGTGTCTATGTAACACCCCGAATTCCAAAACAAACCGAATTCAAAGTTCCACAAGATCTTTACACTTCTCTTCGTACAATTTTACAAGGAATTAAAATTTTTTGTTACATCAGAGTTACATTTACATTTACATTTATACAGCGGAAGCAATTTTACAATATTTACATGAATAAAAATATACAACATTTGAATCAATCTTTAAGCACCATATATACTTTAGTCTTGCCCATCTCCTTATCCTGCATAGAAAACTGTGGGCGCGTCAGTTGCTTACAACCGACGAAATATTATATACGGCCATCCTCACTATGCCGAACAGTATAACGATTTTTCATACTTAAACAAACCACAAACTTGATCACAGACAAAGCTACAAAGGGACTACCCTGTTGATATCGTGTTGTGCTGTGCAGTTAGTCCTTAATGCAATTGTTTACATTATATGATACTAATGCGTACTTGTTCAGAGTTTATGTAGCCCATACTACATAGGTCCGAGGGCAAATCTTTAACCGTTCTTTATCTTGTAGGGTTCGATCCCTCGCCATGATTTAATCTACTACTGTAACTATGATAAGTATCCTAGACGTTCGATGAGTTACAAGCTCACGTCTAGGCACCCTGGAGAGAATCCTAATGCACTGACACATGACTCATCATGCAGGCATCCTGCGGTAATTCACCTCCTACCATAGACATGACACTACCCGCAGTCATTAGATCACCCTATAAGCGTCGCCATTGGGACGGTATTCTGGAGTAGTAATCACGCCCTAATCATGATGCATCATAGGACATCCTGTGCATACTCTCATGCCGCCAATTCAATGGCCCTCATACTCATGTTTTTTCTTACGTTCATCACGTCTTCACTATGTATCTAATCCTTATATTTAATTGAAGGTCAATATTCTAGAATCTAGCATTGCTCCTACATCGGTCTTATCAGCATCAATCATTATCAACGACCCAAACTTGGTCAAAATATCAAAATCTTCTTTTCCATATTTTTCATTCTTGCCGACGTAGAGTTTAGCTAAAAAATTCTAGTCTAAGTCCTCCTTTCACCTTTATAGAAGAAAACATATTTGTTCACAAAATTGTACATTTCATAAAGTTCTCTTTTTCTCATACTTCCATGCACAACTTGCATATTCAAAATTCTCATTTAATTCTACTCAACATTTATGAATGAAAATCTCAATTTATCTCTTTGCAATTATTTTTATAATCAAAAAAATTCACTTCTTTGTTTTAGCGTTTCAAAAGATCAAACTAAGATGAATACTTCACTCTTAAATTTTGTACTCTTATTTCTCTTTTTAAAGGTCCACAAGTAAAACAATAATTTTTTTATGAAGTCTATGTATTTTCAGAAATTTTCTAATATTTTTCTCAGTATTTATTTTATTTTTAAAAACTAAAAAATAATCAAGTGAAAAAATAAAAATAGATTTTCTCTAAAAAAGTTTGGCCTTAGCCAGTTTCAAACTCGCACACACACACACACACAGGTGCACAGTCACCGAAGACCAAACCCCACATTCTAGCCAAAAGGGACAAGTGCCTAACTGTCATAAAGGGAGAGTGAATAAGGTTTGAGTCCAGTTCTTGGCATTTGGGAAAATAAAAAATAAAATAAAAGTAAAAAGCCTCTGCCAAGACTCGAACCCACACACACACACTGTACCGCACCGCTACAGTAACACAACTAGCGCTCCCCTATAACCAGTATGACCATGGTGACTAGCTAATATAGGATTAGTTTAAAATAGGTTTATGTTGATCCTCTGTTTATTAGAATTATTTCATTTTCAAAAGATCATAACTTCATTTCTTCTTCACAAAAAGTCCTAAAAATTTCCAGAATACTGAGTTTACATTCATTTAACAAATCAGTGTTTTGAAAATAATTTTTTGACATTAAAACAAGTATATTTCACTCTAATTTGCATTCTATGTTTACAACTGCACAATTTCAATTTAACAAAACTTTCTATTAAATTGTGCTTTATAACTTTATTAAAGAAGTATTAAATTCTGTTTTTCTCTTCTTTTATCCATAATACTCATAAAAAAATTTACATTCCTTGAACAAGTGTTACAATGGTTTAATAAACGCAAAAATTCATAATTCATCTATTAACCATTCATAAACATTTTTCTACAATCACATGGTTCTAATTTCACAAATTTCATGGCAATAAGTCAATTAACTACATTAGACATGAATTATAACTAATAGCATGCAATTTATCAAGCATTTACTTAATCATCTACCAAGTCATTTTTAGAGCCAACAAGTGATTATCTTTTTAGTTCTTTTAGCATTCATATATATCAAAATCCCTAGCATGATGTCTAAGATTAGAAGTATAGAAAAACACCCACATATTTGAAGAAAAACACTACAAAAGCTCATAGAATCTCCTTGAACACACGAGCGGTCCTTCTCCTCCTAGTTTGAGCCACCACAAATGTCTCCTCCTCCTTGCACTAGTGAACCCGAGCCTCCCTCTTGCCTTGGTGAAGTGGCCAGCCTCCAAGAATGGAAAAAAAACTAAATACTCTCAATCTTTTTCTAACTCTCTCAATCTTTTTACTCTCCTATGTATTTCTTTCTTTTCTTTACAAAATTTCTTAGTGTGTTGTATGCATACAAGGGAGGGGTATTTATACTAGTTTTAGGGTGAAATGGAGGGCTAGGATTGCATTAGATGGTTGTTGATAAATGACTAGGATAAATTGGAAAGTTGTAGCAACCACCCATGAGCAAGTGACCACCCATCCACTAAGCCACTTCTCCACTCTCTCCTATGCAAATCCGGCCAAGTAGAAGGGTGTGCAATGCACACTCTAGTGCATGCACGTGCCAAATGTAGCACCCCCAACTACTAGGTGTGCAAGATCATTTAATAAATTGTCTAAAAAAATGATCTACACTACAAGTCATGTTATCTAAAAGAGAAAATAACTAGTGGGCTTTTAATTAGTGGGCTCAAATTTCAATGGGCTAATTAAAATAAATCAAATAATTAGGATGTGCTTTAAAATAAACAGTTAGGCTTTCAAAAAATAAAAGAGAGATGGGAAAATGTTTATTCATGCTACAAAATAAATAATTCTTATAGAAAATGAACCTAAATTAATACGTTCAATGCACGTAAAATTTACAAACCTTCATTTAATTAAAAAATAATGAATTAGGGTATTACAGTCTACCCCCTATATACTTCTTCTATTTTGAAATAGAAAAATGAGATCAAAAGAAGAAATTCTTATCTATTAACACGTGCAGTACGCATTTTTATAATCAAAACAAAACAAAATAAAAGTCTCAAATCTAAAAATCTGATACTTAATATCTAGAATTGTGCTTTGCTCATTAAGTATTCGATGAAATGCCTAGGTAGCATGCAATGGGTTTGTAAAAAAAGGTTTTGAGAAATTTTGCTTAACTAATCAATTGTATTTATATAAGGTGTATGTATTAATTTCTGAATTCCTAATTTAATACCTTATTTTATGTTCAATTTTTAATTTGTGTTTTTGACATCCTGCAATTTGAATTTTGGGAAGAGTACGGGTTGAAGATTGGGATGAATGCGGTATATAGTCCAAGAATGAGATTTGGTAAGGAGGTAGGTGGCGAAGAGCAGAGTGGGGCGGATGAAGAGCTGGAGGGGGATGTTGGAGAAGGGAACGTCGCCGCGGTCGAGGACAGTGGAGATGCAGGAGAGGAGGGAGAAGGCGTCTGATAGGGTGTGAATTTGGAAGGGGAGGGGAGAGAGGGAAGGGTTGGGATGAGGTGGGTCAGAGCCTGAATATTGCTGGTCATGATGTATACAAAAATCGGGATGTGAGCGTATTTTTTAAGGTAAATTTCACTAAACTAAACTCTTGAAGAGCTAATTTCTCCAAATTCTCTCATACTTTTTTAAAGTTCCATATAATTTTATGAGTCCATTAAAATTATTTTAGTTTGTTCAATTTGCACAGGGTAACACTGGTAATAATAAAACATTAACAACAGTAATTTTACATACAATGCACATTTTTTCTTTTACTTTTTTTTTCGATTTATATAGAAATTGTGTATATAGAAATTGTGTGTGTGTATATATATATATAAACCTTCTGTTGTGTAGCCATGGTGTGCACTCGGCCTTTGGGCCTTCGTATCGATGATCCAAACCGTTCACATTGATCTACACGTCTAAATTAGTCTAAATATATAAAATCAAGTCATTCGAAATTCATTTGCCCATCCATCATGTCATTATAAAAAAAAAATTCAGCCAAATAATTTTGTAACACTTCAATGTATGGCCAAATGAATTTTAAATGACTTGATTTTACATATTTAGACTAATTTAGAAGTGTAGATCAATGTGAACGGTTCGGATCGTCGATATAAAGACCCAAAGATCGAGTGCACACAGATGCTAGTGTACAGTGGAATGAAACTCTCTCTCTATATATAGTCCCCTTTGGTTGCTCACTACTTTTGGTGAGCACTCATGAAATAAAAACCCTATGAAAAATCCGAACCGCTCATATTGTTATATATGCCTAAGATAGCCTAACAATAAAAAATCAAGTAATTTGAAGTTCATTTGCCCATCCATCATGCTATTAGAATTTCCAGCCATATAATTTTGTGATGATGTAAATCATGGACAAATGAATTTCAAATGAATTGGTTTTTTATTGTTAGACTATCTTAGGCATATAGAGCAATATGAGCTGTTTGGATTTGTCATAGGTACTTTATTTCGTGAGTGCTCATAGAGTGCTCACTAAAGTAGTGAGCAACCGAAGATTTCTCTCTCTATGTATAGAGTAATATTCCGTTGTGCACTAGGCCTCCGTGTGCACTCGTGTGCACTCGGCATTCCCACCTTCGTATCAACGATCCGAAGCATTCACATTGATCTACACATCTAGTCTAAATATGTAAAATCAAATCATTTGAAATTTATTTGTCCATCCATTGAAGTGTTACAAAATTGTATGGCTGAAAATCGTTGTTTTTTATAGTCACATGATGGATGGTCAAATAAATTTTAAATAATTTGATTTTACATATTTAGACTAATTTAGAAGTATAGATCAATGTGAACGGTTCGAATTGTCGATACGAAGGCAGGAAGGCCGAGTGCACACGAGTGTACACGGAGGCCTAGTGCACACAGAGGTCTAGTGCACAACGAAATGCACAATGGAACGTTACTTATATATATAAGAAAATCTTCCATTACACACCACCTCTTCGTGTGCACTCGGCCTTCCCGTCTTCGTATCGACGATCCGAACCGTTCATATTGATCTACATTAATCTAAATATGTAAAATCAAATCATTTGAAATTCATTTGCTTATCCATCACGTGACTATAAAAAAATAATGATTTTCAGCCATACAATTTTGTAACACTTCAATGGATGAGCAAATGAATTTCCAATAATTTGATTTTACATATTTAGACTAATTTAATGTGTACATCAATATGAACGGTTCGGATCATCGATACGAAGGCGGGAAGGCTGAGTGCACAAGAAGTGTGCACCATAGGTGGTGCACAGCGGAAGAATTATATATATATATATATATATATATATATATATATATATATATATATATAGAGAGAGAGAGAGAGAGAGAGAGAGAGAGAGAGAGATTTTTGAGAAATTTTGCCTTAACCCGTTCTTGGAAACGACGGGTTAAGGCAAAAAAAATTATAAATTTTTTGCCTTAACCCGTCGTTTCCAAGAACGGGTTAAGGCAAAATATGTTGTGTTTTAGATCTGTATGTTCCATCTTCTTCAATCGATCTCTCCCCACTCTCTCTCTCGTTTCTTCCTGAAACCAAACCCAAATCGGCTGAAATCTTGAGCTTCTCACTCCGGCGACTCATCTCTCACTTCCCTCCTCTATCATTCCGGCGATTCTCCTCCTTTCTTTCGTCCGTTGCTCCTCAAGCCACAAAATCCTAATCCAAACACAGACCACTCCTCCTCCTCCTCCTCCTCTTCCATTCCCATATAATCTCTCTCTCCCAATCTCTACTCCAAACATCGAAACCCAACTCTCTCATCGAAATCGAAATCCTAGTTCGGCCACAACACCTACATTGGCAAAATTCGCAGTTATTTTGTAAGGTAATGACTAATTATTTGCCGTAGTAGTTGTATTTGTGTTGATTTTTAATTTTTTGTCTCTTTCCAATAATTTAGGGAATATTAAAATTGCATAAAAAATTTGTAGATGTAGAAGTTTGTAAGTAGTATTTTGATAAATTTACACGGTGCAATTGTATTCATAGTTGTTGTTGAACGCTCGACGATATTGCAGATTGAGTCGTATTTAAAATTGTTCGATATATACTAAATTACTTAGAAAGTTTTTAGTGCGGTTAGACTAGAAAAACCTACAAACGGCCTCCAAAAAATAAGAAGCTTAGCGAGTAGGATGGTCTAACGTAGCACAAGCCATCCCAACTTGTAGAAGTGAGTTTCGACTCATGATTTGAGAGATACGATCGTGTATCGCTTTTGGTTAAAAAAACCAAAATAAAGTGGTACACGGCCGTATTTTGCAAATCGTGAATCGAAACTCACTTCTACAAGTTGGGGTGACTTGTGTTACATGAATTCGATAAAGTTGTAAAGTTTTATAAATTTTGGATGTCATTTGTGCGGTTTTCTCACGTTCGTCGCACAAGAAGTAAATGACTTAGATATTTTTTAGTACGGTTAAACTAGAAAATCCTGCAAACGACCTCAAAAAAATACGAAACTTTGCGAGTAAGTTGGTCTCACGTAGCATAAGCCACCCCAAATTGTAGAAGTGAGTTTCGAATCACGGTTCGAGAGATACGGCCACGTATCGCTTTTGGTTAAAAAAAACCAAAATAAAGCGGTACACGGCCGTATCATGCAAACCGTGAATCGAAACTCACTTCTACAAGTTGGGGTAGCTTGAGTTACGTGAATTCGACCAATTTGTAAAGGTTTATAAATTTTGGATGTCTTTTGTGCGGTTTTCTCACTTTCCTCGCACAAGAAGTAAATGACTTAGAACTTTTGAATGTGGTTAGACTTGAAAACCCTGCAAACGACCTCCAACAAATACAAAACTTTGTAAGTAGGTTGGTCTCACATAGCACAAGCCACTCCAACTTGTAGAAGTGAGTTTCGACTCACGGTTCAAGAGATACGGCCGTGTATCGTTTTTGGTTAAAATAAACCCAAATAAAGCAGTACACGGCCATATCTCGCAAACCGTGAATCGAAGCTCACTTCTACAATTTGGGGTGACTTGTTTATGTGAATTCAACCAAGTTGCAAAGTTTTATAAATTTTGGATGCCTTTTGTGCATTTTTCTCATGTTCCTCGCACAAGAAGTAAATGACTTAGAATTTTTTTAGTGCACTTAGACTAGAAAACCCTGCAAACTACCTCCAAAAAATACGAAACTTTGTGAGTAGGTTCGTCTCACCTAGCACAGGCCACCCCAACTTGTAGAAGCAAGTTTCGACTCACGGTTCGAGAGATACGGCCGTGTATCGCTTTTGGTTAAAAAAATGCCAAAATAAAATGGTACACGGCCGTATCTCGCAAACCGTAACTTGAAACTCACTTATACAAGTTGGGGTGGCTTTTGTTATGTGAATTTGACTAAGTTGCAAAGTTTTATAATTTTTGGATGCCGTTTGTGCTGTTTTCTCACGTTCATCGAATAAGAAGTAAATGCCTTAGAATTTTTTTAGCGCGCTTAGACTAGAAAGCCCTGCAAACGACCTTCAAAAAATACAAAACTTTACGAGTAGGTTGGTCTAACGTAGTATAAGCCACCCCAACTTGTAGAAGTGAGTTTCGACTCACGGTTCGAGAGATATAGCCGTGTATCGCTTTTGGTTTCAAAAAACTAAATAAAGCAGTACATGGCCGTATCTCGCAAACCATGACTCGAAGCTCACTTTTACAAGTTGGGGTGGCTTGTGTTACGTGAATCCGACCAAGTTGTAAAGTTTTTAAAATTTTGGATGTCGTTGGTGCGGTTTTCTCACGTTCCTCGAACAAGAAGTAAATAAAGTTAGAAATTTTTCGTAACACTTCGTAACGGTTCATGGCCCTAATTGTTCTATTTTTTTAATCTTAGGTATGGAAAGTCGTGAAGGAAGTTCCATTTCCGGAGAAAAATATGTTCGTACACAAGAAATGGGTGTATTTCGGCCGCATGTTGACGAGCACCTAAAACTGAAGATAGGTATGACGTTTCATACTTTAGAGGAAGCGGAAAAATTTTATTCATCATATTGTAGATGTGCGGGTTTCTCTATGCATAAGGGTGGAAATAAATACAAGGAAACCGATGTAGTAGATAAAACATATATATGTAATCAAGCCGGGGAGTCACCGAATAATCATAATGAAGCTAGACGGGAAACTACTTCTAGAACGAGTTGCAAAGTTTTCGTTCGTGTAAAACTGAACTCACAAAGTAATTCCTGAATTATTTATTCATTTAATGAACCACACAATCACGAATTTACTTCACCCGGTAGACGTCACTTGCTGCCTCGAAACTGTGTATTGTCAAATTTAGATAAAAAAGTGATTAGTCAACTTGCCGAAGCTAATGTCCCTATATGTAAACAAATGCTTTTCTTCGAAGGTGCAAGTGGAGGTAATGAGAAAATTGGATTCACTGCAAACGATGTTAGAAATCTAAGAAGAGACAAGATGGAAGGTTTGAAATCACATGACGGGGAAATGCTAATTGAGTTCTTTTGACTCGAAAAAGGTGACCAGACCTTTATTTTTTTTATGATTACCAATATGATCCTGAAGGGCGATTGTCTCATTGTATTTGGGTGGATGGTATCGCTAGGAAGAATTATGCAGTATTTGGGAACGTAGTTTGCTTTGATGCCACCTATAACACGAATCGATACGGGATGTTATCCGTACCATTTGGTGGAGTCAACCATCATTGGCAATCAATATTCCTAGGTTGTGGGTTCATTCCAAATGAGAAGACATCCTCATTTGAGTGGTTCTTTGAAAAGTGGCGAGGAGTAATGCCTCACGATCCGTCTAGCATCGTGACAAATGAGGATCGTGGAATAAGTATTGCAATTAAGAGTTTTCCCAATCACTGAGCATAGATATTGCATTTGGCATATTTTGGATAAGTTACCGTATGAGGTGCGTATGTCGAATAACATCGATGAGTTTAGGGCTGCTTTGAAGATTATCATCTATACGACGGAATATAAAACCGAATTTGAAGAGAAGTGGAAAATTTTGATTTTGCAATACAAACTTGAGAATAAAAAATGGTTGAACGATAAATTTGAAATTCTCGAGAAATAGGCTCCCGTTTATGCAAGAGATTCATTTTGGGGAGCCATGATGAGTACCCAACGGAGCGAATCACTACATTTATCCTTGAAGCAACATACCCATAAGAAGTACTCATTACATGAATTTACCGTCATTTTTGATCGAGTCTTAGTAAAACAAACACACGAGGAACTTAAAAAAACTCATCGTAATCGTGAGGAAAGATCAAAATTGAAGACCGAATGGGCGATGGAGGAACAAATGGTGGGAACATACACTTTGAAGATTTTCTACAAATTCCAACAAGAAGTGCAAAAAGCCTATTAGTTAATGTGAATTTTATTGCCGCTATAGATACACCAAATAGTGCAGCTTTTTCTGTGACGATTTCTGGAAATGCAGATTTGGGGAGGGTCATTTCTTTTTGCAAACTTCGTCAAATGGCTAAATTTTCTTGTTCTATGTATAAATTCGTAGGCATTCCATACAAACATCTATTGGTGGTTCTTCGGTTCACCGATCACACTACACTACCGGAGCAATATATTTGTAGACGATGGACCCGGGATCAGTTGACAAGAAGCAGTACATCCGTTCCCAATAGTATGCGCTACAATTTTGCCTCCCGATATTGTGAATTGAGTCAACACTCAAGATAGTGGGTCGATCTTGGTTGTTCTTTCGAGGGAACGTACAAGTACTTGCTCGACCATATGCTTAACGGCATTGAAGGCGTTTCTCACATTCAATCGGGGAATAGCACACACCGTGAAGGTAGCGCACAACCGGAGAACGGTGGACTTGCACATGCATCGGTGGGGGACCTTGTACAATGCACTACAAAAGGATGGCCTAGAGGGAAGAGGTTGAAGTCTATAAGAGAATCCCAAAAAATGAATAGACCAAGACTTTGCAGGACATGCCTTCGTGTCGTATGTTACGATTCACGAAATTGCCCAAAAAATATTTCTAGGTAATATATCCGAGACTAAGTATATATTAATTTGACTCAATCAATCTTAACTTGTTGTTGTTGATCAAACTCATTCTTCTCATTTATTTAGTGGATCGGTAGCATATGAAGAAGATCCAACCGGTGAAGAGAGTGATGACGATGAAGGTGAAGATTCGTGCTAAGGCAATTTTTGTACTATGTATGTCATATTAAACTTGAATACCTTTATTACTAATTTCAGTTGATGATAAGACAATTATTCATTTCTACAATTCTTTACTTTTTTTGTAGGTCTGGAATGAAAGTTGATTGTGCCGATGGAAGGCGTCAATCATCAAAAAAGTTGTAAACTTTTGATTGTATATATGCTCAAGTAAATGTATTTGAATTTATAAGTAGATTTTTGGTGTATGTAATTTGCAATTAGTGTATCAAATTTGCCGAAACAGTTGAATGATCGATGATAATGGTAATGTGATTGACATGTGAATGTTGTTGTTGTAATTGGTTTGAGAATGTATACATATGATGATATTTGTGAACTTTGTGTATGTGTGAATGATATAAAATCTTGATATGTGAAATTTGTGAAATTTATCAACTTTTTGACATGGTATCTGTAGGTGTTTTAATTTTTTTTCTTTTTTCCCACTTAACCTATTAACGATAATAACGGGTTAGGTTTATCGAAAATATGTAAAAAATTGACAAAGCAGAAGATGAAGTACTGCCAATAACTTCAACTGAACCCGTTATTGGCGATGACGGGTTAAGACACTTAACCCGTTATTGACAATAATGGGTTATGTTGGAAAATTTTGACAGTGTTTTTATACTTGATTTAACTTCAACAATTTAGGTCTGCCAATATCTTCAATCTTAACATGTTATTGAAAATGTCGGGTTAAGATAACTTTACCCGTCATTTACAATAACAGGTTAAGTTGGACTTTTTTGACAGTGTGTTTGTCTTTGGGAAAGAAAACTTGGACAAAATTCATCTTGACGAGTTGAAGTTCTGCCAATATCTTCATACTTAATCTGTTATTGGCGACTAACCCGTCATTGTCAAGAATGGGTTACGTTAGAATATTTCGTAACAAATAACTCGAATATTTTAAAATAAAAAACTGTCGTAAAAATATTTATATAATAAACTTTCCAAACAAAGTGAGAACTCCATATAATGTTTATTAATTAAAAAAAATATTCAATATCATTCTTCGTAAACTTTGATTTCGGTTTAATAGTTTTGAGTGTTAGACGGTCAGAGCTAGGGTTAGAGGGTTATTGGAAGGGGTTAGAGAAGGGTTAGAGGGTTATTGGAAACTCCATAGAGTAGGGTTAGAGGGTTATGATGGTAATGGAATGGGTTAGAGTTTTGTTAGAGATAGATCATCTACTTTTTTCTATGAACTTTAATGTTTACATTTTTCAAATATATTATTTTGTTTGATAAATAATTTGTTTTAATTTTTTACAGGATTTCAAACAAATTCTGAATATTTTTAATTTTTTTGACAAAAATCTTCTTCATTTTTAGGAAAATAAAATCTATTCATAAAAAATTAGATAATCAACTATACAATCAAATTGAAAACTCCATATAATATTTTAAAGTAAATAATAAAGATTAAACATCATTCTTCATAAACATTGAATTCGATTTATGAGTTATAGTGTCGGAGGGTTAGGGCTAGGGTTAGAGATAGAGGGTTAGAGTGTCTAAAGTTGAGTCTTTTAATTTATATTGTTTTTTAAAATATATATTTTTTAATTTTAATATAATTTCCCCCCAATTCGTATATTTTTTTGGTTTAAATTTGATTTTTTTAAAATAAAAATTTACATCATTCTTTATAAACATTTAATTTGGTTTCAGAGTTAGAGTGTTAGAGGGTTATGGCTTGGGTTATGGCTTGGGTTAGAGGGTTACGATGGTTATGGCAAGGGTTAGAGTAGGGTTAGCTTATTTCGTAGGGTTATGGCAATATATTTTTTATGAAATTTAATGTTTACATTTTTCAACTATATTATTTACTTTGATATTGTATTTTTTAGTATTTTTACAAGATTTAAAATAATTTCGGCATATTGGAATTTTTTTTTCCCCAAAAACTTCTTCATTTTAAAAAAATAAAATCTCTTCATAAAAAAATATATAATCAACTATACAAACAAATTGAAAACTCCATATCGTATTTTAAATTAAAAAATAAAGATTTAACATAATTCTACATCAACATTGAATTCGGTTTAAGAGTCATAGTGTCAGAGGGTTAGAGCTAGGGTTAGTTGGAAACTACAAATAATATTTGTATATAAAATTTACAAATCATTCTTCGTAAATATTTTTTTTTGGAAGCGCGGATAGAACCAAGTGACTCCAGCCGAAGATATTATCATTCTTCATAAATATTGAATTCAGTTTAAGAGTTAAGAGTGTTAAAGGGTTAGGGCTTGGGTTAGAGGTTATGAGGGTTATGGCAAGGGTTAGTGTAGGATTAGTGTAGGATTACAGATACGGTTCTACTTTTTTTATATATGAACTTTATTGTTTATATTTTTCAAATATATTATTATTTTCTTTTAATTTTTTTAAAGATTTTCTTTTGTCTAATAATTAAAACGTGTAATGTTTTTTTTTAATTTTATGAACACGTTAGGTGGGCATAATATCGTAATTAACAAGTTTAGTGGGAATATATTTATTAAAAAAAACACTAGTATTTAAAAAAAAAAGTTTTGCCAATTTCTTCAAACTTAACCCGTTATTGGCACTTAACCCATCATCGTCAATACCGGGTTAAGTATGAAGATTTTGACAATGTATTTGGAAGCGTGGATGAATATTTGGTCTGTCGATGATGAAGCTCTGCTGATATCTTACTACTTAACTCGTTAATAGCGATGACAGGTTAAAATCACTTAACCCGTCATCGTTAATAACAGGTTAAGTAGGGAGATTTTGATAGTGTATTTCTCTTTGTGGATTCTTTACAAGATGAAGTACTGTCAATTTCTTCCTACTTTACCCGTTATTGGGAATGACGAGTTAAGTCATCCTAACCCGTCGTTGCCAACAACGGGTTAGGTATGAAAATTCAACTTCACAAAACGAGTTCATTCACAGCAATTCACAAAAGTTCTGGCAAGTTCATTGAAAGCAAACATTGCATCAATTACATATCACACCAATTCATTCACATAAATAAAAACTAAGCTCACAACAATTCATTCACAGCAATATATATAACACGACGGATAATGTGTCAGCAATTTTACAGCAAAAATCTCAACCATTTTCACATCAATTTGACAACACGAAACTTTGCAAATATCAAAACAATTCATTCATCTACATTTGTGAAATTATCTCAAGTAGCAATTATAACATATTCGTTACAAAATATTCATCTCAAATATCAAGCTAAAGTAGCCTAGATGGAATAATACATTTATCTTCATGGTCGACTTCCTTGCATGCCCGGTATTTATCTACAACATTTATCAACATAGAAATAAACTTTGCATTAGTTATTTGAGGAATAAAATCATTAACCAAATACTAAACTACTAATAACGAATCTATTATTAGATACTACCTTTTACAATATAGCGAAGAACATCATATTCAGTGTCATCTGATAGCGCAAGGTGTTCCAGTTGGCCACATGGACCCGATGAAAATACACCCAATTGAAGTAGGGCACTCGACCCGTTCCTTTCACGTCGTGCAATTTTTTGTCATAATAGCAAGCTTCGGGAATCTTCTGCTGATATCTGATGTGCCGCCTCACTCCATCAGGATATTGGAACTCAACAACAGAAAAGTTCACAAGTGGGGCAGCCGTCAACTAAAGCGCACCAGCCAAACATACCGGTGGAACTCTTTCCAACCTGGTGGTCAAGTACGGTACCCAATTGATGAAATCGTCCTGCAGGTTATCTAACTCATCTCTGTAATACGTAAGAGATTGATATGGGTTATCGACCCACGTGTGCCGCCTTGCCCAATATACCCCTAAAGGAGGTAAAAACTCTGGAACCGGTGGTTTGGCCAACCAATCCGGTGTTAGTTCAATAATACGGGGACGTCTGATATGGATGCGTTCCCAATTCCAATTTGCAATAGAACCATGGGGCCACCCATTTGTACGACACCTAATTCACATGCGCACAAATTCCTATTGTCACGCCCCGCTTTCCAAAAATGCAGAATACGAGTACATGACAATGACCCAGCGAATGACTAATGTCACCCATAAGCTGTTTATCCGATCAACTCAATAATATAATCAATACAAAACAATTGTGCAGGCAATAATAATAATCTCATGAACAATAATACTTGGAAAGAAGCAATATATGACATCCAAGTACAATAATAATCCAACATTTGGAAACAAATAGCAATATTCGGGACATAAGCCCAGTAAATAACAATCCAATCACAAATAGATAATAAGTCTCAATACATTAAGTTTATTAAAGAAATAAACAATTAGAAAGCAGTAGTATTCAGGATGTTTGTTCTCCAATTTCAGTAGGCAATTCTCCTTCATTACCTGTATACACTTCATCTAAAAAGAGAAAAAAAATTATCCTTAGAGCAGGTCATGGACAACAAGTAGAGAAAGCAAGGAACAATAGAATAACGGTATAGCAATGAATCAATGGATCAATAGGAATCAATAATATGACACGATAATCAATAATCAATATCACGGTAATCGATACAATAGCTATAAACAATGATGCAATACTCGGTAACGGTAATCAATGATCAATTCGATATCAATAGGAACAATGAGGAACAATATGCAGTGTTGATGTTGTGTGATCCTTAAGTCTATTAATTATTTTTATCCTAACTAATGCATGTACTACTGCATCCCATACTACGGGTTCGATGCATACAATCAATGTCGTTTTAGACTTAAGTGGAAGATTCTATAGATCATGTACTGGGTATGATGACGATAACAATATAACACGGGCCAAGGTGCAATTTCTTATACAATGACGATATCAATAATAACACGGGCCAAGGTGCAATTTCTTCCACAATGAAGATATCAATAATAACACGGGCCATCATCCGAGTATAGTCCTTATATCATCAACTACTCTAGTCAATCCCTTAAATCCCAGCTTGTTAATTATTTATCAATGCAACAATACAATATGCAATTTGGGACATGAGATGAACCATAGTATCAATAGGGGAACAATAGGATGATAACATGAAATAGGACAATTAGAATGATGAAAATAACTCATTAGGATCATGCAATGCAACATACATACATCAATTCATGCAATATTACGACATAGAAATAATTAATCTATTAAAAAGTGGAATCTAAAATTCTGGACAGCAAGCGCAGTCTGCACAAAAATACAGTTTCCTGCTAACTCAAAAATCAAAAGTTGAATCTGTCAGAAAATCTGGAAACTAGACTTCCACACGGTTCCAACGCATATTTAAAGTTCAAATTCCGACAAAAGTAGCTAGGTCAAACACATTGTTCTTTACAGATTTTATTTTCAGGCAGAAATTCGACATCTTGTTGTTTTAATTTTAGAATCAGAAAAAAATCAATATTAAATTCATTAAATATACTTATTAGATTCCTAAACATGTAAATTAATAATCTAGAAATTTTCAGAGCAAAATTCTATCATTTGATCAGCATTTTTACTGTTTCAGTGCGAAAGATACGAGAATCTGAAAATCTGAAAGTAAAAACACAGCTGTAGTAAAACGGGCATAACTTTTGCTACAAAACTAGGAATTCAAAAATTCAAAATATTCTAGAAACTAGAAAGATACGGCTACAATTAATATTCAGATAGTAATTCGATTTAAGATCGTTTACTGGTTCAAAAACAACAGACAAATTCCAGGCAGAAAGCAAGATACAGGTTTTAGGGTATTTTCCCATGAAAATAAATTAATTAAACATGATGGGTATCGATTCTTTAGTAAATAACTTGTGTAATCAACATGATGGGTGTCAAAACATGATAGATAAAACTGGAACACGCTCATACATCAATTTAACATCAATCAACCATCAAACGAGCAAACAACATACAACCTAGCAATTGTCTCTATAATAGTTTATTTGTGTGACGATTATATGAACAACCCTATTGTCATATCTATATGCACTCATGAAAGATCCAAACTTTAGAGTCAAAAGTGGCACAATGTCAAGAATATTGGGGTTAGCTCGTGTAAACCCTCAATAGACCCAACGAAGAGATGAACAAAGGATAATATGATAAACAAAGGATCTACTTGAAAGAATTTCAATGAAACTTGAATTTGATACAATTAGAAATTCAAGAGGACGGTGACTTGATTTATAAATGGTGAAATGAATACCAAGAATAATGGGATGAGAATCCCGAAGCAACGAACCCACGAACTAATAATATAACATGTGCAATCACGTGCAAAAAAAATCCAAATCCAAACAGCAATACACAACACAAAGAGAGTGCAATGGTAGCAGCAACAGAGCACCCACAGCAAGATCAACAGAGGGCAAGATCGACGTCTGGCTGGCGACGGGTCTGACGTCGACGGAGGGCGGCAGTGTGGCGTCGACGACGTCAAAGGCGGCGTCAGGGGAAGAGGGCGTTCGGAGCTTGGCTGCTCAGATGTCGACGAAAAGGGAGAGCAGCAGGGTGGGGGGTCGAAGACTTGGGTGGCGATGGGGGTCTGGGCGAGGGTGACGCTCGGGGTGGCGTCATCGGAGGTCGACGCGACGGGAAGGGAGGAGGACAGGGGGGTCACCAGAGAACGGGGGAAGCCTGGGGAAGATGTATAGTAAAGGGGATTTGGGTTTGGGCAGGAATTCCAATCGAGGAGAGAGAAACGGAAGGAGAGAGGAGATATGAGAGAGAATAAGCGGCTAGGGTTTTAAAATTGATTATAGGGTATTAATATAAATTTATTTTAGTATTATTATATTTATAGGGTATAATTAGGGTACTGGGTTAGTGGTTAGGATCCAATAAAGGTGGTTTTGGGTCAAGAACAATAGAAATTGAGTTTTAGGGATCAATTAAGAGATAGATCAAAATCAATAGGGTTCCAATAAAAATAACCACAATTAAATAAAAGATGATAGGTTCAACAAGAAAATCTCAATCAAGAAGAACAGAATTTTTTCATGAACAAATTTAATCAAAAAGAAAATAATCATAAAGAACAATAGGGTATATATATATATACACACATTAAATCAAATAGTGAAATGCATATAAAGTTGAGTATGTTCGGACTTAAAACAAATTAATAATAATAATAATAATGCTAATAATAATGATAAAAATAATAATACTGATAACAACAATAATAATAAATATTAATACCAATAGCAATAAGAATAACAATAATAATAATAATACTAATAAAATTATATTAAAAAATATACAAATTTATTAAAATAACCCAAATATCAATAATACATTTAAATTGAGCTCAAACACAAATAGCCGATCAATAAGATATAGAAAATAAGATCAAAATACACCACTATTCGAAATGAATAAAATTTTTGTTTAGAAAATACTTTAATAAAATCCGAAATGAATTTAACACAAAATAACTTTTATAAAAAATCAAATTATAGAAAATATATGGAAAATACTTATTATCGGGAATGGGGGTTACACCTATACAGTAACGCCAAGGCCGCACTCCCCCAACTGTAACGACCGACCATACTGAAATTTTCCAACAACGGTAAATATATGAGCGACACGCTCGCAATGGATGAGTTAGGTAAGAGCACTCCCCCGATCATATTGAATATGTAAGTACGAGCATAGTAATGTAGAGCTTCCTCGTCCGAATCATCCGTCAAATATTCTTTGAATTGCAATTTCAACAAACCAAGTAGAAGTAATTTATCGTCGAAGATTTCATTCCAAAATCCAGCTTCAGGTTTATCTTTCGCCTGATCTATAACTTGATCTAATAGATTTGGATCATAATCTTCGGGAGTGTCTTTGAGGATTTCATTTTCAACGCCCTCTTATTTTTTGTCCAAGGACTCCTCCAGATCAATACCGAGAAAATCACAAACAAATGCTACTTGGTCAAAGTCCATGTTTCCCGTCATGGCGACCCCATCTATTGGAAGTCCATTAATGAGAGCTACATCTTGGAGAGTGATGGCCATCTCACCCACAGGTAGGTGGAATGTGTGGGTCTCCGGCCTCCATCGTTCGACAAGAGCTGTAAGTAGAGGTCGATCAAGCTTCACATCCCCCATAAATCGAGCTCCGTAGAAACCGGCTTCAACTAAGTACGAAGTGATACAAACATCCATGGAAAGAACTGCGTGCTTTCGGAAGTTACACTTCTTTGCGGATCCATTCCACACGACTTTGGATTGGTGTATGGATTGCAACTAAAGTAAGCTTGATTCCAACGGTCCAAGAGATGTAACAGAAACCTAAGACGTTGGACCGGCCTCGGCAGATGTAGATTGACGGCCACCAATCTACACGAACAAAGATAAATATTGTAATTATTGAGGCAATGTTACATATTCGTATTTAAAACCAATAATAATAATCAATCTTACCTCTGTAATTGGTGCGCCACTAGCACTACTAGAAGGGCTTCTCGGTCGTCTTGTTCTAGTCATTTATCTATGAACCAAAAATTTAAGTTTAGTTGATACGTGTTACATCCATTTATCTATCATCAATAAACAAAGCGAAAATGTGAAAAAAACTACACCAATGGCATCCAAAATTTTAAAAATGCAACCTGGTCGGATTCACGTAACACAAGCCATCCCAACTTGTAGAAGTGAGTTTCGAGTCACGGTTTGCGAGATACAGCCGTGTACCGCTTTATTTAGTTTTTTTAAAACCAAAAGCGATACACGGCCGTATCTCTCGAACCGTGACTCGAAACTCACTTCTACAAGTTGGGGTGGCTTTTGCTACGTGAGACCAACCTACTCGCAGAGTTTCGTATTTTTTAGAGGTCGTTTGCAGGGTTTTCTAGTCTAAGCGCACTAAAAAAGTTCTAAGTCATTTACTTCTTGTTCGATGAACGTGAGAAAACCGCACAAACGGCATCAAAAAATTATAAAACTTTGCAACTTGGTCGAATTCATGTTACACAAGCCACCCCAACTTGTAGAACTGAGTTTCGAGTCACGGTTTGCGATAAATGGCCGTATATCGTTTTATTTTGGGTTTTTTTAAACCAAAAGCGATACACGGCCGTATTTCTCGAACCGTGAGTCAAAATCACTTCTACAAGTTGGGGTGGCTTGTACTAGGTAAGACGAACCTACTCGCTATGTTTTGTATTTTTGGAGGTCGTTTGCAGGGTTTTCTAGTCTAAGCGCACGTAAAAAAATCTAAGTCATTTACTTCTAATGCAAGGAACGTGAGAAAACCGCACAAACGACATCCAAAATTTATAAAACTTTGTAACTTAGTCGGATTCAAATAACACAAGCTACCCCAACTTGTACAAGTGAGTTTCGAGTCACGGTTTGCGATATACGGCCGTGTACAGCTTTATTTGGTTTTTTTTAAAACCAAAAGCGATACACGGCCGTATCTCTTGAACCGTGAGTTGAAACTCACTTATACAAGTTGATGTGACTTGTGCTACGTGAGACCAACCTACTCGCAAAGTTTCGTATTTTTTGGAGGTCGTTTGAACGATTTTGTAGTCTAACCACACTAAAAAAGTTCTAATTCATTTACTTCTTGTTCGATGAACGTAAGAAAACCACACAAACGGCATCCAATATTTATAAAATTTTGCAACTTGGTCGAATTCACATAACACAAGCCACCCCAACTTGTAGAAGTGAATTTCGCATCACTGTTTGCGAGATACGACCATGTACCGCTTTATTTGTTTTTTTATAACCAAAAGCGATACATGGCCGTATGTCTGGAACCGTGAGTCAAAACTCACTTCTACAAATTGGGGTGGCTTGTGCTGCGTGAGACCAACCTACTCGCAAAGTTTGTATTTTTTTGGAGGTCGTTTACATGGTTTTCTAGTATAACCGCGCTAAAAACTTTCTAAGTAATTTAGTATATATTGAACGATAAAAAATACGACTCAATCTACAATATCGTCGAGCGAACAACTAAGACTACAATTGCACCGTGTAAATTCATCACAACAACTACGACTACAAAGTTCTACATCTACAAATTTTTAAGGTAATTTTAATATATTGTAAATTATTGGAAAGAGACCAAAAAAGAAAATTACAAATCAACACAAATACAACTACTAAGGGAAAGAATTAGTCATTACCTTAAAAAAAACTGCGAATTTCGCCAATGTAGGTGTAGTCTTGAACTAAGGTTTCGATTTGCTTTCGAAGTTGGGATGAGAGTTGGATTTCTATGTTTAGAGTAGAAATTGGGAGAGAGAGATTATATCAGAATGGAAGAGGAGGAGGAGGAGAGAACGGAGGAGGAGGTGAGGTTTGTGTTTGTATTAGGGTTTTCTGACTTGGGGAGCAACAAACGGAAGAGAGAGAGAGAGAATCTTCGAAATGATATAGGAGGGAAGTGAAAAAGGAGTTGCCGGAGTGAGAAGCTCACGATTTCGAAGAGAGTGGGTTTGGGTTCGGGAAGAAATGAGAGAGAGAGTGGGGAGAAATCGAAAGAAGAAGATGGAGTATACAGATCTAAAACAAAACAAATTTTGCCTTAACCCACTCTTGGAAATGACGGGTTAAGGCAAAAAAATTTATAATTCTTTTTGCCTTAACCTGTCGTTTCCAAGAGTGGATTAAGGCAAAATTTCTCAAAAAAATATTTGGGACGTTGGATCTTTGATCCAACGGCCCAGATCTCCGTTCGCACGGGTCTGTGCACACAGACCTTTTTGCAAGAGAAGAAAACTCTCTCTCTCTCTCTCTCTCTCTCTCTCTCTCTCTCTCTCTCTCTCTATATATATATATATATATATATGTATGTATGTATGTATGTATGTATGTATGTATGTATATTTGAGTATGTATGTATGTATGTATGTATGTATATTTGAGTTGAAAATGAAACAAATATGTTTGTAAGTCGACCTCTCGTAACTAACAATTATGTGGAAAATAATGATAATATAATATGAAAGTAAAAGAATTATACTTACAAATCTACGTCGATTTATTATTTGAAAAAAAATGAAAACATATCTATATAATAAAACACAAAGAAAGCTATCAAGTGGCTCTCCTTCAATCCCCCCAAAATCAAAGGCTCAGATCTAACCTCACAAAACACCTCCCCCCCCCCAAGTTTCTTCCAAAAACAACTCCTTTATTTATTTAATTATATATATATATATATATATATATATATATATATATATATATATATATATATGGAAACATGAACTTTTATTTAGAACTAATTATTGTCATACTATTCAAACTTGAACTATATAATTGTTAATTTACTGTTTACAAGGCTTTTCATATGCTGTATTGTTCTGAACACGTGCCTACTTCGACGGGAAAATCTAGTTTTAGTACAAAATTAGTATAAATATGAATTCATGTATATTTTCTAAAGTATGAATACAATTTTAGCAAAAACAGTACAAAATGGAAAATACACTTAATAATGTCAAAGACTTAAAGAAGGCGAGAAAAATGTTGAATTTTAAAAAAAAAATAGATTTCTCAAAAATTGTGGTGAAAGATATTCAGAAAAAAACTATTGAATGTTTAGAACTAGGGCCGGCTATAGGCCGGGTTTGGGCAAAGTAGAGGGCATCTTGCACCTGATACACGGAGGCCCAATGGGGGGAGATTCCAACTCCTCCCGAAAAGCCTTCGTAAGGGAGGTTAACTCCGTGCAAAGCTATCCTCTCCCAAAGGGCCTGAGAGTCCCAGTAACGTTCTCCGATAGGAACCTGGAGGGCGTCCGCACGGCCCACTGCGACGCCCTCATCATCAATCTCCGAATGGCGAACTTCGAAGTTCGTCGGGTCTTGATAGACAACGGTAGCTCCGTCAACATTTTTCTTGGAGGCTTTCAAAGGCCTCCTGCTGTCGAGGGACCGGCTTAAACCCGCAGACTACACTTTCCATGGGTTCACTGGGGTCCGGTTACAGTAGAGGGAATTATAACCCTCGACGTAATGGCAGGAAAGGCCCCGGCAACTTGTACGGAGCCAATGGACTTCATGGTGGTCGACGTCAAGGCCGCCTATAATGTTATCCTGGGTAGACCAGGTTTGGCCGCGCTTCAAGCCATCCCTTTAGCCTACCACATGAAGATGAATTTCCCCACCCCCTCAGGAGTGGGAGAAGTGAGGGGAAGCCAAGAAGCGGCTCGAAAGTGCTACATGACCTCGATGGGGGGTCCGGTTCTCTCTTTGGAAGTGCTTGAACTGCCTCAGGAAGGCGGTCAAACTATCTCCGAGCCCGTGGACGAATTGGTGGAAGTGGCCTTCTCCGAAGAAAACGCCACTAAGACGTTCCGCATCAGCAAGGCTATCTCCCCCTCCAATAAGCAAGACATCTCCCGATATATACGGGATAACAACGACCTCTTTGCCTGGACTGCAGTCGATATGCCCGGAATCTCAGAGGAGCTCTCAATGCACCGTCTGAGCATCACCCCTGCGGTCAAGCCTGTCCAACAAAAGAGGCGAAAGTTTTCCCCCGAGAGGCTACAGGAGATCAAGGAGGAGGTTGAGAAACTCCTTAACGCCCGCTTTATTCAGGAGGTAAGCTACCCTGAGTGGCTCTCCAACATGGTAATGGTCAAGAAGGCCAATGAGAGTTGGAGAATATGCATTAACTTCACCGATCTCAACAAGGCGTGCCCGAAGGATCCTTTTCCTCTTCCCAGCATCGACGCCCTAATCGATGCGACTTCCGGGCACGAGCTCCTCAGTTTTATGGATGCCTTCTCAGGGTACAACCAAATCAGGATGTTCCCTCCCGACATCCCGAAGACCTCGTCCGTGACGGACCAAGGCCTCTATTGCTACCATGTTATGCCCTTCGGTGTGAAAAATGCGGAGCTACCTATCAGCGCCTGGTGAATAGGGTCTTCCGAGACCAGATTGGCCGAAATATGGAGGTCTATGTCGACGACATGTTGGTCATGAGCGCCTGAAGGCAGGAGCACACCCTCGACCTTCAAGAAGCCTTTGGGGTACTCAAAAGGCACAATATGAGGCTAAACCCGAACAAGTGTGCGTTCGATGTTTCATCGGGCAAATTTCTGGGATTTATGGTCAGCCAGAGGGGCATAGAGGCCAACCCCAAAAAGATCCAAGCCATTCTTAAAATGGCTCCCCCTCCAGTGTCAAAGAAGTACAGAGGCTCACGGGGTGCCTTGCCGTGATTGGGCGATTCCTCTCCAAATCCGGGGAAAAGTGCCTCCCCTTTTTCAAAGCCCTGAGGGGGGCTAAAGGCTTCGAGTGAGGACAGCAGCAGCAGGAGTCCTTTGACAAGCTTAAGGAATATTTGGCTAACTCCCCGCTCCTGAGCAAGCCAGCACCTGGGGAGGTCCTCTACCTCTACTTTACAGCTTCGGAGTAGACATTCAGCGCGGTCCTTGTGAGGGAAGGGGATAAGACGCAGAAGCACATCTATTACGTGAGTAAGGTGCTCCGCGATGCCGAACTTCGTTATCCGAAGCTGGAGAAGATGGCACTCGCCCTGGTCATGGTGGCCCGGAAGCTCCGCCCTTACTTCCAATCCCATTCAGTGGTCGTTCTTACCGACAAACTGCTGAAACAAGTTCTCCGCAAACCTGAGACTTCCGAGTGGCTCATGAGTGGTCCATCGATCTGAGTCAGCACGACATTAGCTACCAGCCCAGGACGGCAATAAAGGCCCAAGTTCTAGCCAAGTTCATTGTGGAGAATACCATCCCCGACTCATACGAGTCGCCTGCTGACCCCTCCGTCTGGACCGTCTATGTGAACGGGTCCTCCTGTGCCGATGGAAGTGGAGCCGGCATCATCCTAACTGGCCCCAACACTTTCATCCTCCAGTACTCCCTCTGCCTCAACTTCCTGGTGTCAAACAATGAGGCAGAATATGAAGCCCTCATAGCGGGGCTCTGCTTGGCTTGCAAGGCAGGTGTCGAGTAAGTAAGGGTCTTCAGCGACTCCCAGTTGGTGGTCAATCAAGTGTCTGGGGAGTACGAGGCGAGAGACGACCGCATGGCTAGGTACTTAGCAAAGGTGAGGGAGCTTCTAGCTCTCCTCAAAGATGTTCAACTCCAGCAGGTTCCCCGAGAGGAAAACGCGCAAGCAGATGCCCTCTCTAAGCTCGCCTCCTCGTCTCTCCAAAGTCTAGAACGGACCGTCTTGATAGAGGTCCTTCTCAGACCAAGCATTGACGAAGACGGCTCGGAGCAAATGGAGGCCTACCCCCTGACACTTGGGGAAAACTGGATGAAGTCCCTCCTTGAGTACCTCCGGGATGGAGTCCTTCCCGAAGATCCGAAAGAAGTAAGGAGATCAGGACACGAGCAGAGCGGTACACACTCTTGGACGGGATCATGTACAAATGCTCCTACACCCAGATTGATGGTCGGCCCTATCTAAGATGCCTCTCTCCAGAGGAAGCGCTCTACGCCCTGAAGGAGGCCTATGATGGCCTATGTGGCGCGCACTTGGGAGCAAGATCCCTGGCCCGAAAGCTCTTGAACTACGGCTACTTCTGGCCCACACTACTAAGTGACTCCGAGGAGTACGTCCACCAGTGCGACTCCTGCCAGAAGTTTGCCTCAATCCGTCGCCTACCCCAAGCATAACTTGCTTCCTTGGTGAGTCCAATCCCCTTCGCAATGTGGGGGATGGATTTGCTCAGACCCTTCCTTCCGGCACCAGGCCAGCTGAAGTTCCTCGTGGTAGCAATAGACTACTTCTCAAAATGGATAGAGACCGAACCTCTGTCAACAATAACCGAGCACAAGGTGCAAAAGTTCTTTTGGAAGAACATCGTCTGTCGGTTTAGGGTGCCCTGTATCCTTATAACCGACAACGGGACCCAATTCACGGAGGTGGCCTTTCGCGACTTTTGCACCGACCTCGGGATTCAGCAGCGGTTCTCTTCTATAGCGCACCCCCAGTCCAATGGTCAGGCGGAGAACGTGAACCGTCAAATACTCTCGGGCTTGAAGAAGAGGCTGGATAAGTCCACTAAAGGGCTATGGGTCGAACAACTCCCCAATGTGCTTTGGAACTATCGCACCACAAAAAGAGCTCCAACGGGGGAGTTCCCTTTCAACCTCACCTACGAATCTGAAGCTCTCGTCCCTTTGGAGGTGGGCCTGCTTTCACCTCGACTCATAGCTTACACTGAGG
Source organism: Hemerocallis citrina (assembly GCA_017893485.1). NCBI lineage: Eukaryota > Viridiplantae > Streptophyta > Magnoliopsida > Asparagales > Asphodelaceae > Hemerocallis > Hemerocallis citrina. Next base: position 448,591,484 of record CM030358.1, on the reverse strand, counting down.
CGCAGAACGCGAACCAGCTTTGCAACTGCCTAGACCTCATAGACGAGATCCGTGAGAGAGCCGCAATCTGCTAAGAGACCTACTGTCGTAGGATTACTCAAGCTTACAACAAGAGGGTATGACCCACCAACCTAAAGGAGGGGGACTTAGTTCTGAGAAAGTTGTCAATTTTCGACTCAAGCAAGCAAGGAAAGCTGGCACCCAAATGGGAAGAACCATATAAGGTCTCCAGAGTTATACGCCCGGGTGCGTATCAACTCGAAGACCCGGGGGGTAGAAAGAGACCAAGGACATGGAACGCAAAGCACTTGATGAAGTACCAAGAGGGTGTCTAAACACCGCTCCAAGCAACTTCCCCAGGATCGCTCCATAAGACATGTCGCGAAATCCTTACTTGTATTTCCTCTATATCCAAATGTAAAGGCTCGCAACTTAGAAGAGACCACCCAATTGTTTGCAATAAAAAGAAATCTTTTCCCGCAACTTTTCTATCTCTTGAGTAACCTAACTCTACTTAGCAAATTTTCTATTTTTGGGGTAGTCTAACTCTACTTGCAAAAAGTTTTTCTTTGTTAAAACGACGAGTTTGGAGTCCAACACTTGGCTCGACTCCGCTTCAACTACTTGCTTATAAGCGAGTAAGAAGTGGTTCGCCATTCGGAATTGCTCCCACAACCGTTGACTCTCTCTTAAAATGACGAGTTCGGAATCCAACACTTGGCTCGATTCTGCTTCAACTACTCGCTCATAAACGAGCAAGAAGTAGTTCGCCATTCGGAATTGCTCCCACAACTATTGACTCTCTCTTAAAATGACGAGTTTCGAGTCCAACACTTGGCTCGATTCCGCTTCAACTACTCGCTCATAAGCGTGTAAGAAGTAGTTCTCCATTCGAAATTGCTCCCACAACCGTTGACTCTCTCTTAAAATGACGAGTTCGGAGTCCAGCACTTGGTTCGACTCTGCTTCCACCACTTGCTTCTAAGCGAGTTAAAAGCGGATCACCATTCGAAATTGCTCCTACAGCTGTTGAAATTTTTCTAAACAACAAACTTGGAGTCCAACATTTGGTTCGACTCCGCTTCCACTACTTACTTCTAAGCGAGTAAAAAGTAGATCACCATTCGAAATTGCTCCTACAACTATCGACAACTACAAATCCCAGCAAAACGCACGAAGTACAAAGACAAGTATTATTTCATTAAAGATTGAAATTACAAGTCTAATTACACGGTCAACCACCCACCTTCACATTGAGACACAAAACTTGTACAAAGGAGATTGCAAAATCACGAAGGCGACATCCTAACGCTTCCTAGGGAGTGGGATACTCCTCTTGAGCGACAAGCGAGGACGGTGAGCACCTTGCCGCAGCGATCCCACCTCTGTGGGGGTCTCTAGGCCGGCGAGCCTAGTTGTATCCCTGAGAGTTGCGCCGGCTGAGGTCCCGCTCGATGAGCCAGCCACTTCGCTTTGTGCGTCTCCGGGGGGTCCCAAGGTGGGAGGCGAACGTAAGGCCAACTCGTGAAACGACCGCCCCTGTGAGTACTCACCTTGGACACAAGAAGTGGTCCTAACGTTGCTCCCCTTCGAATGGCATCGCAACCGATGAATCTCTACCTCTAACTCAACAATTCGCTCCCTCAGCGAGTCATCTGTTACCCTGACATTTAGCCGAGGCGTTTGACTCGTATTACCTGCACGAGAAGCCTCGGTAATAGTCTGCTGAAGCTGTGCTGGCTTCAAACTCTTTTCGAGCACCACGTTCTTTAGACCATTTCTCTCCGCTCTAGCCTCGAACAAGGACTGTCGAATGGACTCTAGCTTCTTGCTTTGCTTATGGGCCTCATGAACTTGCTCCTTAGGCTGCTTCAGTTCGGATGAAAGACATGCTAATGTCAGCTAGTGGTGACTTAGTTCCGCCTCGCTTTTGAGGAGCCTCTCTCGGCTTCGAGAAAGGGCCAACCTAGCAACTCCTAAGTCAGTCCGAAGGCGAGATATCGCAGCCCCTCGAGGCTCCACGTCGAATGGTAGTACTTCGACCATCTAAAAAGGCCAAGCGAAACTACTGAGTTCGAGCACAACTAAAACTACAAAATTTTAAAACGATACCAAACTCAGACACTTGTTCAAAAGAGTGTTTTAACACTCGTTCAATAGCAAGTTTCAAAGCAGTGTCGAACTCTGACACTTGTTCAAAAGAGTGTTTTAACACTCGTTCAATAGCAAGTTTCAAAGCAGTGCCGAACTCCGACACTTGTTCACAAAAGCGTTTTAACACCCGTTCAAAGAGTGAGTTTCAGAGCAATTCTGAGCTCTGACACTTGTTCGAAAGAGTGTCCTGACGAGTGTTCTAAGAAGAATACAAGTAATATACCTATTTAATAATTTTCTCACTCAGGGCCGAACCTCAACACTTGTCCAAAAAAAAAAAGTTTTCATTAAAATTTCAAAAATTACAAGCGGTGGCCAGTCCGCAGTTCAGCACTACATAAACAAAAGACAAAAAGAGGAAATAAGATGCAAGGCGGATCAAGGGTCGACCTCGGTTGAAGGACCCTCCCCGGGGGCCATGATGGCCAGAGGTACGGCCTCCGACGGAGCCTCCTCCTCGGCCCCAACCTCGTCAGCTTCGACCACCTCGGTCTCCTCTTCTTCTTCGCCTTTTTCTTCACCTTCCGAGATGTCATCGAAGCTGGGGACGGGATGTAGAACCCCGTATTTTTAAAATGTTATTTTTAAAGGTTTATAAATGACTAAAATGATTTTTGGAGAATTTATGAATATTTTCAGAAAAATTTATCTTTTTACACGTGCAAAACAAGTGCAAATACTTTCTTAAGAAATTTTAAAGTCAAGTTTTCTTCATGAAAAATCATTATTTAATATTTGGGATTTATTTAGTATTTTTCCAGATTTTTTTGAAATTAATTGGAACTATTTGCAAATTTTGAGAAAATAAGGACCTTTTTGCAAATTTGTCATTTTTAGGGGTTAAAATGTAAAATGTATATTCTGGACATTTTGAACAATACCGGTTGAGATTAAGGGCTATATTTCACTTTTAAAATCCTAATTTAAATGAATTTTATTGAATTTCCAAGAATAGAACTATATATGTAAACTTGTATTTTGAAGGGATTATTTTGCAAAAATGGGTAAAACCCTAAACTCATTCCGGATATTTAAAAGGATTTTTCCAGCCGTCATTTGCTGCAATATACAGAATTTTGTGATTTGTTTTGGTGAAGCAAGAGGAAGTTTTGGATCTCGCAAAAAGGAAGGCTTCTTCTTTGGATCTTTTCAATTCAAAGGTGAGTGATATAAATTTGTTTTGTTGTTTTTGATCTATGTATGTGAGTGACAATGTTTTATTTTGTTTTGATGTTGTGAATGATATGAATCGTGTATTGTGGTTTGATTAATGTGATCGATTGTTATATTGTTGGTTTGGCATGTATGTCATTTAGTATTTTTGCATGAGAACGGTGCAAAAGTTGTTGTTTGTACCATATATGTGAAATCTATGAATGACTAGTAGATCTCGGTTTATAAAATTGTATTGCTAGAAAGCATGTTTAAGATTTGAGTATGGTTATGATTGGATGGATGAACATCTGGATCTTGTGTTTACAAATCAGATTTGGTTTTGAGTTGTGAAAGAAATTCAGTATTGAGAAACCCTAATAGAAGAATTAGGAATTTAGAACATGAAGATTGAGATTTTGAGGAAGTTGGTTGATTTGAGGATTGTATCCAATCTGAGGATACTTTGAGATTGTCATTTTTACCTGAATACGAATTATTTTCATAAACAATGATTTCTTTTAGAAAAACTCAAATTTTGATTATTATGTAGAACCGAAATTAGGCAGACTGTAGGCCGACAGTCGACTGTCAGACCTTTCGGTCGACTGGCACGATCCAGCTGCTGTATCTTTAGTTTTCTTGAAAATTCGTTCTGGAAAGTCGACTTAGACCCTTTTCAGTCGACCGGTATACTTAGAATTTATTTTGCAAAGTTATCGTAGATTTTTCTCTGGTAAGTCGACTTATGACCTTTTAAGTCGACTTATATTCTCCTTTAAGTCGACTTATAACACTTAGAATATTTTCTTAAAGATTTCTGGAATTTCTCTCTGGTAAGTCGACTTATGTTTTTATAAGTCATCTTATAATGTTGGTAAGTCGACTTATGTTTTTATAAGTCATCTTATAATGTTGGTAAGTTGACTTATGTTTTTATAAGTCATCTGATATTGTTGGTAAGTCAACTTATGTTTTTATAAGTCATCTTATAATGTTGGTAAGTCGACTTATGTTTTTATAAGTCATCTTATAATGTTGGTAAGTCGACTTATGTTTTTATAAGTCATCTTATATTGTTGGTAAGTCAACTTATGTTTTTATAAGTCATCTTATATTTTTGGTAAGTCAACTTATGTTTTTATAAGTCATCTTATATTCTCTGGTAAGTCAACTTATGACTTTTATAAGTCAACTTATATTACTTAACTTATTTTCTTAAAATCATGGATATTTTTCCCTTCTGGACAGTCGACTTACTACAGTAATAAGTCGACTGGTACTGATGAGTTTTCATAAACTTGAATGTTCTTCCGAATGATTAGTCTTCAAATATTTTAGTCTATACTTTGTCTTCTGTTAAGCATATGATTTTAAGATATTCAGTTGAGCTATTTATGGTGGAAAGTTGGTTTAGACATTTGAGTTTGAGTCTCTAGAGGATGTGTGTGACCCTAGTATACCGGCGTTGAGTTATTTTGTTGAGGCCTGTTGAGGCATTTTAGTTGTTCAGTTTTGAATTAAGTCCGGTAGGACACACCAACTCTAGGAAATTCGTTGAGTAATTAAGTAACCCAAAAATAATAAGGACAAACACTAGTGGTGATATGATGAACGAGAACATGGGTCAAGTACCTCAGTATGGCTTTCGGTGTGGGATTTAATCTCCGGAATTATCACGGTAGATTACTTGTGGTGTGGGATATATCTCCGGAATTATCACGGTAGATTACTTGTGGTGTGGGATATGTCTCCGGAATTATCACGGTAATTACTTGTGGTGTGGGATTGATCTCCGGAATTATCAGGGTCGAGGCGACGCACACGTGGTATTCGTGTGATGAGGTCATTGCTTTCGGTGTGGCATGATCTCCGGAATTATCACGGTAAAGTACCTGTGGTGTGGGATCTATCTCCGGAATTATCGGGGCATGGGCTAATACTCACCGTTTATCTTTATCTCGTAGTAGTCATCGTGATAGGATTTAGTTGCATAGCGGAGATTGAACCCTATGAAGTGAAGACGTTAAGGGCTTGCACCGAACCTATGTAGAGTGGGATGCATAGACTTCGACAAGTACGCATTAGAGAGTCCGCATATAGAATTTGTGTTTTCTTGACTTGGTTTTTATGCATGTGGTTTTCCTGTTTTCTACACTTGAGACTTGGTTTAGTATCACTTGTTGTTTACATTTCTTACTACTTCATATTTTATGTATTTTGGTTCATTACATGTTGCTTAAGAATTCTTACTTAATGATTATTTATGTTGTTTGTTTGCTTTTATGTCACTCACACCATTTATGGCTGACCCCTTTAGTTTTGGGGGTTAGGGATCATCTCTAGCCTCATATGTTGCAGGTCGTTGCTTTAAGTTGGAGGTTGGATGCTTGAGTTGGTTTTGAGAAAAAGTGATTTAATAAGAGTTTTGTGTAAAATTGTAAAAGCAGATTTGAGATAGTTTTGTGTTGTAAATAAAAAGAAAATTATGAGTTGAGATGTTTTGAATTCCGCTGTGCTTTGTAAAAGTTGTTGTAATAAAAGTTGAAAATTTTAGTGGTGTTGGTTGTGTTTAATGTGACATTGAAGTTGATGCTGGGATTGTGCCACGTATTTTCTAAGATATCATATTAGAAATTCGGGGCGCTACACGGGATCCGGAAAGAGACGCATCCCGGCGCAATCAACTTCAGGGAACTTTGCCTTCATCTCGTCAATGGCTCGACCGTACGCCTTTGCCATGTTCACGATCAGATATCCCTTTGCCTTCTCCTCGGCCTGCTCCTCGGCCTCCTTCACTTTCTCCGAGGCCTGCACCTCGGCCTCCTTCGCTGCCTCCAACTTCGCCACAGCTACGGCATCCTCCTTGTCCTTGGCGGACTCCTCAGCTGCCTTGAGAAGCCGAGCGTTGTCCGCCTCCAACTTGGCGACCACAGCTTCGAGGTGCGTCAACCTCGAGTTCTTCGACTCAGCCTCTGCCTTCGCCTTGTCGAGCTCCTTGGCGAGCCGAGCCTTCTCGCCTCGACCCTTCTCCGCCTTAGACAACATCTCTTTTTCTTGCTCGGCTATCTTCTTCATCAAGTGGCCGAAGTGGCAAGTAATCTGCGAACAGAAAGACTTGGGTTATTTCCAAAAAAACCTAAGTGTTTGGCAAAAGAGAGTTCAGACTTCGAAGCTTACCGACATCGCCGAGCGCGCGACCTCTAGCGCGTCATCCCCCACATTACCTGTTTCCATCGCCGCCTCGTCCTTCGGCGTCGCCAAGTGACGAACCGCCTGCATGCATGCCGACGAGTCTCCGAGGAACCCGTCAAGCTTGCGGACCTACCAGTCCGGGACGAATATCTTTTTGTGCTCTTCAGTCAAGAAAACCTCGGCTTCGACAGTCAACGGCGAAGCTTCGAGCCCCAAGGCTACCGACAGTGGAAAGGCCCCTGCGCTCGACGAAGCCGAAGCCAATGCTGCGGTCAAAGGCTTCGGAGCCAAGGGGGGCCGCCTTGCCAGCTGCTCTGCTACGGCGCGGTGCGCCTGCACCTCTTCCGGTGCAGTCTTCGACGTGACTCGCTTCCTCTTCTTTGGGGCCTTGCTGCTCAGGGACCCATGCTGCGACACCAAGTCTTCGAAGTCCATTGACTCTGCCGAAGAAAAAGAGTTAGAAAAAAGAGAAAAAAAACACTTTTTCAACATGATATAAAAGAAAACAAACGGAAAGAAGCCGTACTGGGGTTAATCGAGCTAAGACCCCCCCCCCCCCCCCCGGAATAGCACCTCCTCGGTCAGGTCCTTCTAATCATACTTCGAACGATCGAGTAGCATGCGAACCATCTCCTCCTCCTTGGTACTGAGGGTTGGGCTTTGCTTGACCTTCTTCGGCATAGAATCAACCCAAGCTGTGGGGATATCCCCCATGGCACCTGGCTTTGGATCAAGAAATACTTATCTTTCCAGTGCTTTTTGGAGTCCGGACAGCTGACCAACTTCATCCCGAACCTCGGAGCCAAGTAGAATCGGTATACGTCCTTGTGCTGCTGATGCATCCGGTACACGGTTCGGAGAACGCTTAGCCTCAGCTCGAGATTCACCGCTTGACAGTGTAGGATGAACCTGTTTATCAGCCTCCACATGTTCGGCATATACTGAACGGGGCTGACACGGAACCACCTCAGCACCTCAGCGACGAAGGGGTGCAGTGGGAGCCAAACCCCTGCTAAGAACGCATCAACTGGCCAGAAGCATATGTCGATGGGCATCGGCGAGTTGGCCCTCACCCCTGGCCCGGGGAGCATCAAGTCGAACTCCCGCGGGATCTGGAAGCATACCCCAATCTTCGCCAAATCTTCCTCGGTAAGGATGGTGATCATCTCGTCCACTTCAGACGTCCCTCTAGCCTCGTTCTCCTCGAAGCTCCAAGCCATCCCATACATTATCCGCTCCGCCCGGTCCCCCGGAAGCTCTCAAAACCTCGGCAGTCCTGTCAGGACCCCAGGCAACCTTCCGCACTCACCCATCCTCCGATCTTCTTCGATTCTCGTCTCAAAAACCACCTAAGTCTGCCCAACAACGGCCTTGCCCTTGTCGATTGAGGGGACCTGACTAGAGGAGTGAAATGAGCAAATGACCGAGGGGGTGAAATTCTTGCCTGAGCAAAAAAACGAGTAAAATGAGCAAATGACTGAGGGGGTGAAGATTTATAGGGAGTCAGATTGGCGCACGCCTACCGAGACAAAAGGACCATAAGAGCATAAAATCCCGACCCATTTAGTGAAGAAACGCAAGAAAATGCGTTGACCAGTCAACGGGATCTGGGACCCACTGGCCCGTGGTGCTCTCCTATTCGTCCCCGAACTCGATTGCCACCGACGTCGAAATGCAAGAAAATGCGTTGACCAGTCAACGGGGTCTGGGACCCATTGGCCACGTGGCGCTCTCCTATTCATCCCCGAAGTCGATTTCCACCGACGTAGAAATGCAAGAAAATGTGTTGACCAGTCAACGAGGTCTGGGACCCACTAGCCACGTGGCGCTCTCCTATTCGTCCCCGAAGTCGATTGCCACTGACGTCGAAACGCAAGAAAATGCGCTGACCAATCAACAGGGTCTGGGACCTACTGGCCACGTGGTGCTCTCATATTCGTCTTCGAAGTCAATTTCCACCGACGTCGAAATGCAAGAAAATGCATTGACTAGTCAACGTGGTCTGGGACCCACTGGCCACGTGGCGCTCTCCTATTCGTCCCCGAAGTAGATTGCCACCGACGTCAAAATGCAAGAGAATATGTTGACCAGTCAACGGGTGTCGGGACCCACTGGCCACGTGGCGCTCTCCTGTTCGTCCCCGAAGTCGATTGCCACCGACGGTGAAATGCAACAGAATGTGTTGACCAGTCAACGGGTGCCGGGACCCACTAGCCACGTGGCGCTCTCCTATTCGTCCCCGAAGTCGATTGCCACCGATGTCAAAATGCAACAAAATGCATTGACCAGTCAATGGGGGCTGGGACCCACTGGCCACGTGGTGCTCTCCTATTCGTCCCCGAACTCGATTGCCACCGGAGTCAAAAAAGCGAGAAGTAGCAGGGGCCCACATGCCACGTGTCATCTCCCTGGACTTCGGTAATCTTTTCAGACTCAGTGGACACTGACGACCAGGGAGCCGGAGCGGAAAGGGTCCAGAAGCCACGCGTCGCTCACCTAGACCTCGGCGAGAGTGCCGAAGGCAATTGCTACCGACCCCCCAACAGACAAGGTCCCCCCCTCTCGGCAGCCATTCGATCTTATGGAATTACTCGCCGTAGCGTGATCAAGGGCCCAGATTCGGTCACGTCATAAATGGGTGATTAAATTTCTTTTTTAAATATTATTTCGAATTATTTATTTAAAAAATTGCAAAAAATGATTAAAATTCAGAAAAATTAATTAAAAATTCTGAAAAATAATTATAAATTTGGGGGAATATTTTTGAGTCCCGGAATAAATAATTATTGTCTAGAATGGTTAAGTGCTCCCGGAAAGCAAATCATCGCTTTGCAAAATTGAATAAATGTTCGAAAAAATAATATAAATTCGGGAAAAATTTCCAAAGGTCTAGAGCAACCTAGAAACAACTTTGAGCATGCTACCAGCTCAGGAAAATACCGTCACCCCGCCAACGGGATTCAAGCACCCCTTGAGAACTCCGATAAAACCATATATGCCATTAAAACGACAAAACTACTCCCACAAGGCTGTAACACACAGTCTTTGGGAGTGGGGGGCTTGTGATATGGCTAAAAATGGAGTTAAATCGAAACCATTCAGAGTGGGCACGAATTTTGAGGTCTCAGGGACGAGATGGTAATTTCACCTACAGACGGGTCCGAATTGGGTACCGGGTCTCTTCTCTTGGACCCGCTAGCCCATGAACGGATCTGTTAGTCAGAGAACGAGTCTCAACCCGTTAGGGACCAAATCAACAGGATAGGAGCAGATCCTGACTTGTCCCTATCTTGAAGGGGTGGTTTTAACCAACCCCAGCCAGCCGAACCGGAAAGTAGGGATCCACCCTTATCCTGAAAGAGATCTCCATGGCAACTATAAAACCCCCCTACCTCCTATTGTTAAAGGTGATCACTCTTTGTACACTAAAGCTCTTTCTCTTCACTTTTTCTATGTATTGACTTGAGTGTCGGAGGGTTCGTCGCCGGAATCCATCCCGGTGTCTCGAACGTTTGTGCAGGTTCAAGGGAGCACCAAGGAGTCAACTAGTCATCAAGGAAGAAGAAGGGTTCCGCTTGTTCGAGTTCCTCACAAACCTACAAATCTCATCTATTGTCCCCACACCAGAATCCAGCGGCAACACTTTTAAAACAAAAACAGCACACATAAAAACAATGATGTAAACTCTATTGCCGCTATTATTTATAATTTTAAGGGGTATGATAAGTTAGTATGATACGAGTTCGCCTCTGCTGCTACTCTAGTAGATGCCGCGCACTTCTATTGTCACGCCCCGCTTCCCAAAAGGAATACGAAATATGAGTACGTGACAAAACACAGCGAATGATTTTCATCATTCATGAGCTATAGGATCGACCCAACATCATAACAAGAATATAACAAGAATATATTCAACCACACATGTATGAATAATTTGTTAATCAACAAAAAAATATTTGAAACGAATACAAATATCCTAATAATTTCAAGATCTAGATCAAAAGATAAAACGTTGGGACTACAAGCCCATTACAAGTTTCAAGTAGCAACAAATTATAAATAAACTCAAATACAAAGTAATTAAAACAAGCTTTTCTCCAAGCGAAGCCTAGAATGTTTGCTCACCAATTCCAGCAGGCAACTCGTCTCTAAAGTCTGTATATATAAATATAAAAGGAAAAATAGAGAAAACAAGACAACGCCCTTAGTGCAAGTTAGGCCCGCAAGTAGTACAAGCAAGGGTATGAAAATAAGTACAAGAAATATGAAACAAGATTTGGAATCAAGAACATATAACATGATTTGATAGGGATGCAACAAGTAGTGAAGTTCAAAAGACTAGCTAGTAAGTAAGACAAGTCAAGTAACAAGATTGGGTGGCAAGTACTAGTAGTGGGACAAATAACAAGTGAGCATGTAATTGTATCAAGCATCAAGTAACAAGTATCACGTACAAGTGTTAAGTAATAAGCATTAAGTAGGTTATCAAGTGTGTATAAGTGGCAAGTAATTCTTAAGTCTAATGTTTAACTCTATCCATGTAGCACTTCATGCGTCCATACTTTTACCACATGGTTGCTACTTACAAACAGTTACGTTTAGGTCTAGTGGTGGATTTTATAGGGCAGTCTACTCAGGTATCAAGTATTAAGCAAGCAAGGTTCATAAATACGAAAACAATGTAACAAGTTCACGAACCAGTTCGTGAATGCATTAACAAGTTCAAGAATCAACCGTGGGTTCATGAATACACTAAAGATACAACAAATTCATGAACCAAGTAATGGTTTCATGAATACGCTCAAGATACAATAATTTCATGAACCAAGTACTGAGAAACACGGGCCCCCTTCTGAGTACATTTACTTATATTGTCCACTACTATGGTCTTTCCCTTAACCCTGGCTTGTTATTTATTATTATTATCAAACAAGGATGAAAGTATACGAAACAGGTCAAGTAAATATGATCAAGAACATGGAAAAATTTTAAGATAATTAGAAGGCATATTCGAGGGTCAACTCAATTTAAAATTATCAAGAACTACGAGAATACCAATTCTGGACAACATGACGTTGTTGCACCAAAACTGCAATTACCGTTGCTACAAGATAGTAAATTTGGATCTGCCAGAAGTTCTAAAAAATATATTCCTGCCCGGTTCCAATGCATATAAATAAGATACATAAAATTTGTAGCATCATGTGTCAAAACAGCAAACTACACATGATTTGTGTTCAGCCAGAATTTGTAAAACTGAGTTTATACATATGAAACAGGTTTGAAACTTTATTAATTAATTCCAGGAAAATTAGAGAATGTTCTCTAGTGTATCCAGTATCAGCATGTAAAATATCGAGTTATTATCTTACTGGTAGCATAGTTAATATAATTGTAAAACAAAGTGATGCCGCAGTTTTTATGAATCTGCGATTACAGACACAATAGCAGTAAAACTGCGATATCTCACAAAACGTAACTCAGAATTCAATTCCGTTAAAAGAGTAGTAAACTAGAAATCTGGGGCTACATTTTATATTTAGGACTCAAGTCCAGATTCTAACGTTATCGGGGTTGAAACAGCAAGTAAAGACAGAAATAGCAGCAAACAAAAATAGTTTTTGCATGAAAAGCCTTATAATTATTATTCATATGGGTCTAAATTAACATGTGATGCAAATCAAAGTGTAATAGGTATCAACGAAGGGTTGTGACTCTTAAGATCATGAAATTGGTAAGGAACAAAATAAGATCAACAAACGATGAGCCAAAGAGGAGTCACATTTATAATCTACTTGCAGTATTTTCAATTAAACGCTTGTACTAGAATAATAAATTGTACAAGAAGATACTTACCTGTTAGATGGTGAATCCGAATACGAACAAATAACAGAATGAGAATCCCGATAAACGAAGCACGAACGCGGACAAACGCAAGCACGTGCGAGACACGTGCAAGCGACAACACAGCAAACCAAGACCAAACAGCAACCTTAGCAAGTCAGCGAATCCCTCTCCAAAACAGCAAACATGGGATCAGGATCACCTACTCCACAACACCAAACACCGATCACAATCACGATTAGATTGGACGGCCCACATTCAATTGATCAATCAGCCTACTCTTCTCCTTCCTCTCTTCTGATCAACGCAGCGATGGGCGGGAGCTTCTACCGGTGACTGGAGCGACGAATGTGGGTGGCACTGTGGCAGCGAGACGGCGGCGATGTCGCGGATCGACTGGGAGCAGTCGACGACGGCGATGATGGGAAGGCAACAGAGCTCTTTTTTGGGAGAAAAATAGAGCGAGCGATGGCGGGGAGAGCTTCGGGGATTCTGGGCTTGGACGACGACGACGACGGATGGTCGCGACGGGCGGCGCGATGGTGGAGACGAGGAAGAGGGCGAAGCGACAATGATAAGGATGAGGAGAGGGGGCTATCGTCGACGCTGGGGGTGGTTGCTGCATTGGCGAGGCGATCGGAAAGAGGCAAAGGTAGAGGCGAGGTGGGTGTCGACGAGGTGCACTAGGAGCGGGGGCGGCCAGAGGATGAAGAAGACGATGAATAGGAGGCCGGAATTGGGTCGAGCGGGAGGTGGAAGATGAAGAATAGGGAGATGGAGGGTTGGCGGTTAGGGTCTGTACAATATTAGGGTAGGTTAGGGTCAGCTAGGGTTAGGGTTTTTAGGGTTATATATGAATAGGGTTATGGGTATTGTGATTATTAGGTACGGGTTAGATCCAATAAGAGATATGCTATGGGGTTTTTTGGGTTTGAAAATCCAATAGGAAAACAATTAAGATTATAGGGTTTATAAAACATACATATATACATGTACACTGAATCAAATAATGAATACGTATAAAATAGAGTATGATCGGCTTAAAATATAATAATAATAATAATAATAATAATAATAATAATAATAATAATAATAATAATAATAATAACAATAAAAACAATGATACTGTAAAATAATAATACTAATAAAAATAATGCTAGTAATTGTAGTAATAATAATAATAATATATGTATATCAAAATGCAAATTCGAGTTTAACAAATTTAATAAAATAATCCAAACAATGTATAATATAAATAGTCGATCGAATAGAAATATAAATTAAAATTAAAATATACAATTATTCGAAATAAATAAAATTTTCGATTAGAAAATATTTTAATAGAGAATCCAAAACGAATTTAACACAAGGTAAATTATAATTAATCGAAATACAGAAAATATTAATTTACGGGAACGGGGGTTACATCTATTCCCTGACAATCTGCAAAAAAATTAAAAAGAAAGTGTCTCAATTACATTTTTTCACCTTAAATTAAGAGGAAAAAAATTGCAGTGGCTAGATCATTAAGGAGCAGTCATCTCAAAGCATCCTTGAGCATAATATTTTCTGATGTTGATTGGCTTTTGAAGAAGAGGAATTCTAATAATTAAGCAATGGCCATTTGAATGACAGAGAGATTCTAGAAATCCACAGAAATATGAAAATTTGAAATTCATGCAAAAGTGTTTCTGAGATTCATGATTTATACAATAAGAGCAAAACCTCGTTCTCATTTTTGTGAAGGAAACATTCCTTCACTGTTTGAAGCCACCTGCAAGTTTAAGTTTTTTCTTAATATGTAAAAATACAACTTATCATTAAATTTGAATGGATCCAAAGTTAAATATGACTCTAAAACAACAACAACAAAAAAGACCGTCTTTTTGACGAATAACTTCAGCATAAACAGATCATTTTCTAAGTAAGTCTATCAAAAGATCAATTCTTTATCTTTTACACATAAACGATTAATTCTTTATCAATAGATCCGTCTATGAAAGAGTAAACATAATGATCTATGAAAGAGTAAACATAATGATATTGCACTGTGATAGAAAGAAATTGTACCATCACTGAGAATAACACATGAAGTAAAGTAATCTTACCTGCAAAAATTAAAATCATATAAAAAATGCAGTAACATAACCATGATCCTTTGATCGAACCAGATTTCTATCAATAACATATCACACTAACTCTGAATCTAAATATTGATTTCATAATAACCAACACGGAAACGAGATTTACCTTCCAATTATGTTCTTCTTATTCGAAAACCACCTCCTTTTCAAAACCCTTTCCTGTAATACACCTAAAAATTACACACAAATTCAAATTAATAACATAGAAAAAATTTAATATCATAATATAATCATAAAAAACCACTTTGTTATAGCTCAAAGAGTAAGATTCATAATTAGCTCCTGACTAAAAATGGAAAGAAAGAAAGACATTCTCAAAATTCAAATTAATAACATAGAAATTTTTTAATAGCTAACATTCTCATAAAAAACCACTTTGTTATAGCTCAAAGAGTAAGAGTCATATTTAGCTCCGTAGTAAAAATAGAAAGAAAGAAAGGCAGACAGAAACATTCGCATGAAAAATATGTGCACTGCACACCTGTTCTCTTTCAAAATAAACTCATTCTCGCAACCTTTGAACACAAAAGAAAACAGAACTGTGGAGAGATGGGAAAAATAGCGTCGAATTTGATTCAGAATGACCATTGTATAATACTATTGTGAATGCTATTCAACAAATACGGGATCGAAAATAATATTGATTATCCATTTCAATAGTTACCTCAAATCTTGTTCAAGTGTCTAATGGAAGGAATGGAAGTAAACTACATAGTAAGGTCATCTAAATGTGGTATTGACAAACCCGTAGAAACTATTTGTATCAGGTTTGGGGGGAAAAATCATCTTTTATTTAAATACATTTTTTGTGAATATATAATTCCATATAATTATGTTTATTTGCATAGATATCCATCAAATTAAATAATGCACGTGCGATGCACAAATACTAAAAGTATAGCCATTAAATTAAATAAACTGCTCAAAAACTCTTCTATTTCTTTGATACTGCCTAAAGACTCTCCCTACGTTCAGGGTTTTCTCTTTGATACTGTAATTCTCTTCCGTCATTATTTCAACATCATTGCCATGTTGATTATTCACTGAATATAATCTATCCATTTCTACACAAAAATATCATTTAAATCCCCAAATTTGTACACTCATTGAAAATATTATAATGATGTTAACATGCAATTTTACTAAGTCCGAAGATTATGAACATCCATCAAAATTGTAAAGTTACCTGAACGACCCAAATGCTCAGTAGTGATATAAAAAAGGCCTGAAATTTCTGACTTGCATTATCTGTTCTTCTTATTCGAAAACCACCTCCTTTTCAATACCCTTTTGTGTAATACACCTAACAATTATACGCTAATTCAAATTAATCACATGGAAATTGGATCAAGGAAAATACACTAATAATGCAAGCTATTATATATGTTTTATTCCCTGAGCTTTTTAGCTTAACTGAACACTTCAGTTTCTATGCATGACTGTAGTGTATATTATCGTGTGTATATTATCATGGAGTTCTATTACATCAATACTGTAATTTATGTTGTATTAGTATACTGCTACTGAGTATACGATAATAATTTCAATTTCAGACTTTCATGGAAACTTACTCCCAGTTTCATATCATATACAAACTTAACTTCAAAAACCGTCATTCATTTAAATGCACCAAATACATGAGCTTTGCAATAATTATTTATGAACTTCATCTCCATAAGTTTAATAGTACCAAATAAGTGATAAAAGAGTAGTGCAATTAACTTTGCACAAAACAAAAACAGAAGCACATACCAAGATTCCATGACTCTGTTTCTGCTCACATGAACTCTTTAGTTAATTAAATGATTCTTCTCTGTTCTATAACTTATATTCCCCAAAATGCAACTAATTATTCACAATTAATAGGAATGCAATCTAACAACCAGATATGCACAAAAAAAAGATGTCGAAACGTGGTTCAACTATTTGCTGTACAAACTGGACCCAACTCTACAATGCTAATGTCTTAGCTGGCATACAAATAGAAGATGACGAAGGTGACTGGATGCATCCACACTTTCGAGAAAAAAAACCCCACCTTTTCATTCCTGCTTCCATTTATAAACCAACCCCCTTCACTCACGTTACTACCATCACAGTCACATCTGCTCTCATCTCTTTTTGATTCTATCTCTAGATTACTGCAATGAGGCTTACTGCTAATTGTGTTTTTCTGCTTGTAAGTGCAGCTACAATGGTGAGTCCCGATGACCCGCATCGGTAATTCACGTGGGCAGTCACCTATGGAACTATTTATCCTCTTGGAGTTTCTCGACAAGTTTGTTTCTTCTCTTGCATTCTCAATCAAATTTCACATGTTTGATGATTCCTTTGATTTTAAAATTTTATAATTAAAACTGCTCATGCTTGATTGCGAAAAATAGCATAAAGATAATCATTATCATTCAAAATTGGACCATGAGACACATTAATCAATTCATGAGAAACAGAAAGCATTACCAGGTCTATCTTCAAAGTAGAAACGAGACAACTGAAATTGGCACAATCGAATCTAACCACCTCATCAGGCTACTCTCCGCTCCTCTCAAATGCCTCAAAAATCGTGTTGAAATCAAACATGTCTGATAAATCCGCCCCCTTTTACAATTGCTTCTTCCTGTAAAAAAAACCAACAAAAAAACAATTTTTTTGAAAGGGATTTGAAAAAGAAACCCTAAAAGGAATTTGGGGTTTAGGGTTTTGCAATTTCTTGAATTGTGTACCTCAATCGATTTCGGGGCCTGCGTTTCAAGGAAGGGCGGCAGAAAATCGGCTGTTCGAGAGGACGTCGCTGGCGACGACGTTGCGAGAGAGAGGGAATTGAATAAAGGGGAGATGAAGGGTTGTTTGTGATGGGCGTCGCTGGCGACGATGTGGCGCGACGGTGTTGCGGCGGCGTGTTGGGCATCGTTGGTGAGTGACTGGGTTGGGGGAGAGAGGGAGATGAATAGAGGGGAAGGAGATGCGTATAGGGGAGATTTAGGGCTTTTGGATTTGGATGGGAGGGGGTTGCGAGAGAGAGGGAGATGAATAGAGGGGGAGGAGATGAGTATAGGGGAGATTTTAGGGTTTCTGGTTTTGCACGGGTTTTTGGTTTTTTTTTTGCTAGATTTTATGTTAACGTGATTTGCACGGGTTTGTTTTGTTACAAATAGAGTTTTTTTGGTTACAAACTCTTCCATTAATGTAATAAATAATATAATAATAATAAAATAGTAATAGAGGAGATTACGTGCTTATGCTACAACACTTGATCTCCTTACCAATAAAAAGAGCCAGAAAAAAACTGCAAAGCACCTAAAACAAGCCAAATCTAATCCTACTACCAAAAAGGTAAAAAACAGAATTAATTAGTAGTGTTTAAAGTAAGTCATCTTATCATAACCCCTAAAGAAAAAAAAACTCCGCTTTCTCCGTCTCCCCCGAGCTCAGATCCGGCGCGATCTCTCCTCCTTTCTCTTTCTTCCCTTCATTAAAATTGGTTGCCTTCGAGTTTTCTCCAGACCCTTTTCATCTCCCCCCCTCTCCCCGCTTTCACATCTTCCGCCTCCTGGTGTTCGGCGAATCCCCTCTCTGCGCGTGTCCCTTTGGTAGCCAGAGCGTTTGGCTTCTTCCTCTTCTGCTTCCTCTCCTGCTCTGGTGTCTTCTCTCCCGTGGTTTGCGGTTCGCTGTTCCCTCCTGCCTGACTTCCGCCCCGTTTCCATTCTAGTCCTTCCCCTCTTTGTGTGTCATTCTCTTTGAGGTTGGGTTCGGATCGCTGCTTCCTCTTTCCTTTGCTGCCGATCACTGTAAGTTATTTTATTGCGTTGTTGTTTTTGCTGGTTTTGGTTGCATTTGTATTGCTGGTTTTGTTTGAGTTTTTTCGTGATTGTGGAGCGGTAAAACTTGCTATTCTGAGTTTCTATTCTCTGAGATCCTTTGATCTCCATTTCTTGTTTTTCTGGATCTTCAGTCCTCTTCCTCCATCCTCTTACTCTCTTCCCCCCTTCGTCCCTGAGCTTTCCCTCCCCCCCTTGCCTCTAGCTTGGCAGGATTGTTAGCGGCGGTGCTTTCTCAACCGCAGTAGCTACCCATTCTCCTTTGTTTCAAGTTCTGCTTTTGGTGGGCTTGCTCTTTCGTTCGGCCCATGGAACTGTCATGGGTAGAAGTTGTTAAAAAAAAAAGAAATTGAAGGCTGTTTTTAGCCAGTGGCCCTCTGGGCCTTTTTCGGGAATTGGGTCTGCTGGCCCTTGGGCCTTTTAGGCCCAACCGACCCATTTTTCCAGAGGCTTCTATTCCCTTGCCTTCCTGCCCTATTTCTAGCACTATCTCCTCATCCTCCTCCTCTCCTCAACTTTCTTCTCTCCTTTCCTCATCCATCTGCTTCCGGTGTCGGCAAACGGGCCATTTGAAGTTTTCTTGCAGTGCTAAGATGAAATGCCTGTTCTGCCTAAAGGAGGGCCATGCGCGTCACCGCTGTTTTGCCCTCCAAAAACTACTGGGTCTTTCCGTAGGGGTTCTAATCGCCGATCAGGTGCTAGCCGCTCTTGATTTTCCGGCCTTGCAACGGAAACTGGCAGACATGCCAGTGGCTAAGCCAAAGAAAAAGAAAGCCTCTTCCAGGTCTCCTCTTCTCCCAACTCCCCCTATTGCCTCTCGCCTCTTGGCTTCTACTATCTCAACTGCTGGTGATATTCTTGCCCCTCTGCCTCCTCCGGTGAAACCGATGGTGGCGCAGGTTTTCTTACCGGACACGGAGCTGTCGGAGAGATTGAAATTTTTCAGCAATTACGGAGCCATATCCTTCCTCGGTGGTTCGATCCCTTTCTACACCCTCAACGCTTTTCTTTGCAGCCCTTGTAACGTTCGAGATTGGGATTGGGTGCTCTACTCTTGCTCGAATGGAGACGCCATCATCCGATGCCCTACTCCCAAGATTCTCGAAGAGCTTTGTTCTAACACTTCCCTTGCGATCGGTTCCGTCTCCTTAGCGATTCGTAAATGGGTCCTTATCACCTCCCCGTCGTCTGCTTTGGACCCGGTGCCGACCAAGGTTTCTCTCGTGGGTCTCCCCCCTTCTGTGATTCTATGAAACTTATTGCTCCAATGGCCAAATGTATAGGGGAGATTGTTAGCTTGTCTTCCTGCGCTAGGCTTGCGTCTGGCAGCCTGCAGGTTGAAGCTTTATTCCGTTGTCCCAATAGTAAGGATCGTATCGAGGCTTACTGTCTGTATGATGGTATCTCTGCCTTTACCGTATCGGTTCAATACCATGATGTAACTCCCCCTTCGGGGCCCTCTAAGCCTACATTTCGTCTCGAGCCTCCCCCAGTTTTTCAACCTGGCTCTTCGTCGGCGCCTAAGGCTGAGTTCGCTGTTGGGAAAGCTTCTGCTAAACCCCCAGCTAGGAAAGCGGCTCCACAGCATCGCAAACCTTTCCCTCGGCCTAGCCCTGCGAAGATTTCCCCGTCCAAGGTGCCGAACTTGGTTTGGATCAACCCTGAGCGCTTTTCTCAGCCGGCATCCAGGGGATTATCGCCGTCTCCCTCCCTTGCTTCGCTGCCGTCTTCTTCTCAGCTTCCTTCCAAAGATCCATCCCCCACCAAGAATGCTCCGGCGCCTACTCCCACTGTTCCCATTGCTGATCAGTGGCCTGCTTGGGATATTAATCCATCCTTTGCTTCTGACTGGGACTGTTTTCAAAAGTTGGCGCATTTCCCCACCTCCAGCGCGTCTCAATCTCCTCCTATCGCGCTCTCTGCTAAGATTTCCTCCCCCTCTAAGGCACTGGAATGGGTTGATCAAGATGACTTGCTTCAAGAGGAAATTGCCGATCTACAGTCTGCGCAATCTTCCAAACAGGTATCGTATTTAATTTTTTTAGTTTCCTCTATGTTTGTTTTCGTTATTTCTGTAGACTTTCTGTTGCGTTTCTATGTTCTTGATTTTGCGGCTGCTGTTTTTGTGGTCCCGCCGCGAGGACCAGTTTGGACCTTGCGTCCGCAGTCCCTCTTTTCTTTAACTCTAGCATGGCTATCACCTGATACGTTTGCCCAGGTTTGAGGACTTCGGAGGGCTCAGTCTCCCGAGTTTCTCCCCGTTTCACCGTATCGGCGGGTCTTGGAGTTTTTGTCATCTATTGCTATCTCTCTTTTTGACTCTCCCCCGGTTATCTTTGTCAAAGACATTCTTCTGCCCCCCTTCCCCCCTGCTAGCGAATGCCTGCAGGCCTCTCCTCCTTGGTCCTCCTCGCTGGACTGCCGATCGCATCGTTTAATTCGATCTAGTGCACGTCTGTTGGCGAAAAATATGGCGCTCACAAACACTTCCCCCTCAGTGGTATCGCCCTCTCCTCCTGCCTATCACTCCTCCCCCTCTAACGCCCTGTTAGGTTCCCTCTACCACCCTTTCGACTCCTTCTCTGATGGTGAGATGGAGTCCATTGCTTAGTCTTTAGGCTTCAAATTTGCATCAGATACTGCTTTTCCTATTCGTACTCTTAGACTTAAAGAACGTATTAGAGTCTGGGAGCACATCAAATCTGATGATTAGTATCTCTTGAAATATCTGGGGTCTCAATTGCCCCGTTAAAAAGAGAGCCATATTTGATCTTATTGCTTCCTCCCATTGCGACCTTATTTCCATTCAGGAATCGAAAATAGAATCGCCCTCCCCTCGCCTTTTTCGAGCGTTAGGAGGCACCTCCATCGCTAGATGGATCTCATTGGATTCTATTGGCGCGAAGGGAGGTATCCTCCTGGGTTTCAAAGAATCGGTTTTCTCCCTTATTGCGGTTCACCGCATGAACTTTTTCTTGATTGTCCAACTTCACTGGATGGTTCTCAATTGTGTATTGACTGTGATTTCGGTTTATGGCCCCTCGTCGGTGCAGCGTCGGCCTCTTTTTTGGAACGAATTCCAATCGTTACACAATTACGTTAAGGTCTGTTTCTTTTGTGGAGACTTCAACGTTACCAGGTTTGCGTCCGAAAGGTCGAACCCGGTAACCTCCTTCTCCCAATTCTGCATCTTTAATGATTGCATCAGAGATCTCCAGTTAATCGACATCCCGATTAACGGGAGATCTTTCACCTGGTCCAACCAGTGTTTTCCCCCAATCTTAGCCAAACTGGATCGATTCCTTGTTTCTCATTCTTGGTTCTCCAAATTCCACAATTCTTTCGCCAAAGCACTTCTCAATCCGTCATCTGACCATGTTCCCATCACCCTATACTCTAACTTTAATTTCCCTCACCATCACCAGTTCCGATTTGAAAAGTTTTGGCTCCAAGACCAGATTTTTGTTAACCTGGTTGAGGAATGCCTAGCCTCTGTCACTGGGTCTTCCGGTCTTGGCAACCTCCTTCTTATGCTCCATGCCATTAAGCATGGTTGCAAGATCTGGCGTCGCGAAAGGCAATTCAACTCCAACTTTCTTAAAAGTTTTTTCCTTGCTTCAATTGAAGCATTCGATGTTATGGAAGAGCAAGGCCCTTTATCTGTTGCTGCTCGAGACGAGCGTTTAGCTTGCAAGCGAGAGTATGCCGACTTCCTCCTTCAGGACCATACCAAATGGGCTCAAAGAGCCAGGGTGAAATGGCTGAAGGAGGGAGATGGGAACACCGCCTTTTTTCACCAGTTTGCTTCTCACAGGCAACGCTGTAACCGTATTTCCTTGATCCAAAATAACGGTGTGGATCTCCATAATGAAACGGATATTCATCATGCTTTTCTTTCCTTCTATAAAGAGCTTATCGGCTCTCCTAAACCTCGTCAGATAGCCCTTGATTGGCAACAACTTTACGGCCCCCATCTCTTTGATCTGTCCTCTCTCGAGGCTCCTTTCTCCATGGAAGAGATCAAATCTGCTGTCTTCACTTTAAAAAGTGAGTCGGCGCCTGGACCGGACAGTTTCCCGGCTTTTTTCTTTCAAAAGTTCTGGTCCTGGCTCAAGGATGACCTCTTTGTTCTTTTTCAAGACCTGCACCAAGGTTCCTTTTCTTTCGACCGTATTAACTATGCACACATTATTCTCATCCCTAAAATGGCGGGAGCTCACGTGCTAGCGGACTTCAGACCCATTAGTTTGATCAACACCTCTTTCAAAATCATCATGAAAGTCCTAGCCGTTAGGCTCAGTGCTATCATTTCTCCTCTTATTGATCCGGCCCAATCCGGTTTTATTAAAGACCGCTTCATTCTCGATAGCGTCGCTTCTGCTCAGGAGATTATCTCCCTCTACCACCATTCCAAATCGGAAGGCATCCTTTTTAAGCTGGACTTTCAAAAAGCTTACGATAATGTCAGTTGAGATTTTCTTCTTGACATTCTCCTTCATAGGGGTTTCGGCCCCAAATGGATTGCGTGGATCAAATCTAGCCTGTTCGCTGGAACGTCCTCTATCATTATCAACGGCTCTGAAGGCCACAAATTTAAGATCAAATGCGGCCTCCGCCAGGGAGACCCCCTCTCCTCCCTTCTTTTGTCCTTGGTTGCGGATGTATTCAGTAAGTTGCTTTGCAACGCTCGCGAAGCTAACATTATTGACGGTCTGGGGCGCTCTCAGCAATTTGATGGTATTCTTAACTTGCAATATGCCGATGATACTATTATTTTCACTAAACCGAACCGCTCTTCTTTGCGTAACCTTAAGATCCTGCTTTATTGTTTTGAGCTGGCTTCGGGTCTCTCCATCAATTTTCACAAGTCCTCGGTGCTTTGGCTGGGTGGTGACCAAAGCCGTCAATCTGAGATCTCCCAATTTTTTGACTGCCACATTGCGGAATTCCCCATTTCCTATTTGGGTATTCCGCTGAGATGGGGCAAACTGCTCAAAACTGACTGGTTCCCCCTCATTGATAAAATCGAAGCTAGACTCAATGTCTAGACCGGTAGATTGTTATCTCGTGGAGGGAGATTAGTCCTTCTCAATTCTGTCCTCTCCGCTATCCCTCTCTACATGATGTCTTTCTATTATCTTCCCTCCTGGGTGATCAAGAGGTTAGACCAAATCAGAAGCAATTTTTTCTGGTCTGGTTCCTCCATTTTTAAGCGAGGTTCTCACCTTTGCAATTGGAAATTTATCTGTTCTTCGGAGGCTAGCGGGGGCTTGGGTGTTTTAAACCTTCGGGACCATAATGTAGCCCTGTTAGGCAAATGGATCTGGAGATTCCATAAACTTGATCACCTACCTTGGGTTCAGTGTATCAAAGGGTATTACTTCTCTAGCTCCCCTTGGTGGGCCTTTCACTCTTCTAATCACCGATTTGCATCCCCTTTCTGGAAAGGTGTTTGGAGGACCGCCGAAGCCTTCCAATGCGGTATTTATCGTATCTGCGCCGATGGCTCTAGAACTAAATTCTGGACTGATCTCTGGATAGGCAAGACCAAACTCTCCTCGGCCTATCCCAATCTTTTCCAGCTTGCCTCCTCCCCGGACGCCTCTGTGTCCGAATCTTTCTCCTGGGTTCATTCCACCAGACAATGGTTTATCCCGTTCACTGTGGAATTGTCTCCCCCCTTAATTTCTGATCTTCTTGAGATTATGCATGCTCTGGAACGCTTCGTTTGGCAGCCTATTGAAGATATCGGATGGCGTTGGGGTTCCTCCGGGTCTTTCTCGGTTAAATCTTTTTATAATTTTCTGAATTTTCGTGGTATTAAATCATCTTTAGCAAGTTTCATCTGGAGCTCATGTGTCCCCCTCAAAGTCAGTATTAATACTTGGCTTGCCCTTAACAATAAATTGCTCACGGTCGAGGTTCTTAACAATAGAAATCTAGCTTGGGGACAACTCTGTCCTTTGTGCTCTGAAGTTTCGGAAGATGGTAATCATCTCTTTGTGCGCTGCTCCTTTATCGCTCCTCTATGGAAGATTGTTTCTCTGGCTTGGGAAAACCCAACTTTACCTTCCAATCTTTTTTCTTGTTGGTCTTCTCCAGCTTCGCATCCTAGATTTCGCAAAGGTTGGAACCTATCGGTTCATATAATTATCTGGATTGTGTGGCTAGAAAGGAACCGTAGGCTATTCTCGCATAAAGCTGCCACCATTTCTTTCTTGATCGATGAGTTTTTATTTCTATATAAATTTTAGTCTTCGAATGTTAAACTTCAAGATAGAGACGCCTTTTTTCATAGCCGTTTAGATGAATATGTTCTTTGCCTTAACAATCTTAATGCTTTATGATTCTCTATTTTGGGAGTTTTAATCCCATCGTTTTTATCGCAGGTTTAATTTGGGGAATGGCTTCTCTGTTCTGTGTTTCCTCTTGGACACTTTTGGTGCTGATCCTTTTGTGCGTCCTTAAGTCCGGCGGAGAGCTAAGGCGCTGTTTTGTTGTGTCTGTTCACTCAGACTGTGGGGTTTGTGTTTTGTGGTCTGTTCTTTTCACTGAACTATGTGTTGGGTCAGGCTTTGTTTTGTTGTCATTGCGGCCTTCGTACTGGTTGCTTGGCCTGTTTTGCTGTTGTTCAGACGCCTTCGGCCCGATTATGTTCAGGGCTGGCTTTGGACGTTTAATCTCTGCTAATTACGTTTGCTTTCTTTTCTTTACTGGCTTGCCTTTTTCGCTATCCTTATTTCACTCACTGCTTTTTAGTGTTGTTTTGGTGCGATATGGTTACTGAGTTGTTTCCTTCTATTGTTTGGCACTTTGGTGCTAGTGTGTTCCTTTACCTCTGTTCTGATTTTATTAGATTGTTTATTGGGCGATCTGCCTCAGCTATTCTAGTTTAGTGGGGATGTCTCCCTTCTTTTCCTGCTCCTAGTTGGGGTCTGGCTGTGTGTAGCCTTTGCTGTTCTGTTTATTCTCTCGGCTTCTAGTGTGATTGTTTGCCAGGTTCTGTTTCTACGATCTGCGTTTCTCCATCAACGTCGAGCCGTGCTTTGCGCTGCTTGATTGTCGTCGGTTCCCGTCTCTCCTCGTTGGTGAGACGCGAGCGGGCTCTGTTGCGGGCTCTTCGTCCGCTGCTTCCGAGAGTCATTATGATTGTTTCTTGTGGGCGGCTTATCGTCGATTCCAGGGGCTCTCCCTTGCCCCCCAGGCTTCCCGTATGGACCAAGCTGCGCTTTGTCAGAGGACGTAGATTGGCCCCTCATTGGCTGCTTCCCGGGGATTCTGGTTGTCGGCCTTGGCGAGTCGAGTTTTGCTTCCCTCCCGTCTCGCCAGCGGCTCCGCAATGCCGGCTTCCTTCGCCTGTTTACTATCCCATGCTCCTTTTTGTTTGTTATTCTTTTTTTCGTTGTTTCGTGCGCCTTCCGGCATCGGTTTTACGTCTTGTAAAACTTTTTCCTTATTTGTTGTTTTGTATTGTACATACTTTGTTTATTAATATATTTTTTGATCTGGCTGGAGTCTTCGGACGCTATCCGTTTACATAAAAAAAAAGAAGGTAAAAAACCATCTACCTAACAAAATTACCCACAATGTAATACAACAAACCCCCCAAATTTCACTCTATCTGCAACCATCTCTTATCTGTACAGTGCATGTAGAACCGTTATGTAGTTGTTATTCTCGAAGCAACCCTCTCATAAAAACTGCCACATGTTAAACTCAGCCACGACAACAATTCTCGATTTCTCCCTACCCAATAAAAAGAGCGAGAAAAAATACGCGAAAACACGTAAAACAAACAAATATAATCTTGCACCAACAAAATTACCTAAAATTATACTTCACTCAGACAATTACCAAACCCCAAAAAAATATACTTCACTATATTTACAGCCCCCAGAGTAAATTCCGCGGCTGTAAAAAAATATTCGGCTAAAGTGAGGTTATCTGTGAAAAAAAGCTCCCCCTCCTTTTTCTCCTCCCACAAATTGCCGTCTTCAATCTCTCAATCACCCCCTCTTTCTCTCTCCTCAGATCGCGTACTTTCTCTCTCTAAAAATCCCCCAAATTCCGCTGCTAATCTCTTATCGGATCCCCCCAAGTCCGCGTCCCCGGATCCGATCCGCCACCTTCTAAGCTAGGGTTTCGCCTCCCGGCGTCCGATCTAGGGTTTTGGGACGAATTCTCGTTCTAGGGTTTCGAATCGGAATTGATGTTTCGGAAGGAGGAGGAAAGGTGAGACCTTTCGACCACCAACGGCGACGGCGGCGGTGGCATATGTTGTCTGTGCCTTCTCCCGAAGCACGTGCACCGCCCGTTGTTCTAGTGCGTTCGTCGTCGTCGGCTCCTGTTGATTCGTCCGTGGTTCAAAGCTCAGCTGATTCGTTTTTTAAGGTAAAGGGCCTTTACCTTTGTGTTTTTTTTTGTTAGTTTGGGTGGTGGTTGAATTGCGGTGGAATTTTGAATTCAACTAAAAAGGCGGCTCCTTTGGTTGAATACAGCATAGGTTGGAGGCCTAATTTGATTTTATTTTGTGGAATGTATGTTTGATTTATTGTAGACGATGGGATAGAGGAGAATTAGATATTTTATTGGAAAGTTTTATGGTAGAAAGTTGTCATTTTTTTGGTTGTGGGATTTGGTGCTTGTATGCTTAAAGGTGGCTCCTTTGATTGGGTTGGATTAGTTTGAGTGAAATTTGATTTGCCAATGGAAGCATGATTGTGTTTAGAGGTTTATATTACATTCTGAACATTCTGCTTTTTAATGATAGAAATTGATTAGCGCGCACTAGTTTTGAACTTACCAGACAATAGAAAGTGGAGCCAATAAAACACTTTTTCTTTAACTAGTGACAGGCTCCACTCCTACAAAGCATGGGTACCTGATGTAACTAGCAGTGCACGTATTGGGTATGTACGGGTATGTACTGGGAATGTACTTGGTACTTGGTACTTGTGCAGGTACCCATCATCATGGGTACTGAACCGGGTACGGCAACATGTATTAGATTTTTTTTTTTATTTTGAGAAATAAACTTGTTGGGTCTAAAAAATAACAGTTTGGCCCATACTAAATTATAAAAGAAACCTTATTAGAGCATCTACTATCGTTTGCTAAATAGTTAAAATATGCATATTTTAGTAATTTCGCTTCTATTATCGTTCGCTAAGAGCATCCACTATCGTTGATGCAAAAATATGTATATATAGAATTTAGGAAATAGCAGAAGAAGGAGAGCGCTGCAGTTGTTAAAGCAAAAAAATGGAAGAGACGGAAGATAATCTTCTGTCTAACATTTTTTTTTTAATTTTTGAAAATGACATTTTTGTAAATATGCAATGGCATTTTCGTAAATATGAAAAGAAAAGTTTTGAAGAAAGTTTTGGGACCCCGAGATCTTTTTTATAATGACATTTTCGTAAATAAAGAGTGGCATTTTCGTAAATTTAGAAAAAAATTTGCTTAAAGCTATGTGGACCTCTAAAAAAACAATTCTTATAAAAAGAAGAGAGACGAAAGATCATCTTTTATTATTTTTTAAAATAATAAAAGAAGCGGACGGAATATCATCTTCCGTCTCTCTTCTTTTATTATTATTTTATATAATAAAAGTAAAGGACGGAAGATCTTCTTCTGTCTCTCAACTTTTCTGTAGTAAAAAGTTGGCGGGCGGAAGATCTTCCGTCTGTCCTCTTTTAATATTGAAAAAAATTGAGAGACGGAAGAAGATCTTTCGTCTTCTATATTTGGCCATTGCTATATTTCGCTGCTAAATATTGCAGTCAACTGTTCATAATTTTTCTAAAAGGCCAAATTTGAAAGAACCCCACTGAAGTATTGGTCATTTTAAAAAAAATCTCGCCAAACTTTTTTATTTAAAAAAAACCGCACTCAACTATGTTATCAAAAAACCCACATTGGCCGAGTTAGGTTTTCGTTAAGGTTAATGTCAAAAACCACATCCATCTTTCATTTGTGTTTAAAAAAACATCACTTAATTAATCAGATGTTTAAAAAAACCTCACTGAACTATTGCATCAGAGCAATGCAGGTGACATAAACCCTAACGGAAGTCAACTCCATCAATGTTGGTTTTTTGATAATATAGTTGAGTGCGGTTTTTTTAAAATAAAAAAGTTTAGTCGTTTTTTTTAAAATGACCAATACTTCAGTGGGTTTTTTAAAATTTAGCCTTTCTAAAAAATGAGTATTTAGCGAACGATAGTGGGAGCGGAATTGCTAAAATATGCATATTTTAACTATTTAGCAAACGATAATGGATGCTCTAAATACCCATTTTTTAGAAAAGTTATGAATAGTTGACTGCTATATTTAGCAGCAAAATATAGCAATGGCCAAATATAGAAGACGGAAGATCTTCTTCCGTCTCTCAATTTTTTTCAATATTTCCGCCAACTTTTACTGCAGAAAAGTTGAGAGACGGAAGATCTTCTGTCCTCTACTTTTTTTTATATAAAAAAATAATAAAAGAAGAGAGACGGAAGATCAACCGTCCGCTTCTTTTATTATTTTAAAAAATAATAAAAGATGAGAGACGAAAGAAGATCTTCTGTCTCTTTTCTTTTTATAAGATTTTTTTGAAGGTCCAAACAGATTTAAGCAAATTTTTTCTTCTAAATTTACAAAAATGTCACTCTTTATTTACGAAAATGCCATTATAAAAAATCTCGGGGGTCCCAAAACTTTCTTCAAAACTTTTCTTTTCATATTTACGAAAATGTCATTTCATATTTACAAAAATGCCATTTTTAAAAATTAAAAAAAATTGTTAGACGGAAGTCTCTTCTATTCTTTTGCTTTAACGACTGCAACGCTCTCCTTCTTTTGCTATTTCCTAAATGCTATATATGCATATTTTAGCATCAACGATAGTGGATGCTCTTATTGTACTTTTGTATGTATTATGAAGTATGCCATATTTTGTAACTAAAATAGACATGACTAAGAGTAAAACTTTTGTTACGATTAGATGACTTACAATCAATAGTTATATTCTGAAGTTTAATTTTGAATGCATTTTTGATTCTTTTTATTTTTATTTTGAAGTGTATGGATTCTCTTTTATGTTGATTTGAATATATTAAATTATAAGTTAAATAATATAGCCTTACCCCCTAGCCTACCTTTTACATGTTTGCCGTATCCCCATACATGTACATGTACCCATACCTATGCTACATAACTCCACACACACTCTCTCTCTCTCTCTCTCTCTTTTCTTTTCTTTTTTGGAAAGTTCCATATTTTGGTTCTTAAGACTCTTAGTAGTTAGTAGTCTAAAGTAGTGCACCAAGTGTAGTACACTTACCACTTCTCATTTCTAGATGAAATATTTAGATTGTTTTTTTTATAGTAAATCCAGAATTTTTTTTAGTGGCTAAAGTTTAATTAGATTAGTTGACATGATAGAGTAGTGAATATTGTCTTGTAGTTATCATTTTTTTTTCCTTCACTTAAGTAAGGAGTCTACAAATTGTTCCCTTGTATTTTAGTTATGTTGAGTACTAGTGGGTAAAGGAGGAAATTGTATTGTTGTGTATGATTGGAAGTTTTTGGTTTCTACTTGATATTTACCTTTCATGCTCATATTTAAGTTGAAACCTAGGTTGGACTTAGGTTGCGTTTGACCTTTTTTTGGGCTTTAAAGCTACTTCAGAAGGACAAGCCAGAAAGTAGAGCTTTGAAATTATAAGTTGAAGCTGTTTGGAAAGTCTATTTTTTTAACTTCAAAGCTACTTTTAAGCTAGAAGTTGTTTTGCATAAGTTATCAATTGTAAGCTACTTTTATACTCAATTTAAGCTTTTGATTTTATTTAAGAGTAAAATATAAGTTATCAAATTACAAAAATATCTTTATATTACTAATAAATGAAATATTGAAAATAACCAAGAAAATACGTAAAAAGGAAAAAAACAAAATATTTGAATTGTACGTAAATAAAAAAATTAAAGGGCTACGATACTTTATGAAATGCATCATTTCATTTAATACGGGTTATTCAATGACAATGATAGTGATAAAGTGTCAACAATATCATAAAATGGGATATTAACGATTCTATTTTCCATCAACTATTTGAGTGCAAACTGTATCCATATAACCACCATCTACTACTCTTCTAGTATTATATGAAGTCATTTCCACGTCATTGTATCTTTCCCCCTCGTAGTCATCCATATATTCAGGAAGATGATCACATCTGTTGAATTCCTCATCTTCAATACCACATAATCTAATGAAGTTATGAAGTGCTGTTGTTGCAACTATAATTTTTTATTGTTTTATCAAGGGATATGGTCTCATATCACGTAATATATGCCATCTTTTCTTCCAAACTCCAATTGTTCTTTCAATGACATTTCTTAATGAAGAATGTGCATGGTTGAATACTTCTTGTAAACCTTCTGCTTGAATGCCATCTCTGAAATCAGGAATGTGATATCTTTCACCCTTGTATGGTGCTAGATATCCTTTCATATTTGGATATCCAGCATCAACTAGATAGTATTTTCCTAAAAAAAAATTAATTATTAGCTTATATTAAAAATACAAATAAAAAAGAGGGCGGTGGCGGGGCGACGAGGTGCGGCAGCTGTTCGGCGAGGAAGGGGAAGGGGAAAAAATTGGTGTTATGAGGTTTTGATATGTGGGAAGGGAAAAAAAAGAAACGTAAAAAAAAAAGAAAAAAAAGGAGAAGCCATAAATTGCTCTGGAGGGCTTCTATCAAAGCTCATTTTCTTCACTAAAATTAAGCTACTTTTCCTTCTGTAGAGCTTTTCATGGGTATCTGTTTGACCCAACTTCTCATTTTAAAGGAGAAGAGAAGCTAATTTTAAGCTGGGCCAAACGCAACCTTAGGTTATGGGAGTCAGTGTGTGGTTTGATGCTGGTCTGCTTATAGGAATATTCAAATGTTGGGTTTTCTTTGTGGGTGGTATTAGCTTTCAAAGCTGTTTATTCAATATTGTAACCCAATCTAGGTTGCATGGACACTTCAGAATGGGTCCCGTGTTCGTGTCAGATGTATCAGACACTTAACCCTTGGACACCGGACCGGCATGCACCTGACACCCATCTGACACACAGTTGTTTTAAAATTTTGTTTTAAAACCCGAAATTTTGGCCGAAATACTTGAATTTCCGATTTTAGAACTTGGGGTACACAAAACAACATAGAATATCAATTATATAATTTTAGATGTATTTCCCAAAAATTTTGGGTGATTAGGAAATTTTATTTTCTATTATGGGCTGGTCTTTGAGTTAGCAAGATGAAGTGGTTTGACATTAAAAGCTTCCAAAATCCAACCCGATCTGATTGTTGATCTAGTAATTTGTGTTATAATTGGTGTTGCTTGAGTCATGAATATGACATTGTGATACATATTGTGTATAGGTTATATAAATCATATTTAGGAGATATACTTTAACCAACACGAGACCCCGATATTTATTAAATGTCTCGAAATTTCTGCAAATCTAAAATTCTAAATAAAAATTCTTAGGCCGACACGTCATCAATATCCGACATATAGAAGTTAGAACCTTGGATACACAAAATCGCTGCCTTGTCAAACTTGATTCCGAGTGGCTTGTCTGCGCCATGCTGGCTATGTTCCTCATCCACCTATTCCTGGAAACATGTAAGAGACAAAGAGGGGAACATCCAGAGTGGCATGATAGATGTTTGGGGAATGAGAGGGGGGGGGGGGGGGTAACTTTGAGTTTAAAATGGTTAAAGATGACTATTAAATCCATACCACCAACAATGTATGTAGCATTATAATATAGTTCGGTGGATAATAACTGATATGATCTTGCTTAGCAATTGGTTTAAACCGAGCAAAACAGTCTTTCTATTGGATCAACATTTGATGTGTATATAGCTAATAGTTAATGTTACATTATATATAAAAAGTAAGGTCACTGTATAAATACACATATGCTGCATACATATGTATGTCAATGTTCAAATACATCCAACTGTATATGTAGGAGATCTTCAATTGAACACTAGTGCTCACAAGCACTCCATGATGAGGACATTCCATGAATGATTTGAGTGTTCATCTTGATTTACTTAAACTAATATAGAGATGTGAGAGCAAGTTATTTGAATTTTGTTTGATGATTCATTAAACATTACAAATTGCTACGGCTGGGATATCTTTATTCTTTTAACTACCCGATGCAAGAGACAAATATCAAATGATTTGATTTTACATCTAGACTTTTTGAGGCATGTAGAGTACGATGGACAGTTTGGATCAGACATGAGATGTTTTGATTCGTGGAGTGCTCACTAGGCATTGTTCCCAGTTGGAAATCTCTATTTATATTTAGAGGCATCCGGGCAGGAACGATTCCTAAAAATATGCGTTGCAAGGACTCCAATCTGAACATGTCTAAACTAGTTTAGACATGTGCAGACCTCGTATTCGAGATTCATTTGCCCATGTTTGAGATTGTTTAAAAATTGCAAGGCTAAATTATCATCGAGTTTGGCAGGACATGATGCACGGACAAATGCATTTGAAATGATAGTTTGGATCAGACGGGATGTTTTGATTCGTGGAGTGCTCACTAGGCATTGTTCTCAGTTGGAAATCTCTATTTATATTTGGAGGCATCCAGGCAGGAACTATTCCCAAAATAAGCTTTTCATGGACTCCGTTCTGAACCATTCATCTTGATCAACATGTCTAAACTAGTTTAGGGGTGTGCTGACCTGGTATTCGAGATTCATTTGCTCATGTTTGAAATTATTTAAAAATTGCAAGGCTAAATTATCATCGAGTTTGGCAGGACATGATGCATGGACAAATGCATTTGAAATGACATGACATCATTTCTTTAGCCTAGTAGTCGTGTATTCAAGATGAACAGTTCAGTGTGGAGCATTCATGGTACAGTTCAAATTAGAAAGTTCTATTTTCCTAATTTAGCATAGGCAATAATAGGTCACATTTTTTTTTGACTGTGATTTCCTCTTTTTTGACTATGAACTTTTTGTTTGTATTTTAAAGATGAAATTTCAGTTTTGCTTTATTGTGTATGGATTTCTGGATATAACCCATCTGTCAATTGGTCGTGTGGTTCATTTGGTGTGCCTGAGTGATGGGAGAAACCTTATTGGCTATGTTGGTTTATTTATCATAAGTTCTACTAATTTTTAATTGGAATTTTTTTTTCTTTCAAAGTTTAAATCATTTATCATATACGAACACAGCTCCTGAACGTAGATCGCTCAATGAAAAAAAAGTTGAGAGTTTAGCTCATGGCTTGGAAAATAGTCTCTCTTCAACCACTGAAGTCCTATCTGACTATTGGGTTCACAGCTTTGATAGTTGCCACTTCTTCCAGTATAATCTTCAGAGCCATTCACCCACTTCATATATTTTATACAGTTTTCCATATGTTTTCTTCTTTAATTGCAAACAACAGTTATGAAGTGCTTACATTTTTCGTTCATTTTGTTTGTTTGTTTGTTTGTTTGTTTGTTTGTTTGTTTGTTTTTTCTCTGTTTTAACTTGGAGTCAATCTATTTATCGAATGGTTGTTCATTCTTCCCTATTGATTACATTTACAATTATAATTGTCAGGCATGACCTGTGTATGCTCAAGTGCACTTCATGTTCTCCTTTCCTAGATGAGTATAGCATCTGCAAAGGAGAGCTTCGTTCAGTAACTTGTATTAGTTGACCTTCCATATCTCTCGAGCGAAAGGTTTTTTTTCCTTCTACAGAATGAGTTAAGTTTTCCTTTTATGTATCTAAGGTCCACTAAGGAATCTATTTATGTGCCAAGATATTTGGTTGAAATATGTTGTAAAAAAAGTTGGTTTTTATAGATTTTAAAGAGGTGTATGGGTCGGTTCGTACAGAAACTATTGGGGGATTTTTAGAAAAAGTAGTCTTGTGAGTAAAAACTAAAAAGTCAAATTGAATGAGATTGAGGATATGAATAATATATACTTCAGTTTACTAGATGCAAAGTTGGATCCTAGCACCATAATCCCTACACTAAGGATCAACAAATGTCCTTGCTTTGCATTAGTTATGGAAGAAACTCAACGTATTCAAGATGAGATCCCATGGTATGTGTCATCACCTTATGGTTTTGAAGAACATAGGTAGGTTGAAATAAGTAACTAAAATCTAATAGGGTTGGAAATGGATATATCAAATGACTAGAGATGGCTACGGCTGAATGCAAAAAAAAAGAGGCTAGAGATCAGTAGGGTTGAAAATAGATACTTGAAATGCAACTTGAGCAAAATATGATGAGAGGAAACGAGCCTCATACTTATATGAGGTGATATCCTCATATAAAGTAGTTGTACACACATGATAAGATCAAAAATGGACGATCGGCACTGTTTACATGGATTTACATGTCATAAAATCTATGTCTATGAAAAATGAACTGGTTTGGATGCTTTTTTATCGTGTTTGAAGTGGTCACAAAATGAATGATTTTCAATAACATAACAATTGGCACCATGTTATGCATGGTTAGAATCCTCTGAACGAGATCCATTTTTATACACCGGTGTCTTACTACATAAGCAACGTGAACAGTGTGGATTGCCTATATAGAGTCCCACCGTGTGTGTACAACTATTGAATATGGAGGAAATTTCCTCCTAAAGCATGAGGTTTTCTTTCCTCTAAAAAAGATATTATGTCTTTTTTGTATTTATATGTAGAGGGTATACTGTATGTTTATGAGGAACGTTTGGGAGGCCAAGGGGTGAGAAAAAAAAGCTCGTACGAATTCAAAGCTGTCTACCTAAAATTGCTTACTCACTAGTCGACTTTTCTGTTATATAGGATTAGTCATTTGTCATGTCGGGGAGATTAAGGATGTTGTTCATCAAACCAAAGCATGAGGATGGCTGAAGTGGAGAACTGCTTCTAGGGTATTTTGTGACTGCAATATACCCAAGTAATTGTTGACAAAATTATACCAGATAGCTATCTGACAAGTCTTGTTTATGTATAAGACTGCTGGTTAATGAAAATATGTCCAGAATATGATAAGAGGTAAATTGGGGATGGGTTGGATGAGTGAAAAAAATCAAAATAAAACATGAGGATGTCAAATGATCAGATGCATAAAAAATTAGGTAGCTCCAAGTTTGATTCTAAATTGAAGTATGCATAAAAAATTAGGTAGCTCCAAGTTTGATTCTAAATTGAAGTAGAACATGTCTTTGTCCTTATTTTAAATATATAGGATTAGTACTTTTGTCATGGTACGGAGATTGAGGATGTTGTTCATGAAATTAAAGTAAGATGGATGGCTAAAGTGGAAAATTGCTCTGGAATACATGTACAATCAAGGTATCATCATGTTGTCGTTGAGAAAATTACATAAGATAGCTATATGACAATACTCACGTGTCAGATTGTTGATTTGGGCAGTTACATCAGGAAATAATATAAGATAGCTATAAATTTAGATAGCTCAGGGAAAAACTTTTGAAATTGTTTAGGCTTGTGCTGAGCAGATCAAGTATGAGTTAGGCAAGCTTGGAATAGTCTTAGAATCTTAGTTCATTCACCAAAGAGCAAGGTTTTAAATCTCGAATTTTGGACTTGTCTCGGCAAGGGATGTTTCGTCTCGAATCGGAGATAGAGGAGATCTCGGGGAAATGTGATAATCTCGGCTGTTCATTTCAGGCACTCAATAAACATAATTTTTTTTTAAAATAAAATATTATATGTTTTACATGTCATTTATCATATAAAATATTGTATTATGTAACTAATGACATGAATTAATTACGGGAAATATTCGCAGAATTTAACAACAATATAAAAGAAAATATAATATAAGTATATAACTAAATTGAATTTGTATTGATTAGAAAAAATGTTTTTGTTAATAGACTTACTTGACTTTGCATATACACAAACAATAGAGATAAAATCCTCACATTATTTTAGCTTAATGTCCTATATTGAAAGACTTATATGCAAAAAGTTTTAAAAAGGTTATATATTCACAATAACATTAGTGTGTCTATTTCGGCCGATATTTCAGCAATTTCGGCTGAAATCTATACATTTCGGTCCAAAACGATATTGAGTATAAATAAGTGATTTCGTATCGGCAAGCTAACCATAATGAAATTTCGGCCGAAATTTAAAACAGTGCCAAAGAGGACTAAGGGCAAACCCAAACTGACTTGGATAAAGGCAATCGGAAGGGCCACTGCAATTGTCAATTTGACATGGGAATTTCCCCTTGACAAAACCTAATGGAGAAAAACATGATCTTTGTTGACCCCAAAGATTTGGCACAAAAGATCTGTTGCTGCAATTGATCACACAAGGGAATTTGTCACTACATTAGGGAGTTTCATGGTCAACAGCTCGTCGATGCTTTGTCAATTAATCTGTGGAAATACTCATCATCATCTAATTTATTTTCATTTGCCAAAATGATATATTTATCAACCTCCTTGATTTATACTTCTACATGTTCCTCTGAGATTAATATTCTTACTTAAATTTGAAATACTGTTGAATCATTCCAATTTAAATTATCTTCTGTTCACATGTGGTACTTTCTGATTTTGTTGTTGCCTATTTGAAGATTTTCACTACTATTACCTAGTATTCTGGAGCATTGTTATATAGGTCCCACATCACTCATCCCCTGTGTCCACGCTCAAGCACACTCCTTCAATAACTCGCACCTCATCTGATTGTTTTTCTGCACAAGTGTCCTATGAGTAGGATTTTTTTATGTTTACTGTTGAAGTCTTCTATTTCTATATATATAAAATACTTGTTATTCTCGTTCTTCTTGTTCAATCAATTTCTCATTATCTTTGGTTGTTTAAAAGGATGGGCGCAAGATTCGAGTAGGCGATTGTGCTCTTTTTCAGGCTGGTGATGCACCACCGTTTATTGGGATCATAAGGTGGTTTTCGACAGGCAAGGAGGATTGTCTTAAATTGTGCGTAAATTGGCTTTATCGACCTGCTGACATTAAGCTTGCAAAAGGCATATTACTTGAAGCAACACCAAACGAAGTATTCTACTCATTCCACAAGGACGTGATAGCTGCTGCTTCATTGCTTCATCCTTGTAAAGTTGCATTTCTTCGTAAGGGTGTTGAACTTCCATCAGGAATATCATCTTTCATCTGCAATCGAGTTTACGACATTGAAAACAAGTGTTTATGGTGGTTAACAGATCAGGATTATATCAATGTAAGTATTGAGATGCTCTTGAGACTATATTTCTTTTTCTTTTAGGTGAGCCCAATAGCACTCTCATACTAATATCACATTAAGCTTAGCATAGGCCTTTGTAAAACCCAGTAAAAGTGTTATGGGAACTTACCAAAATGAGGCTGCCCTTTTCCCTAAAATATCTTCAGAGGTGAGTTTAGTTGTATGGGGAAGTGTTTTTGCCCCTTTGAAAAACTTCTGTCTGCTCTTTTCACTCACATCACTTTTTTGTTCACAATTACACCAATTTCAAAATACCAAATAGAGTGCAAGTGTCTGGAGTGTTATGTCATTACTGTGTGAGTTGAATGTTTATTATTAATTTTGCAGGAACGGCAAGAAGAAGTAGATAAATTACTGGACAAGACGCGACTGGAAATGCATGCAGCAGTGCAGTCAGGAGGCCGATCACCGAAACCATTGAATGGTCCGACATCAAGTCAGCAGTTAAAATCCAGTTGTGATAGTGTACAGAACAGTGGCACCTCTTCTTCACAGGCTAGCAAGGGGAAGAAGAGGGAGAGGAGCAGTGACCGAGGGACGGAGCCTATTAAGAGAGAACGTATTTCTAATAAGGCAAAGGATGTTGAATCTGCAAGTTCTAGACTTGACAACACGATAAAGTCTGAACTTGCAAAAATTACAGAGAAGGGAGCTCTAATAGCTTCAGAAGGATGCAAGAAGCTGGTTCAGTTAATGCAACTTGACAGGAATGAGAAGAAGGTAGATTTGGCTACTCGGATATTACTAGCTGATGTGATTGCTGGTACTGATAAAGTTGAATGCTTGAGTAGGATCGTTCAGTTAAGAGGCATACCCATCTTGGACGACTGGCTTCAGGGGGCTCATAAAGGGAAGACTGGTGATGGTAGTAGTCCCAAGGAAAATGACAAAGGCTCTGAGGATCTACTCTTTGCTCTGCTGGGAGCACTTGAGAAATTACCTGTAAATCTTAATGCTTTGCAAACTTGTAACATTGGTAAATCTGTGAATAATTTACGCAGCCATAAAAACCTTGAGATCCAGAAGAAAGCTAGGAGCCTTGTTGACATGTGGAAGAAACGTGTTGATGCTGAAATGGTAAAGTTTAATGATGCAAAGTCCGATGGGCCCACTAACCAGGCAACTATGAAAACCCTCATTTCTCAGCCTTCTGTGTATAATA
The DNA here is from genome assembly GCA_017893485.1 of Hemerocallis citrina. Classification (NCBI taxonomy): domain Eukaryota; kingdom Viridiplantae; phylum Streptophyta; class Magnoliopsida; order Asparagales; family Asphodelaceae; genus Hemerocallis; species Hemerocallis citrina. The sequence continues at coordinate 448,552,744 of CM030358.1, read as the reverse complement.
AACCTCAAGTTAATAATAAATTGGGACATGTCGAGGCTATTGTGAAGTCAACACCAGTGACATCTGGCCCGTCGAAAGTACCTTCATCTCCCATGCCTTCTTCTGTGGCTGTTAGCTTCAAAAATTCACCGGCAAAAGGAGTTGGTGGCAGTGGGAATTACTCGGAGTTGCCTCTTGCGACTGTCCAAGAGGAGAAGAGCAGCAATTCCAGCCAGTCTCAGAACAATAGCCAGTCTTGTTCTAGTGATCATGGAAAAACATTAGGTTCTTCATTGAAAGAAGATGCTAGAAGCTCACCTGCTGGATCATTAAGTGCTAGTAAAACCTCTGGAAGTTCTTCTCGCCATCGCAGGTTAAGTAATGGGCATGTAGGGAACAGTATAACTGGAGTTCAGAAAGATTCCAATCTGGGCAAGACCGTTAAAGGAACTAATCAGTCTGGCTTGTCATCTGAAAGCGCACACGATACACCACATGGTTCGGATCAGGGAAACATCCACAGATTGATTGTTAGAATTCCTGGTCGCAGCCCTGCACGAAGCACAAGTGGTGGTTCCCTTGAGGATCCTTCAACAACTGGAAGCAGGGCATCATCACCTTGCATTCCTGATCGATTTGATCTCCATAATGATCGGAAAGTAAAACTAAAAGACGATGCTTGTCGCTCTCATATTTCCACCGACGTGAAAGCAGAATCGTGGCAAAGCAATGTTGTCAAAGAAGGGATAATTGTGTCTGATGAAGGTAATGGATCGCCACCAGCTGATCTTGATGAAGAATCAGGTAAAGCAATGGATTCGTCACTGGGTAATGGGAAGGGTGTTTCTTCTGTAGTTAAAATCAAATTGAGGAATTCTCTGTTTGCTTTGATGGATAGCTGTTCCAAAGACTCTGAACCTAGTGCTTCTTTATCATCTGGGGACGATATTGGGATGAACTTACTTGCCAGTGTCGCGGCAGGAGAGTTGTCTAAGTCTGATTCACTTTCCCCATATGCACCTCCAGGAAGCTCTCCTAAAGAAGAAAAACCTTGTGCTTCTCCTAATGAGGTAAAGCCTAGATTTTTTTGTGAAGTTGGTGCGGCTCAAGGTCGTGGCCAATCTGTTGATGATGCAGATTCTGATTCTGAGAAACCATTGGCTGATGGTGAAAAATTAAATGAGATCAGCAAGGTAGAGGTGAAATCTGAAGACATAAAGGAGGAAGAACTGGAGAGTGATTTAGCCCATCGGTTGGCAATGGAGGAGAGGAAGCCCTCTGGTCGTAATCTTGAGAAGATTACCGAAGGCACGCCAAAATCATCTGACTTAGTTGGCAACTTAATGGGTGACAAGTTCAAAAATGATCCTCAGAATGTAGTTCTCAAGAATTCATCATTGTCTGCCCCTACAGGCAATGAAGAGCATAAACCTTCTGTTGAAGAAATTGAAGAAAATAATGCAGGGGCTGCTGATGGAATTTGCCGTGGTGATTCTACTCCTTCCACTTCTGATAAGATTCCCTGTTTAGAAACTGATGATGCATCCAAGAGCAAAAGTTATGATAAATCGAAGGAAAATCACTTGGATCCTTGTGAAAGTAAACTAGAGAAACTGGCAGCTTCTGCACCTAGTAGCAATGATCAGCAGTCTGGATCAACCAGTAACAGGGTTGACAAGATTTTGGAAAGAAGGGAGGGTCTCGAGAATCATCTTGTATCTTCAGTCCCAGAAGCGGAGAAATGTTCAAAGTCTGATCTGGATAGAAGAGAGGAATTCACATCTTCTGAACAGGATATAGTCGGGTCTAAGCTTGATTTTGATCTAAATGAGGGCTTTTCTGGTGATGATGGGAACCAGCACCAAATCGAGCCGACAGTTTCCTCGGTTGCTCCCCTTTGTTCACCTCCAATTCATTTACCCCCCTTGCCTTCCTTTGCATCCGGGCTTACTCCAAATGCCTCACCTGCCCCGATCACTATTGCTGCTCCTAACAAAGGGCCTTTTTTGCCGCCTGAAAACTTATTGAAGACTAAAGGGGAGCCTTTTGGGTGGAAAGGATCAGCTGCTACCAGTGCATTTCGCCCAGCAGAACCCCGGAAAGTTCTGGAAATGCCACCGCTGAATACTTCTGATGCTCACTCATCTGATACTACCGCTTCAAAGCAGGGTCGCCCTCCATTAGAAATTGACCTAAATGTGGCAGATGAGACGGTTCTTGAAGACATGGCATCTTCTCCGGGTTCTCCTCATACCACTGGATCGGTGTCAGGGGTGGTTGGCAGCAACCATGATGCACCGACACGAAGTGCTGGAGGATTAGACCTTGACTTAAATAAAGTCGATGAAGGTACAGATACTGGGCAGTTCTTGGGTAGCAGTAGTTGTAAAAAACCATTCTCTGGAGGACTGCATAATGGGGATATTAATTTGTTTAGGGGCTTTGATCTCAACAATGGACCAGGTATTGATGAAATTGTCGAGGTAGAGCCTCTCCCAAAAAGTCAACATGTGAAGAACTCTAATAGTAGCATGCCCTTCCTACCTCCCGTTGCTGGCCTAAGAATGGGAAATAGTGCTGAAATAGGAAACATATCGTCGTGGTATTCTCATGGCAATTCCTATGGGGCGGTTCCATTTCCATCTTTTTTGCCTGAACGAGGAGCACAGCACCCTTATCCAATTGTAGCAGCTCCAGGAGCGCGGAGGATTTTGGGTTCAGCAGGTGGATCCATTAGTGGTGATGTGTACAGAGGCCCTGTTCTTTCATCGGCCCCAGCAATGGCATTTTCCCCGGCTGCACCATTTCCTTATGCTGGCTTCCCTTTCGGATCTAATTTCCCTCTCCCCTTGAGCTCCTACTCAGGCGGACCTACAACCTATGTTGACTCTTCTCAGCTTGTACAACCTGGAAATGCCGTTTCTTCTCATTATGTGAGACCGTATATTCTTAGCCTTCCAGAGGGAAGCATGAATGCTGGGTCTGAAAGCATTCGGAAGTGGGGTGGGCAAGGCCTCGATCTGAATGCAGGTCCTGGTAGTATGGATGTAGCAGATGTAAAAGATGGTAGGTTACTTTCGGCATCAAGACAGCTCTCTCTTCCTAGTTCCCAGATGTTTGGAGAGGAGCAAGCGAGGATGTATCAGGTATCCGGTGGTGGTGGCGTGAAGAGGAAAGAGCGAGAAGGCAGTGGTTCATGGGACGAGAGACTTTACAGGCAACCGTCATGGCAGTAGGATGACAACTGAATGATGCTGATACATTTCTTCTATGATCCGTGTGTTGGGTGAGTTAACTTCTTACCTTTACTATCTAGCTAAAGAGAGACTGCATGAGATTTTTGTCTATTTTTTGCCAATTTGAAAGTTGATAATTATTATATAGGGGACAAATAAGTTTCGTAGTTGCTAAAGCTAGCACTCATAATAGTAAACATGTGCATTTCACATTCTAAAAAGATCGTATCTAGAAAATATTAATGATATTGTATGTAGCACTATGGTGCATATTTATTAATTTTAATATAATTGTGTTTTTAAAATGAAGTTCTTGCTTGCAGGTTGTTGGGAGTAGTCACCTCTATCATGCATATGATGTCCCATAAGTTATACGGAAAAGGTTGTTATCCTGGGTTTTTACCTTAAGGGTGATGTGGAACTCAGGAGGAAATTTCTTCACTGTAATTCTTGTAAATGATGAGATATGATTATGCTCCCCCGTGAAAGTTTTCATGTAACTCTTGTAAATGTGGAGGTGAATCATGCAAAGAAGTTTTCGTGTGTAGATATTAAGTGTCAACTTGTCGATACTTGCATATCGAGGGCCCAATTGGCTCGGAAGTTGCCTTCTTTTCATAATACAACTGCTTCCATTGAGATCCTGATCTGTACTTCTTGTTTTGAGTTTTGATTGCTGACCCAAATTTCTCTAATGCTGTTGATTCACCTCATATCCTCGGGATTGTTCACTATATTCTCATCCATTTGGAGTTATAATTTTTTACCATTAATTCAGGTTTTTAGGCTATTTGTAAAAGCCTTCTTGCTCTATGTGACTATTGAATATTACACCTGTTTTTATCTACCTCTAATTGATATACTATCTCCATCAACCTATTTTTAGCTTGACAGTTGGAACTAGGAAGCTCTAACATTACTAACTTTAGCTTCTTAGAGCATCCACAGTTTGTTATATTTGTCAATATCTCACTTTTTGAGAAATGAGATGTTGCAGTCATTTGCTATTTTATTTGCTATTTTGTCATTTTATGGCAAAATAGCTACAGTGTGTTCTCATTTATGAGAAATGAATTTGGCATTCTCAAATTATAAGAGACGATACAAGTTATTTTGTCTCAATTATATATATATATTTTTAATCACGTCGGACGATACAATATGTATCGTCCCAATTTTTTTATATATATATTATTATTGATCGGACGGTACTGATTCGTCGAAAAAGAACAAAAAAAAACAAAAAAAGGGAAAAAAGCTCGGACGAGACATGTTGTCTCGTCTCAAGTAAAAAGGCTTGGGATGGGACAACATGTCCCGGCCATAAAAAGGGGGCATTTAGATTAGGGTTTAAACATAGTTTAGTTAGTTAATTATTATGTTTAGGTTATATTTTATTATATAATTTATTTAATTAAACTATTTTAATCTCTAATCATCCAATTAATTAACCGTAAATAATAATAAAAAATCAAACGAAACAACATGTCTCGTCCGTCTCAAATTTTAGCAAAAATAGCAAAAAACAATTGCAGACGATTTCGCTAAATACTAGTACTGTAATTGCTATTTTGACAAATATAAAAAACACACTGTGGATGCTCTTGCTATCGAACACATGATTACAATTCCCTCATACAAAATAGTACTACAATCACTCTCCTTCAAAAAGTCCTAATCATATGACTCATTCCTCTTCATTAAAGTAGTTCAGAAAATGATATCTGTGGTTGTAGTGTGTTTGTCCTCTTCTTGAGATGTGAAGCTTAGAATGGGACTGGTCTGCCATGACTACGTGAGCATTGTATCATGTGATGTGTGATGTGATTGATGCCTTTTGAGTTGGGGGCCTTGGGGCTGATTTGTTCGAATTATTTTCGTACTGACCCTCTTTTCGAAATAATTACCAAAGTGGTTCATTTTTAAACAAGTCAGTATAAAATGCGATTGAGAATAAGAGTAATTATTATTTTAATATTGTAGGCGGAGGGAGGAAGAGATTAGGGGGACATTTGGGATCCCAAAATTTTTATAAAACTCTCTAATATAGATTAAAATTTTTATTTGGCCTTCCAGTTAAAAAAATTTTGGGACCCCCAAGTCTAATACACCTCTTATTAAAGGCTCAAAATAGTGGTATGAGCTTTGGGCTAAAAATTAACAGTGATACTTTATTTAATCTATGTAATCATTGGATAATATTTTGAATAAGAAACTAGTGTGTACACAAGTTACAAGTATATTTATTCATTTGAGTCGTATCTCTTAGCCTCTAGTATTATAACAGTATAAATAGTGTAGTATGATTATTGATTAGTATTACTCTTACCAAATTTAGAGTACAACTATACAAGTGCGAAAAAATACATGATACTACAAATATAAATTCGAATATTTACTTTGATTATAATTTTATTTTGATCCAATTACTTTTAAGTCTTCAAAACATAAGTAAAGTAAGAGATTTTCGGTTACAATTATGTCGATGCCGGAAGAAAAAAAATTGGGACCTCCATTTTGATTTGCCTGGCTCCACCACTGATATTGTTGTTATCAATATCGGCACCTGTAAAATAAAAACAAAAATAGATGACATTATTGGAATTAACGGAATAGGTATATTTCACATTCAATTAAAAACTATCTGACTTAAAAAAAAAATTGTAAGTATGAAAATTTCTTATAACTGATGCCGCTATCCCCAATAAAGGCAACCTTAAGCGGATGTCACAATTGGCAATAACAGCACCAGTATAATAATGCGTTCATATAAATAGTTTCTCCCTCTTCTCATTTCTCTTTCACTTTATCTTTTCTCTCGCAACTCTCGGATAGGGCTGTAAAATGAACAGGAAGGTACGTCGTCCGTCCGAGTCCGGCTCGAAAAATGGCCCGACTGTGGACCGCCCGAACTGTTATATGAACCGAACTTGAACAAATTATTAGGTCTGATGCTTTACCATGTCTGGTCCGTCTGAACAAGCATAGTTTTCTTCTTTTATAATGAACCGAGGCCGGACTATAAAAATTTTGTCCGACTTGGACCGAGCCGGACATAAGTCCGCCCGAGCTTGAACATCTGGCTGTCCGGTCCCGTCTGGTCCGATTTACAGCCCTACTCCCGAACCCAAAACCTTAAAACCTTATGCACAAATGTGACTTCTATTTACTCTCAAACATCATCTCTCCCACATCCCTCCTCTCCTCCCACTCTGAAATTCAACTGCCCCAATCTGAAAAATCTCCTACATTGACTCCGATCATCTCATTCATCATCCACAATGCATTTTCTGCGGTCCAACTTACAGTTTAATTTGAAGGTATTCGTATAACCATATGTTGTGTAGTTTGCATATGTTATGCTTGTGAGTAGTTAATGAATAGAATATTTGTCCCTTTATGTATATGTATGGATTACGATATACATGTTTGGTTATATTTTGGGGGTGAAATAATTCTAGATCTGAAGATAGGATATTGCTATAGCGATGTTGAACTGGTAATTATTTGGGCGCCCCTTAACTTTATATACTCACAACTAATAGATAAAATATTTGAAGTTACTAACTGAGATCGACGTAAATGGAGTCTCAAAATTAAATTCCGTTATGTTGTCAAAATGAGGAGGACAATATTTCATGGCGACGCCTGAAGATAATGATAATGCACTAGGTCCATGATTGTTATGACACTTGACCCAAATTGTAGTTGGACTGCATTGGAGTTATATATTGAGCAAATTAAGCTTCCTAATGCTCTGCCACTTGTTATTCCTAGTCCATTCCCTGGGATGAGTTCCAAACCAGCTATGGAATCACATGCAAGAATGCTCCATCCACAAGAAAACACGAGCACAATTCCAACACAACCAATTACCATAGAATATGAGTCGGTACACCCTTACACCTTCATACGAGATATTGTCAACAACGAAAACGTTATGCAATACTTCGATAACGCTATTGTTAATAATGAATTATTAAAAGAGGAAGAAGATGATGATTACTAGGAAGATGATGAGGAGGAGGAAGAGGACGACGAATGAGAATATCGGGTTAATGATGTTAACATTAATGTTAGTGTTAACGATGTGGTTCTCTTGATTTGATCCATGAGGGCAGTTGTATATGAGGTTGAATCAGTTGACTGGGTTAGCAATGTGACCGTTCATGAACATCCACAGTCTTCCGTTAGCTCATCGAACACAAATGAACTCTATATCCGCCAAAGGTTTCCAACTAAAGATAGTATCCAACATCAAATGAAGATGTACTTGTTGGAAAATAATCTATGTGGGCTCACATATGTGACTAAATGTATAATTGCTATTCTAAAGTCTAACCCAAATTAAAGTGATCTAATCAAGATTAAGTAATGGGTTTAAAGCATATAATTTAAAGTGTGATATAACACGTGCAGAGACCGTAAAGTAAATTTCTTATTTTGTGATGGGCAAAATTGGAAATCAATAATTATCAATTAGGATTATGGTCTCCTATATATACGCATCTTCTTATTCCATCTGTCATCCCATCAACAGAAGAATAGAGAAAATATCTCTCATAGAAGTGCGTATCATATAGGAAGATCCAAACCCTCTGCGCAATCTCCATCAACGGCTTCAGGTTAGTGCTTCCGCTTTTAATATTCTCCTTCTTTTGATTTAGCAAAGATCTATAGTTTAATGATTTAGGATTTTATATTAAAGCACTTTTGCAACATGATTAAGATCTAGATTCATAGAAACATGTTTTAGGTTGTTATTAATATTTTATGCATGTTCTTAAGTGTAAATAAAATTCCAACAATTGGTATCAGAGCCATCTTTGCTGAATTAATTGAAGAAATTTAGGGTTTCTTGTTTAAAGAAATTTAGGGTTTCTTTTGATCTTAGTTTTTCTTGGTATTTGATCTTCCTGTTTAAGAAATTCAATTAATGTTTTTAATTGTGGAAGTAATTGGATCAATTCAGATCTGGATTAAAATATATAAAACCACATCGAATCATAACTTACGGTTTTGATATATATATATATATATATATATATATATATATATATATATATCAAAACCGTAAGTTATGATTCGATGTGGTTTTGGGTTTTGATAAGGGTTTTTTTTTTAATATGAATCAATCAGATATGAATAATTAAGGGGCTAATTAATGGATTGATAATCAGATTTGATAATCTTAAAAAAAAAAAAAAATGTCAGCATTGGCTGATAATGGTTTGGATTTTTTGGTTTAAGATATGGATAATAAAATGGTTATGGGATGGGTGGGGGCCCACATGCTCCATGGTGTAAGGGTAGTATGGGGCCCACGACAGATGGAATTCAGAAACAACATAAGTGCTGTTGGAGTTTCGGTTGACTTGGTCAACATGGTGAGGTGGCATTCTAGTGGGGCCCACCGTGAATAAAGCAATTGTGTATGCTCCGGCTAAAAAAAAAAAGGTTAAACCGTAAGCATTGCTCCTTGCTCATCTTGTAATGGCTTCAAGATATACATAATTATGGTTAGATAATTATTGTTTATATATATAGAATGGGGTTATTAATATAGATTTGCCTATAAAGTTTTCTATGGGGCTTTTCTATGGATTTCTGTGCTTGGATGGGGCCCACGGAATAAAGGCTGCAAGTCTGAATCTTACGGTTTTATGGTTTTGTATTTCAAATATGGCTTAAGATCTTACGGTTTTGTATCCAAGAAGTTGATATACATAATTTAAATATCACATATGGCTTAAGGTACGGTTTTTTAAAGATACAACTTTTTAAGATACGGTTTTTTTTAAAGAATCATTAGTTATGTACTTTTGTTATCATTAACTTATATTGAATTCAGTTTGAGAACTTCTGATATCTACTGACGTCTTTAAGAACTTTTGTACTCAGTTTCTTTAAAAAAAAAAAATTGTACTTCTGTATGACAGACTTTTTAAAGTTTTTTTTAAGATACAACTTTAAAAAAAAACCCTTCTAAAGAATCATTAGTTCTGTACTTCTGTACTCAGTTTCTTTTGATCTGCTGGTTTAGAGGGGTGACGTCAACATGACGTCACCAATGGGGGCCCCACCCGGGTAATGAAGAAAGACAGAGTACTGCTCTGTTCTCTTTCGGATGACGTGGCGCATGGCCCACGTACGGGTTGTGTTTGACCGGAGTTAAGAAAACATACAGCTTCATTTATGTTAATGATAGATTATATGGTGTTCATGTATGACAACGGCTTCATTTTCCAGAAAAGAATGATATTTATCAGTATAGATTCATTAATTTTCTATTCATTAATTTGTGTTGATGAAAATTAAATTTCTGTTACTAAAGATATTTGTCCTATAATCGGATAAATAAAATTCAGTTAGATATTATTTTGATATTATCAAAACAGTAGATAGATATGGTTCAGTAATGGTTTTGCTATTATTTCAGATAAATATACATCACATTTTCTGTTATAGTTTTGTCATCACTTTAAATTGATATTATCTATCTAAAATAAAGTAAAATTGTAAAGTTAAGGTTAAGAAAATTTTTGGGAAACAATTAAATTCAAATTTTGGTTTTGGTTTTTCTTATGAATGTCTAATATTTTGAATAGTTTAATTGAATCAAAATGTTGCCAAAGTGACCTCTTTTGTGTAGATTAATTTATTTAAAATATCAAGATGATTGTGTGTTTGTAATTCATGCGTTTATTAACTGACCCAAAGGTAAGTTGATATTTAGCCGAATTTCATACATATCTGTGGTAATAAATTTGTGACAATTATAAGTGTTGCCGCTAAATTTGGTGTGGGGGCAAACAGATAGAACTTGTGGATTCTTGGGGAAACTGAATAGGAAAACCTGCGTACCTGTTCCGTCGGGCCTCGTTCGTCGTTCCTGCCGTGCACCTGCAAAAAGTGCGAGACACCGGGGGGGATCCCGGCGACGCACCCTCCGACGCTCAAGTCAGTAATCGAAGAGATTATGAAGGAGCGTAAAAACTGGTGAAGAGTTGATTACCTCTTAATGGAGATGGGTGAAGGGTATTTATAGGCGTCTTAGGGAATGGTTTTAGGAATGTAATCCCCGTGATTAGATAAGGAATATTCCTCGTAGTCAGATAAGGTATGTAATCTGATAAGGTATATTCCCTGTAATCAGTTAAGGAATTTTAATCCCCAAATCCCAGTGAAAAGGTAGATGTCCATCAGGGTCGTTGATCGTGTTTAATCAGGAATCCTGACTCTGCCTTGTTGGATTGGGAGCGCAGCGGGTTGAGATCCGCGCCCTCTTGTTGGCGGATCCATTCGCGGATCATTGGGCCCTAGGAGGGCAGATCCAATACCCGTTTTGGTCCTCTTGTGGGCGAAATTACCGTTTTACCCTCAGGTCTCAAGATTCGTGCCTGATTTGGACGGTTCCGATTAAATCCCATTTTTAGCCATATCACGAGCCCCCCACTCCTAAAGGCTGAGCTTGATCGGCCTTTGAGGAGTAGTCTAGCTGTTTTTTAATGGCTGGTAGAGTTGTATCGGAGCCCAAATGGAAGGTTTTGAATCTTGAAGGAGGTAGTTTGGTGATTTTTCAAGCGGATTGAACTCTGAGTCGCTCCTGAGCTCTTATGGTCGTGTGGTGTTCTGGCAGGGATATCCTATTAACTCCGCAAAGTGTCAATTCGTCATTCGGTGGTCTTGTATACTTGGAGCACGCTTTAGACCCCCCTAGAGTTCGCTAGCGAAGGGGCCGAGGTCCATATGCGGTTCGGCGAGCTCTTCCAGAGAGGGAAGCGAGTTCGGCAGGACTGCGGGCGTCAGGAGCGAGTTCGGCGATCCGCCGGTCTTGTTTTTCCCCTATAAGAGGGTCGGTGCCACGAACGCTCGGCAGGGGTGCCGAACCTGTTTTTCCCCTATAAGAGGGTCGGTGCCACGAACGCTCGGCAGCGGTGCCGAACCTGTTTTTTTCCATATAACAGGGTCGGTGCCACGAACGCTCGGCAGCGGTGCCGAACCGGTTTTTCCCTTATAAGAGGGTCGGTGCCACGAACGCTCGGCAGCGGTGCCGAACCTGTTTTTTCCATATAACAGGGTCGGTGCCACGAACGCTCGGCAGGGGTGCCGAACCTGTTTTTCCCCTATAAGAGGGTCGGTGCCACGAACGCTCGGCAGCGGTGCCGAACCTGTTTTTTTCCATATAACAGGGTCGGTGTCACGAATGCTCGGCAGTGGGTGCCGAGCGTGAGTTTTTCCCTATAACAGGGTCGGCGTCACGAATGTTCGGCAGTGGGTGCCGAGCGTGACTTTTTCCCCTATAACAGGGTCGGTGTCATGAATGCTCGGCAGTGGGTGCCGAGCGTGACTTTTTCCCCTATAACAGGGTCGGTGTCACGAATGCTCGGCAGTGGGTGCCGAGCGTGACTTTTTCCCCTATAACAGGGTCGGTGTCATGAATGCTCGGCAGTGGGTGCCGAACCTGTTTTTTCATATAACAGGGTCGGCGTCACGAATGTTCGGCAGTGGGTGCCGAGCGTGACTTTTTCCCCTATAACAGGGTCGGTGTCACGAATGCTCGGCAGTGGGTGCCGAGCGTGACTTTTTCCCCTATAAGAGGGTCGGTGTCACGAATGCTCGGCAGTGGGTGCCGAGCGTGACTTTTTCCCCTATAACAGGGTCGGTGTCACGAATGCTCGGCAGTGGGTGCCGAGCGTGACTTTTTCCCCTATAAGAGGGTCGGTGTCACGAATGCTCGGCAGTGGGTGCCGAGCGTGACTTTTTTCCCCTATAACAGGGTCGGCGTCACGAATGCTCGGCAGTGGGTGCCGAGCGTGACTTTTTCCCCTATAACAGGGTCGGTGTCACGAATGCTCGGCAGTGGGTGCCGAGCGTGACTTTTTCCCCTATAACAGGGTCGGTGTCACGAATGCTCGGCAGTGGGTGCCGAGCGTGACTTTTTTCCCCTATAACAGGGTCGGCGTCACGAATGCTCGGCAGTGGGTGCCGAGCGTGACTTTTTCCCCTATAACAGGGTCGGTGTCACGAATGCTCGGCAGTGGGTGCCGAGCGTGACTTTTTCCCCTATAACAGGGTCGGTGTCACGAATGCTCGGCAGTGGGTGCCGAGCGTGACTTTTTCCCCTATAAGAGGGTCGGTGTCACGAATGCTCGGCAGTGGGTGCCGAGCGTGACTTTTTCCCCTATAACAGGGTCGGTGTCACGAATGCTCGGCAGTGGGTGCCGAGCGTGACTTTTTCCCCTATAACAGGGTCGGTGTCACGAATGCTCGGCAGTGGGTGCCGAGCGTGACTTTTTCCCCTATAACAGGGTCGGTGTCACGAATGCTCGGCAGAGGGTGCCGAGCGTGACTTTTTCCCCTATAACAGGGTCGGTGTCACGAATGCTCGGCAGAGGGTGCCGAGCGTGCAGACTTGTCGTTTATGTGAGTTTGTCTCTTCTGTGCGCCATTTGAACGTCTGACAATTCTGACAATTCTGACAACCCTGACAGATGGGACGCCCATTAAATGCTGTGACCTCTGGGATTCCATCAGATGGGATAGCATTAAATGCATCTCATGATTCGCTGCGGTTAACGAGGTGACGATTGGGATCGCTCCGCCGCTTGGTTTAGATGGGCCGGTCGTACAAGCCCATTAGCCTCGTGGGGCGTGCCCCTCTTCTATAAATCCTCAACCCCCCCCTCATTTCTCACTTCTCCTCTCATTTGCTCAGGCGTTCTTTAGTGTCTCAGACGAGTTTCTCCGGCACCGGCGTTTGTCTCAGGCGAGGTTTTTCGGCTCTCCTTCCTTTCAAGGTAAATTTATAAGTTATGTCTGTAGCTTCTGTCTCAGATGAAGTCTCTTGGTCCGAGCCCTCCCTTCAAGGCGCCGAGGCCTCGTCTCCGAACCCGCCCAAGGGGAAGGTGTTCGGGAAGGATTCCATCGTCGAGGAGCCGAAGAGGATGGGGGAGTTCGGACAGCTACCGGGTCCGTTGACGGGTCTGCATAGGGTCAGGGAGCTCCCGAAGGACCAGGCCGAGCGGATTGTCCATGGGAGGGAGAGGACCTTCGAGGAGAATGAGGCGAGGGAGACGACGGAGGCGGATGATGCAGCGTCGATCCTTCGCGAGGAGGAGTTGGTGGCGATCCGGGATGCTTTTTTCATCCCGGAGGAGTACGAAATCATGTTGCCGGGCCCCGGAGTTAGGGCCAATTCGCCGCTGCCAGTGACCATGTGTTGCTGGCCGGTGGACGCCTTTATCGCCGGCGCCCGGCTACCTCTCCACGCGTTCGCAATTACCGTGGTGAGCTGGTATGGGGTCTGCCCTATCCAGCTCATGCCGAACGCGTGGCGAGTGATTAATGGCTTCGTCCTTCATTGCCAGGCCGCGGGGATCGAACCGCAGCTGAACGTGCTTCGGACGATATACCGGCTCCACCAAGGGAACAAGTCGGAGTACCGGTATTATCTGACTCCGAGGCACGGCGGCAGGCTCGTGGTTTGCCCAGACTCCATCAAGCATTGGCGAGAGAAGTGGGTCGTCGTGCGGAGTCGAGAGGCCTGGCCGATCCCCACCAATTGGGCAGAGGGGGTGACCAAGAGGGCGACGGCGCTGCCGAGACTCTCAGTAGAAGAGGAAGCGGCGGTTCGGACCCTTCTCGACCGGCCGAAGTACGACTGGAAAGATTTGACGGAAGACGTTCTTTACAGGGGAGGGCTCGGCCGCGTAGATCCTAGTACGCGGCTTTTCGCCAAGTTTTTTTTTTGTACTTGTTGTCCTGTTCTTCTTTTGTGCTAATCATCATTTTTTTTTAATTGATGTAGAATCTATGGACTACGAAGCGGTGTTGGCGCTCCGGGCTGGGCTCGCCAGTAAGGCGCCGAGGAAGCGGAAGAGGGTTGCGTCGAAGCTGCCCTCGACTTCGAAGGTGCCGAGGATTGCGGCACCTGACCAGGCGGTGGAGGTTGTTGACGAACCGGTCGTCACCGTGGCGGGGCCTTCGGCTACTGCTCCTGAGGGGGATTTCCCCATCGCTGCCGCGCTCGCCATGCCGACCCCGCCGCTAACCGTAGCAGGCGAGGAGCTCCTGACGGAGGAGCACAAGCGGATCCACATTCCGGACTGGCAGGTCCGGAGGCACGATGGGTTCCTCGGGAACTCGTTGGCGAGTATGCAGGCTGTCAAGCATCTCGCCACTCCGAAGGACCGCGCCGCCATGGACGCGGGGCGGCAGGGCGACGACGTGATCGAGATCGCTCGTTCGGCGGTATCGGTAAGTCCCGAGTTCCCTTCATTCATTTCATCTTGAATCACAAAAAATTTTTTCTAACTCTCTGAGTTCTTCTTCTTCCCCTTGCAGATCGTCGTCCACTTCGGCCACCTCACCGAACGGCTGACCGCCCTCGAGAAGGAGCTGAAGCAGGAGTCCGACCAGGCTCGGAACGAGAAGGCTCGGATGTCGAACCAGCTCGACAAGCTCCGAGTCGAGCATGAAGGCCGGTCTGCGAGGATTCAGCACCTCGAGGCCGAAGTGAAGAGGCTGGAGGACGAGCTGCGTCGGGAGAAGGAGGGGTCGGCCAATCAGGTGGCCGAGGCCGAGGCGAAGCAGGCGGCGGCTGTGAAGGAGGTGGAGGACGCCACCTTGAAGAAGGCCCAGGGGTACCTCGCGCAGAACATGGCGAAAGCCTTCGCCACTGCCCTCGACCGGGTGCGAGAGGCGTACCCCGGGGTGGACGTCTCGGGATGGCGACTCTTCCCCAGACACGTCGAGGGCTTCGACCCCGAGTCCGAAGGGGAAGAGGAGGAGGAGGAGGAGGACGGCGCTGAGGCCGATGCCGGGGTTACTGCCGAGGTCCCGAGCGTCACGGCCACTCCACTGGCGGCGGCGTCTCCTTCGGCGAAGTCGACCCCTACTCCGCCTCGTCGCCCGGGGAAAGAGGTCGAGCACTGATCCGCCTCTCCTTTTATTGTTTTTGGCTGTTTCTGCTTTTCTTTTTTTTTTTTTACCGAACTTTGTAATGCCTAATAGCGGACTGGCCACCGCTTCTTTTGACGTAAATGAAATCAAAATTTTTTGCAAGTGTTGGTGTTCGGAAATTTCTGTTTTATGCCCCCTTTTTTGCCGAACTGTCAGACTTTGTTTTTAGAGATGAAAATTTTTCCAAGTGTGGTGCTTCGGCCACGCTCAACGTTTTCGCTGATTGCTACGATTTCTTTGCAGCTTATGGTGATCCCCCAAGGCGTCGAGCTTTCCTACCCGGACGAGGAGGTTAAAGCCGAAGCCGGCCTAGGGGCGACGAGGCTGTGTCTGGCTAGGTGTAGGGAGAAACTTTATGACGTCGAGCTCGGATTGCGCCGAGCCGAGAGCGAGAGGAAGCATCTCCAGCTCGTCCTTGGCCGGCGTGATATCGAGATTCGTCGTTTGGAAAGCCGAATCGCCGAGCTCATACCCGAAGGTGAACACTTGCCCACTGATTTCAGTAATGAGATTCGTGTTCAGTGCATTCGTCATAATTTGTCCAAAATAACAGCGGAGAAGGACGAGTTGCTTTCCGAGATACAGCATCTGCAGTCTGTAGAGGCGAAGCTCCGGAGTGAGGGCGAGGGGCTAACGGCCGAGGTGGCCAGGTTGACGACTGAACGAGTCGAGTTGACTGCTGAAGTCGAAGCGCTCAAGAGGGCGACGGTGGATAAAAGCATCGAAGTCACCCACCTTCGGCGCCTCGTCGCTAGTCGATCTGGAGTGCCGGACTCTGCGATACCCCCACGTTTTGAAGTCGACGTTAAAGACGACTCGTTGCGGGACAGGATCTCAGAGTTGGAGGCGGAAGTGGCTCGTCTGAAGCCACATTCAGGGCCGATCAACGTTCGAAGCACGTCATGCACTCGTGCTGAGAGTGAGCGGGGCATTACTTTCTATGAGATGGCGACCCGTCAGCGGATCGGCCAACCAAGCCCGGGGGACGCGCAGAGCTCGGTGGCAATCTCCTCGAGCGGGGCGTCTGTTGGCGTAGCTACCAGGAGCGGTGCCGAGGATACGTCCCAGTTTGCCGGCTTGGGGTCGCGCTCCGGGGACAAGCGTCGTCACTCTCGAGTGTCCCTGAAGCGGAATGCTCCAGCTCCGAAGAAGCGCTGAAGTGGTCGGTTCCGCGCGTTCTTCGCTCTCTCTCTCTTTTTTTTTTCTAAGTGTGACGAGTCGGTATTGTAAATACCCTTGTTGAGTCGTGCTCCTGTTTGTGTTTGCCTTTGTATCACATCTGTTTCATTAATAAATGCGTTATTGCCGAACTTGCGCGTTTCATTGCTGTGAATGTTGTTTGTCATGGGGTAACTTCTGAACTGTCGAACTCCGAATGATCATGAGTGGAGTTGCGAAGTAATGTCGAGCCGAGTTGTACACTTGCTTGATTAGGTTAACGTCGTCGGAGCGTTTTTTTAGGACGGTGTGCTGTCCCTAGCTCGTTTGGCGGACTCCGGAACCATTGTGGGTTTAAGGGGTGTAGGAGCAATATCGAATGGCGAGCTACCCCTAGCTCGCTTAGGAGCGAGCTTGCGGAGTATGGTCGAACCAAGTGTTGGACTCCGTACCATTCAACGGCTGTGGGAGCATTTTCGAATGGCGAGCTACTTCTAGCTCGCTTAGGAGCGAGCTCGTGAAGTAGAATCGAGCCAAGTGTTGGACTCCGGAACCATTGTCAGTTTAAAGGGTGTAGGAGCAATTTCGAATGGCGATCTACTCCTAGCTCGCTTAGGAGCGAGCTTGCGGAGTAGGGTCGAACCAAGTGTTGGACTCCGTACCATCCAACGGCTGTGGGAGCATTTTCGAATGGCGAGCTACTTCTAGCTCGCTTAGGAGCGAGCTCGTGAAGTAGGATCGAGCCAAGTGTTGGACTCCGGAACCATTGTCAGTTTAAAGGGTGTAGGAGCAATTTCGAATGGCGATCTACTCCTAGCTCGCTTAGGAGCGAGCTTGCGGAGTAGGGTCGAACCAAGTGTTGGACTCCGTACCATCCAACGGCTGTGGGAGCATTTTCGAATGGCGAGCTACTTCTAGCTCGCTTAGGAGCGAGCTCGTGAAGTAGGATCGAGCCAAGTGTTGGACTCCGGAACCATTGTCAGTTTAAAGGGTGTAGGAGCAATTTCGAATGGCGAGCTACTCCTAGCTCGCTTAGGAGCGAGCTTGCGGAGTAGGGTCGAACCAAGTGTTGGACTCCGTACCATCCAACGGCTGTGGGAGCATTTTCGAATGGCGAGCTACTTCTAGCTCGCTTAGGAGCGAGCTCGTGAAGTAGAATCGAGCCAAGTGTTGGACTCCGGAACCATTGTCAGTTTAAAGGGTGTAGGAGCAATTTCGAATGGCGAGCTACTCCTAGCTCGCTTAGGAGCGAGCTTGCGGAGTAGGGTCGAACCAAGTGTTGGACTCCGTACCATCCAACGGCTGTGGGAGCATTTTCGAATGGCGAGCTACTTCTAGCTCGCTTAGGAGCGAGCTCGTGAAGTAGAATCGAGCCAAGTGTTGGACTCCGGAACCATTGTCAGTTTAAGGGGTGTACGCAGAGGGATGTAATAGTAGTGAAAACATGAAGAAACTTCATTTATTAACATCTAACGATCGGCTGCTTCTAAAGTTGCTAGCCGTTATTACAATGATAAAAGAAAGTAAAAAAAAGACAAACTATGACTAGAGAAAGGAGGGGAACGGTTCGGCATCTCGAGTTACTTGGAGAGACGTAGTTGTCTTCCCCTGGTATTTCAAAAGATGGTCGGCGTTCCATGTCCGAGGAATTTCTCTGCCTTCGAGATCCTCTAGCTTGTAGGTACCGGGGCGGATTACTTTCGAGATCTTGTACGGTCCCTCCCAGTTCGGGGCCAGCTTGCTTTTCAGTCCGGGGAATGATATGGCCAACTTCCGAAGGACTAAATCCCCTTCTTTGAGGTCCGTTGGGCGGACCCTTTTGTTGTATGCCAGCTCGATCCTTCTTCGGTAAGCTTGCTGGCGTATGGCAGCCCTCTCTCGGATTTCGTCTATCAGATCTAGGCTTGTTCTGAGTTCTCTAGCGTTCTGCTCTTCTTCATAAGCGATCAGGCGAGGAGAGGGTATCCCGACTTCTAGGGGGATGATGGCTTCGGCCCCATAGGTGAGATTAAATGGGCTTTCGCCTGTTGGGGTCCGCTTGGTGGTGCGGTGATTCCAGAGTACGTTCGGCAGCTGATCGACCCATAGTCCCTTGGAACATTTGTCTAACCTCTTCTTGATTCCTGCAAGAATCTGTCGGTTGGCATTCTCAGCTTGGCCATTCGACTGGGGATGGGAGACGGAGGAGAATCGGTGTTGTATGGTAAGGTCTTCACACAGGGCTCGGAAGGCGGCTCCAGTAAACTGTGTCCCGTTATCTGTGACTATGACTCGGGGAATGCCGAACCGGCAAATCACACTCTTCCAGAAGAATTGAACGACCCTATGTTCGGTGATCGTAGCCAGGGGTTCGGCTTCTATCCATTTAGAGAAATAGTCGACTGCCACGACTAGGAACTTTAGCTGTCCAGGGGCTGGAGGGAATGGTCCCAGTAGGTCCATTCCCCACATAGCGAAGGGAACGGGACTCGATAGGGAGGTCAGCGGTGCCTGCGGAAGACGTCGGATGTCTGCATACTTTTGGCAGGAGCTGCACTGCCGAACGTGTCGTTCGGCGTCCCGTAGGAGAGTGGGCCAGTAATACCCATAGTTCAACACCTTGCGCGCCAGAGCCCTGGATCCAGAATGGGCTCCGCCGATCCCCTCATGGAGCTCCTGAAGGGCGTAGTCGGCTTGCTCGGGGGAGAGGCACCTTAGATACGGTCGACCATCCGCTTGGGTGAAGGAGCGTTTGTATAAGACGCCTTCGAGTAAAGTAAAACGCTCGGCTCGGGCCCTAATTCTTCGTGCTTCCCTCGGATCTTCAGGGAGGAGTCCGTTCCTCAGGAATTCGACAATGGGTTTCATCCAGTTGTCTTCGAGGAGAACGGGCAATGCTTCAACGGAGTCTGGCGTTTCGTCCTCTATGCTCGGCCTTAGGAGGACTTTTATCAAAACGGTCTGTTCCAGGCCTTGAAGGGAGGAGGAGGCTAACTTGGATAAGGCGTCGGCCTGAGCATTTTCTTCTCGAGGGATCCTTTGGATGAGAGCCTCGTCGAACAGCGCCATGAGGCTCTTTACTTTGGACAAGTATTTAGCCATTCTATCGTCGCGGGCTTCATACTCGCCGAGGACCTGGTTAACAATCAACTGGGAGTCGCTGAAAACCCGTAGGCGACGTGCTCCAGCATTTCGGGCCATTCGAAGCCCGGCTATTAGTGCTTCATATTCGGCCTCGTTGTTCGAGGCTTTGAAATTTATCCGGAGTGAGTATTGGAGGAGGAAGCCATCTGGTCCTGCCAGGATGACTCCTGCCCCGCTACCCTCATTACAAGAGGACCCGTCAACATAGACCGACCAGACGGGGGGTCCCTTTGCTGCTTGACCAGACTCGGGGATGGTAGTCTCAACTATGAATTCGGCCAGTGCCTGCGCCTTGATTGCAGTCCGAGGCTGATAAGTTATATCGTGCTGGCTCAGCTCGATCGACCACTTCATGAGGCGACCAGAAGTCTCGGGTTTGTGAAGAATCTGTTTCAGTGGCTGGTCGGTAAGGACGACCACCGAATGAGACTGAAAGTAGGGTCTAAGTTTTCTTGCGGCCATTACCAGGGCATACGCCATTTTCTCAATTTTCGGGTACCGGAGTTCGGCATCCCGGAGCACCTTGCTGACGTAGTATATGGGCTTCTGAGCCCTTTCTTCTTCTCTGACTAAGACCGCACTGAGCGTCTGTTCGGAAGCCGCGAGGTAGAGGTAGAGCGGTTCGCCGGGTACTGGTTTGCTAAGGAGAGGGGGATTGACGAGGTAGGCTTTAAGCTGGTCAAAGGAGTCTTGTTGCTGCTGCCCCCACTCGAATCCTTTAGCCCCCCTGAGGGCTTTGAAGAACGGGAGGCACTTCTCCCCGGACTTCGACAGGAAGCGCCCTATGGCGGCTAAGCGACCAGTCAGCCTCTGAACTTCTTTGACATTTCTAGGGGGGGCCATGTCCAGTATGGCCTTGATCTTCTCCGGATTCGCCTCTATTCCTCGTTGGCTAACCATAAAGCCGAGGAACTTGCCTGATGAGACGCCGAACGCACATTTGTTCGGGTTGAGTCTCATATTGTTCCTTCTTAAAACGCCAAATGCTTCTTGGAGGTCGGTCACATGATCAGCACCTCGGATGCTTTTCACCAGCATGTCATCGACATACACTTCCATGTTTCTGCCGATCTGAGCCTGAAAAACTTTGTTGACGAGGCGCTGGTATGTTGCCCCTGCGTTCTTTAGGCCGAATGGCATGACCCTGTAGCAATAAAGGCCTTGGTCGGTTACAAAAGACGTCTTTGGGATATCTGGCGGGAACATCCTTATCTGATTGTAACCAGAGAAAGCGTCCATGAAGCTTAGAAGCTCATGTCCCGAGGTTGCGTCAATCAGAGTGTCGATGCTCGGTAGAGGGAAGGGGTCTTTGGGACAGGCTTTGTTGAGGTCGGTGAAATCAATGCAAATTCTCCATGTTCCGTTGGACTTCTTCACCATTACTACGTTCGATAACCATTCAGGGTAGTTTACCTCCTGTATGAATCGGGCCTTCAGCAATTTATCTACCTCTTCTTTAATAGCGAGCTGTCGCTCGGGGGCGAACTTACGCCTCTTCTGCTGAACCGGTTTGGACCCCGGATCAACACTCAAGCGGTGAACTAAGAGCTCTTCAGAGATACCGGGCATGTCAGCCGCGGACCATGCGAAGAGGTCTTGATTGTCTCGGATGCATTCCACAATATCTGAGTATAGGGCGGACGGGAGGGCCTTGCTTACGAAGAACTTGCGGGTCGGCTCTTGTTCGGAGAAGAGCACCTCCTCCAGTTCGTCCGCTGGCTCGGAGGTCGGTCTTGTGGAATCTTGGGGAATTTCCAGGGTCTCTAGAGAGAGGACGGGCCCAAGGGTCGAAGTCATGTAGCATTTCCGGGCCTGCTCCTGATTTCCCCTTACTTCTCCGACCCCGGATCGGGTGGGAAATTTCATCTTCAGATGATATGCCGAGGGGACTGCTTCCAGAGCCGCGAGGCCTGGCCTGCCCAAAATGACGTTGTAGGCAGCGGGAACATCCACTACCATGAAGTCCATTGGCTCCGTTCTGGTGGTAGGGGTTTGTCCGGCAGTTACATCGAGGGTGATCACCCCTTCTATAGTTACCGGAACCCCCGTGAACCCATGGAGAGTGTAACCGGCGGGTTTGAGTCTGTCTCTGGAGAGCTTTAGGCCTTTGAAAGCGGAGAGGAATAGGATGTTGACGGAGCTGCCGTTATCGACTAAGATTCTCTCCACTTTGAAGTTTGCCATGTGGAGGCTAATGACGAGAGCGTCACAATGCGGGATACGGACTCCCTCGAGGTCTTCGTCGGAGAAGGTAACTGGCACTCCGAGGCCCTTGGGAGGAGGCGTGGTTCGGACTGAATTGACCTCTCTGATAAACGCTTTTCGGGAGGAGTTCGAGAAGCCTCCCATCGGACCCCCATGGATGAGGTGGAGGACTCGCTCTTCCTCGAAGTCTGGCGTCTCTTCTCTTTCCGGACGCTTGTTAGCCCCCCGAGGCGGGAGAGGGGGCTCGGCTCGGTCCTTTTTTACAAACTTCGTCAGCTGTCCCCTCTGGATAAGGGCTTCGATCTCGTTTCTCAGAGCACGGCAGTCGTTGGTGTCATGCCCGTGGTCCCGGTGATAGCGGCACCATTTCTCTTTATCTCTTCTCTTGGCGGGAGTATTCATTTTGGGAGCTGGAGGCAAGACCCCGTCTTTTTCGACCTCCATGAAGATGGCCGAGAGGTTAGCGTTGAGGGGAGTGAACTTCTCAAATCTAGGGGGAGGTCGGCGCTGGCCGGCATTATCCTTCTGGAGCTTCTTGGCTCCTTCTTCTTCTGCCCCCTTCCTTTTGAGTCCGGAGGCGGGCGCTTCCCAGTTGGGGGGTCGCTCGGCCTCTTCGGCCCGAATGTACTTTTCGGTGCGAAGAAGAAGGTCGGAAAAGTCATGTGGGGGTTTCTTGGCAAGGGAGGAGCGGAGGTTGGAATTGAGAATGTTGGATTGGAATGCTGCGGTAGCGACGGATTGGTCGAGGGATGCGATGGTTCTGGCCTCGGCTGTGAATCTCTTCACGTAGTCCCTCAATTTTTCCCCCTTTTGCTGACGGAGGTGCAATAGTGAGATGCTGGTTTTCTCGGTCCTTCGGCTGCTGACGAAATGGGTGATGAACAGGGTCTCGAACTGTTCGAAGGAGAATATTGATGCCGGGGCAAGACGAGAGTACCATTCTCGAGCCGGGCCTTTCAGAGTTGCAGGGAATGTCTTGCAGAGGAGGGCATCGGACGCTTGATGGAGGAGCATCAAAGTCTTAAAGCCTTCGATGTGGTCAACTGGATCGGTCTCCCCAGTGTAGTTCTCGAACTGGGGAGGTTTGAAGCCGAAGGGAACAGGAGTATCCACTATGGTCCGGGAGAACGGGGGTCGGCTAGGACGGAGGGTCCTCCCCCTGAGTTCTTCTTCTCGGTTTATTTGTCCCAAGAGTTTTTCCACCTCGTTCAGGCGGCGGTTCATGGTGTCATCTCTCCGGCGGTGATCTGCCGAGCCACGGGACTCGTCTTCGTAAGATAGGGAGCGAGGGCTGCGGCGACGGTAGCTTCGGGAACGACGAGGACTTGGGGTGCGCCTGGAATTGGTAGGAGCGGGTCGAGGAGAAGGGGAACGTTGGCGAGGGCTCCGGACCGGAGGAGGGGAGGGGGCCCTCGGCTCATTGGGATTCTGACGAAGATTGAGGGCCTGTTGTACCATTGCTTGGAATTGCTGGAACTCGGCACGGGTGATGGGTGCCTCATTGTCCCGATGCTGCTGCCGACCTGCGGGAGAGTGCCTCCTTCGGTAGTGATCGGGGGAGTCTTTTCTCCCTCTTCGGGCGGGGGACCCCCTGTGTCCCCGGTGTCGGGGGGATCGCTCTTGGCGGGAGGCCTCTCCCCGAGCCCGCTTTTCGTCCAGATGGCGTCGAAGGTCCTTATCCTCCGGGCGTTTGGGATGGGCATCGTGGCGACCAGAGGCTCGGGGATGATGGGAGGCCATGGAGGCACTGGAGGCGTTGTGGATGGAGAGATTCTCTTGGTGAAGAGGCTGTTTCTGAGGGTTAGGACCCTTTGGATCAGGAGGGGGTTCTGTTGAAGCGGCTCTTCCATGGTAGGAGGGAGTTGCCCTTGTTGCTGAGCGGGATCAGGATGGACTTCTTGCTGGTCAGGGTTGGGCGCTCGGTTGGAGCCCCTGGATCTAACTTTGCGAGGCGGCATGGTAGGAGAGAACCTGTTCACCTGGAAGAGGAGAGGTCCCTATTCGTTAGTTTCCCACAGACGGCGCCAATCTGTTGCCGCTAAATTTGGTGTGGGGGCAAACAGATAGAACTTGTGGATTCTTGGGGAAACTGAATAGGAAAACCTGCGTACCTGTTCCGTCGGGCCTCGTTCGTCGTTCCTGCCGTGCACCTGCAAAAAGTGCGAGACACCGGGGGGGATCCCGGCGACGCACCCTCCGACGCTCAAGTCAGTAATCGAAGAGATTATGAAGGAGCGTAAAAACTGGTGAAGAGTTGATTACCTCTTAATGGAGATGGGTGAAGGGTATTTATAGGCGTCTTAGGGAATGGTTTTAGGAATGTAATCCCCGTGATTAGATAAGGAATATTCCTCGTAGTCAGATAAGGTATGTAATCTGATAAGGTATATTCCCTGTAATCAGTTAAGGAATTTTAATCCCCAAATCCCAGTGAAAAGGTAGATGTCCATCAGGGTCGTTGATCGTGTTTAATCAGGAATCCTGACTCTGCCTTGTTGGATTGGGAGCGCAGCGGGTTGAGATCCGCGCCCTCTTGTTGGCGGATCCATTCGCGGATCATTGGGCCCTAGGAGGGCAGATCCAATACCCGTTTTGGTCCTCTTGTGGGCGAAATTACCGTTTTACCCTCAGGTCTCAAGATTCGTGCCTGATTTGGACGGTTCCGATTAAATCCCATTTTTAGCCATATCAATAAGGTATTCCATGTGAACAATAAGTCAGTCCAAAGAATGACTTATTATTTGACAGGATTTATTGTCAATATTTGATTACTACAACAAGAGCACCGCTTACAGTTAATGTTACTGTCCAAAGACTTGATATTAACGTTGTGCTTGGTATCTTGAGATGGGATTAACTATTATTTGAATTTATTGTTTTATATGAATTCTTATGTGAGCTTATTTTGTTTATTTTTGTTCTATATTCAGCTAGTGTATCTTCTGATGCCTCAATAACTGCTAACATCAATTTTATTCCCATGCTTATTGGGACAAATTTCAAGGATTAGAAAAGGACTCTTAAGGATATGGTAAGGAGTATGATTGCTCATTCCACCTTACCTGAGTCCCTCTGGGGAGAAGCATTAAAGACTGCAACTTACATTCTCAATAGAGTACCAACTAAAGTAGCTGCAAAAATACCTTATGAGCTTTGGATAGGTCGAAAGCCTAGTCTAAAGCACTTTCACATTTGGGGATATCTAGCTGAGGTAAGGCTTTACAGGCCATATGAAAAGAAATTGGACTCCAAAACAGTGAGCAGCTACTTTAATGGTTATTTTGAACGATCTAGGGGCTATAAGTTTTATGATCCCACACTTAGGAATATTTTTGAGACGGAAACTGCAACATTTTTTGAGGAAGTTGAGTTTGGGGGGAGAAATAAAGTTAGGGATATTGCTTTTGAGGAGAAATTGGATTCAATTACAAACCCAATTCCTACTATCACTTTTGACAATATTCAGGTTCCCATACCTATTATTGATCAAGAAGTTTATCCGGAACCTCAACAAGACAATGTTGAACAACCCCCCCAATCAAAATGAGGTAATTGTTCCAGAAGAACAAACTCAACAATATCAAGAGCCAGTGCCATTAAGGAGATCCACGAGAGAAAGGAGGAATGCTATTCCGGATGATTATATTGCATTTCTCCAAGAATACGAGGATGACAATGGAATGATGGAAGATGATCCAATCACATTTCATCAGGCCATGAAAAGTTGTAACTCTCAAAAGTGGATTAATGCCATGAATGAGGAGTATAAATCTATGCAAGATAATAATATTTGGGAACTTGTCCCATTACGAGAAGGTGCAAAACCAATTGGTTGTAAATGGATATTTAAGACCAAGAGGGATGCAAATGGTAATGTGGAGAGGTATAAGGCACGTCTTGTAGCTAAAGGCTATACTCAGAAAGAAGGCATTGATTTTACAGAGACTTTCTCTCCAGTTTCATCGAAAGATTTGTTTAGGACAATTATGGCAATTGTTGCTTTTCTTGATCTTGAGCTACATCAGATGGATGTCAAGACGGCGTTTCTCAATGGTGACATTGACGAGACAATTTATATGGTGCAACCAGAAAACTTTGTGTCGGGAAATCCAAAGAATATGATTTGCAAATTGACAAAATCCATCTATGGACTCAAGCAAGCTTCTCATCAATGGTACCACAAGTTTCATCAAGTAATTATCTCATTTGGTTTTGAGATGAATATAGTTGATGATTGTGTGTATCACAAGTTTAGTGGGAGTAAGCATATATTCTTAGTTCTATATGTCGATGACATATTACTTGCCACTAATGATATAGATTTATTGCACGAAACTAAAAGGTTTCTGTCCAAGCATTTTGAGATGAAGGATCTTGGGGATGCCTCTTTTGTATTAGGAATCCAGATACATCGAGATCGTTCTCGAGGTGCTCTTGGATTATCACAAAAAAGGATACATCGATAAAGTACTCAAAAGGTTTGGCATGCAAGATTGTAGACCAGGGGATACCCCTGTTGCTAAAGGAGATAAATTTAGTCTCAATCAGTGTCCTAAAAGTAACCTTGAAATTTAGGAAATACAAAAGATCCCCTATGCATCAGCTATTGGGAGTCTAATGTATGCTCAAGTATGTACGCGTCCAGATATTGCGTACATTATTGAGATGTTAGGCATGTATTTAAGAAAACCTGGTATGGACCATTGGATAGCAGCCAAGTGGGTCATGAGGTATCTTCAGAGAACAAAAGACTACATGCTCACATATAGGAAATCAGATCATTTGGAGGTCGTAAGGTATTCTGATTCGGATTTCACTAGGGTGCCAAGATAGCAAAAGTCTACATCAGGCTATGTTTTCCTGTTAGCTGGAGGAGCTATATTCTGGAAAAGTGTCAAATAGACACTTATAGCTTCTTCCACTATGGCAGCAGAGTATGTAGGATTCTATGAGGCATCGAATCATGAAATATGGCTGCGGAATTTTATCACTGGGCTGCGCATTTTGGAGAATATAGAAAGATTACTCAAGTTATTTTGTGACAATAAGTCAGCAGTGATACATTCCAACAACAACAGGAGTTCGACAAAGTCGAAACATATTGACATAAAGCTCCTAGTTGTGAAAGAAAGAGTGCAAAGTGGACAGATGTCCGTAGAGCACATTGGGACAAACTCCATGATAGCGGATCCGCACACAAAGGATTACCACCCAAGGTCTTTTATGAGCATACTGCTCATATGGGTGTTGTATTATTTGAGGATATCATGATTTAGTGGGAGTTTGTATTTTATTTGCATTATGTTTGTGTGAGACATTCATACATTTGGATATTTTCTGATCAGAAATAAAGAATTCAGTTTTCTCACTCATTTGTCATGTTTTGGTTCTGACCTCACTTAAGTTTTAAAGAGGACCAGTTGGAAATAGGCATGTGTATAGATCACATTGCATGAAATTTCCATGCTACACATTCACACTTGATCTATGTCGTTTGATTATGTTGATATATGTGACCATTGATGAATTTAGTTACGATAAATGTAACGAAAATTGCTTTGATCCTATATTTACATGATTAATGGATGAGATTGTTTGACTATGCTTTTGGTTATGATAGCAAAATTTTGAGCTCATAAAGTATGTACATTTATAAAGAGTAACATATGTGGCCCAAGTGGGAGATTGTTGGAAAATAATCTATGTGGGCTCACATATGTGACTAAATGTATAATTGCTATTCTAAAGTCTAACCCAAATTAAAGTGATCTAATCAAGATTAAGTAATGGGTTAAAAGCATATAATTTAAAGTGTGATATAACACGTGTAGAGACCGTAAAGTAAATTTCTTATTTTGTGATGGGCAAAATTGGAAATCAATAATTATCAATTAGGGTTATGGTCCTCTATATATACGCATCTTCTTATTCCATCTTTCATCCCATCAACAGAAGAATAAAGAAAATGCTTTCATAGAACTGCGTATCATATAGGAAGATTCAAACCCTCTGCGCAATCTCCATCAACGGCTTCAGGTTAGTGCTTCCGCTTTTAATGTTCTTCTTCTATTGATTTAGCAAAGATCTATAGTTTAATGATTTAGGATTTTATATTAAAGCACTTTTGCAACATGATTAAGATCTAGATTCATAGAAACATGTTTTAGGTTGTTATTAATGTTTTATGCATGTTCTTAAGTGTAAATAAAATTCCAACAGTACTCCGTAAAGAACCATCGAGAATTTGTGACGGTGAAATCAAACCAAAGTTTATATATCATGGAATGTAAATTGGCACCGATCAAATATACATCCGATGAGACTGCACAAAATTCGGGGCTCGTAAATGAGGGGGTTTGTCCATGGTGATTACGTGCAATCATTCCGAAAGGGCAAACATATTTCGTGGTGAAGAAACTTCAAGGTCGACCTACATGTGTGTGAATCTCACGTTGAATCAAGATCATAGTAAAGTCGATTTTAAACTTGTGTCAACGATGATATCGAATATTGTGAAGGCATAACTAGGAGCAACAACTTCAGCTATTTTAATGTCGTTACGGGAAATAATGATTGTTTAGACAGAGAGTTTTAGAGAACAAACATTTGGAGCTAAAACATTCAATAGCTTGATGCCGCTATTTCCATTAACGACATTATTATAATTGTTGTCGTTATTGAAAATAATGACTACATTTATAATGAAAATTGTCTAACATGAATAAAAATTTGAAATTTTTTTTGAACTGTTGCCGCTATTGCCAATAACGACAACAAGTATAATGATGTCATTAATGAAAATAGTGAATATTCAGACAGAGAGTTCCATAGAGGAAACATGTGGAACCAAAATTTTGACAACCTGATGCCGTTATTTCCATTAACAAAATCATTATACTTGTTGCTGTTATTACCAATAGCTAATAAAAATTCTCTAATGTGAATAAAAAATGGGAATAATATTTAAATTGATCTCGCTTTTGGAAATAACGACAACATGTATAATGATACCGCTAATCGAAATAACGACATCAGGCTATCAAATTTTTTTGGAACTGTTTGCTCTGTGGAACTTTCTGTCTGAGCAGTAACTATCTCCTGTAACGACATGAAATTAGCTTATGCCGTTACTGGATATAGCGGCATAAGTTGAAAAGTATTTTTTAATATGAACTTGTCAATTTACCTCTATTTTATAATGGATGATGCTATTAGGAATACCGTTACAGGTATCTGATGCCGAGACTATTAATAGCAACATTAGTTATTTGTTTTTTTTTTTTTTTTTATAAACAAACCAGAGAGCTACACCCTTGTACAACATATGCATCATTTCCGGTACTAATATATGCATCACATCCACACAAATTTCTCTTCAATGAACATCAACCATACACATTCATATCAACAAATAATAATTATAATAACAACACACAATCAACAACAATCACAACAATAGTGGTACACAACCAAGCACAACACAAATTGAGATAAACAAAAACTACATGCACACACAATGTTATTTGTTCAAAAAATTACAATAACACAGTTTGGGCCAAATAACAATCACAATGTGTATTGTTTCAAAAAAACAATCACAATGTGTACATACACAAGCTGTGCGTGTAGTGTTGCGGCTTGCTCCTCTTCCGTGCTGGGGGTTTGCGTGTACGTTCTACTCGTGTCAACTGTGACATGGGTATCTCGGGGAGTGGCTCTTCTTCATGCTCGGCTTCCTCTTCTACAATCTTGTGTGTTCGCACACGTTGTGGAGCATGAATTTGGGCACCTTCCCTCGGCCTAGTGACGCTCTTCCGCCGCTGCCCATATGATGGTTATGGTTGAGCTTGTCTTGGTGGTGGAAGTTGAGCTTGTCTTGGTGGTGGAGCTAGAAGACTGTCGAGTTTTGGTTCGTCTCCTACCTATTCAAGCAACAATTGGCACTGGTTAAGGATTTCTCGCGCAAATTCCTTAACGGCCTTGGAAACATTACTCTTCAACACATGGGCGCATTTACGCACAATATCCCATGAATTATCAATTTACAACATGTTAAACATAATTATATGATACACATATAAACGAAACATCACATGTATGAAATTTGTAAAATTTTGAATCTTAAAAAATAGTTACCAAAGAGTCAATACGATGACGTGTTGAGCTGATACATCGGTTGCGAAGAAGAAAGTGCTGGTTGTGGTTCAACCACACGATTTAGGATCGGTATATGGAGCCTCGCTGGTATAATGGTTTTTTATATGAACATGTGTGTCTCCGGCCTCCATCGCTCCACAAGAGTTGTAAGTAATGAACGGTCGAGTTTTACATTCCCAGCATTCCCATTCCGTGGAAACCGACATTCGTATACAGGGGTGTATAGGCAATGTCGTGTGTAGCCGGAAACTCATAGCCTTCATCGACCCCTCCCACACCGAGTATAGTAGGGTTGGGCCTAATGGACCTGGACCTCCATGTGTGGCTGAAGACGACACCTACTTCGTGTGAAGTAGATAGTTGGCCGGCATCCTACATAAACATATAAATTCTTGTTATTATAGAAATATTATTAAATATTAAGATTCATAACTAAAAATAATAAACGCTTCTTACTTGAAATTGGTGGTTGGCCTCTACCATTGCCTGACGGTTGTAACGATCAACTCGGTCGGTCCATTTCTCTGTCAACGTTAATAAAACATCTCTCATGAACAAACTTCGAGTATTAGGAATACACTAGTCGTTTTAATAGACTACTCATATCAATATCGACAACATCTCAATAAACTACATATATCCATTTATACATACATATAAATCTTCTAAATTTTGAAAAATAAACCAAATCTCATATATATAAAAATTGACTATTGACTACTTGTATCAATATCCTACTCATATCAATATCGAAAACATCTCAATACACTACGTACATCCATTCATACACATAAATCTTCTAAAAAATTGAAAATAGTGCAATTCTAGTATATAAAAAATTTCATACATTGGGAGTACACTAATCGTATCATACTATTACTCATATCAATATCCACAACATCACTACACTACGTGCGTACATGCATACATACATTAAATCACAATACACAAGGTAAATATTTTAAAACAAATTAAGGTTTTTGCATAACTTTGCACAATACAGAGTTTAACGGTGTAGATGTTGTCAGTGCTGAGTGGAGAAATTGCTAGATAAGATCTGATATTTGCTCGACAATTTCACAATCAAAGTGAGTTGTAGAAGATTCGACAACAAGATCCAAGTGGACGGAGAGAGGATGGAATCACAGGGGATGAGAATTAGGGTTTGGATTAGGATTTTGTGTATTTTTGGGGATTAAAAGAGGACAGATTGAAGGAGAAGTGTGGGATCTAGGGTTTTGGGATTTTGGTTTGGGAGTGGATGGAGAGAAAAAATAAAGTGAAAGAGGAAGGAGAAGAGGAGGTCACTATTTATATGAATGTATTATCATACTGGTGCCGCTATTGCCAATTATTGGGGATAGCGGCATCAATTATAAGATATTTCCACACTTTCAATTTTTTCTCAAGTCAGAGAGCTCCTAATTGTATGTGAAATATACCTATGCCATTATTTCTAATAATGACATCTTAAATTTTCTTTTTACAAGTGCTTCTATCGATAACAACGACATTAAAATAACATACGCCTTCATTGCCAATAGCGTTTTGTGCCAACGTATCCAACAGTGAGCCAATTTGGTAAATAATTTCGAAAGTGGATTAGTTTGTTAATTATTTTCAAAAATTGGGTCAGCACGGAAAAACATTCAATTTGTTCTACATCTCTACTATTTTAATGGGAGAGTTGGGGTTCTAAACAAACAAATTCTAATTTTGTAACTGAGCAAACCCGTGCAATATACAGCCAAACTAAATCCACCAAACATACCCTTGTGATGCACGTGCAACCCCTAAAAAAAGGATATTTTAGGAGATGCCCTCATTTAAAATGTGAAAACTAGCATATACCCCCACTATTTTTAAAAACTAAGAAATACCCCTATCTCTAATATTATAATGGGAGAAGGCCTTAATGTCATTTGTAAATATTTTGTCAATCTACCAACCCGTGCAATACACGTGTATAACTATTATAAAGGATGTTCTAAGTTCAAATCCAGATTATGTCTAAATTTTTATTTTAAAAAACTATATTTATTAAGACGTGCATCGCACGTGTAAATTACTAGTCACTCATAATTGAACTGAGCTTATTATCATATTGATCGGATTCGGATCCTCAAAGGAGCAATCCTACCTCTTTTTGTCCTTTTATGAAACACTCAGATAATTTGATGGCATTTTCTACAATTTACCATTTTCCTGTCTTCAATCTCTCTCTAATCCCCTTATTTTCTCTCTCCTCAAATCCCACATTTTCTCTCTCTAAAATCCCCTCAACTTCGTCGTCGCTAATCTCTTATCGGATCCAAATACTCTTTCCCGCATCCGATCCACCGCCCGCTAAGCTAGGGTTTCGTTACTCTCCAAATCTAATACCAATTCTAGGGTTTTTGGAGCTAGGATTTCGATTCGATCTCGAATTGATGGTTTAAAAGAGAAGAGGAGACGTCACATGTTCTCTATCTCCCATACTCCAGCACTTGCACCACCTGTAGTTCTTTCGCGCTCGCCACCACCGCCACCGCCGTCTCCCTTTGGATCCTCCTTGGTTCCAAGCCCAGTTGATTCTTTTATCATGGTAAAAAGGTGTTGCTTTTAGTACGGTTTGGAATTACGCGAATGGTTGTTTCTTTGGTTGAAATTGGTTGCTTTGGCTCAAATTGTGGTAAAGTTTGTTCCCTTGGTTGAATTGGATTAGGCTTTGAGCAAAAGAATCAAACTTGATGTGATTTTATTTCGAGTAATTTATGGTGCTTTTGGGTTGGAAGTTCAGTGGGTTAAGTGATCCAGCTTGCCCATTAGCAACGGAATTAGGCACAACTGGACGTCTCATCACCATCTTGAACCTGCAATCCTAGCTAGGAATCAAGGAGACGGAGAGGAGGAAGACGATGAACAAACATTCAAGTGGAATTTCTATTCATATCCAAACCTTATTACAAGGGGTTATTTATACAGCACGAGAATACGCGTGAAGCGCGTATTTGGACAAGTAACAGAATCAGTTGGAGTGGGTCCCACACAATATTCCACTAATGGATTTTATACAGCTGTCCTAACTGAAGCACAATTTTACAATTACAACCCTGCAAAATATTTAATCTCTTAGGGACTGATACGAACTGACACTTGCTTCTGCTTTCCCTTCCTTCCACCTTCTTCGAGTCTCTCCTCTACCTTCTAGAGACCTCTACCTTCCAGATGAGTCTCCGTTACTCTCAGGTGACTCTCCGACCGTAGATCCACCTGCGACTGGATCAATACCCCCTCCTTCAAGAGGAGCATCCATGATGCTCCGAAAGTTAGGGAAGCACCAATATACGTCCCAGTAGTTTTCCCAAGTGGCTTCACTCTCCACCCCATGATGCCATTGGACCAATACTTCAGATATTGCAATTCTTCTTCTAGGAACAACCCTCCTCTCTAAAATCCTCAGAGGTTGAGGAGTATTTTCAAAAAAATACTCAGGCAAAGCATTAGAAGCTATCGACATTCCAGCTGATCTAGGTACATGGGTTTTGAGCTGCGAAATGTGAAATACGTCATGTATCTTTGATGTTGCAGGCAACAATAGACGGTAAGCCACTGCACCAATGCGTGCAGTAATCTGATATGGACCATAATACAGTGATGAGAGTTTGTGAAGCCATTGTCCTGTGACAGATGACTGCTTATAGGGCGCTTATAGGGCTGCAATTTGAGATATACCCAATCACCAACATTGTACTCCTTATCTTTGCGGTGAGCGTTAGCCTTATTACTCATCCTACTCTGAGCTCGATACAAGTTATCCTTGAAAATCTGCAATATGGTATCTCTATTGACAAGCTCCTCTTCAACCGCTTGCACTCTAACAGTTTTTGGAACATATGAAAGGATATTAGGAGGCTATTTCCCATAACTGCTTGGTATGGAGAGATTTGGGTTGAACTCTGTACATGGGTATTATAGCTGAATTCTATCCAAGCTAGCCAAGTCGACCATTCTGCAGGTTTGTGTGGTGTGAAACAACGGAGATAAATCTCTAATACTCTGTTAATGACCCCATCAAACTGGGGGTGAAATGCGGAACTCATACACAACTTAGTACCATACATCTCAAACAATTCACCCCAAAAGTTATTAGTGAAGATCGCATCCCAATCACTTACAATTGTCTTAGGTAAACCATATAATTTGAACACCTGCTTGAACAAAGCTGCTGCCACCCCTTTTGCTGTATACGGATGGGTTAGGGGAACAAAATGGCTAAACTTGGATAAACGATCGATCACCACCAAGATCGTAGTATACCCTGAACTCCTAGGCAACCCATCGATGAAATCTAAGCTGATGTCATCCCAAATGTGATCTGGAACTGGCAATGGTTGAAGGAAACCTGCTGGTGATGTACTCAAATATTTATTCCTCTGACATATATCACAAGACTTGATGAACTCCCTCATGTCTTTTTTAATTCCCTTCCAGTATACAATTTGCTTAAGACTGTGCCAAGTTTTGTCAACTCCAAAGTGTCCTCCTTGAGGTGTTGAGTGAACCTCTTCCATAAACAGCTGCTTAACATCTGAAGTGGGACTCAAGAGGACCCTTCATTTGTAGTAATATACCCCTGCCACATACCCTAAATCAGGGTTCATACCAGCTTCATATTGAGTTTTAGTCTCCTTATAAAAGGGATCAGTTAGAACTAATTGTTGCACTTGTTGAAGCCACACAGGCTGAATCATAGAGATGGCCATCAATGTTCCTTGAGATCCTTCTTCTGCACCCTCTTCAAACTGTCGTGAGAGGCTATCAACCACTTTATTATCACACCCCTTCTTGTATTCTACCGTAAATTTGTAACCATGGAGCTTAACCAACCAAAGATGTTGTGCACCAGTGTATAGACGTTGCTCAAGTAAATACTTTAATGGCTTATGATCTGTTTTAATCACGAACTGTCTTCCCCACAAATATTGATGCCACTTTTGAACTGCGAGCAATATAGCAAGCATTTCCCTCTCATAAGTCGATAACAACTTATTCTTTCCTTTGAGTTCTTGGCTCAAAAATGCAATGGGTTGCTTATCCTGCATGAGCACATCCCCCAATCCCGTACCACACGCATCACACTCCAACACAAACGGTTCAGAAAAATTTGGCAATCTGAGAACTGGAGGTGACATTAAAATGTGTTTCATGTGTTCAAAAGCCAATCAACTTTCTTCCGTCCTAGCAAAAGCACCCTTCTTAGTTAACTTGACCAGAGGATAAGCTATGGAGCTATAGTTGGCTATAAATTTCCTGTAATAGCCAGTTAATCCAAGAAATCCACGCAATGCTTTCAAATTTTTAGGAACAGGCCACTCTAGTTGAATTGCTCGAACCTTCTCCTTGTCGACAAATACACCCTCCGCAGACACTAAGTGCCCAAGATACTCTACTGAAGCAACACCAAAGGAACACTTACTGCGCTTAGCATAGAATTGATGTTGCTGCAAGGTTTGCAAGTCCTTTCTCAAATGTTCAATATGGTGAAGCATACTGTGACTATATACCAATATGTCATCGAAGAATACTAAGACAAATTTCCTTAAGTAAGGCTTAAAAATGTCATTCATCAAGCTTTGAAATGTGGACGGAGCATTCGTCAATCCAAAAGGCATAACCAAAAATTCATAATGTCCTTCATGCGTTCGCAAAGTTGTTTTGTACACATCTTCATCTCTCATCCTAATCTGATGATAACCACTTCGAAGATCCAGCTTACTAAACACAGACGCACCAAATAATTTATCCAAAAGTTCATCAATCACCGGAATGGGGTATTTATTCTTGATTTGTATGTCATTTAACCCTCTATAATCTACACACATCCTCCAACTTCCATCAGGTTTCTTGACCATAACAATAGGAGAGGAAAAAGAACTATTGCTATTACGGTTAATACCTGTATGCAACATTTCTTTAATTAACTTCACAATCTCGTTCTTTTGGTGCCAAGGATGCTTGTAGGGCCTCAATGATACTGGCCTTGATCCAGGTATTAAAGAGATTCCATAATCACAACTGCGGTGTGGTGGGAGCCCCATGTCTTCTTTGAAAACCAACCCATACTCATCAATTACCTTCTGCAACTGTGTATCAACTGCTTCTTTGACAGGAACAGACATGTCACCTACCATGTGTAACAACCACCCAACCTTAGATTGCAATAATGCTTTGGATATAGATTTAGGATCTGCAACTTCCAACTCCTGGTTAGAAACTCCCAATAGAGTTCTCTCTTTATTGTTCAGCTGAAACTTAATCCTTTTTTTTTCATATTCCATACGACATCTCCCAATGTTTCCATCCACTGATTTCCCAAAACAAGTTGGCTTGTATCCATAGGTAGTACATAAAAATCTGTGACTATAGGAACTCCTTGACACAGGAAGGTTACTTCTTCACAGAGACCAGAACATTTAAGTTGTTGTCCCCCCGCCACAGTCACTTCCAAGTGAACATTGGGATGTACAGGTTGCTTCAATTTTCCCACAATTTGCTCATCAATAAAATTATGAGTAGCCCATGTATCAAGCAAAGCAAACACAACCTTGGATAGTATAGTTCCCTGGACTCGAAAGGATCTAGGACTAGGACTCCCTTGCAAAGAATTTAAAGATATTGCAACAGCTGAATCCATTGAAGACAACTGCAGAGGTTTCTGCCCCCATTCTTCATTGTCTAGGGAATTTTCTTGAGAATTTTCTTGATCATCATCTAAGTTAGACAACAGTTCCTCACTATCTCCATCTAATACTCCAAGCATTTTCATCAAGGAACTACTTTCATAGTTACCAACCATTTGCATAAACGTTTTTCCTGCACATTTGTGGCCCCGAACAAATTTTTCGTCACAATGGAAACACGATCCCTTCTCTCTTCTTTCCTTCATGTACTGTAAGAACTGGGAATTGTTAGATTTTGTTGTAGAATAAGGGTTAGTAGCGGAAGCTTGGACTGCAGATTTGTTGGCATAACTTGCAGAGTTACTAGTAACACCCCCATTAAAAGGAACACCTGCAGATTTGGGGGAAAACAAATTCAAAGAATTTCCCTTGTTTACCACATTATACTTCCAAGATTTATTTTGATCATTAACAATTGATTCACGAGCACTGGCTTCTCTGTAAGCTTCAAGAACCGTTCTCTGATGCTTCAATTTAACCTCTTTCTTCAGATCAGTTCTCAACCCTGATATATAACAACTCACTAGAGAAGATTTTGCCACATTCTTGGCTAAGTGACTGTATTTTAAAAACTCCTTGTGATACTCTCCCACAGTTCCTGTTTGCTGTAGTTTGTACAGTATTTCTTCAGGGTCATCAAACTCCATCGGACCATATTGTAACAACAATTCGTGCTTCAACATCTCCCAATCAATCATTTCTTCTTGTTTCTCAAACCACCTCCACCACATCAAAGCTTCACCTCTCAGATAGTATAGACTAAACGCTAGTTTGTCACTATTGTGAATCATTTGAGTCGAAAAATGATGCTCCATATGGTAAATCCAATTATGGACATCCTCAGAGCCATCAAAGCTGTGAAGATCAATTTTAGGATGCTTTGGGAAGAAGGTGTTACCTGTCTCTTGATATCGATTCCAATGAACCTTGGCCTCTATCGACCCTGGGTTCTTGATTCCGACCACACCTGTGTTCTTGAAATCGAACGGATCTGTAATCTTGATCCCTGTTTGTATGCACATCTCGCCCTCGACACCAACTTCCATTTTGTTCATGGTCGTCACATTCTTCATGGCCGCGTAACTGGCGCTGTTCATGGAATCGAACACCTGGTGTTCTGTTAAAGCCTCCAGAATTTTGAATATTATGGTTCATAGTGGCCTCAAATCTACTGAACCTCTCCTCAAACCGGTCCAATCACTTGAATACATCTCCAAATCGATCGAGACACTCATCAAGACTGGGTCGCTTGTGAAATTCACCCCCATTTTCGACGTTGTTTCCTGCACCCTTATCATGTTCTCCATGTTCAGATCGAGATCCGAGCCTAGATTCTTGAAGATTCTCAGCTTCTGGATACTCTTCTTGATCTTGATCTGGCTCTGTGTTGTTTAAGGGATCAAAATTTGGCTCTGATACCATTGATCTAGCTCGTCCGTTGGCAATGGAATTAGGCACAACTGGACGTATCCTCACCATCTTGAACCTGCAATCCTAGCTAGGAATCAAGGAGCTAGATGGAGAGGAGGAAGACGATGAACAAACATTCAAGTGGAATTTCTATTTATATCCAAACCTTATTACAAGGGGTTATTTATACATCAAGAGAATACGCGTGAAGCGCGTATTTGGAAAAGTAACAGAATCAGTTGGAGTGGGTCCCACACAATATTCCATTAATGGATTTTATACAGCTATCCTAACTGAAGCATAATTTTACAATTACAACCCTGCAAGATATTTAATCTCCTAGGGACTGATATGAACTGATACTTGCTT
Organism: Hemerocallis citrina; assembly: GCA_017893485.1. Taxonomy (NCBI): domain Eukaryota; kingdom Viridiplantae; phylum Streptophyta; class Magnoliopsida; order Asparagales; family Asphodelaceae; genus Hemerocallis; species Hemerocallis citrina. Next base: position 448,514,421 of record CM030358.1, on the reverse strand, counting down.
CAGCTTTCCCTTCCTTCCACCTTCTTCGAGGCTCTCCTCTACCTTCCAGAGACCTCTACCTTCCAGATGAGTCTCCGTTACTCTCAAGTGACTCTCCGACCGTAGATCCACCTGCGAATGGATCATTAAGTATGAAGTTTAGCATCATGGATGGTAAAGGAAGTAGTTTGGTTTAGAGTAATGGATGGTAATGGTTAAATAGTATAGAGTTGTCTGCTTTTGTACTCTGATGGTAAAGGTAGCTACATTTGAGTTTTTTGTTTTTTTTGTTTTGTTTTTTAATTTTTAATTTTTGTTTTCATCTGGAGACAGATTTGTTTCTCGAATTGTCATTCATTTCTGCACCTATTCTGATTATAATTGTGATTCCAATTGGTTATAAATTTAGGATATTGGATTTGGGTAACTTTTCATTAGAGGGAATACAGTTGTGAAATTAAGTAATCATCAGGTTGTCGTATCGAATAAAAAACATATATTTTTAAGTGTAATTTAAATTATGCTTGCATACATTATATATTATAAAAAGAGAAAAATGATCCTATAGTGTCACTCATTTGACATGCATTCATTCCCCAAATGCATGATCCACATCATTCAGTGTGATTTACATGTCATAAAACATGAGAGGATGTAAATTCACGAGGTTTGAATATGTTTTACCTATTCATCATGTAATTGCAAAATAAAAAGTTCCAATAGTGGAAGAAATGAGACGACTTAATCCATGGGAAAAACATGTTCATACCTCGTGGATTTACATCCTTACACGTTGCATTTATAACATGTAGATCACATTGTACGGTGTGGATCATGCATTTGGGGGGTGGAATCATGCAAAATGAGTGACACTATTAAATTTTCTACAGGGCCACTTTAACATCCCTCCTATAATCTATCTAATACAAACATACACATGAAACTTACATGCAATCTAATACAATAAGGAAGCATATTTAGACATTAAATCAATCATATATACTAAATTACATGACAAGTAAAGCATATATATCTGCCAAAAAAATGCTTATATTTTGTATCTTAATCGATTATTTCACATTAATTACACCTACTAACAAAGTTGCTTGTTTCTTGCACTCTTCCAACTGCACCAAGGAGTCTTAATTAGACGTACTAAGCTGACGTATATGTTAGAAGTGGAAACATCCTCACTATAAAAACTATAATAAAGAATTGTCTTAAATATTGATCTGTGTATAGGATTTTGCTCGATATAAGGTCTCCATCACTGATACGTTTAAAGTTTTCTGTCATATTTGGGAAGCTTTTTTTTAACCTATCCAGTTCCTCCAAGATATGACCCAACATGTCATTGAATTACAAGTTCCAATGTCACCCAATAGTATTTGCAGTTAGGCTAATCTATATATAGTCTTTGGTATTCACCGAATAACTTGTTTTACCAACTATAATAGACATCTTCTTGGTGGAGAACTAGCACTTATTACAATCCCTAATTTACCCAAACTTCATCAACAGTCTCCATCCGACATGGAAATCCATGGCCGGTACAATTTCGACATCCGACATTTAGAACCTTGATCAGATTTCTAGAAAATCAGTAGGATTGAAAATAGATAAATCTAATGCCTCTTTAGAAAAATATACCAAGAGATAAAGACAATAGTATAAATCTTAGAATTATGTTCCAGAGGCCTATGTTGCACGGACACTTTTATTTGGTAGCCGTATCGTGTTGGACACTTGTCCTGGACACCCGGATTTGACACGGTCACGATACTTGACATTTGAGGTAGTTTTTAAAAATCTTCTTGGTGTCGGTGTGTCATGTCATATTGGGTCTGTGTCAGCATGTCTTTGTTTGTGTCCATGCTTTTTAGGTGGAGACAAATAAGCTTGTGAGAGTTCGAAACCATTTACCTAAAAATTTGCTACTCACTGTCCCTAATATCCAAATTACAACCGACTTACAATTAGCAACAAAATGTATCCTAGTTGGTGTAGGCGACGATTGTCGGGCAATTTTATAGTTTGGGTTCTACTTTGACCTTGGTTGGTTAAAGTGAGGGGTACCTTTGGTTCTTTCATGTTAGAGGGCTCGCAGGGGTCAGGTGCGACGTCTACCCTCGTTGCGAGGTTGCGGTGAGAGTCATCGAGGGTGAAGCGAGGGGATGACAATGAGGACTCAATCTTGACATGGAGTTGTCAGATTGGTGGAGTGCCTGCGGAGTCTCTAATATGGTGCTTATGCTTGTCGTATGGGTCACTGCTCGGGGCGACGAGGGAGAGCGTACGATAGTTGGAGAGGATAAACGGCGTACAAGCGAGGGACTGAGTGAGAGAGTGAGCCCAAATTGGCACAAGAAAGTTGTTCTGGCGGGGGTGGCCTATCAGTACGACTAGATTTCGTTGTATTTTCGTTTGTTGGTTGGGGTGTATGAATTCTAGAACCCAACCTGTTGGGATCTGAACTTCATAAGCCTTATTTTTGGTTGTTTGTTTTGTTAATTTTTTTAATGAAACATGTGTGGGTTGGGTGGGGGGAGGGGCAATTGCCAACCTTTTACGATCAAAAAAAAAAAATTGCTACTCACTTTGTCGACATTTTTGCTATACAGGTTAACTTCATTTACAGAATCGTAGTTAATTCACCATAGAAATTATGGTAGACCTAAAGTGACTTCAGTGAGTTATAGAAGCAAGCAGTGATTGTTGATTTGACATGGCAATTGGCTTTAGAGCATCCACAGTTGTTGACTGTCAAAATATGCATAAATAGATAAATGAATATAGCAAAATTACATTTTGCTGCAGTCGTTGAATGTTATTTTTTACCTTTTTAAATTAATATAATAACAGACGGTGCTTCATGTGTCGTCGAAGAGGAAAAAAAATTTAAAAAACAATTTAAAACGGTGGGACGGCATATCATGTTTCGTCGGAGGGAAAAAAAATTATAAAAAAAGGTGCGACGGCACTTCAAGTGCCGTCCGAGGGAAAAATTCGTCCGCGAAGTGCAAATAAAAAATTACAAAAAAAGTTATAAAAAATTACAAAAAAATAACAAAAAATTACAAAAAAAATTACAAAAAATTACAAAAAAAATTACAAAAAATTACAAATAAAATTTAAAAAAATGCAACTAACTACCTATAGGGTGGGATGGCACTTCAAGTGTCGTCCGAGGGAGAGGTGGATTTTTTTGGTTTTTTTATTAGGATTTTTTTTTTTTTTGGAGGGGCGACACTTCAAGTGTCGTCTGACCATTAAAAAAATATTTCTTTTTTGTGTGACGGCACTTCAAGTGCCGTCCGACCATTAAAAAAATATTTTTTTTGGTGCGACGGTACTTCAAGCTCCATCTCTCATTTATCCATATTTCTCATATCCATTCTCATTTATAGTGATCTCCTGTAGCGAAATATGCATAATATACATATTTGACCAACGACTGCAGCGCAGTTTTTGACCAAATATGCATATTATGCATATTTAGCAAATGACTGTGGATGCTCTAACAATCCCTAACGAAGAAAAAAGATTAGTGCAATTGACCCCAAAGATCTGGGGCAGAGGGCGCATTGTTGTTCCTGCTATTAGTTGCATGAGCATAAAAGGTAGGCTAGGTTGACAGTCTGTAGCACATGCTTCCTCAATTCATTATTGGAAATATTCATGTGATCATCAAACTGCCCTTCATTTGCCCATTGCAATTTTGACCTGTGTGATTTATACATCTACATGTTACTGTGAAATAATTATGCCTACATAAGTTTGAAATACTATATCACAACTATTTTAATTGTCATTTGTTTACATGTGGTATTTACCAGTTTTTCTATTGTATGTAAAATAAAAAAAATCACTATTGTTACCAAGTGTTGTGGAGCATCATTATCTAGTTACCCATCCATTGCATCTCCCCTTCCCCGAACACCCTCAGACACACCACTTCGAGAAATCACCCTTTTGATTGTTTCTCTCTGCAAGTGTCCTATATATAGAATTTTGTAATTGTTTGCTGTTCAAGTCTTGAATTTTTGTCTATATGAAAACACTTATTGTTGCTCTTGTTATTCAACCTATTTCACATTATCTTTTGTTGTTTAAAAGGATGGACGCATGATTCGAGCAGGTGATTGTGCTCTTTTCCTGGCTGGCGATGCACCACTTTTCATTGGAATTATAAGGTGGTTTTCAACAGACAAGGAGAATTGTCTTAAATTGTGTGTAAATTGGCTTTATCGACCTTTTGACATTAAGCTTCCAAAAGGCATAAGAGGCAGCACCGAACCAAGTATTCCACTCATTCCACAAGGACGTGATAGCTGCTGTTGTTGGAAATGGATGTTTTATACACCATTTACGAACCGATTTTTGAGCAATTTTTTGAGTAAGATCCTCAATGAATTATTGAGAGATCTTGATTGATTTGTATTCTCCTTCATAAGTAGATCAAAATCATATATTGGTTTGCTAAAATCGGTTAAGGGGTGAATGAGAAATTGTCTCTCAAAATGAGACGGTTTCATTCTTGAAATGGGTTAAGGGAACATAGTCCCACATCGGAAAAATCAAAGGAAATAGAAGAGGATATATAGTAATCTCCTTCTAAGCAATGTAAGATGGTTAGAAGAGAGGCTCTCTCTCGCGCACGCATGAGGGTGCAAATCACATGCAACTTGTGTGCGCCCGCACGACTTGCGAACACCACTTTTTGCTACAGTTTCCTTTTTGTAACGGCTGAAATGAATGCTGTCTACCGTTTCATTGCTGTATTTAACGTTTTGTCTGCCGTTACGCTAAAGGCAGTAAATGATGTCTGCCGTTACGCTGTAAGTCGGTGATGTGCGCCCGCACGACTTGCGGACACCACTTTTTGCTACAGTTTCCTTTTTGTAACGGCTGAAATGAATGCTGTCTACCGTTTCATTGCTGTATTTAACGTTTTGTCTGCCATTAGGCTAAAGGCAGTAAATGATGTCTGCCGTTACGCTGTAAGTCGGTGATAGGGTTCAAGCGCTTATACTCAGTTCGGGAGTGGTACGTGGTGCCTACGTGATCGCTCCGAGTCGTTGCATCCTGGGAGACAGACGCCTTCGTTCATTCAGCAACCAGAAGAGGCGAAATCTGTTTTAAGGACACTGTGTGATACACAGGCCTCGACTTCTCAAGTTGTAATCTTCATTTGTTCTTGTAAGTTGTTTATTTAATTTTTCCTTTTCTTTTCTTTCGGTTTTTCCTTCTCTTCTGTTCCCTTCTTTGTTTTCTGTGCCTCTCTCTCTATTATTCGATTGTCTGCCGTTGCGCTAAAGGCAGTAAATGATGTCTGCCGTTACGCTGTAAGTCGGTGATAGGGTTCAAGCGCTTATACTCAGTTCGGGAGTGGTACGTGGTGCCTACGTGATCGCTCCGAGTCGTTGCATCCTGGGAGACAGACGCCTTCGTTCATTCAGCAACCAGAAGAGGCGAAATCTGTTTTAAGGACACTGTGTGATACACAGGTCTCGACTTCTCAAGTTGTAATCTTCATTTGTTCTTGTAAGTTGTTTATTTAATTTTTCCTTTTCTTTTCTTTCGGTTTTTCCTTCTCTTCTGTTCCCTTCTTTGTTTTCTGTGCCTCTCTATCTTTCGATTGTAAAACAAATTTTGTAAATAATTTTTGTGACAAACTTAAAACAGATTTTCGATTTCTTTGATTTCCGGTTTTGAGGCACGGTTTTTTCTTTTTATTTCTTTAATCTGGAAAACTTACACTCGTGTTGTGTAAATTTCAGAATCAAAATGACTACTGCATCGGACAATGCTGCTGTGTCTGAAACGGTCTACGTGCCGGTTGCTGATACGACGCAAGAGCTGAATGCTGCTGGGGCACGAGTGCCAATGCCGACCGTTGTACCTGTCTCAGTCTCCCATGGGGAGAAACCTAAGAAGTTCAACGGGTAGAGCTTTAAAAGGTGGCAACAGAAGATGATGTTCTATCTGACCACACTGAATCTTGCAAGATTCTTGAACGAAGATGCTCCAAATCTTAAGAAAGATGAGCAAGATAACCAAGTCATTGCCGCTGTGGATGCTTGGAAAAATGCTGATTACTTGTGTAGAAATTACATAATGAACAGATTAGCCGATTCTTTGTATAATGTATACATTGACAAAAGGACAGCTAAAGAACTTTGGAAAATACTAGACCATAAGTATAAAACTGAGGATGCCGGTGCCAAGAAATTCATTGTGGGCCGCTTCCTAGACTATAAAATGGTAGATTCTAAAACAGTGATCAGTCAAGTTCAAGAACTACAACTAATCTTGCATGAGATTCATGCTGAAGGTATGAACTTAAGTGAAAGTTTCCAAGTGGCATGTATAATTGAAAATTTACCACAAGACTGGAAAGACTTTAAGAATTACCTAAAGCATAAGCGAAAAGAAATGGGCATTGAAGATCTCATTGTCAGGCTTCGTATTGAAGAAGACAATAGAGGATCTGAAAAAGTTGGACTCATCAGTCATGCAGCTAAGGCAAATGTAATGGAACATAAACAACGTTTCAACAAGCACAACAACAAGGGTCCCAAGTTGGGGCCTAAGGGAGGAATCTCCAAGAAGCCGAAGTTTCAAGGCAAGTGCTTCAATTGTGACAAAATGGGTCACAAGTCTACTGAATGCAGACTTCCCAAGAAGAACAGTAACAGAGAAGCAAACTTGATTCAAGGGATTGCTCAAGATGTTTCCGATATCAACCTCTCTGCTGTGATATCAGAGGTGAATATGTAAGGTTCAAACCCGAAGGAATGGTGGATTGACACTGGAGCTACTCGTCATGTGTGCTCCAATAAAAGTATGTTCTTCACTTTCGAACCATTAGAGAATGGGGAGAAAATGTTTTTGGGTAACTCGGCTACTTCAGAAATAAAGGGCCAAGGCAAGGTGATCTTGAAGATGACTTCTGGAAAGGAACTGACTCTGAACAACGTTGCATATGTTCCTGAAATCCGTAAGAACCTGGTATCTGGTTCGTTGCTTAATAACCACGGTTTTTGTTTAGTGTTCGAATCGAACAAATTTGTTTTGTCAAAAAGTGGAATGTATGTTGGTAAAGGATATATGAGTGGTGGAATATTCAAACTCAATGTAATGACCATGGTCAAGAATATGAATAAAGCTAGCTCTTCTACTTATTTGCTTGAGTCTTCCAATTTATGGTATGGTATACTAGGACATGTTAATTATGATACTTTGCGAAGACTAATTAACTTGAATCACATACCAACATTCCAAATTGATTCCAAACACAAATGTGAAACTTGTGTTGAGGCAAAACTAACAAGATCATCGTTTAAAAGTATTGAAAGAAACACCGAACCACTTGATCTAATTCACACTGATATTTGTGATTTGAAAATGATACAAACAAGAGGTGGTAATAAATATTTTATTACCTTCATTGATGATAGCACAAAATATTGCTATGTATACTTACTTAAAAGCAAGGATGAAGCTATAGAGAAATTTGTTCTCTATAAAAATGAGGTTGAAAACCAACTCAATAAGAAAATTAAGGCGCTAAGAAGCGACCGAGGTGGAGAGTATGAATTGCCATTTGCTGACACATGTGCTAAGCATGGGATTATACATGAAACGACAGCGCCTTATTCTCCTCAGTCCAACGGTATTGCTGAGAGAAAGAATCGTACATTGAATGCAATGTTAATAAGTTCTGGTTTGCCCCCAAACTTGTGGGGAGAAGCTATTCTTTCAGCTAACTACCTTTTGAATAAGGTACCTAAAAAGAAAGAAGAAAAAACTCCATATAAATTATGGAAAGGAAGAAAGCCATCCTACAATTACTTACGAATGTGGGGATGTCTTGCCAAGGTGGCAGTACCTCCACCTAAGAAAGTGAAAATAGGACAAAAAACAGTTGATTGTATTTTCATTGGCTATGCACTTAACAGTAGTGCCTATCGGTTCTTGGTGTGCAAATCTGATATCACTGAGATATCAAAGAACACGATAATGGAATCTAGAAATGCATCGTTCTTTGAAGATGTATTTCCATGTAAGTCAAAGGAGGAACCAAGTTCCTCCAAACGAACACATGAGACTATCAGTGAAGATAATGAAGACCAAGATGAAGAAGTTGAGGAGGAACCTCGACGCAGTAAAAGAACAAGAACGGAAAAATCTTTTGGTCCGGACTTCTTGACTTTTATGCTTGAAGGAGAACCCCAAACCTTCAAGGAAGCGGTGAACTCTAGTGATGGTCCTCAATGGAAAGAAGCCATCAAGAGTGAAATTGATTCTATCTTGCAAAATCATACTTGGGAACTAGTGAATCTTCCACCGGGTAGTAAACCTTTAGGTTCCAAGTGGATCTTCAGGAGAAAAATAAAACTTGATGGATCAATTGATAAATACAAGGCAAGATTTGTAATTAAAGGTTATAAACAAAAGGAAGGTCTTGATTACTTTGATACATATTCTCCTGTGACGAGAATAAATTCCATTAGGATGGTACTTGCCGTAGCAGCTCTACACAATCTTGAAGTACATCAAATGGATGTAAAAACAGCTTTTCTTAATGGAGATTTAGATGAAGAAATCTACATGGAACAGCCTGAGGGTTTTTCAGCTCCAGGGCATGAAAAGAAAGTGTGTAAACTGGTGAAGTCATTATATGGCTTGAAACAAGCTCCAAAACAGTGGCATAAAAAATTTGACAATGTCATGATGACAAATTGCTTCAAGATCAACGAATGTGACAAATGTGTATATGTCAAAGACACAGAAGATGGATATGTCATTATATGTTTGTATGTAGATGACATGCTTATTATTGGAAGCAATGATCAGATAATTAAATCTGTTAAAAACATGTTAAACTCGAGGTTTGACATGAAAGACATGAGACTAGCTGATGTTATATTGGGAATTAAAATCACATAAACATCAGACGAGCTTATTTTAAGCCAGCCACATTATGTTGACAACATTCTTGGAAAATTTGATAAAGATAATTCTGGAATTGGCAGAACTCCAATAGATCTAAGTTTACATTTATCCAAGAATAAAGGGGAGAGTATTTCTCAAGTAGAATACTCTAGAATCATAGGCAGTCTAATGTACTTAATGAGTTGTACAAGACCAGACATAGCCTATGCAGTAAGTAAACTAAGTAGATACACGAGTAATCCTGAAAGCGAGCATTGGCAAGCAATTATAAGAGTACTGAAGTACTTGCGTTTTACTCGTAACTACGGGCTGCACTATACGAGATACCCGGCTGTACTTGAAGGATACAGTGATGCAAACTGGATATCGAGTGATAATTCAAAATCCACTAGTGGCTATGTGTTTACACTAGGTGGTACAGCAGTTTCTTGGAAATCCTCGAAACAAACAGTGATCGCTAAATCCACGATGGAATCAGAATTTATCGCATTAGACAAATGTGGAGAAGAGGCTGAATGGTTACGCCACTTCCTTGAGGATATTCCAAGGTGGACGAAGCCTGTGCCTCCAATCTGCATACATTCAGATAGTCAATCTGCAATTTGTAGAGCACAGAGCAATATGTATAATGGTAAATCTAGACATATTCGTCGAAGACATAATACCATTAGACAAGTACTCTCTACTGGGGTTATCTCTGTAGACAATGTAAAGTCGAAAGATGACATTGCGGATCCACTAACCAAAGGGTTAAACAAAGAGTTAGTTGATAAATCATTGAGGGGAATGGAACTAAAGCCCATGAAAGAATAAGTCGATACAATGGAAACCCAACCTAGCTGACTGGAGATCCCAAGATCTAGGTTCAAAGGGACAACTAAATTGTAAAGACCAAGTTGGATCACTGTGGGGATTTTCCCATGTCCATTCCCATGATGAAACAGTGATGCCCGCAAGGTAACAGGTTAAGCTAGGCTTTTAATAATTCTTATGCGTCGGATATCCGAGCAGAGTAATGCGGGTTACTCTTAGGTAAGAAATCACCTATGTAAGAGGGAAGAATGGCCGCTTCCAAAGGAATAATATAGGGCAATATTTCTGTTAAACTCTTGCAGAACCAGGCGTATGTTCATGGCCAAAACGAACATAACAGTGAGAACTGAAAATGCATTAGAAAGATTTCTGTGTGAGATATGTCATCGTTTACACAAATGACAGAACAGTTCAAAGACATCGCGTCTACTGTTTAATTAGTAAAGTAAACATATTTTCATAAGGGAAGGTTCAAAGGGTAACACCTACCTATCCTATGCAGGAATCAATCGTTGAATTCTATCACCAAGTCTGTCGTGTCAGTCTGTCCTGTCTGTGGCCGTCAATTTTCATTCATGTGGGGATTGTTGGAAATGGATGTTTTATACACCATTTACGAACCGATTTTTGAGCAATTTTTTGAGTAAGATCCTTAATGAATTATTGAGAGATCTTGATTGATTTGTGTTCTCCTTCGTGAGTAGATCAAAATTATATATTGGTTTACTAAAATCGGTTAAGGGGTGAATGAGAAATTGTCTCTCAAAGTGAGACGGTTTCATTCTTGAAATGGGTTAAGGAAACATAGTCCCACATCGGAAAAATCAAAGGAAATAGAAGAGGATATATAGTAATCTCCTTCTAAGTATTGTAAGATGGCTAGAAGAGATACTTTCTCTCGCGCGCGCAGGGGGGGTGCAAATCACGGACCGGATTACATGCGACTTGTGTGCGCCCGCACGACCTGCGGACACGAATGCCGGACCGACTTGACCCCAACCCGTGCAGAGCCACTTTTTGCTACAGTTTCCTTTTTGTAACGGCTGAAATGAATGCTGTCTGCCGTTTCATTACTGTATTTAACGTTTTGTCTGCCGTTATGCTGAAGGCAGTAAATGATGTCTGCCAATATGCTGAATGCAGTAAATAATGTCTGCCGTTACGCTGAAGGCAGTAAATGATGTCTGCCGTTACACTGAAGGTAGTAAATGATGTCTGCCGTTACAGTGTCGGCATTCAATTCGTTGTCTGCCGTTACAATGAAGGCATTAATAGCCTTGTCTGCCGTTACGGATTTAACCCAGGCTCTATAAATAGAGGCCTCCCCTCTACTTTCTTCACTGCACGAAAACAGATCTTCTTTCTCTCCTTCTCTAAGTTTCCTTCTGCACTGTTCTTCGGTTCTGGTTTTAGTGGTAAGTCAGTGATAGGGTTCAAGCGCTTATACTCAGTTTGGAAGTGGTACGTGGTGCCTACGTGATCGCTCCCAGTCGTTGCATCCTGGGAGACAGACGCCTTCGTTCATTCCAGCAACCGGAAGAGGCGAAATTTGTTTTAAGGACACTGTGTGATGCACAGGCCTCGACTTCTCAAGTTGTAATCTTCATTTGTTCTTGTAAGTTGTTTATTTAATTTTTCCTTTTCTTTTCTTTCCGTTTTTCCTTCTCTTCTGTTCCCTTCTTTGTATTCTGTGCCTTTCTATCTTTCGATTGTAAAACAAATTTTGTAAATAATTTTTGTGACAGCTATTTCTTTGCTTCATCCTCGTAAATTGCTTTTCTTCGTAAGGGTGTTGAACTTCCATCTGGGATATCATCTTTCATTTGCAGGCGAGGTGTTTGTGGTGGTTTACAGATCAGGGATTATATCAATGTAAGTTTTGTGATGCTTTTGAGGCTATATTTTGTGTTCATTTAGGAAAAGCCCAATTGTCCTCTCATATTAAAATTTCTTTTGAGCTTGAGATAGGCCTTTGTAAAACCAAGTAAATGTGTTTTGGGCTAAAGCACTTACCAAAATGACGTTATCCTCTCCCCCATGCAGCTATCTTGAGAGGTGGGGTTTAGCTGTATGGAGAAGTTTTTTTGCCCTTTCAAGAAACTTCTGCTTGCACTTTTCAGTTACATCACTTTCTGTTCACAATCACACCAATCAGTATGCAGAACTGATTCTCAGAATGTGGTCATCGAGAATTTGTCATCATCCACCACAACAATCAGCGAAGAGCATAAACCTGCTATTAGAGAACATACTGCAGGGGCTGCTGAGGGAATTTGCGGCACTGATTCTACTCCTTCCACTTCCGATAAGGTTCCCTGTTTAGAAATTTATGATGCATCCAAGAGCAGAAGGTCCGATACTTGAGAGGAAAATCACTTGGATCCTTGTAAAAGTGAACAGAAAAAACTGTCGGCTTCCGCTTCCGCTTCTGCTTCTGCTCGTGCTCGCAGTGATCGTCAGCAGTCTGGGTCAGCCAGTAACAGTGATGACAAGGTTTTAGAAAGAAAGGATGCTCTAAAAAATCAACTTGCATCCTCAGCCCAAGAAGCTGAGAAATGTTCAAAATCTGATCTGGATAGAAGAGAGGAATTCACATCTTCTGAACAGGATATAGTTAGTTGGGTCTAAGCTTGATTTTGACCTAAATGAGGGCTTTTCTGTTGATGATGGGAACCAGAGCCAAACCGAGCCGACAGTTTCCTTGGTTGCTCCCCTTTATTCACCTCCAATTCATTTAACACTCTTGCCTTCCTTTGTAAGTCAAAAACACATTTATGTAAATTAAATGTAAGACAAAACAAAACAAATCTTCGTGTATACTCTAATCGCCATATGAATATACATGAATGGAAGCGGAAGCTATAAAATGATATTGATAATCGTACCTCCAGCCATTGCCATTTTGAAGTCTGAAACCGTTTTCGCCAAAAAGCCTCTTGCTGTTGTCAATCTCAATTTTGGTTCCAAACTCTCCTTTCTCACCTTAGATGGTGTATATCAGAATTGTATGAGAGAGTGAGTTTGATGACCTTTTTTATTCTTATATTTATACTACCCTAGCCATCATAGAGTAGTTATTGTAATTGCAAAATTAGTGTGTGGTTTTCTAAATGAGGGGAGAGAATTATGGGGAAATTACTTTGATCAGTTACCATATTGATCAGTTACCATTTGATCAGTTACCATATTGATCAGTTACCATTTGATCATTTACCATACTGATCAGTTACCATATTGATCATTTACCATATTGATCAGTTACCATATTGATCATTTACCATTTTCCATTTAAATGGATCACATAACATATTTGTCCACATAACTAATTAATCAAATTACTTACTTGATTAAGTGGAAAATAAATAAAATGTCTAACATTCTCCCACTTGATCCATTTAACGAGAGAGACTCCGTATACGAATCATGGCGACTAATTCTCTTTAAGAGCAAGAATTAATCTTCCATGTATCACAATATACTTAGTCTTTCACCACTCACACTTAACTTAATGAGTAGACCATATATTTACTCTAGGTCAACATAATGATATTTCTCAACAAATAACCAAATTAAGTACGTACACAATTCCAAAAGAGAAATAATCCAACTAAATGAAAGTTTCAGACAAACATAATGAATGTGCTACATAATGCAACCAAGTCCCATTCTGATTACATGATCCTTGAATCCTTTAACATGCATGCCTTTAGTCAAGAGATCAGCTATCATCAATTCAGTGTTAATGTGCTCAATGATCACTTTCTTTTCCTGCACACGTTCCTTTACGGCTAGATATTTTATGTCGATGTGTTTACTTCGACTTCCACTCTTATTATTTTTAGCCATAAAGACAGCAGCTGAATTGTCACAATACATTCTTATCGGTCGGCTAATAGAGTCAACAACTCTTAGCCCAGATATGAAACCTTTCAGCCATACACCATGTGAAGTAGCCTCAAAACAAGAAACGAACTCAGCCTCCATCGTAGAAGTGGCTATCAAGGTCTGCTTGGCACTCCTCCAGGATATAGACCCGCGAGCTAGCATGAACACATATCCTGATGTGGATTTACGTGAATCATTGCAGCCACCAAAGTCAGAATCGGAGTAGCCTACCACCTCAAGACTATCAGTCCGCCTATACATAAGCATGTAATCCTTAGTACCCTTAAGGTACCTCATTACTTTCTTCGCAGCCTTCCAGTGATCAATGCCTGGGTTACTCTGATATCTTCCTAATACTCCAACAGCATATGAAATGTCGGGTCTAGTACAGACCTGAGCATACATAATGCTACCAACAGCTGAAGCATATGGAACATTTTTCATTCGTTCCCTTTCAATGTCATTCCTGGGGCATTGGTCCAAACTGAACCGATCACCTTTCACAATGGGTGCTACACTTGGTGAACAATCTTTCATACCGAATCTTTCTAAGACCTTGTTGATATAGGCCTCTTGAGACAAACCCAAAATGCCTCGAGATCTGTCTCTATGGATCTTTATGCCGATGACATAAGATGCCTCGCCCATATCTTTCATATCAAAGTTACTTGAAAGAAATTGTTTCACCTCATATAGCAACCCTTTATCATTGGTTGCTAGCAAAATATCATCCACATATAATACAAGGAAACAAATCTTGCTCCCACTGACCTTAAGGTATATACATTGATCCATAACATTTTCTTCGAACCCAAATGAAGTAATCACTTTATGGAATTTCACATACCATTGTCGGGAAGCCTGTTTCAACCCGTATATGGATTTATTAAGCTTACAAACCAAATGATCACCCTCTTTAGAGAAGAATCCTTCAGGTTGTTTCATATAAACCTCTTCCTCTAAATCACCATTGAGAAATGCCGTTTTCACGTCCATTTGGTGTAGCTCAAAATCAAAATGAGCTACTAATGCCATCACCACTCGGAAAGAATCTTTCTTTGATACAGGAGAGAAAGTCTCGTTGTAATCGATTCCTTCCCTTTGAGTGAACCCTTTGGCAACAAGTCTAGCTTTATGTCTCTCGATGTTGCCATGCGAGTCTTTCTTTATTTTAAAGACCCACTTGCATCCAATGGCTTTTTCACCATTTGGCAACTCGACAAGATCCCAAACTCGGTTAGATGCCATAGAGTCCATCTCATCTTTCATGACATTCATCCATAAGTTTGAATCTGTAGAACTTATGGCTTGTGAAAATGACATAGGATCATCGTCGGCTCCAATATTATAATCCAATTCTTGCAGATACACTAAATAGTCACCAGAAATAGTTGATTTCCTTGTTCTAGTAGATCTCCTCAATGGAACTTGTTGATCCTCAGGATGAACTGTTTGTTCCTCATTACCATCATGATCTATTAGATTGTTGTCAACTTGTGGAACCTCGACAGTTGGCTGTCTAACACGCAATTTAGCTTGAGGTGCGTGAATGACAATCAACTTGTCACTTGAAACAGTGGGTGGAAGTTGATCATAATCCTTTTCAGGAACAATGTCCTGAAATTGATCACTCCCACTAATCAAGTCATTCTCAAGAAATTTAGCGTTTCTTGATTCCACAATCCTGGTATTATGAGACGGTCTATAACCCTTATACCTTTCAGCATATCCAATGAAATACCCACTAATGGTCCTTGGGTCTAGCTTCTTCTCTTGTGGGTTGTACACTCTCACCTCAGACGGGCATCCCCAAATGCGTACATGTTGCAAACTCGGTTTCCATCCTTTGAATAGCTCAAAAGGCGTCTTTGAGACGGCCTTGGTAGAAACCCGGTTTAATATGTACACTGCCGTCTTAAGAGCTTCTACCCATAAAAATAATGGAAGTTTAACATTACTCCTCATACTTCTCACCATGTCCATTAAGGTTCGATTTTTTCTTTCTGCTACACCATTCTGATCTGGAGAACCAGGCATGGTGTATTGGGGCAACAATCCCATGCTCTTGAAGAAATCTTGCAAATAGACCTGGTGCTTGTCCGTTCTCGGTGTATCTACCGTAGTACTCTCCACCTCTATCTGATCTCACAATCTTAATGTGCTTATCACATTGTTTCTCTACCTCAGCCTTAAACAATTTAAAGGCATCCAAAGCTTCGTCTTAAGAACGAAGTAAGTAAAGATACATATATCGTGAATAATCATCTATGAAGGTTATAAAGTATTTCGGATCATTAGCGTTCATGTCTGGACAACAAATATCCGTGTGTATGATCTCTAATAGGTTTGAACTCCTTTTCGCACCAATTTTGTGTTTATTAGTTTGCTTTCCCTTAATGCAACCAACACAAGTATCGAAATCAGTAAAGTCTAAAGTACCAAGTACCCCATCCTTTACCAATCTCTTCACTCTCTCAATGGAGATATGTCCCAATCTCCGGTGCCACAAAATAGAGGAGTCCTCATTTATAATACATCTTTTCAACCCAGTATTAACATGCATAGAACTATTAGTAATATCATTTCGCAAACAAAGACGATATAAACCATCAGACAAAATACTATATCCAATAACTTCAGAATTTCTGAAAATACTGAAACCAGAATCTGAAAAACTAAAAGAAATTCCCAAAGGTACAAGTCTTGAAACTGAAATCAAGTTTCTAGTGAAACCTGGTACATAAAACGTCTTTTCTAATGCATACTAAAACCACAACTTAAAATTAAACTGCATGTCCCAACGGCCTCCACATGTGAACTGGTCTGACTACCCGAATAGATGTAGTGTTCACTTCCCATCGGTTTCCTTAGGTTTGTCATACCCTGCAAGGTATTCGAAACATGGATTGTAGTACCAGAGTCAATCCACCATATATTATAATTAATATTAACCATATTAGATTCATAAACAAACGCTAGAAAATTACCTTTCTTCTCAAGCCATGTCTTAAACTTCATGCAGTCTTTCTTCATGTGTCTCTTCTTTTTACAAAAGAAACACGTAGACTCCTTCTTTATGCATTGGTTTGCTGAAAGCTTTCCCTTTTCCTTTTCCTTAATGTGATCCTTTCTCTTCTTTGAAGAAGAAGTAGTAGTAAGGTTCACCTTTTCTCCCTCTTCCATCCTCAATCTGCCCTCTTCTTGAACACACATGGTCATAAGTTCATTAATTGACCATTTATCCTTATGTGTATTATAAGAGATCTTAAAAGGGCCATATTGTGGAGGGAGAGTGCACAAAATGAAATGTACTAGGAAAGATTCAGACATGGTAACTTCCAAATCCTTAAGTTGGGCCGCAATATCCCTCATGTGCATAATATAATCACGCACACACTTAAACTCATTGTGCCTCATGGATGAAAACTTCATAATTAAGGTGCTAGCAAGAGCTTTGTCAGAATCTACAAACTGCTCATCAATGGCTTTAAGGAGATCTTTAACCTTAGTATGCTTATCGACGGAAACCCGAATGCTAGCACAAAGTTTGGTCTTTATGAACATAATTGAGAGGCGATTAGATCGCTCCCACTTTTTATAAAGATCAACTGCAATTGGAGTGCTAGTCTCAGTTATACTAGGGGGTTCGTCTTTCCGAATAGCATAGTCGATATCCATCCAACCCAATTGCAGAAGCACTCTTTCTTTCCACACCTTATAGTTATCACCCTTTAATTCAGGAATGTCACAATTGACATCAGAAATGTTCTCGGGTAAAATTGCTGCAAAAAAAAAAAAAAATATATATATATACATACATGCTTGTAAACAAAAATTTGAGACTTAACTTTATCATGTTTTACCAATGCAAATCATGAATAAAAATATGAATCTAGTGACATAAAACATGCCTGTGGGCGAAAGTCCTACTCAAATTAGATTCATAACTGTATGATGAAACTATTAAACCATATTCATTTCTTAATTCCTGTGGGTAGATTAAGGAACATAATTCAATATTTCACCCTAATTAATCATACAAAATATAATAAAATTTTTTGTGGGCATATTTCATCATATTACATATGATTAATTACAAATTAATGTCTAGTTTCCATATGTGATTTCATAAGAAATTTTAAAGTAACTAGAGATGCTGTGGCTACTCTCCAATTACTAAAATTAACAAATCACTCGACATATTTCTTTAATATTTTGATCATGTACAATTTTAATGGCCATAACATCTTTAACTAGTTATTTCAAAACAATACTAAAGTTTTCTAGTTTTAACAAAATAACATGATCTCAATCAATTACAAAATCAGTATTTGTTCATAACTATATTTTCGATTTAGCAAAGAAACCAATAGCATAGGCTTGGGTTACCAAGTTCGGCTAGGCTTCATTAACCAAAACTAAACCGAAATTTAGCACAAATTTAGGCAAAACCCAACCAAAGTAATTAAAGATGAATCGGTCAAATCCAGTAAAGATTCAACACGGGAAATCAATAATAGGAGAGTAATGCTTAAAATCATCCTTAGATTTCACAGACGTTTCCTTTTGTGAAATGAAATAACAAGCAAGGCAGAGATAATTTTAAAGCTCTGATACCAAATGTAAGTCAAAAATACATTTATGTAAATTAAATGTAAGACAAAACAAAACAATTCTTCATGTATACTCTAATCGCCATATGAATATACATGAATGGAAGCGGAAGCTATAAAATGATATTGATAATCGTACCTCCAGCCATTGCCATTTTGAAGTCTGAAACCGTTTTCGCCAAAAAGCCTCTTGATGTTGTCAATCTCAATTTTGGTTCCAAACTCTCCTTTCTCACCTTAGATGGTGTATATCAGAATTGTATAAGAGAGTGAGTTTGATGACCTTTTTCATTCTTATATTTATACTACTCTAGTTATCATAGAGTAGTTATTGTAATTGCAAAATTAGTGTGTGGTTTTCTAAATGAGGGGAGAGAATCATGGGGAAATTACTTTGATCAGTTACCATATTGATCAGTTACCATTTGATCAGTTACCATATTGATCATTTAACATACTGATCAGTTACCATATTGATCATTTACCATATTGATCAGTTACCATATTGATCATTTACCATTTCCCATTTAAATGGATCACATAACATATTTGTCCACATAACTAATTAATCAAATTACTTACTTGATTAAGTGGAAAATAAATAAAATGTCTAACATCCTTTGCATCAGGTCTTACTCCAAATGCCTCACCTGCCCCGATCACCATTGCTGCTCCTAACAAAGGGCGTTTTGTGCTGCCTGAAAGCTTATTGAAGACTAAAGGGAAGCCTTTTGGGTGGCAAGGATCAGCCGCTACCTGTGCATTTCGCCCGGAAGAACCCCGGAAAGTTCTGGAAATGCCCCCACTCAGTACTTCTCATGCTCACTCATCTGATACTACCGCTACAAAGCAGGGCCCTATCCCTCTCCCCTCGAGCTCCTACTCAGGCGGGCCTACAGCCTATGTCGACTCTTCGCAGCTTGTAGGTCCTGGAAATGCTGTTTCTTCTCATTATGTTGGGCCGTATATTCTAAGTCATCCAGAGGAAAGTTTTAACGCTGGGTCTGAAGGCATTTGGAAGTGGGGTGGGTGAGGTCTCGATCTCAATGCAGGGTCTGGTATTGTGGATGTAGTGGATGTAAAAGACGGTAGGTTACCTTCGACATCAAGACAGTTCCCTCTTCCTAGTTCCCAGATGTTTGGATAGGAGCAAGCTAGGATGTATCAGGTATCCAGTGGTGGCGGCGTGAAGAGGAAAGAACGAGAATGCGGTGGCTCATGGGATTTGAGATTTTAGAAACAACCCTCGTGGCATCACAGCCAAATGATTCTGGTGCATATATTCTTTGATCCTTGTGTCTGGTGAGCTAACCTCTTACCATTACGATTTAGCTAGAAAGAGAGAGAGAGAGAGAGAGAGAGAGAGAGAGAGAGAGGGTGAGGGTGATGTGCACAACTCAAGAAGAAAGAAGTACTTTTACCGTAATTCTTGTAAATTATGTGTGGTATGATTGTGCTCTCCCCTTGAAACGATCATGGTTTTAATGTAACTCTTGTAAATGTTGCGGGTGAATCATGCAAATAAGCTTTCTTGTGTAGATATTAACCGTTAACTTGTCGATACTTGCATATCCAAGTTCCAATTTGCCCGGAAGTTGGCTTCTTTTTCATAATACAACTGTAGAGAAAGGAAGTGAAATATTATTGAGTTGAGTTGAATTTATCTGCTTTTGAACTGATACAATTATAGTCCTTTTTATAGACTCTACATATAACTAACAGCCTCAAATATTGGCCACTGACTTATTCAAACTGATCCTTAATACTAGTTCAAATGAAAGACTAAATCAACTATCTGACCTATTCAAACTGATCCTTAATACTAGTTCAAATGAAAGACTAAATCAACTATCTGACTTATTTAAACTAATTCTAACATTCCCTCCCTTAAACTAGATGTTTCTAACACTAGTTTATGAAGCAGGACCAACTCCAAGTAGATGACGTAGCTTCTTGAATACTGGATACTTGAGTGGCTTTGTGAAAATATCTGCAATTTGATCCTCGCTGCGGCAATGAAGAAGATCAATAGTTCCATTGTTGACGAGATCACGTAGGAAGTGGTACCGCACATCAATGTGCTTGCTTCGCCCATGTAGAACAGGATTTTCGGAAAGTTTTATTGCCGAAACATTATCACAATAGATTAGTGTCGGACCTTGCTGCTGATTGTGTAGAACTTCCAATATCCTTCGTAACCAAATAGCTTCACATGAACTTGATGCTGCTGCAACGAATTCAGCTTCAGTAGTTGATAGAGTCACCATTTTTTGCTTCCTCGATGACCATGTGACAGCTCCAGAACCCATCAGGAACACAAATCCCGATGTACTCTTTCTATCATCAGGATCTCCAGCATAATCACTATCCGAAAACCGGATCAAACTTGACTTTCCACCATTTTGGTACAAAATTCCATAATATGTAGTACCTTTCAAGTAGCGAAAAATTCTCTTCGCAGCTAAGAGATGAGCTTCCCTTGGATTCTCCATGTATCGTCTAATTAAATTGACCGCATGCATGATGTCTGGCCTTGCTGATGTCAAATACATAAGACTCCTAACAATTTTCTTGTAAAGAGTAGCATCCACCTTCATTCCTGTCCCATTCTTTGTGAGCTTCAGACTAACTTCAGTTGCAGTGGAAACCGAATTGCATGCCTTCATTTTAAACCTGTCCAAAATTTCTAGAACATATTTTTTTGTGAAATAAAGATACCAGTAGATGATTGTACTACTTCGATGCCAAGAAAATAGTGCATCAGTCCCAAATCTGTCATATCAAATTCATCCATTATTGATTTCCTAAAATCACCAAACATGGCCCTATCATTACCAGTATAAATAAGGTCATCAACATATAAACACACAACAAGCATCTTCCCATTTTCTCCAAATTTAGTATAAAGTGTGTGCTTATAAGGACATTTAAGAAAACCTTTTTTAGCAAGGTAAGCATTTATACGACTGTACCAAGCTCTTGGTGCTTGTTTCATTCCATATAAAGCTTTCTTTAGCTTGTATACCTGATTCTCTTGACCTTGCTTCACATATCCAGGAGGTTGTTCAACGTACACCTCTTCTTCCAATTCGCCGTGCAAAAATGCTGACTTTACATCCAACTGATAGATAAGCCATGAATTCTGAGCAGCCATGGATAACACTAATCGAATGGTGTCAAGCCTCGCAACTGGAGCAAATGCCTCTTTGTAATCAACACCAAATTCTTGTTTGCACCCTTTTGCGACGAGTCGGGCTTTGTATTTGTCAACTTTGCCATCTTTCTTCAGCTTTGTTTTATAAACCCATTTGACACCAATGGATTTATGTCCTTTTGGAAGTTCTGACAACTCCCAAATATTATTTTTCTCTATAGATCTGATCTCCTCATTCATGGCTTTTTGCCATTTGGAATCTTTGACAGCTTCTTGAAATGTGATGGGATCACAATCTGAAAATAAAGCAAAATGAGCAAGTGTATCATCATCATGATCAGATTGATTATCACCACTAACCTCATAATCCATCATCCATGCTGGATTCCTTTTTGTCCGTTGAGGTCGAGAGCTTGCTCCTGTTGTCTGGGCTTCATCTGTCTGGGCTTCATTGGGTGGCTGCAGCATCTGCTGGTCTGATTGTAGCAACATATTATTAATAGAAGGAGTTAGCTGTTGTGTTTCTGGTCCTTCATCAAAACTCACATGTATTTGCTGCTGCCCTGCCCCCTTTTCAGTCCAATTCCATATGCTTTCCTCATCAAAAAATAACATCTCAGCTTATGACAATCTTCTTTGTGATAGGATTGAATAACTTGTAGGCTTTCGATTGTTCGCTGGCTCCAAGAAAGACACATTTTTTGCCTTTATCATCTAGCTTCTTCCTCTTCTCATCTGGAATGTGTGCATATGCAATGCACCCAAAGATTTTGAAGTGATCGACAGCTGGCTTCCGTCCACTCCAAGCTTCTTCCAGTGTCATGCTTTGAACAGCAAACGTGCGACTCCGATTCAGAACATGGATGCTCCAATTCACTGCTTCTGGCCAGAAATTCTTTGGAATTATCCCTTTTGCCAACATGCTTCTCACCATGTTCAGGATAGTTCGGTTCTTCCTCTTCGATACGCCATTTTGTTGGGGTGTGTAGGCTGCTGTCAATTGCATACGGATGCCATGCTCATCACAAAAATTTGCAAATTCTTATGACATGTATTCACCACCGCGATCAGTGCAGAGAGTTTTAATAGCTTTCCCTACTTCATTCTCCACCTGGGCTTTGAAACTTTTAAATGCTATAAAAGCTTCAGATTTCTCCTGTAAAAAATATATCTATATTTTTCGACAATAATCATCAATAAAAGAAATAAAGTATTTCTTTTTTCCATTGGATACCGGGTTAATGGGACCACATATGTCGGAGTGGATCAACTCCAATGGCCTCTGTGCTCTCCATGCTTTTCCTTTCGGGAATTGCTCACGATGTTGCTTGCCAACAATGCACTCTTCACATACTTTAGAGGGAGGAATGATTCGAGGAAGGCCAGTCACCATGTTCTTCTAAGAGAGAGTCTTTAATCCACTGAAGTTCAAATGGCCATAGCGAAAATGCCAAAGCCATGTTGGATCATTCACCTCTGCCATAAAGCAAGTCTGGATGCTCTTGATATGCAACGGAAACAACCTATTTGGTGTCATCTTAACATGAGCAATTAGACCCCTTTTAGGATCATAGATTTCACAAGCACCTCCTTTGATTGTAGCCACATATCCCTTCTTTTGTAGCTGTCCCACACTTAAAAAATTGCTTTTCAAGTCAGAATTATATATGACATTTGAGATAGTCTCAATACTATCCTTTTTAGTCTTGATGTTAACATCACCCTTTCCCATAACATTCACTATAGAATTATCACCAAAGCTTACAGTAGTACAGAAATCTTCATTTAAATGAGAAAAGAGTGACTTACTACCACACATATGATTGCTGCAGCCGGTGTCCAGATACCATATGTCTAGTTCAAGCTCCTTTTTCATGACATCAACAGCCATTAGGAGTGTTTCTTGTTCATTATTCTCTGCATAATTTGACTTCTCCCCCTTTTCTTTGTCGCTGGGCAACTTGGTGTAGCATTCAGAGCTGTAGTGACCAAACTTGTGACATCTGTAGCATTCAACGTTGGATTTGTCAAAGTATTGATCACGACCTCTCCCTCAACCTTGAGAATGATCTTCATGTTTGAAACAAGACGGCTGCCTGCATCCATATATATTTTCTCGACCTCCTCTTCCTCTTCCTCTACCTCGGCCTCTTACTCTTCCTTGACCATGTCCTAGACGATCAGAAAGCTGAGTATTGGTGGAGACCTTCAATGCTTGTTCTTCTTTTTCTTGTTGGTTAATTTTTTGCTCATGAACCAACAAAGAACTTTGTAATTCATCAATTGACAGTGAACCAACATCATTAGCTTCTTCTATAGCACATACAATAAAGTTGAAATTTGGTGTCAAGGATCGAAGAATCTTCTCAACAATGAGAACATGTCACGCCCCACTTTCCAAAAATATGGAATACGAGCACGTGACGAAGCCCAGCGAATAATTTTAACATCATCCATAAGCTGTAGGATCGACTCAGCATCACAACAAGAATATCACGAATATATATAACCAAGCATGCATGAATAATTTAATAAGCAACAGAAAATAATTGAAAACAAATAATAATGTCCACATAGTTTTCAAGTCTGGATCAAATGTAAAACTCAGGAACGTAGCCCGTTACAAGTCTTAAATAGCAAGAATAAATAATTCAAGAAAAACAATTAATCTAAACAAGTCCTGTCTCCACTTGAAAGCTAAAATTTCTGCTCACCAATCCCAGCAGGTAGCTCATCTCCAAAGTCTGCTTAAAAAATAAAAGGAAAAAGTGGGGAAAACAAGAGAAAATGCCCTTAGTGCAAGCTAGGGCCACAAATAGTAAAAACGAGTACAAGTAATGGGAGACAAAAATTGGAATCAAGAATGTAACAGAGATATAAAAAGTAGTGGAGAACTACGAACTAGCTAGCAGGAGGGACATCTTAGTAAACAGGTGGGATAACAACTGCTAATGGTAAAACACATGACAAGTAAACCTGTAGGGGTATCTAACATCAAGTGACAAGTCTCAAGTCTAGTATTATGTAACAAGTGCCAAGTCTAGTGTCAAAATTTTATTTCAAGTGTCAGGTCTCAAGTAACAAGTTGTCAAGTATCAGGTAATCAAGTGTCGTGTAACATATTTCATGTTCAAGTCTTGTAGTTATTACTATCTAGGTAGTACTTCATGCATCCATTCTTTTACAACATGGTTGCTACAATCAAAACAGTTACGTTTAGACATAGTAATGGAGTCTATAGGGCGGTGTACTCAGGTATCAAGTATCAAGCAAGTGATTAAACCATGGACTCTAGAGGTGGCCCCCGTAGGCTCTAGAGGTGGCCCCCGTCACCATGACGTGGCACTTAGTTCCATGTGATCTCAAACATATAGCATGTAATCATATAATGGGCTCTAGAGGTGGCCCCCGTAGGCTCTAGAGGTGGCCCCCGTCACCATGACGTGGCACTTAGTTCCATTTAACATAAAAGTATGGGAAACACGGACCCCCTTCCGAGTACACTTACCTATGTTGTCCACTACTATGGTCTTCCTTTAAACCCCAGCTTATTACATTTGTTCAGGCAGAATTGTGTATTTGAGTTTATGCATGTGGAACATGGTTGAAATAATATTAATTAATTCTAAGAAAAATTAGGGATGTCCTATAGGGTGTCCAGCAACCGCATATAAAATTTCAAGTCAAACTCTTGCTGTTTACATAGCTAAATTAATTCGCAAAGTAAAGGTATGCAGCAGTTTTGCGAATCTGCGTCTACTGACACATCTGCAGTAAAACTGCAATAACTCCTAGACCGTAACTTCGAATTCAAAAATTTTGGAGGCTATCAGCATCTAGACATCTAGATCTACATTTTTTATTCAGGGATCGGGTTCATATTCTGATGTTAAAGGGTTCAAAACAGTATAACAAGATTCAGGACAGAAACATGTGGGAATATCTTACTAGTATATATTACATGAAATTTTGTTATTAGGCATCTAGGTTAATGTGTGATATAAATACAGGGAAATGGTTGTCAAAACAACAACTAATAATTGTTTTTCAAGCCAAATGGTTGCAAGATCATCAAGTACAAGATATAACATATGTCTACACATCTAGGGCTCCTTAATTCATGTGTCCATATGTTCAGGGGGTAAAATGAGTCCAAGTAGTTATAATATAATACAATGAAATTATTGTGACTCTTAAGATTATAAAATTGAGGATGTTTAATATTTGATCAACAACGACAGTCAAGGAGGAGTCACAATTTCTAACTATTTGTAGTATTTTCAAGGGATGCTTGTACTAGAACAAAAATGTGTACAAGAGGAATACTTGCCTTGATTGACGACGAATAGATCCGATTGTTGAAGAAAATGGGATCGAAAATTTCCGGGCGAAGTCTCCCAAAAGCACGTGTGAAAATCCAACAGAAGCGCAAAATTCCCCACACCAGATCGCCCCAAAATAGCGTACAGCGATCTGGATCTGCTGCGCCAACACACCAAACAGTGAAACCCTCCAATCAGCTCTCTTCCATGCAGCGGATCTGGGCCGAACAGGGAACATCGAGTGGGGATCCGCTGTGGCAAAACACCAAACAGCGTTCTCCACCAACTAGATCTCGTCTTCTTCCTCACGACGGCAGCGATCGGGAGCGACGAACGGCGCGCGATGACTGCGGCGTGACACGGCGGCGGGGCTCGCGACTATGTCTGGGTTCGAATGGAGTTCAGTCGATGACGGCGACGACGGCGATGAAAGGCACAGCGGTGGGCTCTGTTTCTGGGTTCAAGAACAGGGGAGTGGGGTTCGGGGTGTTGGCGACGCGACGGAGGTGGTGTTTTGGTGGGTTGGGGACGGTGATCGAAGGAGTTGACGACGAGGGCGATGGTGGGAGTGGTTGGCAATGGTAATGGCGATGGGGTGGTTGTCGAGAGTTCGGGAAATGGCGGAGTTGGGTTCGAGAGGATGATGGCAGTGGTTGTGATTGACGAGGGGATGATGGTGGATGCGATTGTGATGAGGGCGAGGGGATAGGGACGAGGGAGGCGATGATGATGGGTGACGGCTGAAGGGGAACGGGGACGACGATCGAAATGGGTTTGAGGTTGAAGACGGAGTGGGTTCGGCGGAGGATGATGGGTGATGATGGCGGAGAGGTGTTGGGGATGATGGAGGAGATGGCGATGGTGAAGGTTGGGCGGCGAGGTGAATGTGGATCGGGTTTGGGCATTGGTCGAAGGGAGAAGGAGACGGGAACGGTGAGCGGAAGGAGCGGGAGGTTGAAGGAGAAGGGTAGCGGCGGGTTAGTTTGGGGCTTAACAATGATAGGGTAGGGGTTAGGGTTTAAATAGTATGGGTTCGGTTTTGGGTATTAGGGTACCCGATTTGAGTGGGATCCAACTGGAGAATTGGTCAAAATGTATTAAAATGGAGAATAAAGAGATGAATGACATAGAACAGCTCGTTCTTCATGGAGAACGACACAAGGAGCACATACAATAGAATTTGATAAAAGGATCAGAAATTGAGTCGGAACAAATTAGTGATTTTATTCGAATAGAAAAAAATACTGGATCACAAATTGATAAAAAAGTATAAGGGGGCAAAATACAGTATAAAAATACAAATACGGAAAAACAGGAGTTACAGAACATCTTCTGTCTTGTCACCAAGGATGCGCATCTTGTTAACGATTGCCATCGTTCTTGAAAAATAGTCTGTAACTGATTCTCCTGACTTCATTCGAAGCAGTTCAAACTCCGAACGAAGTGCTTGAAGCTGCTGCCTCTTAGCCCTTGCTGTACCTTGGTACTTCTTCTTCATGGAATCCCAAATATGCTTGGCTGTGTCTTTGCAAAGAATAGTTTCCAAGATTAAGCGATCGATAGCTTGGAAAAGATAATTCTTTGCTTTAAGATCCTTTAACTTCAGCCCTTCAAGCTCTATCTTTTGCGCATCTGTCACCACAACACATGCTGCTGGTTCTACTACTCCAGAAACAACAACCGTTCAATATTCTTTGGACCTCAAGAAATTCTCCATGAGCATGCTCCAATGATCATAGTGACCATCAAAGTGGGAAATTGCAGGTTGCACATAGTTGCTGTTGTCGGTTGCCATTGGTTTCTTGCTGCAGCAAGGAAATGAGCTACTGCTTCGAGTTAGGTGAAGGTTCTGGCTCTGATACCACTTGTAGAGAAAGGAAGTGGAATATTATTGAGTTGAGTTGAATTTTTCTGCTTTTGAACTGATACAATTAGAGTCCTTTTTATAGACTCTACATATAACTAACAGCCTCAAATATTGGCAACTGACTTATTCAAACTGATCCTTAATACTAGTTCACTAAATCAACTATCTGACTTATTCAAACTGATCCTTAATACTAGTTCAAATGAAAGACTAAATCAACTATCTGACTTATTTAAACTAATTCTAACAACAACTGCTTCCAATGAGATCTTGATTTGTACTTTTGTTGAGAGTGTGCAATCATGCAGCTTTTCCTGTATTTGTTTGATCCCTGCCCTTGTGTCTTTGATCGGTTTGAATGTGCAACCTCATTTTGTTTCAAGTTTTGATTGCTGGCCTAATTTTCTCTAATGCTATTTGATGTGGCCTATCTTCCGGCTTGTTCACTGTATGCTGATCCATTTGGGTTTTTTTTTTTTTTGATAATAAAGATGACCCCATTATCGTTTCATTAATGTAAATTTAACAAAACAGGCAGAACATATTACAAAGAGATTATATAGAAAGTAAGTCTAGTCATCCTCAACATTACGGATAACATCAAAATAATCTAAAGCTAGGTGCATGACAATAAGATACAGTAGTGTTCCAAAACATATCAGTTCGTTTGAGACTCCATCTACTGCTGATTCCTACTACTACTCCATAAGAAGCCTTTTCTTGGTCCCATCTTGATCTCCATTTGGGGTTATAATTGTTATCAGGAATTTAGTAGTTCTTCTAATAGTATCAGTAGATATCAATCTGCGACAATTATCCTTTGACCTCTGGTAGAATGTTATTATCCTGCATGTCTATTTGTGAACGTAATTAATTTTTGCTTCCATCTAGCAACAATGTTTGGGAAGCTCAATAGATTTCAGGTAGAGAACAGATTGTTGATTACTGTTGAATTCTTGTATCACTATCTGATGTGAAACTTAAGACTGCGATCATTGGATATACTGGCCTGGGTAGCATCATGCCATCATGTTTCGCTCTTTACATGCCTATATTAGTTTATGAATGTAAGATCAAGTCAGTTGATAATCATTATTAATTGAATAACTGAGTATTGTTATATTTCTAATTAAATGATGCATTGATAAATTGACTTGGAATGACTTGATTTTATATTTATAGATTAAATTTGATCATTTATGGTTATGCATATTGCGAGAACAGTTTTTACATGTTTGTTCCCTAACACATAGGTAGATGGTCATGTGATCGACAACCAATGGTCATAAATCTTTTTTAGGTTATTTGTATAGTTATTTGCTGTTGTCGATTTTTAATTATTTATTTATTTATTTATTTATATATATGCCACTTTTCGAATCTATGTGCAGAAAGATGACAGTTATCAAAGTATTTGCGCTCGTGGACTTAACAACTAAACGTCATTCCCAACGACGAGTTTAGTTGTTTCATGCTCGCCTTTGGGACACGGCGAGTGTATTTATTATTATTATTTTTTGTTGAGAAACTCGATGTTCGCAATGACGAGTTTAATTTAAAATTTTCAATGAAGACTCATTGTTTCTAACAACGAGGTTCCCTGTACTAGACTAAGGATGACATCCGGGCCACCCGGGCCGGGTCGGGCCTGAACCGCCCGAGCTTTGCCCAGTCCGGGGCCAACCCGGGTCGGGCTCGAAGATTTCGCGGGCCGGCCCGGGCCGGGCTAGGTGAGGAAAACCTAGGCCCAGACCTGGCCGGCCGGGCCTGTTACCGCTAAATCTGGTGTGGGGGTAAACATATAGTATTTTTGGATTCTTGGAAAACTTGAATAGCAAACCTGAAACCTATTCCGCCGGAGTTTGACCATTGACTCCCGCCGTTCACCTACAAAAAGTGCGAGACACCGGGGTTGATCCCGGCGACGCACCCTCCGACGCTCAAGTCAGTAATCAGGAATGATTATGAAAGAGCGTAAATTGGCAAAAGATTGATTACCTCTTAATGGTGGTGGATGGGGGGTATTTATAGCCGCCGTTGGGATCAGATTAGGAATGTAATCCCTAATTCCCAGTGAAAGGATAGATGTGGATCAGGGCCGTTGATTAGGATTAATCAGAAACCCTAATTCTATCCTGCTGGAACGGGTTAGTTGCTGGTTGGAACCCGCACCCAGTTGAGATGGATCCGTTCGCGGGTTGTTGGGTCTTCTAGAGAGAAGACCCAGTAACCACTTCAGACCCATTTATAGGTGAAATTACCATTTTACCCTCAGGCTTTAAGATTCATGTCCGATTTGGACGGTTCTGATTTAACCCCATTTTTAGCCATATCACGAGCCCCCCACTCCCAAAGGACTGAGTTTGATCAGCCTTTGAGGAGTAGTTTGACTGTTTTAATGGCTTGCGGAGTTGTATCGGAATCTAAACGGGAGGTTCCGAATCTTAAAGTGGGGTAGTATGGTGACTTCCTGGCTCGGTTGTGTGCTCTTAGTTGTTCTTGAGCTGCTCTGGTCTTTTGGCATTTTTTTCCTAATTTTTATCTATTTTTCGGTTCATTTACTTAATTTTGCGAAGCGTTGATTCGTCGTTCGGGGGTCTTAATCAACCATTCCGAGCCATAATTATCTACTCAGGGGTTCAAAAATGTTTCCCCGAATTTATAATTATTTTCTAGAATTTTTAATTATTTTTTCCGAATTTTTAATCATTTTTTCGCAATTTTTAAATAAATAAAACGATTTTAATAAATAAAAATTAATTTTTAATATCGAATTATGATGTGGCGCGATCTGGACCCTTCATCAGCATTGAGCGCGATTTTCTGAGGGATCAGACGATCTAAGTGGGTCAGCTTGTAGTTTCTCCGTATATGGAGGTCGGCACCTCGGCTCGGCTCCTCGGAAGATCGGCTCGGAGCGCTAGGATCCGCTGAGCTACGTGGCCCAATCCTGAGCGTCCATCACGACGCGGATCACTAGGATGGGGGTTCAGATCACGAGAAAACGTTATCTTGTCGTGGCGCGATCTTAGCCGTCCATCAGGTTTTGGCACGAATTTTGGAGTGATCCGACGGTGATTCTTGCTCGGCAAAATTTTTCTCCATATGTGGAGGTCGGTACCTCGTCCCCTCGGCTTGACCCCTCGGCAGCTCGGCTAGGAATGATGTGATCTGCCGAGGTACGTGGTGTGATCCTGAGCGTCCATCCCGGTGCGCATCACGAGAACGGGGTTCAGATCACGAGAAAACGTTATCTTGTCGTTTTGTGGGCGTGGCGCGATCTGAGCCGTCCATCAGATTTTGACACGAATTTTGGGACGATCCGACGGTGACACTGGGTCGGCTAAATTTTTCTCCATATATGGAGGTAGGTACCTCGTCCACTCGGCTCGGTGACTCGGTAGTTCGTCGAGGTGCTGGTCGCTGAGTGAAGGGGTTAAGCGAATTGATGAGTTTTCGTCTTGAGAAGTCGAAACTCTCCGACCCAGTAGCTCGGTTGCTCAGCTAAGCCATTTGGTAGCTCGGCTGTGCACCCCGGTGGCAGGCAGCTTGGAAGGAACGCGTAGCATAATCTGGAGCGTTCATCACGGCGCGCATCACGAGAATGGGATTCAGATCACGAGAAAATGTTATCTTGTCGTTTTGTGGAGACGTGGCGCGATCTGAGCCGTTCATCGTGTTCTAGCACAAATTTTGAGACAATCAGACGGTGAAACTAGCTCGGTAGCATTTTTCTCCATATGTGGAGGTCGGTACCTCGTCCACTCGGCTCGATGACTCGGTAGTTCCCCTTCTGCCCATAGTAGCTCGGTAGCTCGGCATAGTAAAGGGATCGGAGCTCGATGAGTAAGGGGGTCGGCATATGGGAGAGGTGAAGAGCTCCGAAGCTTGGTGATGTTCTGTCTGGTTTTGGAGATTTTTGAAGAGGAGCTCCACTCCTAGGGGTGGAGAAGAGGTGCTAGGAAGATCCTCGTAAGAGCCATGGGAAGACCCATTCTTTGAAGTGAGTGTGAGGAGTAATTCTATGGGAGAGTTTTGAGCTCCGAACTCGCTGAGAAGAGGCCCGCTTTGGAGGTGAGTGGAGTGAAGAGCTCGGCTCTGGGAGAGAGCCATTTGTGAGACGGGTGTAAGGAGGAATTCTAGGAGAGAGTTATGCTCCGAACTCGTTGAGAAGAGGTCTGCTTTGGAGGCGAGTGGAGTGAAGAGCTTGGCTCTGGGAGAGAGCCATTTGTGATACGAGTGTGAGGAGGAACTCTAGGAGAGAGTTGTGCTCCGAACTCGTTGAGAAGAGGTCCGCTTCGAGCGAAGTGAAGAGCTCGGCTCTAGGAGAGAGCCATTTGTGAGACGAGTGTGAGGAGAAACTCTAGGAGAGAGTTATGCTCCGAACTCGTTGAGAAGAGGTCCGCTTTGGAGGCGAGCGGAGTGAAGAGCTCGGCTCTGGGAGAGAGCCATTCATGAGACTAGTGTAAGGAGGAACTCTAGGAGAGAGTTATACTTCAAACTCGTTGAGAAGATGTCCGCTTTGGAGGCGAGCGGAGTGAAGAGCTCGGCTCTGGGAGAGAGCCATTTATGAGACAAGTGTGAGGAGAAACTCTAGGAGAGAGTTGTGCTCCGAACTCGTTGAGAAGAGGTCCGCTTCGAGTGGAGTGAAGAGCTCGGCTCTGGGAGAGAGCCATTTGTGAGACGAGTGTGAGGAGGAACTCTAGGAGAGAGTTATGCTCCGAACTCATTGAGAAGAGGTCCGCTTTGGAGGCGAGCGGAGTGAAGAGCTTGGCTCTGGGAGAGAGCCATTTGTGAGACGAGTGTGAGGAGGAACTCTAGGAGAGAGTTGTGCTCCGAACTCGTTGAGAAGATGTCCGCTTTGGAGGCGAGCGGAGTGAAGAGCTCGGCTCTGGAAGAGAGCCATTCGTGAGACGAGTGTGAGGAGGAACTCTAGGAGAGAGTTGTGCTCCGAACTCGTTGAGAAGAGGTCTGCTTTGGAGGTGAACGGAGTGAAGAGCTCGGTTCTGGGAGAGAGTCATTCGTGAGACGAGTGTGAGGAGGAACTCTAGGAGAGAGTTGTGCTCCGAACTCGTTGAGAAGAGGTCCGCTTTGGAGGCGAGCGGAGTGAAGAGCTTGGCTCTGGGAGAGAGCCATTTGTGAGACGAGTGTGAGGAGGAACTCTAGGAAAGAGTTGTGCTCCGAACTCGCTATTTAAATGAGAGAATCAACGGTTGTAGGAGCAGTTCCGAATGGCGAACCACTTCTAACTCACTTAAGAGCAAGTTATCCGAAGCAGAATCAAGCCAAGTATTGGACTTCGAACTCGTCGTTAGAGGGATTCAACGGTTGTGGGAGCAATTCCGAATGGCGAACCACTTCTAACTCACTTACGAGCAAGTTATCCGAAGCAGAATCGAGCCAAGTGTTGGACTTCGAACTCGTCGTTAGAGGGATTCAACGGTTGTGGGAGGAATTCCGAATGGCGAACCACTTCTAACTCGCTTAAGAGCAAGTTATCCAAA
This sequence comes from Hemerocallis citrina, assembly GCA_017893485.1. Lineage (NCBI taxonomy): Eukaryota > Viridiplantae > Streptophyta > Magnoliopsida > Asparagales > Asphodelaceae > Hemerocallis > Hemerocallis citrina. The sequence continues at coordinate 448,481,326 of CM030358.1, read as the reverse complement.
GCAGAATCGAGCCAAGTGTTGGACTCCGAACTCGTTGTTAAAGGTTAGTAAGTTTCGGGAGCATCCGTGTAGAAGAAGCTGGACTCTGTACTCACCATTTAGCGAGTCGTGACTCGGAGAGATAGAGAAGCAAGAGCAATAATTTTCAAATGAAAAGATGTAAAGTTTTATTGAAATAAACTAAGTGACCGCTTCAATAAGGCAAGCCATTATTACATGCTATTGGCCGGATTACAAGTATCGGCCTTATTGAAAATCAGGATCCTACTTCTACAATAAGGTGAAGACCTCTTGGGAGGAGCTGGGAGATTCTGAGTCATGAAGCTCGGCGGGCCCTTCTGTTCATTTGTAGGCTCCTCAGGGGGGAAGCTCGGCCCCCTCTTTTTGGACGAACTTGGTCAGGTGTTCCCACTGTATGAGTTCTTCGATCTCCTCCTTTAGAGCCCGACAAACATCCGTGTCGTGGTCATGGTCCCTGTGAAAGTGGCACCACTTATCCTTGTTCCTCTTCTTGCCGAGTGTATTCATCCTAGGGGGAGCACGGAGTAGCCCTTCCTTATCCACCTCCATAAGAATTTCTGATATATTAGCAATGAGGGGGGTGAACTTCTCAAACCGAGGAGTCGGGCGGCGCTGGCCATTGCCGTCCTTCTGGAATTTTTGGGACCCCTCTTCGCTTGTGCTCTTCCGTTTGTTCTCGGAATATGTCTCCTCAAAAGCAAGGGGGTTGAGAGCCTCTTCCGCCCGTATGTACTTCTGCACCCTAAGTAGGAGCTCTGAGAAGTTCCGAGGAGGCTTCTTGACAAGGAATGCCCTGAGGTTGGCATTAGTGATGTTGCGCTCGAATACGGCAGAGGCTACTGACTGGTTGAGGGAGGAAATGGACTGGGCTTCGACAGTGAAGCGTCGAACGTAATTCCTTAAGCGTTCACCCTTTTCTTGGTTGAGGGTCACCAGAGATACACCTGTTTTCTCGGTCTGGCGGCTACTCACGAAATGAGTAAGGAAGAGCCCTTCAAACTGATCGAATGAGAAGATGGAGGCCGGGGCGAGTAGAGAGTACCATTCTCTCGCAGACCCCTTCAACGTGGCAGGGAAGATCTTGCAGAGGAGGGCGTCTGAAGCATGATGGATCATCATGAGAGTTTTGAAACTCTCTATATGATCTGCAGGGTCTGACTCCCCGGTATACGACTTGAAGTGAGGAGGCTTGAAGTTCTCTGGGATTGGAGCCTCCATGATGGTGCGGGAGAATGGAGGTCTGCTCGGGCGGAGGTTTATCGCCCGTTGCTCTTCTTCCCTGTCAATTCGGCCGAGGCTCCTCTCCATCTCGTAGAGACGGCGGTAGACCGAGTCTTCTCTTTGATCATACCTTGCCGAGCCCCGGGACTCATCTTCATACGAGGGTGGACTGGGGCTGCGGTGATGGTAGCTTGGAGATGGACGAGGACTGAGAGTGTGAAGGCGATGGCTCCTAGTTGGCTCATGAGTAGGTGGCCTCTGCTCGTTCTTTGGGGTGATATTGAGGGCCCGTAAGATTGTCGCTTGGAAGTCTTGAAGATCTGCCCTTGTGACTGGTGCCTCTCCAGCTTGGCGGTCCCTATGTGTGGCTCGTCTTACTGGAGAATGAGTTCTCCGCCGATGACGCCGAAGGGACTCCCTTCGCCCTATTCGAGTAGGGACCTTCGGTAGTTTCGGCGATGAGGAGATCGCTCATTTGGACGTTGTTGGCGGGAGGCTCCTTCTCGGGCCCGCCTTTCATCCAAACGGTGGCGAAGATCCTCTTCCTTCTGTCGATTGAGGATGGTATTGCGAAGATCGAAAGCTCGGAGATTATGGGATGCCATAGAATCGGAAGAAGGGTTGTGTATGGAGACGCGGTTCTGATGGAGAGGTTGCTTCTGAGGATTGGGACGCGAGCCCCCCGCACCGGCATTCTGAGCCCCGGGGGACCCTTAGGGGGTTGTAGATTGTGAAGAGGAGGTTGGTCTTGCTGGAAAGGGTCCTCGGCTTGAGGAGGAAGTTGCCCCTGCTCTGAGCTGGTTGGAGGGGGACTTCCTGTTGCTGATTAATGGGATTGGGTCCACGGTTGAACCCTCTGGATCTTACTTTCCTAGGAGGCATGACTGGGGAAGGTCTGACCTACGGGAAGGGGATGGGATGCTACTCGTTTGTTTCCCACAGACCGCGCCAATCTGTTACCGCTAAATCTGGTGTGGGAGTAAACAGATAGTATTTGTGGATTCTTGGAAAACTTGAATAGCAAACCTGAAACCTATTTCGCCGGAGTTTGACCATTGACTCCCGCCGTTCACCTGCAAAAAGTACGAGACACCGGGGTTGATCTCGGCGATGCACCCTCCGACGCTCAAGTCAGTAATTAGGAATGATTATGAAAGAGCGTAAATTGGCAAAAAATTGATTACCTCTTAATGGTGGTGGATGGGGGTATTTATAGCCGCCGTTGGGATCAGATTAGGAATGTAATCCCTAATTCCCAGTAAAAGGATAGATGTGAATCAGGGCCGTTGATTAGAATTAATCAGAAACCCTAATTCTATCCTGCTGGACCGGGTTTGTTGCGGGTTAGAACCCGCACTCAGTTGAGATGGATCCGTTCGCGGGTTGTTGGGTCTTCTGGAGAGAAGACCCAGTAACCACTTCAGACCCATTTATAGGTGAAATTACTATTTTACCCTCAGGCTTTAAGATTCGTGCCTAATTTGGACGGTTCTGATTTAACCCTATTTTTAGCCATATCAGGGCCGATTCGCGGGCCAGGCTGATTTTTTAGTATAATTTTTTTTATTTTTAAAGGAAGGTGAAAGATCAAGTATTAAATTGTAATTTCATAACAATTGCAAATAACTAATAAATAAAAGAAATTGAAACCAAATTTAAATTGATTTAATAAATTACAACTTGTTAAATAAAATGAAGTTCATGAATATAATTTCGTACAAATTAGATTAAATTACAAAATAAGGGATTATTTGAATTTAGAGATCAAGATGACCTCTATTTAGATTAAAGAGAAGACATTGGACTATTGTCGTGCACTTCTATTGAACCTAAATATAGAATCTCATCCTCTTAAAATTTTCAATTATTTACAATATATTGTACATCATTTTAATGTAAATCGACCAAATCTAATTGTTCATTCATCACTACTTGTTGAGCCAACTTGTGCTACAAAATAAGGGTTAACATTTATTTAAGTGACGTTGAAGTGTACCCGTACCCGATCCCATTTTAAACTTATATGGTGTTTGACACTTCTTACATATGTTTAGTTGTACAGTCTTATCATTTTGTGAAGGGACAGAATTGAAATAATTGTGTACTTCGGAAGTAGCCCCTCTTGTTTTATGGGTTAGAGAAGAACCTTGTTCTGATGGTTGTGGTTCTACATGATCTTCTATTTCTATAGGATTTGAGTGTGCATTCATTCAAATCGGGAAAACTATCATAATTCATGAACGTTTCTTCACTATTTATATATGGAATTGGAATTGTAAGAATGTGATGAGTAGTGGACTCTTGACTACTATGTCTACCACCACGTGATCGATTAGAAGCCATTTAAATATTAAAAACTAGTGTATGTATAGTTAAAGAGAAAAGCAAGTGTACGTTTTAAATTTTAAATTAAAAGAAACAACTAAATGTATGACAACTAATAATTTAAAACAATAAAATTAGAAACAACAAAATTTAAAATGAACAACAATCTATCTCAACTAAAAAATAACAATAATAACAAGAACTAGTGAGTAATGTATGTATGTTTACCACTTTACCAAATTTATAAACAAAATATAAAAAAAATGAGAGGAAGAAGTTCAAGAAAACCCAAACTAATTAAGAGATATAGATGAGAATATTCAACTATGTTAAATCTACAAATTAAACATATACTAAAATACCGTATGAGTGTTTGAAGTTTGAAGAATGAAAGTTGAGAGAGTTGAGACTTGAGAGCTTATAGTAGTGTTGATTGTTGTTGTTGATCACATGATTGTTGTTGATTGTTGATCCTTGCAAAATGCAGTAGAAACTTGATTTGTTGAAAGATAGTGGAGAGATTTGAGTGAATTAGTGAAGGAAAATGAAAGAAATGATGTTGTACATATAGAATATGGATTTTTTTTATTTCCTAAAGTACCCCCCAAAACTAGCTAGTATACATCCATTGGGGGGCAATTTGGTAATTTTCAATTTTTAAAAAAAATTATGGAAAAAAAGAAAAAAAAACCCAACGGTCGGCCCGGACCGGCCTGGGCCCGGTCGGGCCGGTTCAATCGGTCCCGGTCCAAAACCAGGCTGGGCTTAGCCAGGCTTCTTCGGAAAAAAGGGGGCCCGAACCGGACCTGGGTTTGGGGGCACGAACCTGTTACTAGACTCACCATTGGGAACGACGAGTTTGTTCAAAAAAAATTTATATGGAGTTTTTTTTTGAAAATTTACTAAGTTCAATAGAGTGTTTTACCATATGTGAAATTTTCTATATCATCGCCGTTCTCAATAGCGAGTCTAGTATATAAAGAACTTTGCCATTGAGAATGGTGAGTCTTGTTTGATAATTTTGAACTAAACTCACCGTTCTCAACATCGAGTATAGTACAAAAACCCTTAATGTTAGGAACATTGCCATTTTAAAAAAAATTTTGAACTGAACTCGCAGTTGGGAACAACGAGTTTCTCAAAAAATTTAGTACTAGACTCGCTGCGTCCCAACTACGAGTATGAAACAACTGAATTCGCTGTTGGAACAGCGAATTTAGTTATCGAGTTTATGAGTACAAATATTTTAGTTACTGTACTTTTTTTACAAATAATTTTTAAAAGTGGTATATTTTTTTTTAAAAAAAAATTTTGCTGATGTCTACCTCTAATTGATGCACCACCAACGTCAACTTATTTTGTGTGACAATTGAAAGGTCTCTAAAACATTACTAATCTGAGCTTCTTACTTTGATTTGCTTTGACAATGAAAACATGGGCATACAAAGTACAATGCAACAAGCTCTCTTTCCAAAAAGCCCCAGTCGTATGACTCACACCTGTCCATTAATGTCTTCCAGAAAATGATCTGTGGTTGCAGTTGGTTGCGTGGTGTTTGTCCTTTTTAAGAGATAGAACGACCCAGAAGGTGAAAGTGACAGGTCTGCCATGACTCCATGGGCATATTGCATCACGTGATGTGATGATACCTTAAACAGGTGGGGTGGGCCTGGCTGCCAATTTATTGCCTTTTCCAATTCTTTTTTTTTTTTTTCTCTTTCTTTCTGTGTGTGTGGCATGCAAAATAAAGAATTTCCGTGTTGAGTCCTCTTCGGTTGCACACTACTTTTGGTGAGCACTCCGTAAGCACTTACGAACTAGAAACCCTATGAAAAATCCGAACAGCTCATATTGTTCTATATGCCTTAGATAGCCTAACAATAAAAAATTAAGTAATTTGAAGTTTATTTGCCCATCCATCAAAGCTGTTAGATTTTTTAGCCATACAATTTTTTGATGATGTAAATCATGGGCAAATGAACTTCAAATTATTTGATTTTTTATTGTTAGGCTATCTAAGGCATATAGAACGATATGAGCGGTTTGGATTTTTCATAGGATCTCTAGTTCGTGAGTGCTCACGGAGTGCTCACCAAAGTAGTGTGCAACCGAAGATTTCTATTTTTTTTTTTTTTCAAAAGAAATTTCAGTTATTGTTGTAAGGTTGTTATTATAAGCGGCTGCCCTTTTCACTTTGAGAAGAAAGTTGGGCTCATATTTGTCTTTGATGCAGTTAACTAATTCCCTCAGCCCATCTTGAGCCCACACCAGAAACCGGGTTCGGGTTTTCTTATCCCAAAACCCTCTAACCCGACTGGACCAAACTTTTTTGTCTGTTCCTTTTTTTTTATAAATTAGGGGGTTTTCTGTAATTTGCCCTTCTCTTCTCTTTGCCGTCTTCAATCGCTCAATCCCCCCCCCCCCCCCCCCCCCCCCTCCCCCTTCTCTCGTTCTCTCTCCTCAGATCGCGAGATTTTCTCTCTCTAAAAAAAAACCCCCTCAATTCTGCCGCCAATCTCTTATCGGATTATCCGGTTCCGCGGATCCGATCCACCACCCGCTCAGCTACGGTTTCGATCTAGGGTTTTTGGAGAGATAGGGTTTCGATCCGATTCGATTTGATCTCGAATTGATGGTTCGATCAAGAAGAGGTGACGTCACATGTTGTCTATCGCTTCTCTACCACCACGTGCACCACCCGTTGTTCTAGCGCGCTCGCCGCCGCCGTCTTCTCCCTTTGGTTCCTCCTTGGTTCCGAGCTCAATCGATTCGTGTGTCAAGGTAAAAAAAAATGAATTTTGGGGTAATTGGTGTTTGATTTGTGATCGATGCTGAAGTTTGTTTCTTTGGTTGAAATTGGTGCTGAAGTTTGTTGCTTTAGTCGAATTTTGGGCTAAAGGCTGTTCCTTTAGTTGAATTTTAGTCCTTGTATTGAAGTTTGGGGTAAAATATGTTTATTTGGTTGAATTGGTTTAGGATTCGAGCAAAAGGAGCAAACTTGATGTGATTTTGTTCTGTGGAATTTATGGTAGTTTTGGATTAGAAATTAGTGTGTTAAGTTTACTGTTTAGCATTGTGGGTGGTAAAGGAAGTAGTTTGATTTTATAGTAGATAATGGGAAATGTCTAGATAGTATAAAGTTGCTCTATTAAGTTGTGGGCAATTTGTGCCTGAATGGTAAAGATAGCTACATTTGAGTTTAATGTTTTTTTGTTTACACTTGGAGGAAGATCTATGTCATGAATTTTTGTTTGATTGTGCCTTTTGTGATTAAGATTATTACTTTGACTAGATGGTATGAGTGAATATTCTAATTGTAGGATATTGGTACTCTACCGCATAACTTTTGTCAGATGTTGAGAATATCTGAATATGTTTGTGAAATTGAGCAAATATCAAGGTGTCATATCAAATGAAAAGATATATCCTAAATGTGATTTAAATTGTCGATACTTATATGTAAAATTATGATCATACACATGAAATTTACATGCAATCAAATCCACTAAGGAAGCATATTAGAAAATTAAACATTTTAAATTACTTAACAGGTAAAGCATATATCTATGAGAGATGGTTATTTTTGGTATCATAGTCGATTATTTCACATTAAATACACCTACTAATAGAATTGCCCCAAGAGGACTTAATTAGTTGTACTAAGTTGATCTATATGTTATTTTGAAGTGGAAACATCCTCACTATTAATATTATAGTAAACAATTGTCTTAAATGTCGCCTGATGCATCCTATACATTGATCGATGTATTGGATTTTACCTCATATATTGGCAATATTTGCTAAAAAATTGGAAAACGGTATTAAAATATCAAACTGGTAATGCCCAATCTCCAAAACAGATATATTGGTCATATAGGTTGGTACTTAAAACAGTGGCTGTGACTTTGTGTATGTACACTTGACTCCATGTTGCTTTTCCTAGATGGCTATGTTACTTGCAAGACAATATTGGTTCAGTAGCTTATATTTGTTAGTCTTCCATTTGTCGGGCAAATTTTTTTTTCTTTTTTTCCCTTCTAGAGAAACACACTAGTTATATCTTTGTAAGTTAACTCCACTGTGGAAGCTGTTTATTTGCTATAATAATTGGTGTACTATATAGTAAAAAAATTAATTTTTTGTTGATTAAGGAAAGGTTTGTGCCTTTTTTTTAGAATATAAAAGGCTTGTGCCTTGCGACAGGTTCATATGGAAACTGTACACTGGACTTTAATCAAGGAAAAACTGTACGAGGGACTACAGAAAAGGAAAGTGTCTTGTTGTGATATTGATATGATTGGGGGTTTGCATGATATATTGAATTAATATTCAGAACTATTGGCGAAGTGACAAAAAGTTAGCTCCATTACCATAAACTTACACTAACGATCAACACAAGTCCAAACTGTGTATTATTTGTCAAAGAAACTAAGCATTATTCAGGATGTGATGCCATGTGCTTGTCGCTTCTTGTGATTTTCTAAAAAAATGTGACTTGGAAGACATAATCCCCAAAACAGATATATTGGTCATATAGGTTGATACTTAAAACATTGGCTGTGACTTTGTGTATGTACACTTGACTGCATGTTGCTTTTCCTAGATGGCTATGTTTCTTGCAAGACAATGTTGGTTCAGTACTAGTAGCTTATATTTGTTAGTCTTCCATTTGTCGGGCAAAGTTTTTTTCCCCTTCTAGAGAAACATACTAGTTATATCTTTGTAAGTTAACTCTACTATGGAAGCTGTTTATTTGCTATGATAATTGGTGGATTATATAGTAAAAAAATAATTTTTGTTGATTAAGAAAAGGCTTGTACCTTTTTTTTTTTTTTGTGAGAATACAAAAGGCTTGTGCCCTGCGCCAGGTTCATATGGAAACTGTACACGGGGCTTTAATCAAGGAAAAACTGAACGAGGGACTACATAAAAGGAAAGTGTCTTGTAGTGATATTGATATGATTGGGGGTTTGCATGATAAATTGAACTAATATTCAGAACTATTAACAAGATGACAAAAAGTTAGCTCCGGTACCATAAACTTGCACTAACGATCAACACAAGTCCAAACTGTGTATTATTTGTCAAAGAAACTAAGCATTATTCAGGATGTGATGCCATGTGCATGTCGTCTTCTTGTGATTTTCTAAAAAAATGTGACTTGGAAGACATAATTTGGTTGAAAGAAGACTAAAAAGTGGTAGAATCTATATAGGGTTGTAAATATATATATTAAATTTATTTTTTAATGTCCTCTGGCTTGTCCATTATGTCAATTTTTAAGGGTCTCCATCTTCAATATGTTGTCTTCTCGGTTAAGAGTTTATGTCCTATTTAGGAAACTATCCATAGCTTATCTGATTCACTGTTTTAAATGTCGCCATGTTTGATTGCCATGTCCAATATATTCCTCGATATGTCATTTTTGAAGTGTCTCCGACACAAATATGCCATTTAACATGGTTATACACTTTTGAAAAATTCCCCGACATATCGGATTAATTCTCATATTTTCCCCAAATTTCATCCGGCATGTTCCTCGACAAGTTGAGTTACATGTTCTAAAAGTTGCCCAATATATAGTAATTGCAATTTTGTTTTTTCTTGAGATAGGTTCGGTTTGACCCAATAAACCTGGAGTGCAGTTGACACTGGAAGCCCTCTTGGTGGAGAACTAGGGTTTGAATGGATTTCTAATTTACCCCATCTATATCTATCACAATGTTCCCTTTTTTTGTTGTTGTCTTTAGTTATTTTATTTTATTGTTATTTTTTTAGTCTGGATGTCTTATAATTGATAGGGGGATACTAAGACGAGAATCTCGTCCTAAGGTTATTTAGTCACATTTTGACTTACGAAATATATTAATTTATCATGACATTCTGATATTTATCGTATGTAGTCAACAACATCTACCATCCAACATGAATTTTTTAAAACTGACGTAACTCTGACATTATGTGCAATGTGTGTTGTATTTATTAATACATTTAATTTTGTATTATTTGTGATATGATATGTGTGATAATATAATGTATGCAGAAGTTACATAGACATATATTTTTATCCTACATAACTGCTCGCAATATAGTAGATATCCCGACTTATCCTTGATATCAGGGGCAGCCCTGGGGGCGGGCGGGTGGTGCAAGCACACATGACCCCTGATTTTCAAGGGCCCCCGATATTCAGTATACCATATGAATATTAATTAAATAATATAAAAATTATTGTATTAACAGTTGCTATTGTAGCTCAATTGGTTAAGGCTCACGAAGAATGGTAAGAGATGTGGGTTTGAATCACGCCAGGTCGTTTTTTTTCCTGGCAACCCTTACTAAAATTATGACCCTTTTTTCTCTGACCACCCTTTTTTCATGGGAATAGCAACTTTGTTCCAGTCATATTGAAGCTGGGAAAATTACGTTTTTTGCCTCGAAAGATATAGTGCCTCCGTTTTGAAGGGCCAAACAACTTCAAATTGAGATTCTGGTTTGCCGGGAAACGGAGAAGCGGTTTCTCCTGGATGCATTTCTTCGTCACGCTCGTTTTGACACCTTGCGGCGGTAAAACGGACAAGCGAGTCAAAAGTTATGGCCGTCTGAAGTTGGAGCTCATTGTAAAACTCCGTTTAAAATATGCTTTTGTTTGAACATCTTAGTAACATTTTGCTTTATGAAAAACAATTAAGCCATAAAACAATAAATTTTCTTATATTAGGGCCCAATCTTTAGTTTCGCACAAGGCCACTGATTTCTCAGGACTCGACCTTGCTTGATATACCCTATATCAATAAAAATTCTTAGGCCGACACGACACCCACATCTTCCGTTTTAAACCTTGATTGGATTCCCCCGAAATATTACTCTACATGTCCTCAGACATGTTGAAATACAAGTTCCCATATCCGCTCAATTATTTTTTTTTTTAATTTTTATTTTGGGAGGAGGGGGGGGGGGGGGGGGGGGGGGGGGGGTTAAAAGGGGGCAATTGGCAAATACCACCCCATATTCACCCAAGATTAAGTAATTGCGCTTTAGGCCTTTCTATAAATGGTTTCCGGTATTGACCCAATTACTTGGTTTACCAATTACGGTAGACTACTTCTAGGTGGAGAACTAGCATGGAAATTGATCCAATCCTGAATTTACCCAAACTTCATCAATCACAATGTTCTACCCTTTCTGTCACCTTTTATTTTTCTGTGTTTCTATATTTTTGTCCATGTCTTTTATGTCTTATATATATATATATATATATATATATTAATTATAGAGAGATGGATGGATGTCTCATCCTATGTTTGATCAATTTAGGAAAATATGTCTTTTTATCCAACAGGGCACTAAATATTTTATATTTACCAATTGCCTTATGCTCATGGTATATCCCCAACATGCACCATTAATCATGAAAAAAATATAGGCCGACACAATTTCGACACCTGACATTTTGAACCTTGATAAGAGTGGGGTGAGAAAGTGGATAAATCAAATATAACTGTAGGAAAATATACTAAGAAACAAAGACGTAGTATTCTGTTCTGGAGGCCAGGCAAGGTGACAAATCAGCTTGTAAAGTGTGAAACCATTTACCTACAAATTACCTGTTCACTATGTCGACATTGTGCTATTTAGGTTTACTGCATTCACAGAATCATAGTTAATTGACTACTCCAAAGAAATTTATGTGGTTGCCCCAATGATCTGCAGTAGAAGATTCATTGTTGTTCCTGTTAGTAGTCCATGAGCAGGGAATTCAGCACTACCTTGGATAAAAGGTAGGCAAGGTTGACAATCCGTTGTGGAGAATTCCTCAATTCATTTTTTGAACTGTTCTCGTGACCATCAAATTTCTTTTATTTTCCCTTCCCTGAAATTATTATGCCTGCATAACTCTTGAAATAGTAAATCTTAACGATTTTAATTATCATTTGCATGCTGTACTTACTAGTTAGTCTATTGCATATTTGAAAAGCTTCACTATTGTTACCAAGTATTCTGGATCGTAATTATCTAGTTCCCACATTTCAGTGTATCTCCCCTTTCCTTTTACACTCTCAGACACACCGCTTTAAGAAAACACTCACGTTTGATTGTTTCTGTGCGCAAGTGTCCTGTGAATAGAACTTTTTGATTGTTGGGCTTTAAGTCTTGGATTTTTGTCTATATAAAAATACTTATTCTTGTTGTTGTTATTCGACCTATTTCTCATTGTTCATTTGTTGTTTTAAAGGATGGACGCAGGATTCGAGTAGGTGATTGCGCTCTTTTCCAGGCTGGCGATGCACCGCCTTTCATTGGATTAATTAGGTGGTTATCAATAGACAAGGAGGATTGTCTTAAGGTGTGTGTAAATTGGCTTTATCGGCCTGCTGACATTAAGCTTCCAAAAGGAATATTACTTGAAGCAGCACCGAACGAAGTATTCTACTCGTTCCACAAAGACGTGATAACAGCTGCTTCATTGCTTCATCCCTGTAAAATATATTTTCTTCGTAAGGGTGTTGAACTTCCAGCAGGGATATCATCTTTCGTTTGCAGGCGAGTATACGACATAGCGAACAAGTGTTTATGGTGGTTGACAGATCAGGATTATATCAATGTAAGTTTTTTGATGTGTTTAGGCTCTATTTGGTGTTTGTTCATTTTGGAGAAGCCCACACCCCATTTTTGCGACTAAAGTCACCTTGAGTCTTGAGGGCTCTGTAGAACCATGTAAAGGTGTTTTTATTCAGTGTTCCTGCCGCGGTTTTCCGACCCATCTCTGAACCAGGATTTGGATCTCACAAACGTGTTGGGCTAGCATCCAGATCTTTTAAACTATCAATCTGCCTAAAGTTTTATTTATTTCTTAGAAATGAAAACTTTTGTTCATTAACCTATCAATTTCTCTTCAAACTCTTCAATTCATCATGAACTTCAATTTAATTATTACTCTTTTGCTTGCACTTCTCAGTCACCCCACTTTTGTACACAGCATAGCAAATAAAGCTTAAGTGTCGTAATTTATTGTTTACATCATAACTGTATGTGTTACTTATTTATATATTATTAAATATGTTGCAGGAACGCCAAGAAGAAGTAGACCATTTATTGGATAAAACGCAACTAGAAATGCATGCAGCAGTGCAGTCAGGAGGCCGTTCACCGAAATCATTGAATGGTCCAACATCAACTCAGCTGTTAAAATCCAGTTCTGATAGTGTACAGACCAGTGGCACCTCCTTCTCTTCACAGGCTAATAAGGGAAAAAAGAGGGATAGAGGTGGTGATCAAGGAACAGAGCCTATTAAGAGAGAACGTCTTTCCAACAAGCCAGATGATGTTGAATCTGTGAGTCCTAGAATTGACATGATAAAGTCTGAGGTTGCAAAAATTACAGAAAAGGGGGCTCTAATAAATCTGGAAGGTTGTGAGAAGCTGGTTCATTTAATGCAACTTAACAGGAATGAGAAGTTAGATTTGGCTGGTCGAATAATGCTAGCAGATGTGATTGCAGGTACTGATAAAATAGAATGCGTGAGTAGGATTGTTCAGTTAAGAGGCGTGCCTATTTTGGACGATTGGCTTCAAGAGGCTCATAAAGGGAAGACTGGTGATGGCAGTAGTCCCAAGGAAAGTGATAAAGGCTCTGAGAATCTGCTCTTTGCTCTGCTTCGAGCACTTGATAAATTGCCAGTAAATCTTAATGCTTTACAAAGTTGTAACATTGGCAAGTCTGTGAATAATTTACGCAGCCACAAAAACCCTGAGATCCAGAAGAAAGCAAGGAGCCTTGTAGACACGTGGAAGAAACGTGTTGATGCTGAAATAGCAAAGACCAGTGATGCAAAGTCCGGTGGGCCCTCTACCCAGGCTGTTACGTTGTCTGCAAAAACAAGTTCTTCTGATGTTCCTCAGTTGGGAAGCAAAGCAACTGTGAAGACCCTCATTTCTCAGTCGTCTCCGTGTAATAAAACTCAAGTTAATAATAAGCATGGGCATATTGATACCATTGTGAAGTCAATGCCAGTGACACCTGTTGTCATGAAATCGACGTCACCATCATCATTGCCTTCTTCTGTGGCAGTTGGCTGGAAGGATTCACCAGGTAAAGGAGGAGCTGATAGCAGTGGGAATTATTCAGAGTTGCCTCTGGCAACTGCCAAAGAGGAGAACTGCAATTCTAGTCAGTCTCAGTACAACAGCCAATCTTGTTCCAGTGATCATGCAAAAACTTTGGGTTCTTCATGCAAAGAAGATCTTAGGAGCTCGACTACTGGGTCATTGAGTGCTTCCAAAACCTTCGGAAGTTCATCTGGCCATCGAAGTTTTAGCAATGGGTTTGTGGGGAACAATGCATCTGGAGGTCAGAAGGATTCCAATTTGTGCAAGACAATAAAAGTATCTAATCCGTCCGGATTGTCATCGGAAAGTGCACGTGAAATCCCCAGTATGGATCATGGAAACAATCACAGGTTGGTCGTTAGAATTCCTAATTCTGGTCGCAGCCCTGCACAAAGTACTGGTGGTTCCTTGCAAGGCCCTTCAATAAAAGGTAAGAGTATCATCTCCTTGTGTTCCTGATAGATCTGATCTCCAAATTGATTGGAAATTAGAACTTACAGGTGATTGTTGTCACTCTCATATTTCCACCTATGTGAATGCAGAATTGCGGCATGATGACGTCAAAGACGGGATAGTTAGATCTGTTGTGGACAGTGGTTTGCCACCTGCTGGTCTTGATGAAGAACTAGGGAGGGAAACTAATTCTTCATTCGGTAATGTGAAGGGGGTTTCTTCTTTAATTGAACCCAAATCGAGGAACTCTCTGAATGCTTTGATTGAAAGCTTTGCCAAATTCTCTGAACCTAGTGCTTCTTTATCATCTGGGGACGATATTGGGATGAACCTACTTGCCAGTGTTGCTGCAGGAGAGATGTCATCTGCAGCTGAACTGGTTTCAGTTTCCCCCACTGTAACTCCAGCAGGCTCCCCTAAACAAGAACCTTGTACTGCTAATGACGAGGCCAAGTCTACAGTTTTGTGTGAACCTGGTATGGCTCAAAGTTTCGGACAGTCTGAGGAAAATCCAGATTCCGACTCTGTGAAGTCATTGCTGGCTAGTGAAAAATTGAATGACATAAGCAAGATCGAGGTGAAATCTTCTGCTGTGGAGGATGCTTTAAAGATTGACTTAGCCAATGAGCCTGCAATTGATGAGAGCAAGCCCGCTGATCCCACTTGTGAGAAGACTGCAGATGGCACTGCAAAATCTTCTGACTTAGTTGGCAACTCTTTGGGTGACAAGAGCAAGCCTGCTGATCCCACTTTTGGGAAGACTGCAGATGGCACCACAAAATCTCCTGACTTAGTTGGCAACTTTTCCGGTGACAAGTGCAAAGAGGGCATTCCTTCCCCGGGTAGAAAATGTGAGAATTTGGTACCTGAAAATTCCTCCTCATCAGCTCTTTTAATCAATAAAGATCAAAAGCCTGCTGTCATTGAAAACCATTCAGAGGTTTGTGAGAGAATTTGCAGCAATGTTTCTACTCCGTCCACTTCCGATAAAGTTGTATGTTTAGAACCTGATAATGTGTCCAAGAGCAAAAGGTCTGATGAACCTAAGGATGATCACTACAGTGAGAGTGCACAAAAAGAACTGACAACTTCTGCTAGTAATGATAAGCAGGCTGGTACAATTGCTGACAGAGTTGACAAGGTTTTAGAAATAAAGGAGGCTTTCGACAGTGTTGTATCCCCAGTCCGTGAAGCTGAGAAATGTTTAAAATCTGATCTTGATAAGAGAGATGAATCCACATCTTCTGAACAGGATTTTATCGAGGCTAAATTTGATTTTGATCTAAATGAGGGCATTTCAGGCGATGATGCTGACCAAATCCAAACCGAGCCAGCAGTTTCCTCAGCTGCTCCTGTTTGTTCACCTCCACCTCCAGCTCCAGTTCATTTGCCCATCATATCCGCCTTTACATCTGATCCTACTCCAAATGACACACCTGCCCCAGTCACTGTTGCTGCTCCTAACAAAGGACCTTTTGTACCGCCTGAAAACTTATTGAAGACTAAAGTGGAGCCTTTTGGGTGGAAAGGCTCAGCTGCTACCAGCGCATTTCGGCCAGCAGAACCTCGGAAAGTGTTGGAAATGCCGCCGTTCAATACTTCTGATGCTCACTCATCAGACACTACTGCTATAAAGCAGGGTCGCTCTCTATTAGACTTCGACCTAAATGTAGCCGATCTCGAAGACATGGCTTCCTCTCTGAGTTCTCCTCATACCACTGGATCTGTATCAGGGGTTGTAAGCAATAACGAGGCACTGACACGAAGTGCTGGAGGTCTAGATCTCGACTTGAATAAAGTCGATGAAGGTACAGATACTGTACAGTTCTTGGGTAGCGCAAGCAGTAGAAAACCATTCTCCGGAGGACTGCATAATGGGGAGGCCAATATGTTAAGGGGCTTTGATCTTAACAATGGACCTGGAGCTGATGAAGTTGTCGGGGCAGCGCCTCTTCCGGAGAGTCAACATGTAAAGAACCCTAACAATACCATCTCCTTCCTACCTCCCATTACTGGCCTAAGAATGGGAAACAATGCTGAAATAGGAAATGGTTCATCGTGGTTTCCTCATGGTAACTCCTTTCAAGCAGTTGCAGCGCCATCATTTTTGCCTGATAGACAGCAGCACCCTTATTCGCTTGTGGCAGCTCCAGGAGCCCAGAGAATTTTGGGTTCAGTAACTGGATCCATTAACGGCGATATTTACAGAGGGCCTGTTCTTTCATCGTCTCCAGCTATGTCATTTTCCCCGGCTACACCGTTTCCTTATGCTGGCTTCCCTTTTGGATCTAGTTTCCCTCTCCCACCCAGCTATTCAGGTGGCCCTACAACCTATGCTGACTCGTCTCAGCTTGTGGGACCTGGAAATGCTGTATTTTCTAATTACATAAGGTCATATGTTCCAAGTCTTCCAGAAGGAAGTGTGAATGCTGGGTCTGAAAGCAGTCGTAAGTGGGGTGGGCAAGGTCTTGATCTCAATGCAGGTGCTGGAAGTGTGGACCTAGTAGATGTAAAAGACGATAGGTTCCCCTCGGTTTCGGCTTCGGCTTCGGTTTCGGCTTCAAGACAGCTACCTCGTGCTAGTTCCCATATGTTTGGAGAGGATCAAACAAGGATGTATCAGGTTTCAGGTAGCGGTGGCCTGAAGAGGAAGGAACGAGAAGGTGGTGGTTCTTGGGACGAGAGATTGTACAAGCAACCCTCATGGCAGTAGATAGTTCACAATGGAGCGATGCATTTCGTCTGTGATCCATTTACTGGTGAGCTAACTTCTTATCTTTAATATTATAACTAATTACACATTTTGCAATGTTTATTGTCATGTCAATTTTAAGCAAATATTGGAAGTTGACAATTATACAAGTTTGATGATGGCTAGCATTATTGAAACTAAACATGTCAGTAAATGCTGAAAAATCTGGTGTTTAGAATATGTTATTGAAGTTGTATGCTCCCACAATTATGACGGGAATTAATTTCTTTTTCTTTGCCAAAATCTTTGCTTGCAGGCACGCTGGGGAGGTGACAAGTCTTTTCTATCATGCATACCTTATAGCGTAAATTATACAGACAGAAGTTGGCATTCTTCGTGGCTTTTTTCCTGAAAGGTGATTTGGAACTCAAGAGGAAATACTTTTACTGTAGTTCTTGTAAATGTTTGGATATCATCATGCTTTCCATTTGAAAGTTGTTCATGGATTTTCAAAGTTGCCTTGTCCTCCCTTTGCACTTTCCACCGCTTTGCTTTTGTTTGTCGGTAAACTTATGGAGGATTAGATAAGGGTAAGTGACGTAACTTTCCAATTTGTTTTTCCATTATAATGTGTACATCTATTAGCTGTTGAGACTGTAGGTTTCCGAGTTTGCCATCCTGTTTGCTTGTCATTCTTTCAACTTTAAGTTGAAGTGAATCATCAGAGTAGTTTTCCTGTATATATATTATACTTTTTGTTAGTCAACTAGATAGAAACTGTTTACATGCAGATATTTGCATATCAGGTTCCAATTGGCTTGGAACTGACCTCCTTTTTATAATATAACTGCCTTCAATGAGCATGCAACCGGACGATTTATACTGTAAGCTTGTTTCTATGTTGATAGCAATTTAAAAGTATGCCCTTGTTTGTTTTGAACTGTGTCATGGCCTTTTTTTTTTTTCCTTCTGGTCAGCCTGAACATCCAGCAGGCTTATTGTTTTCGAATTTTGATTCCTGACTCTAATTTCTCAGCTGTTATTGATTCAAATCTTTTTCAGGCTTGTTCACTATATTTTAATTCATTGTATTACCCCGAATTTTTACCTGGAATTCTCGAGATATCAGACTGATACTCAGTCCTGATGAGTTTAGTATCAGCCTATCAGTGTTGTGTATTTTCATAATCTTATTGGCAGGAGATAAGAGTTTAGAACTGTGGTTATATATATATGCTTGTGGAGGAAAACTAACAATGTGTTCTTGGATGTTGATTTTTCTTTTTTGAAACTGTTACAGTATAGTGGGATTTTCTTGCAATTTACTTAGATGTGGCATGACCTGACCCATGTGTGGGTTCTACTGATAAGTTTGTTCTGCTATCCTTATCTGTGTATCATCTTGTTTTTTGGGCTAGGCATCTATATCATCTTGTTAGAATACATTTTGGTCAATTGTGTACTAGTCCTGTCTATACCATAATGATGTTAATAACCTGCATTGTTTTATTAGATAGTGTGAGTCCTTCGATTGTTGTTAAGTTCTGAGGTATTATGCTACTTCGATTGGTTTTGTGGATACTTGCAAATGCTATTGTCGTTATATGCATTTTGAATTATATACAACATAAAGCACGATTGGCAGACCGCGGATGGGAAAATTACTAGTTTGCTACTGCAGCAATAGTGGGAATAGTTGATGTTCCTAGTATATAAGCGAAAGCTCTCTATTTAGGCTAAAGTGCTTCTCGACTTACAGCCGTATCAAACGCATTAAACTGCGCTCAGTTACGACACTATAATCACAAAACTTTATGCCCTGTTGCAGTCTACCAAACCACCACATTTATTTTCCTTTCTTGTGTGTCATAATAAGCATCACATGTGAGTGTCATGAGCATCACTGAATTGGAGTAACATCTGAACAGTACAGTAATGATTTTTTTTCGTATTGGCCCACTTTTTGAAAATATTGACTAAACTGACTCACTTTTGAAAATATTTACCCAACTGATCCACTTTTGGACGGCAGCATAACACGCTCTTTGCAACAACGATATATGTTATTTTAATGTCTTTGTTGCCAATAGTGGTAGCTGTAATTTTTTTTCCTGTGTCGCTTTCTGGAGTAATGACATCAGTTCATTTCATCTCAATCGTGAACTTTCTTACTTGAAAAAGAATTATAAGTGTAGAAACATCTTATAACTGATGCTGCTATCCCTAACAATGGCATTTCGCATGATGCCGTTGTTGGGTATAGCGGCATCAGTATAATATTTTTGTCATATAAAATGACCCCCTCTACTCCTTTCCCTTTCACTTTCTCTCTCTCTCCCTCCACTCCCGGACCCAAAACCCTAAAACTTGAGCACAAATCTGACTACTCTTTACTCTCAAACTTCATCTCTCCTACCTCTCTCTCCTCTCACTGCGATCTTCGACATCTCCAATCTAATAAATCTCCAACAATGTCTCCGGTATTCTCATATATCATCCACGGCGTATTCTTCGTGCTCCAACTAACGGTTTCATTTGAAGATATTCTTATAACCATATGTTGTGTAGTTTGCATAGGTTATGCTTGTGAGTAGTTAATGAATCAAATATTCGTCCATTTATGTATAGGTATGGATTACGATATGCCTATTTGGTTATATTTTGGTGGTGAAATAATTCGAGATTCCAAGATAGAATATTGTTATAGCGATGTTGAACCAGTCATTATTTGGACGCCCCGTAACTTCATATACTCACAACTAGTACATAAGATATTTGAAGTTACTAATTAGGACAAAGGTGAATGGAGTCTGAAAATCAAAACTCGGTATGTTGCCGAAAAGGAGAAGGGCAATATTTCATGGTGGTGCCTGTAGATAATGATAATGCACTAAGGTCCATGATTGCTAGGAGGACACTTGATCTAAATTATAGTTGGACTGCATTGGAGTTATATATTGAGCAAATTAAGCCTCCCAATGCTCGACCACTTGTTATTCTTAGTCCAAACTCCGTTAGGAGTTTCAAACCAAATGTCGAGTCGCATGGAAGAATACTCATCCACAAGAAGATATTAGCACAACTCCAACATAACCAGTTACCACAGAAAATGAGCTGGTATATTCTCTCACGTTGACACGAGATATTCTCGACACCGAAAATGTTATGCTTACTTCTATAACGCTATTATTAATAACAAATTATTAGAAGAGGAAGAAGATGAGAATCACGAGCTTGAAAATGAGAAGGAGGATGAGGTCGGAGAAGATCAGGCTAATGATGTTAACATACAAGTTAACAGTGTGGTTCTGCCGAATTGTTCCATGAGTGCACTTGTACATGAGATTCGATTGGGTGAGTAGATGTCCAATGCGACCGTACATGAACATCTACAGTCTTCCGTTGGCTCATCAAACACGGATGAACTCTATATCGGTCAAAGATTTTTAACCAAAGATAGTATCCAACATCAAGTTAAGATGTACTCTTTGAAGAACCATCGAAAATTTGTGACGGTGAAATCAAACTACAAGTCTATACTATGTGAAATGTAAATACGCACCAATCAAACATACACCCGAGGAGATTGTAGAAAATCCGGAGCTCGTAAATGAGGTGGGTTGTCCATGGCGATTGCGTGTAATCGTTCTAAAAGGGCAAACATTTTTTGTGGTGAAGAAAATTCAACGGCCGCATACATATGTGAATCTGATGTTGAATCAAGATCATAGTAAAGTTGATTCTAAAATTGTGCCAACGATGATATTGAATGTTGTCAAAGCACAACTAGGAGTAACACCAAGAGTCATAATTGAGATAGTCACGCTTCAATTCAATTGCAATATTTCATACCGGAAAGCTTGGAAGACAATGCATAAAGCTATTGTGCGGTTGTATGATTCCTTTCAAGAAGCTTACAACTAGATTGTCATCTTTTCTCACAACAATTCAAGCATCAAATCCAGGAATTGTCATCCATAGGGCCAAGTTTGTGTCTGGTCCCACTGAGGAAACATTCAAGGGAGTCTTTTGGGCATTCGGACCCTCGATCGAGGGGTTTAAGGTATGCAGACTAGTTATTAGTGTTGACGGAACATATTTGTATAGAAAATACAAAGGTTGTTTGTTGATAGCTGTTTTGTCCGGTGCAAATGGTAGGTTGTTTCCATTTGCTTTCGCAATAGTGGATGGAGAGAGCATGGATACCTGAACATGGTTCATGAGCTATATTCGATGCTTTGTCACAGATCGTGCAGAACTGTGTTATTTTTGTTCGTCATGCAGGCATTTTGTCGGCTATGGACAATGAGTATGGACATGGAAGGAGCTACTTGCATATCATCAGTATTGTATGCATCATTTTGCTACTAATTTCTAATACAAATTTGGTAGCAAGTTTTTTATGGATAAGCTCAAGGTGATCGTATGTTAAAATCAATCGAAGAAGTTTGAGGTAAAGATTGCAGAGCTTGAAGCAGCTAATGTTGATGGACTAATTGGTTGAAGGCGAAACTGAGTGAGAAGTGGGCACTTTCTGCAGATGGAGATCGTCGATATGGTATAATGACTACAAATCTATTAGAAGTGTTCAATTCAGTTTTAAAGGGTGTCCGTAGTTTGCCAGTCACGACAATTGTGAAGATGATATTCTTTCGTCTCAATTTATACTTTACTGACCGTCGTGAGGCAGTACAGATGCTTTTTAGCGAAGGAAAGTTGTGGGCACCACGAGTTCAAGAAATTATCGATATACGTCGTGAGAAAACAAATTTGCATGAGGGTATAATGTTTCGTAACCGTTCGGGCATGTTTGGAGTAAAAACCGACATTATAATGGTTAAAGGACAACAAAAGAGAGGACATTGGCACACTGTTGACCTGGGTACCCATACGTGTACTTGTGGAAAATTTCAGCTCCACCATATTCTATGTTCTCATGTTTTGGCAGCTTGTGACCCACGCGCAATTGATTATCAGCCTTATATTGATCCATTTTATTTTACGAGTTCATTAGCACTTACATGGGCTGGTAACCATCTTCCCTATCCAAGACGAATCTTATTGGCTGGCTCCAAGTGGACCGAAACTCATAGCAAATGCTAGTCTTCGAAGGGCGAAAGGTCGCCCTAGGATTACCCGTATTCGCAATGATATGGATGCCCGAGAAGGTTCGAGAATGGGTAAAATTTGTTCTAAATGTGGATTAAGTGGACACAATCGGCGTAGCTGTAAGAATAATGACAATGTGAGTTAATCTCAAAGTCGTGAAAGTTGAAAAATGTATTTGTTCCTTTATATTATGTTCTTGTAATATATTGAGAAATCACTTGTAATATTTTGGTTCAATGTAATAAATGTACTAGATTTATTCGCAAACTTTGATCAATCTAAAATTGTTTGGACAAATCTTATTTTGAATTAGGGCTGCAAATGAACCGAGCTACTCGTGAGCGGCTCGGCTTGATCTCGGTCAAAGCTCGGCTCGTGTCGAGCTCGATAACTAAACTAGTCGAGCCCGAGCCTTATGGTACTCAGGTTGTTACGCAAAAGCTCGCGAGTACTCGGCTCGAACTCGGTCAAAGCTCGGCTCGTGTCGAGCTCAGCCGAGCATGAGCTTGAAAGTGAGCTCGACAACGTAAACGAGCCGAACTCAAGCCTTAAGAAACTCGGCTCGTTTGTAGCCTTATTTGAAT
The DNA here is from genome assembly GCA_017893485.1 of Hemerocallis citrina. Classification (NCBI taxonomy): domain Eukaryota; kingdom Viridiplantae; phylum Streptophyta; class Magnoliopsida; order Asparagales; family Asphodelaceae; genus Hemerocallis; species Hemerocallis citrina. The sequence goes on along the minus strand of CM030358.1, from coordinate 448,458,811 downwards.
ATTATGTATTGTGAAACTCGGCTCGTTTGTAGGAGACCTTCAAGCACCAAATCATATTTTCTCTTATTCCACATTGCCACATGAGAGCGATGATGATCAGCCCAATCAATATCCGGCAATTGACCCTGACCGGTGATGTTGTGTAGTCGTCGGTCATACATCCAATTTTCAGGGATTTTTTGTTGCGTGTCGAACTATTGGAGGACTCGATCAGGGTAGCAGAACTCCACGATATTGAAGTTCACAAGTGGAGCTCGTGTCAACCATAATTGAGAATTTACCGTGCACAATGGATGTAGCCTTTCTAGCCTTTCAGTGGTGTACGGTGTCCAATCGACGTACTTTTCCCATAGTTGATCGAGCTCATCTCCGAAATACGTCAACACTCCCTTTGGTTTCTCTGTCCACGTGTGGCCACCAGTCCAATAAACCTTTATAGGAGCCCTCAACACGAGGTTCTCATTAACTACATTCCATGCCTTCGAAAGAACTATTATCCGTGGATGACCGAGGTGTATCCAACACCAAATTTGTAATTTCCCGATTGGCCCTATCATTTATATCCAAATCATCGCACAGTTACACAATGCACGATATAGTGAAACAAACGCCGCACTTTCCCAACTATAATGGGAGGCTCTGTGTAAATCCGCTATCAAGGGTAGATAAATTAGGTGGACGACATCACCGGATGAGTTCAGGAACATAACACCTCCGATCATACTCACTAGGTACGCCCGAGTGTAACATTGTAATTTGAAATCGGTCGGTTCCTCTCCCAAACTATTGTTGAACTCTGCATAAAGCCACGAACGTCGGATTGATTCGTTGACGAACACACCTTTGTCGTCCTCTTCAACCTCTCTCCCAAGATAATCTCTGATCAATGCAACTTTGTTGAACATGACGTTACCGGTCACGACAACCCCATCAATTGGAAGTCTAGATATAATCGCTACATCCTGTAGTGTCACTGTCATCTCACCAACGGGGATATGGAACATGTGTGTCTTTGGCCTCTATCGCTCCACAAGAGTTGTAAGTAATCAATGATCGCATTTTACTTTGGCCAATATCGATATACCATGGAATCCGAAATTTACCAAATAGTTCTGTATACGTGGATGTACCGGCAATGTCGTGTGTAGCTGGAAACTCATATTCTTCGTCTCTTCCTTCCACACCGCGTGAGACCTGTACTCCTCTTGTAGGTAGAGTAGGGTTGGGTATAACGGACCTGGACTTCCTTGTGCGGTGGAGGAAGACAACGTACCTACTGCATGCGGAGAAGATGGTTGTCCTGTATTCTACAAAAAAATATAAATTCTATAGAAATCATAACAGACATGAAGATTAGATGCTAAAAATAATAGTCACTTCTTACTTGTGATGGTGGATGACCTCTAACACTGCCTGACGGCTGTGACGATCCACTTGGTCGCATTATTTCTCTGCCAACATTAATAAAGCATTTCTTATGAACAAAATTCGAGTAATGAGATTACACTACTCATTTAAATACACTACTCATATCAATATCGACAATACCTAAACACACTACGTATATCCATTCATACATACGTTACTCTCCAACATTTTGAAAATTATACCAATTCCCATATATTAAAAGTTCGACAATTGAGTACTCAAATAAATACACTACTCATATTAGTATCGAAAACATGTCTCAATACTCGTATCATACTATTATTCATAACAATCTCCATAATATCTCAATACACTACATATTTATATGCATGCATACATATAAATCTTATATCAACATCAAAACATATACACACACATAAATCTTCTTAACTTTGAAAAAAGTAGCAATTCTAGTTTATACAGAATTTGCAAAACATCTCATATACTAAATTGTCAATTCTAGTATATAAAAAATTTCACATCCATTCATACTACTACTGATATCAATCACTACAACATCTCATATACTACATTTTCAATATAAATCTCAATACACAAAGTGAATATTTTTAAAGAAATTAAGGGTTGTGAAATATCAAGCACAATTTCGGACTGCAAGTGAGAAGTTCGAAGAATCGGCTCCGAGATCCAAGTGAATAGAGAGAGGAGAGGAGGGAATTAGAGGAGATGAGAATTATGGTTTATGGATGAGTATTTTGTGAATTATTCGGGGATATGAAAGAGAAAAGATTGAAGGAGAAGAAGTGGAATCCTATGCTCTAGGTTTTTAGGGTTTTGGGTTCGGGAGAGGAAAGTGAGAGAGAGATAAAGTGAAAGGGGAAGGAGGAAATATAACCACATATATACTATTACAATAACCTTGCGAATGTCGTTGTTGGGGATATCAGCATCATTTTTAAGATGTTTCTATACTTATAAAAAAATTACAAGTCAGAGAGTTCACGATTGAGATCAAATGAACTGATGCGTTACTTCAAAAAGTGGCATGATTGTTTTACCTCTTGTGAGCGCTCGCCTTCTTGCGAGGAAAGCAGGCTCCGTGTCAGCTTTTCAGCTAGGGCACAGTTGAGTATCGCCTGCTCGTTGACATCCCCGGTGTTAGCAGTGCCTTACCGCCGTTTCGTCACTAGAGTCCCTCTAGACTGCTAGTGGAGTTGGACGTCGTCGTGGAGGGAGTTTTACCCGCCAGTTTTCTTGGATCGGTTGCTTAGATCCAGCTCTTCTTCCGGGTTCGGAATTTTGATTTTGGTCTCCTTATTGCTCGAGTCTCTGGGCCGTTTGCTTCGCTCTCTGGTATTGGGATGGTGATTCTTGCCGTGATTTTGCCCTCTGTGTTGATGCTTGTTATTGTATTTCTTTTTTATTCGTTTATTTCTGTTTTACCTCTTGTAAAATCCTTGATGCTTGTTTGTATTATTACTGTCTTATTGATTAATATAATTTTTGATGGCTGGAGCCTTTTGGCTCTATCCGATTCATCAAAAAAAAAGTGGCATGATTTTATTTTATTTTATTTTATTTTTATTATTATTAACAAATACCGCTATTGACAACAAAGCCATCAAAATAACATATGCCGCGGTTGCAAAGTACCGTTTTATGCTGATGTTGTCCAAAAGTGGTTCAGTTTGGGTAAATAATTTTGAAAGTGGGTCGGTTTGATAAATAATTTCAAAAGTTGGGTCGGTACGGAAAAATTTCTACAATAATTGGATCAAGTAATAAGTAAGCAGTATTGGTTTGTGGTTGTCATTTTAGAGCACTCATAATTACGTTCACAACGGTTAGTTTGGTCCTGTAAGAGCATCTGTAGTCGTTAGCTATATATTCAAAAAATGAATATTTTGAAAAAAAATTATTTGTAGTCGTCGTCTATATATCCATTTTTTAGTTTCAAATAAACAGGAGACGGTTATATTTGACAGCGAAAATGGTTTTATCCATATTTCAGAAATCAAAAAATGATTTGCCGTGTCAGACGATATATAATTTGTCATCCGAGCAAATTTTTTAACTGCGAAACGATCGGACGACATATGATCTGCCGTTTGAAATTTAAAAAAAAAGGGAAATAGGAAGATGATCTTCTGTTTGGGGAAGAGAGAGAAAATTGACATTTTGTGTGTTTGTGTTCGATGGCACATGTGCCGTCCTTCACCTTTCTTTTCTTCTTCTTTTTTTAATAAAAAAATTTATGGGACGACAAATCATCTGCCATCCTTCACATTATTTAAAAAAAACGCAGATCTTCTAACGGTATATGATCTTCCGTTTCGTCCAAAAAAGTTATTTTTTGAGTATAAACGACTGCAGCATTTCAGCTATTTCCAAAATATCTATATACCCATTTTTTAACTTAAACGACTACAGATGCTCTAATCTGGCAAATTGCTTTGTCTATTAGTGAGAGATTATTTAACTCCCATCGACATCTCCCAGCTGACATTTGCATCTTATAATACCTGCCTGCTTCAAAACTGTCTTAAACTTTCTTTTAAGTCTGAGTGAAATATTGTTGCGTTTGGTTTGCTGTTTTCTGTTTTCTGAAAACAGTTTTCTGAAATGTGTTTTCTGAAAACTGTTTTCTGAAAATGAGAGTGTAAAAGCTGTTTGGTAATAATTTTTTCTGAAAACTGTTTTCTGAAAATGAGTGTAAAAGCTGTTTGGTAATAAATTTTTCCTGAAAACTGTTTTATGAAAATGAATGTAAAAGCTGTTTGGTAATAAATTTTTCCTAAAAACTTTTTTATGAAAATAGGAGTATAAAATGCGTTTGGTAAACCCAATAAATCGCAATTTTGTAAAAAATAGTATTGGATAATGAGGTTATAAAAGGCGTTTGGGTATAAAATTAAATTAGAAGTACAACAGTTTTTCTGTCAATGAGATTATAAACGGCGTATGTTTCATCAATTTGCATTAATTTTCTTATGAAGTAATTTTTATCGCTGCAGTTACAGAGCAAAGCTGTACAAGTATACGAACAAGAATCGTGAAAATGAGCGAACGGAGCACATATTATCACATTGTGGAGGAGTTGTATTAATGTGAAATACCTTAAGCTGGTTCACATGAAAAGATATGCTACTATAATTTTGCCATTGAAGTTGTTGTATTGGTATTATATAAAGAACCTTCCATAAAGAGGATATGCGATGTGCAAAGGACTAATATGAAACATGATATAAATAGTTTATTAGGTAATGAAAATTTGTATATTGGCATCCCTTGTTTTGTAACTCGTTACACTTGTTTTAATCTGAAGTCACATAATATGAACAAAGCTGAAATACATTATATTACATTGCGTCAGTCCTTCTAAATTGTTGTAGTTGAAGTCCAACACTTCTCTCGCTAAAAACATGCTATCAACAACGTTCTTTACGAGGTCACCACTCGCAGTTGCAGTAGCATTCTGGGATATCTTTGTGGCATCAAATGCACAATTCAGCTCACTTGCCTACAGAGGGGTTAATTTTAAATCCACCTTTAAAAGAAAAAATTACAACACATTCGCATAGTAATAGACATTCTCATGTGCAGGAAAATACACAGCAAGAGGAGCAATTACAATGATTATTATTAGCATCATGAAAATGAATACAACTCAAGTGTAATACATAATGATAGAATTGAAATTTTTTACTGTATTGTTAACTCATACTGGACAAAATATAAACAAGCTTATTATTGACTCATAAGCAATATATACAATATTTTGGTTCCCGTATTGGAAAAAATCCCAGGCCGGGTCCTCGGCGAGATCCCACAGCCCCGACAACTCCACAAAAAACTTATTAGAAAAATCATATCGTAGGCTCAGAGCTAGCGAAGCATCGACTGCTGCTGGTGCGGCTCATAGACGAGGAGCTCAACCAACTACAATCTCCCCATCTCCAACTTCAAAACACAGCAATGGCATCACCAATTATATGTTCTGCTGCTGGTTATGCTTCGCCATTAGCATCTTCATTGCCCTTACCATCAATGTTACCATCTGCATCACAAAGGCCATCACGCATGTGGCCAGCTGCTAAAAAAGCAAAGCAACAGCCAGCAATCAAACCTGACCGTGCCATCATAAGGTGATGCTGAGCTCCCACCTCCAAATGTTTCTTCTACTTCACCATCTAAATCAACAAAAAACCATCTTAGAGAGTCCCATACAGGAAAGAAGCATATACACAGGGAATCATAGAAGAACCATCTTCTTCTGATTCATTGGAGAACGATACCATCTCATTGGTGAGATCCATTAATACCAGAATCCATGGTCCATGGTCATGTGGCTACGACGCATATTTGGAACGATTCAATATAGTAAAAATCATTTATTAAACATCAGAACAAAATTTATATCGATGTTTATTCTAAAACATACCTTAAACCATGGATAAAAATCCGGGGAACTCGTAATCCTTTCATGTATACGTGTCGCATCTGGGGGAGTAATAAGAACTGTCGCTGCAGTGGCCAAACCTTTCAACACTTTCGCAAAATGTTTGTTGATTGTGTATGTCGAATGTACAAACCGATCAGCTGCCAGTCTTTGTTTGTGACTATGACCGACAATGAACAAAAAAATGGCGACACTTTCTTCAAAAGACACACGCCTAAGTTGGGACTCCGACTTCGTCTCCTCGAGATAGTTCCCATCCTTCAAAAATTGACACAAAGCCATAAAACAGGCTTGATTCATACGAAATATGCGATGAAACTTATACGCGGGACCATTTAACAATTCTGTCAAATAGTCTTGCCCTGTTAGAGTGGGAGTGGAATATGGTTCTCTATCTAAGGAGGAAAGCCACTCGATTGTATCCAAGTCTTCCAAGTCTTCCAAGTCTTCCAAGTCATCCATGTCATCGTCTAACCTGTCCATCACTATGTTGCGTCGGTGCAAGTAGTGTTTCACTGTGAAAAATTAGAATTCATTTCCAAATATTGTGTTGTTTTTGTAAAGCCTACATTGAAATATGATTTTATCCAACAATGACAAAGCACATTAAACCAAATACATAAACATCATCAAATAGTTCAGTTTGAACAAACATAAACATAATCGCAAACGTGAACATAAACTAAACATACTCATTACAACACATAGAAATAAATCATAGGCAGCTCATAATATATAAAAAACCCTAGTCGTTAAAACTGTCAATGAACCAATGCCTATACTCCTCGCTCATCCTAATGAAGCCCTCACGTGCCTCTGGGTTGTTTACAAAATGATAGAATGCCTTAACCATTTGTTGGGGGTGGAGCCCAGTCATTGAATTCAATATTTTCTGTCATGAAGCCCTCACGTGCCTCTGGGTTTCTGTCATGGAGTAAGGGTCATTGGCAGTAGGGGGTGGAGCTTGTGGCTGGGGTTGAGTTGGTTGGGGTTGGCTTTCTCCTCCGGATAAGTTATCGTAGTATCGTTGTTTCGAACGGGCTGCAGCCGCGATCGATCTCACAGCATCGTCCTTGCCAGAAGTCTTCGTGCTTTTCGTTGCTCGCCCACTTGAATTGGCAGATCTCCTTTTTCGAGACCCCTGACCTCCCGGTGCTCCATCGCCTTCATCATCCGATAGTACATATGGTACATCATGTTGGGCGAACTCTTCATCGACCCTACGTGCCTCATCGGATGTTAGGGGCATTTGTGTTGAAGCCCTATCAAGTGTGCCTTGCGCAATAGTGTTTTTGAAAATTTTGGTTAAGGCATCAAAATTTGCCAATCCTTTCTCATTAAAACCTCTGGCCTTCGGGTGCGCCTACGAACAAAATTTTGGGTTACAACTGTAATAAACAAGTAAAATAATCTTACGTTTAAGTATAAATATATGTTAATCACATAATAATCTTTTCATGATGAAGTTATATATGAACCTTAACATATGCATCCCACACTACTGGCTCGCAAGTAACAGTTCCGATATCTTCATCCCAACCCAACCCACTCTGCATCTTCACATCCCGAAACGCCCTCCATTGCTGTCGAAGTCTGTTGTATTTGCCATGTATTTCCTTCATTGAATAATTTCGATGCGTAATGGCATGCAGATCAACGTGAAATTTTGCCCAAGTTCTTCCATCAAATGTGGAACTTTTTAAAGGGGTAAGGTCTACCGCTTACTCCATCAGATCAACAAACACCTTTTCATGGGATGTCGGCCATAGACTTAGATCAAAATCAGAATCCACCTCCATCTCTTTACCCCTACTAGTCATCTATGTTATAAACATCAACCGTATTAATATAAATGCAACGTTTACGAAACTACATAACTACCCTGGAGGATCAGAAACAAATATCACAAGAACAAATTTAAATAAGATGATTGGTAGTTATGACATTTTTTTACGGTTTGAAGTTTGAACACCAACAAAATCAACCAAACTAGTTTGCACCAATAATAATTCGACAACGAAGACGACAAAAGCTATTTCAAAAACCTTCACACTTCCCTTACCAAATATTCTCTGTAAAAAAATTTTTTTTTAACAAAAACCAGTTTCTCTACCGATCCATCTCAGATCCCAGATCATGAACGAAAAAAATCATCTCACATCCCCAAATTCCTACAAGATCTTACTGTAAAAAATGGTTTACCAAAAAAACATACCTTCCTTTCAGCAATAGAGAAGTTGTCTCCACAGGATTCAACAAGGCAATGACGTTTTATTCGATTCAACCGAGCTCGCGTACACCTTCTCCTGTAAGCTGATCGTGTTTCACACACCATGAAACTGCTGAAGAAGTTGGGGGAACAAACAAATCTGACTATATCTTTACACAAAAACCGTACATCGGTGAGGGTTGTGATAGATTTTCGCTTCAGATCTAGGGTTTTAGGAGAGAGCTGAAGGAGAGGGAAAGAAGAGGAGCTTTCGGTTTGGACAGAAGAGGATACGATTGCTAGTACCCAAATTTCAGAAGTAGATGAGACTCTTGTTGCCGATTTGGAGCTTCAGATCTAGGGTTTTTGGAGAGAAGGAAAAGGAGAAGGAGACGAGGAGCGGCGTGAAGGAGAGAAGGAAAAAGAAGGGAAGATGCCACGCACGTGAGTGAGAGAATCCATCTGAAAACAGTATTGAATCGTTTTCAGAAAACAATTTTCAAAAAAAACCCTACCCAAACAAGTTGACCTGTTTTTATATTTTCAAAAACAAAAAAACGGTTTTGAGAAACCAAACCAAAGAAGTTTCTGAGTTAAAATGAATAACGGTTGCTAGGTGGTGGAGGATCAAAACAAAACTAAGTTGGATTTATGCACTTTACAAATTCTGTAAATCATCCCATATGGTTGTACTTGTTAGTTGATAAGGCCTTTGGCTCCCCTGGTGTGTGCTTAGGCATTACCATAACAATATTAGGGCTGCAAACGAATCGAGCTATTCCCGATCTATTTGGCTCGAGCTTGGTCAATGCTCGGTCAAAGTTCGGCTCGAACCGAGCTCGAGCTCAAAACCGAGCTCGTTTCGTAAACGAGCCGAGCTCGAGCTTGGATTTCTTTTTTTTTTTAGGCTAAGCTCGCCAGCTATTCGGCTCGAATATGGTCAAAGCTCGGCTCGAACCGATCTCGAGCTCAAATCTGAGCTCGTTTCGTAATCGAGCCGAGCTCGAGCCTGAAGGTATTCAGCTTGGCTTGATTACAGCCCTACATAACATACATGGAGAAAATAATGTGATGTGGTTTTGATTATGATTTTGTTTAGATCTTCTTCAAATATTTCAGACAAATTTACCAAATAATGGATTGTCTGTAAACAATTACACACCCATATCAACAATTGTCACTCCTCCTCAATAGAGTAAAAGAAGTTTCTAAGGTTTTCTTATCCATTGATTTGAACATTAATGAGGTAAAAAGTATGGGCTAAATTAGGAAAAGAAACACCCCCCTTAAACTTTTTATCTCAAAAAAATGCCCCCACAAAATGAGTAAAGCTCACAGAAGCTTTTTAGATACGAATAGAAGTTCAGAGAAATTTTTTATAACCTGAGTAAAAACTCAAGATAGTTTTTTCAAAATTTGGTGGACTAAACTTAGAAATAATGAGGTTGTTTTTAAGAAGCCTAAAAATAGTTGAAGGGGGTGTTTATTCAAATTTGGCCAAAAAGTATGTGCCATATGCAACGTGGCCTTTGGCATTGGCAATGGACATCTAGGTACATGTATTATTATTATTATTATCAATCAATGTTTGTAAAGCATATAAAGTATATGTGTATTAATAATACATGAAGTAATAGAGACAGCATCAGAAACCAAAACAGGTGACAAGTCTCCATCATGTCCATGGAGTTACAAGGTGGCAAGGTTCCCTTTTCTTCTCAAATGGCCCCCATGTCCTTAATTGCTAATCAAAATCTCATGTGCATTCATTCATATCTCAAAATAAATTCACCATATCTCTTACCAAACTAAAGTACACTAAACAGTTTTCATCTTTACCATTATCTACACTCATTTTCAGAAGCAATGAGTTTCAGCCATGAAGGATTCTCAGAAATGCAATATGTTACGAAAAAACCAAAAAAAAGCAATTAACCTTCATGTAGCAAAATGAAATATATCATAACCACAAGGATAGGCTGATTACATGTAAAAACCTGCACAGCTTTGAAGTTAAAATAAGTAATTATATGACCAAAAAAGCTATGCAAAACTTGCAAGTTTGTAAATCACAAACTTACTCTGAAATTTAACTCTTAACTTATGTGCAATGTAGCAACAAACCAACCTTGACCTGTAATTCTTTAATCTTTTTCAACATATCTCTTAGTTTTCAAAGGATGGCCATAAAAGAATTCCAAGGTCTTTCAACATTCTGATGTTTTTTTTCTTCATCCGAAAAACTCATCCTGGTACTACTTTGCTTAACCTCGCTTAATTTCAAAATTCTGATGAGATCCGGTGCTTCGGAGTTAATACCATCATACCAACCTCAAGCTAACTTTACTTTTTAAAGCTTTTTCATGTTACTAATATGTTTTCCCTTCACTTTCTCGTTGGCATTTTACAAGGAGAGAGATCCAAAGGCAAAAGGCCACACTCCCCAACTTTCACTAATAAAGCATTGATTATCTCACCAACCCCAATTAAATTTTCAAATAATCAAGCAACAAAAAAATAAACATAGGGATTATCACTATTCCACCTCCACCCCATACTTTCAATGGAAAATAATTTATAGCTACACTTCACAAAGGGAACGGGTAACTCCCAAAAAATAAAAAAGGTGCATTTATGGGTTTCCAAACAAAAACCGACAAAATGAAAACCACAGAAATAAAAATTCCAATTCATTATCACCTCAAAAATTAGATGAACCAAAGATTGGTTAAATTATTGGAGGAATAATTCCAATTATTAAAAAAAAACCCCCAACAAAAGGGCTTCTCTAGGGGGAAAAAAAATACATCGGGCTCTGTTTGAAAAATTGTTGTTAGAAAAAATTGCATTTCACTTTAAAAGCACTTTTTGAAAAGGTTAACCAACCACTTTAAATGCTTTGAGAAAAATATTTAAAAATAATAGTTTCCGAAAAAAATACTTTAATAAAGTTTGTGAAACACTTGATAGATACAATTTTCCATATACATCAAAATTACATGAAAATTAGGTGAACCAAAATTGGTACTTTATGTTGAGGAAGGAAAAATTCCAACAAATTTTCCTAAATTAAATAATTATTATAATAAAAAAGACCCTCGAATTTTAAGGTACACTAATCTCTAATCTCTAATATTATAATGGGAGATGAAGACTTTAGCGTCATTTGTAAATTTAACAACATGTGCAGCACACCTACATAACTAATATAAAAGATGTTTCAGGTTTGAGTTCTCCATACGTCAGAATTTTTAAAATTATTAAAAAGTGCATCGCATGTGTAAATAACTAGTTGCATATAATCATCAACCACAATTCAAACATATAATAGGCTTTTTTCATTAAACAACAAATTAAAAGTAATAATAATTGATGGGAGTTAGAGCTTAAACAAGCAACACAACCAAACCAAATATAACAACATCATCAATAAATAAATAAATATATAAACAAAACAAAAAATACCATTTTTCTTCTTCTTAGTTCTCACCACATCAATTTACCCCCTCATTTATATAACAACAACAGCAGCAGCAATAATTGTTTGATTGATTGATTAATTAATTAATTAACTAACGATAAATACCATCCAGTGGCAAAACCGTAAATTCAGCCCCTGCAGTGCGTGATGGCGTTGCAGCCGTGCGAGTACGGGTTGGCCTGGGCCCCAGGGCGGCAGTTGTAGTACGACGCCCCGCGCTGCGAGCACGGAACACTGTCCCTCCTCAGCGCATTGTAGCTTATGTACCTCCTCGCCGCTAAAATGCGCCGGCTGCTCTCCGATCCCAAATCGAACTCCACCTCCTCCTCCTCCTCCATGTCCATGCCGATCCCCATCCCCATCCCGCCTCCACCCCCGCCGATCCAGCCGAGGGTGCTGACGTCATCGAGGTGGGACCCTGCGGCTGCGGATGCGGCGGCGAGGAGGAAGAGGAGAAGCAGTAGCGAAAGCAATCGCGACGCCATTTGGAAAAAGACCGGATTTTTACGGATAAAAGGTGGTTTTTTTGAAGGAAAAAATTTATTTTGGGGGTTTTGGAGTGATATAAAGGGGGAGGAAGGGAGGGAGGGAGGGGGGAAAAGACGAGAAAGGGTACGGGGGTTGGGGGGGAATTACGAGAGTGCCACTATAAGGGAGATTGCGTGAAGAGTGGGATTTGATGCAGGGGAGGGTTCCGGATTAGGTGGGATGTACGGTGGTTAAGTGTCGGTGTGAGGAGGGAATATACCCCCCACACTACTTTTTTCGAATTATTTTCCATACTGACCCACTTTTTCAAAATATTAAGCGGTTTGATTCACTTTTGAAAATATTTATCCAATTAACCTAGTTTTAGACACGTCGGTGTTAACCGTTATTAGAAATAACGGTATAGGTTAATAACATGTCTTTATTCTCAAAAGCGGCATCAGTTTATTTTTTTTTAGCATACCACTAAATGGCTTCAGTACATTTTTTATACAAGTGTGAAGCTTCTAACTTAGAAAAAATTCAAAATGCTGAACCAACTTATAAATAATGTCGTTATCCACAAGAACGACATTCGTATTACTGATACCGTTGTTGAAGATAACGACATCAGTTATAATACTCATTAAATTCTCTTCCTCTACAATCGTTCTTCCAAACAACGACATGAGATCCTGTTACCGTTCTTAGAAGCAACGACAACAGTTCACTGATATAAATTAGCCAAGTATAACTAATAAAATGAATTGTTGTCGTTGTTCTAAACAATGATATCAATTATTTCTAACAATGAATATTATAACTGATGTTGCTATTCTTAACAACGACATCTGTAATGCTGATGCCGCTGTTCTAAACAATGGCATCAGCTATAGAATTTTTTTCACACTTGCATTTTTTTTCAAGTCAGATAGAGTACACAATTGGGAATAAGTTAACTGATGCCGTTACTCCAAATAGCGGTATGCAATTTTTTTTAACAGATGTCGCTATTGAAAACAACATGATGTAAATAACTTATGCCGTTATTTTCAATAACAATTAATGTTGACGTGTTCAAAACTGGGTTAGTTGGAAAATTTTTTGAAAGTGGGCCAGATCGCTCAATAATTTCAAAATTTGGGTCAGTACGAAAAAAACACTTTTTTCATGGAGTACAAATCAGTGGATGTGGTAATCTTGTACATAAAAGTATGAAATGTTAGAATATATTGATTACAAAATCGTTTGCAACAAAATCAAGTATGAATTAGAGGCACAAATCAGAGAAGGAGAAATAGAAGAAAATTAATAAAATTAAAAGGAAAATGAAAATAACAAAACCAAACTGATGTGTGTCGAGGCATGTGTATCACACAATGTCCTTAAAATAGATTCGCCTTGTCCGGGTGCAGAAGGTTATTGAGGCATCTGTCTCTCAGGATGCAACGATAGAAGAGCTCGACGCAGGCATCATGTCAATATCCCAAACTGGACAACGTCTGAATTCAATCACCATAGGACCGAAGAAAGAAATTGGAATTTGAGCACAGAACATAGGTTTAAGGGAAGAGAAGAGGTTCTGGTGTGTTGATTCAAAGGAGAGGGGCCTCTATTTATAGGGACAAGGGTGAAAATCGTAACGGCAGACAATACATTGACTGCATTAACTGTAATGGCAGACATGAGTAAATGACAGACAAAATCGTTTCTGCATTTATTTCGGCAATTACAGATCGAAAAAAAATTATAGCAAAAAGTGGCTCTGCACGGGGTGGGTTCACGTCGGTCCGATATTCGTGTTCGCAGGACGTACGAGTGCACATAAGTCGCATGCAAACCGGTCCGAGATTTGCACCCCCTGCGTGTGCGATAGAGAGTCTCTTGGCTTGCTATCTTACAATGCAAAGAAAGAGGTTATTATATATCATCTTCTAATTCCTTTGTTTTTTTCGATGTGGGACAATCCCTTAACTTATTTTCAAAGATAAAGTCGCCTCACTTCGAGAGACAATTTCTCATTTACCCGATAACCGTTTTGAGCAAATAAATATATGATTTTAATTTACTCACGAAGGAGAACACAAATCCATGAAGATCTCTCATTAATTTATAGAGGAGCTTACTCAAAAAATTTCTCAAAAAATGATTCGTAAATGATGTATAAAATACCAATTTTCTAACATTCCCCACATGAATGAAATTGATGACCACAGACACGACAGACTGACATGACAAACATGGTGTTAGAATTCAGCGGTTGAGACCTGCATAGGATAAGTAGGTGTTACCTTTGAACATTCCCTTATAAAAATATGTTTACTTTACTAACTAAACAATAGATGCGATGTACTTAAACTGTTCTGTCATTTGTGTAAAAGATGATATATGTCACACAGGAATCTTCCTAACACATTTCAGTTCTCACTGTTATGTTCGTTTTGGCCATGAACATATGCCTAATTCTGCAAGAGTTTAACAAGAATATTGCCCTACATTATTTCCTTGGAAACAGTCATTCTTTCCTCTCACATAGGTGATATCTTAGTTAAGAGTAACCCGCATTACCCTGCACGGATTTTCGATGCATAAGAATTATTAAAAGCCTAGCTTAGCCTCTAGCCTTACGGGTATCACTGTTTCATCATAGGAATGGACATGGGAAAATCCCCACAGTGATTTAACATGGTCTTTATAATTTAGTTGTCCCTTTGAACCTAGATCTTGGGATCTCCAGTTAACTAGGTTGGGTGTCCATTGTATCGACTTATTCTTTCATGAGCTTTAGTCTCATTCCCCTCGATGATTTATCAACCAACTCTCTGTTTAACCCTTTGGTTTGTGGATCCGCAATGTTATCCTTTGACTTTACGTAGTCCACAGAAATAACCCCTGTAGAGAGTAGTTGTCTAATGGTATTATGTCTTCGACGAATATGTCTAGATTTACCATTATACATATTGCTCTGAATTGCAGATCTGAATGTATGAAGATTGGAGACACAAACTTTGTCCACTTTGGAATATCCTCAAGTAAGTGGCGTAACCATTCAGCATTTCCCCATATTTGTCCAGTGCGATAAATTTAGATTTCATTGTGGATTTAGCGATCACTGTTTATTTCGAGAATTTCCAAGAAACTGCTGCACCACCTAGTGTAAACACATATATAGCCACTAGTGGATTTTGAATTATCATTAGATATCCAGTTCGCATCTGTCACGCCCTGCTTCCCAAAAATACGGAATACGAGTACGTGATATTGCCCAGCGAATGACTAACGTCACCCATAAGCTATTTATCAGATCAACTCAACAATATAAACAATACAGAACAACTGCACAGGCAATAATAATGATCTCATGAACAAAAGTACTTGGAATGAAGCAATAAAAATATCCAGATACAATAATAATAATCCAACGTCAGGAAACAATAATAAAATTCAGGACATAAGTCCAAAACAATAATAATCCAATCCAGAAATAATAACAAGTCTCAATACATTAAGTTTATTAAACCAATAAGCAATTAGAAAGCAGTAGTCTTCCGACTGTTTGTTCTCCAACTCCAACAGGCAACTGTTCTCCAGAATCTGCAATTTAATAAATTGCAGGAAGAGGAAAAGAAAACAAAACGTCCGTCAATGCAAGTTACGAGCTGCTTGTAGTGCAAGCACAAGTACATGGGAAGGATAAACAAATAGCATGGAATAGACATAATAACAAAATATAATAACTAGCATGACAAGATAAACAAGTATAAGTAACATGTAATAAGTGTCGAGTGAACAAGTATCATGTAAACAAGTAACGAGTGTCAAGAATCAAGTAGCTAGTGTCAAGTAATTATGTTCAAGTCTTGTAGTATTACTATCTAGGTAGCACTTCATGCATCCATCCTTTTACTACATGGTTGCTACATTCAAATAATTTCGCTTTAGACCTAGTGGTGGGTTATATAGTTCATGTACTCTTCAACGATAAATATTATTCATCTTTCGGTGTACGATACGATCATCTGCAACGATACAATACACGATAGATTGGGTTACCATCGTAACCACAATCACACGATAAAATAATAGCCGGAACAATACGATCATTGGCAACGATACAATACACGATAGATTGGGTTACCGTCGTAACCACAATCAGACGATAAAACAATAGCCGAAACAATACGATCATCGGCAACGATACAATACAAGATAGATTGGGTTACCGTCGTAACCACAATCACACGATAAAACAATAGCCGGAACAATATTTAGGAAAACACGGACCCCTCCTCCGAGTACAGTCACTATATTGTTCACTACTAAAAGTCAACCGTTAAATTCCGCCTTGTTAATTATTTTATTAATGCAACAATACAATATACAATATAGAGACATTAGATGAACGATAGTATCAATAGGAGAAAAATAGGCTGATAATATGGAATATGGTGTACTAGATGTCCAAACAACATGGTATAGGATATTTCACAAGTATTCGACAAGTATATCACGAATAACACATCAAACATGGATATCTCAAAATAGCATGAACATACACATCAAAAGTGGTCAACCCTAGGTTAATTAATGTCATATATGTCGTGAGGCAACTATGGTCAAATCATCACAATAGAGACAATATCAACAAGGGGTTTCACACACACAAATTATCTCTAGAACCCAACTACACTACAAGCGGTATTTTGTACTTGTATATGTAAAGGAATTTAATACAAGTTACTTGCCTGTTAGACGATGAAAACAAATACCAAGAATAACGGGATATGAATCCCGAAGCAATGAACCCACGAACACATAATAACACGTGTAAAAGAGAACCAACAAAACAGTAGCACACAATAGCAAAGAGACAGCACGTCAACAGAGAAAGAGAGAACCACTGAACAATCAACCACGACAGCAAGAGGGCTTGGGTTCGACGGCCTGGCGACAGTGGCTGGAGGCGCGACATCGATGAGGAGAGGGCGGCGCTAAGGGGAAACGGTGCTGGTGGTTGGCGTCGAAAACAGGGAGCAACAACAGGGTTGTTTGGTCTTGGGGTTTCGACCGCTGTTGTTGAAAGGGAAAGGGGGAGGAGTAGGGGGGTTGCTGGCGGTGCCAATAGAAGGGCGGCGACGAGGGAAGGGGTTGCCGGAGAATGGGGATGCGGTCGAAAAAGATGAACAGAAATTGGGTTGGGGTGTTTTAGCTGCTATTGCAGAGCGAAACAGGGAGAGAAGGAGTCGGGGGGGGGGGGGTCTGGTGGTGCTGGGGCTGGTCGCCGGAGGGGGGGTGGCGACCGGGGGGTGGCCGGAGTTGGCCGGAGAAGAAGGACTGTAATACCCTGATTTTTCAATTAATAAAAAATTATTTTATTTTTGCACGTAGTGTGCACGTGCAATATTTTGATTGAATTATTTTTATTTAGATGTGCATGAATATTTAAATATGTGTTCTCAAATTATTTTTGTACAAAAGTCTTTCTTTAAATAAATAGAAAGCCTTATTTTAATTTAATGAAAAAGCCCTTTTTCTTAAAGCCCAAAATGTATTTTTATTTATTTTATTTTTAAAGAGCTATTTTGGCCCAAAAATAAAGCCCATGGATTAATCTTCTTTTTTATTTAAACTTTTCATGTAGAAGACTATTTTATAACTATTTTATTTTTATACAAAATTAAAATGTACAAATTTTTGGTCCTAGTTGCATGCACGTGCACTACACGTACACGTGCATTGCACACCTTTTCCTTGGCCGGTTGGCATGCTTTTGGAGGGAGTTTTGAAATTAGACATGGTGATCATGGAGGTGGTTTTGTGGATGTGGGTAGTTTTTATAACTCCTACTCTAATCTTGGCCCTCCATCTTTCAACCAACTAATCAATCTTGGCCCTCCATTTCACTTGTTTTCTAGTATAAATACCCCCCCTCCCATGGCTATTTTCATATGCAAATTATATCTTTCCAAACTATAGTCTTATTTTAATAATAGTGTGAGTTAAAAAAGAGTGAGAGTTGTGTGTATTTTGCTTGGAGAGGAGGCCGGCATCATTCCAAGGAGAGGAGCATTCGGTGGGGGTGATTGTGGAGCTTGTGCGCGCATCGTCTAGGAGGAGGTGCATCTTGTTGCAAGGATTGGTTGCTTTGTGTGTTTATTTCTCTCCATACAAGGTGGGTAAACATTCCATATTTCTAATATAGGGATCTATGCTAAATTTCATTAGCAAAAATTGCATGAAAACGATTAATAAGAATGCGCCTTTAATTGAATAAATGATCTCTAGTTGATTGAATTATTGATATGCGAATTATGTGTGATTGTATGCCATAAGAATGTGACTACAAAGTGAGTTAATTATCTTTGTTTCTAATTAGAAATGATTCATGGAAAATGTTAGTAAGAATACATCTTAATCGAAAGTTAGTTCACAAATTGATTGGTATGTTAAAGAACAATTTGCATGTGATTATATTGTTAATTAAGTTGTGAGTAAAATTCCTCATGCCTATTTGAATTAATGAATGATGCTAGTATTGATGCTTGAGAATACTAATGAGGATGTTAGTTTAATTGAAAAAATTGAAGCATGCAAATTGATTAAGAAAGAGCACGCTTTTTGAAAGAACAACTTTCTTGAATGTTTGATGTGTGAACATGATAATTCATAAGTGGCTATATATTTTTGTGATGCACATGATTGAACTAGAAGTATATGTTGATTTAAAAAAAATACATTTATTGCCATCATTAATTGTATGTAAAAATTAGTACTTTGTTAGTGCTAATTTGTGAAGAGACCTTTTTGAATTAGTTTGACAAATTCAAAGAAATTAGACTTGTATGTTGAATGAAAGATTAATATCAGCAAATTAGTATAAGAAATTTGGATGGAAGAGAGTTGTAGACTAATTGTTAACTAATGTCGAAAATGAAAAATATAGTAGTTTTGAATGAACAATTCATTGATTGTGTGAAAAATATATTTTTTAGTGCAAAAATTATTTTATACTTGTTGTTATGAAAATCATGTGAAGGGGATTTAATCTGGAATTTTTCAGTAATTTTTACAAAGGCAATATGAACCAAGATTAAATAAAACATCGAGTTGTTTTAACAACAGTACCAAAATGATTCATATGGAATTTGGTTTAGTACTGTGACAACCTGAGCTAGTAGCTCAGGCGGTCACTGTGTGCGGTTGGCTTCTCTAGGTCGATCGGTTCGAACCCCTGTGTCCGCAATATTTTTCCACACAATTTTGAAAGCTTATAACTTTCGGCTCGAAAACAATAAGTATTAATTTCGCCCCCTTTATAACGCTAGCATAGTTCGGCCTATTGGCGGGTGCTCTTGGCCTTGTTTCCCGTGTGCCTGGTTCGATTCCCCCCTTCGGCATATATATAAAAATATTTTTTTTGGGCTTTTTAAATGTCCAAAAAATCTGGAAAAAATATTGTTATTCTCATAAAAATGTAAGGAATTTTATAAGAATGATTTGGGTATTATTTGAATGAATTTAACTATGATTTGGAGTTAAAATGCATAAATAGACATATGGTTCTATATGGATTATTGATATGAAATTATAACTCGAAAGAATAAGTGAATTGAAACATTAAGAGTTGATTTGGCAAAAAGAAATGTGGATATGTGACATGATGCAATTATTTTCTCACTTGTGGAACAATATGAAGTGTGTACATTGTTTAGTAATGTGGAATTATTGTGATGTGGTAATTGATAAGTATATGCAAATTTATGTGCAATGATGGACTTGTGAACAAAATGAGAAATTATGGATTGAAAAGAGAATATACATGTGAGTATGAGAACTCAACATAGAAATTTATAAGTTGAAGATTGTGAAATGAAAATTGAAATAGAGTAGCTAAGTCTCTCCCGGCATTGAGAAATGAAATGAAATGAAATTAGACCAAGGTTGGTCACATTGAAAAAAATGAATAAGTCCGGTTTAGTGGAGAGGCTAACTCTAGAGATTAATTTTTGTTCATGATTTTTAATAAAACTAAGGATTAGTACATAGTGGAGACGTGATGAAAGTAGAAGAAAAACACGAGTATGGGGGCCATCGGATTTGCGGCGTGAGGGTATTCACAGGTTCTTCACGATGCGTCGTGACATGACGTGGATACTGCTCCCGAGTACCGTCCCGGTGGCGACGCTCGTGGGGTGTTCGAGTGGCTATGGGTGGTGACATTGTTCCATGGCAGAGGCTGAATTGTCCATAGGTTGCCTGCTCAATGCGTCGTGTCAGTGCGTGGGATTCCCCTCCAGGCTGCCTGGGCATGGACTCATAGATCATAGGACATCTAAGACACTACCGTAGTTACAGTAGTAGATTAATTCATAACGAGGGATTGAACCCTACAAAGATGAAGAACGAATAAGGGCTTGCCCTCGGACCTATGTAGTATGGGATGCATAGAATCCGAACAAGTGCGCATTAGTGTCATGTAACATAAATAAATGCATTAAGGACTAAGTGCACAATCACAACACGACATCAATAGGGTAGTCCCTTTAGTTTGAATGTGACAAGTTTGTGTTTGCTAAATATGGAAAGTTAAGTTATACTATTTCCGGCATAGAGAGAATGGCCGTGTATAATGTTCGTCGGTTGAATAAACTGACGTACCCACAGTCTTATATGCAGGTAAATGACATGTTAAAGAGGAATGGATGCTTAAAGATTGTACCATGTTGTTGTACATTTATTTAATTGTTGTATTTTACTTCCGCTGTGCAAAAGAAAAGTGTAATATTGATGTAAACTCTGATGTAAGATGAAAAGTTTTAATTTCCCTATAAAATTGTACTAAAGAAAGTGAAAAGATCCTGTAGAACATCTCGAATTCAGTGTATTTGGGATTCGGGGCGTTACAAGGACAGAGATGGGTTCACCTGGGTATGGGCAGGAATTTGGGGAGAGAGAAACATAGAGGAGAGAGAAAGAGGAGAGGGAAGAGAGATTAGACGGTTAGGGTTCAAAATTGTGCAATTTTTAGGGTTTGCAGCAGAGTTGCATTTATAGGATACAATTAGGGTACTGGGTTAGTGGTTTAGGGTTCAATAAAAGTGGATTTGGGTCAAGAACAAATTAAATTGGGTTTTAGGATTCAATATGAGGTAGATCCAAATCAGTAGGGTTCAAATAAAAAATACCCACAATAAAAAAAAGAAAAATAGGATTAAAAAGAAAATAATTCATCAAGAAGATCAAAGAGTTTCATGAACAAGAATTTAAATCCAAATAAATAAATAAATAATACAAATGAATTGAATATAAACTGGCCTTGAAAATAAGTTGGAATTCCCCAAGAAAACTAGGTCTATACAAAAACAAAATAATTCAATAGATGAATTTTAATTAAATAATCAAGAAACGATAATTAATTATTATAATAATAAAATCATACAATAAAATAATATCCGGGTTTAACAATTTACTAAAATGACCCAATATATATATATATATATATATAATTTGAACTCAAATACGAATAGTTGATCAACAAGATCTAGAAAAATAAGATCAAAATACATCATCATTTGAAATGAATAAATTTTCGATTAGAAAAACACTTTAATATAAAATCCAAACCGACTTTAACAAATAATGAATTTATAATATCAAAATAAAGAAAACATTCAGAAAATACGTATTTGCGGGAATGGGGGTTACAGCATCACTGTATCCTTTAAGTACAGTCGGATATCTTGTATGATGCAGCCCATAGTTACAAGTAAAATATAAGTACTTCAGTACTTTTGTAATTGCTTGCCAATGCGTGCTTCCATGATTACTCGTATATCTACTTAGTTTACTCACTATATACGCTATGTCTAGTCTTGTACAACTCATTAAGTACATTAGACTGTCTATAATTTTGGAGTATTCTACTTGAGAAATACTCTCATCTTTATTCTTGGATAAATATAAAGAATATTGTCAATATAATGTGACTGGCTCAAAACAAGCTCGTCTGATGTTCTTGTGATTTTAATTCCAATATAATATCAGCTAGTCCCATGTCTTTCATGTCAAACCTTGAGTTCAACATGTTTTTAGTAGATTTAATCATCTTATCATTGCTTCCAACAATAAGCATTTTATCTACATACAAGAATATTATGACATATTCACTTTTATTGTCTTTGACATATACGCATTTATCACATTCATTGATCTTGAAACAATTCGCCATCATGACATTGTCAAATTTCTCATGTCATTGTTTTGGTGATTATTTTAAGCCATATAATGACTTCACTAGTTTACAAACTTTCTTTTCTTGTCCTGGAACTAAAAAAAACCTCAGGTTGTTCCATATAGATTTCTTCATCGAAATCTCCATTTGATGTACTTCAAGATTGCGCAAGGCTGCTATTGCATGTATCATCCTAATGGAGTTTATTCTCGTCACAGGAGAATATGTATCAAAGTAGTCCAAATTTTCTTTTTATCTATAACCTATGATTACAAGTCTTGCCTGGTATTTATCAATTGATCGATCATGTTTTATTTTTCTATTGAAAATCCACTTAGAACGTAAAGGTTTACTACCTGGTGGAAGATCCACTAGTTCCCAAATATGATTTTGCAAGACAGAATCAATTTCACTCTTAATGGCTTCTTTCCATAGAGATCACTAGAGCTCACCGCTTCTTTGAAAGTTTGGGGTTCACCTTCATGTATAAAAGTCAAGAAATGTGGACCAAACGATTTTTCGGTTCTTATTCTTTTACTATGTCTAGGTTCCTCCTCAACTTCTTCATCTTGGTTTCCACTATCATCACTGATAGTTTCATGTGCTCGTTTGGAAGAACTTGGTTCTTCCTTAAACTTACATGGAAATACATCTTCAAAGAACGATGCATTTCTAGACTTTATTATCGTGTTCTTGGTATCTCAGAGATATCGGATTTGTACACCAAGAACCGACAAGTATTATCTGCATAACCGATGAAATGCAATCAAGCATTTTGGGTCCTATTTTTACTTTCTTAGGTGAAGATACTGCCACTTTAGCAAGACATCCTTACATTTGCAAGTAATTGTAGGATGACTTTCTTCCTTTCCATAATTCATAAGGTTTTTTTTCTTTTTTCTTTTGGGCACCTTATTCAAAAGGTAGTTAGTTGAAAGAATAGCTTCTCCCCACAAGTTTGGCAAACCAGAACTTATTAACATTGCATTCATCATTTCCTTCAAGGTATGATTCTTTCTCTCAGCAACACCATTGGACTGAGGAGAATAAGGCGATGTGATTTCATGTATAATCTCATGCTTAGCACAAGTTTCAGCAAATGACGATTCATACTCTCCACCTCGATCACTTTTTAGTGCCTTAATTTTCTTGTTGAGCTGATTCTCAACTTCATTTTTATAGAGAACAAATTTCTCTATAACTTCGTCCTTACTTTTAAGCAAATACACATAACAATATTTTGTGCTATCATCAATAAATGTAATAAAATATTTATTACCACCTCTTATTTGTATCATTTTCATATCACAAATATCAGTGTGAATTAAATCAAGAGGTTCCGTATTTCTTTCAACACTTTTAAATTATGATCTTGTCAGTTTTGCCCCAACACAAGTTTTACACTTATGTTTGGAATCAATTTGAAACATTGATATATGATTCAAGTTAATTAATCTACGCAAAGTATCATAATTAACATGTCCTAGTCTACCATGCCATAAATTTAAAGACTCAAGCATATAAGTAGAAGAGCTAACTTTATTGATATTTTTGACCATGATCATTACATTGAGTTTAAACATTCTACCACTCATGTATCCTCTACCAACATACATTCCACTCTTCGACAAAACAAAGATGTTTGACTCAAACACTAAACGAAATCCGTGATTATTAAGCAATGAACCAGATACCAGGTTTTTACGAATTTCAGGAACATATGCAACATTATTCAGAGTCAATTCCTTTCCAGAAGTCATCTTTAAGATCACCTTGCCTTGGCCCTTGACTTCTTACGTAGCCGAGTTTCCCATAAACATCTTTACCCCATTCTCTAATGGTTTGAATGTGGAGAGTATACTTCTGTTGGAACACACGTGTCGAGTAGCTCCAGTGTCAATCCACCATTCCTTGGGGTTTTAACTCATCATGTTCACCTCCGAGATCACAGCTGAAAGGTTGATATTAGAAATGTCTTAAGCAATGCCTTCAACAATATTTACTTCTATGTTCATGTTCTTCTTGGGTAGTCTGCAATATGTAGACTTGTGACCTAGCTTATCACAACTGAAGCACTTTCTCTGCAACTTCGGCTTCTTGGAGATTCCTCTCTTAGGCCCCAACTTGGACCCCTTGTTGTTCTGCTTTTTGGAACGTTGACTATGTTCCACCACATTAGCCTTGGCCGCCTGACTGATGGCTCCGACCTTTTCAGAACCTCTATTGTCTTCTTCAATACGAAGCCTGACAATGAGATCCCCAATGCCCATTTTCTTTCGTTTATGCTTCAAGTTATTTTTGAAGTCTTTCCAACCTACTGGCAATTTTTTAATAATACAAGCAACTTGAAAGCTTTCACTTAGGTTCATACCTTTAGCATGTATCTCATGCAAGATCAGTTGAATTTATTGAACCTAACTGATCACCATTTTGGAATCCACCATTTTATAGTCTAGGAAGCGAACCACAATGAATTTCTTAGCGCCGGCATCCTCAGTTTTGTATTTATGATCAGGGATTCCCAAAGTTCTTTAACTATTCTTTTATCAATATAAACATTGTACAAAGAATCGGCTAATCCGTTCATTATGTAGTTTCTACATAAGTAATTAGTATTTTTCCAAGCATCCACAATGGCGACGACTTGGTTATCTTGCTAATCTTCTTTAAGAATTGGAGCTTCTTTGTTCAAGAATCTTGCGAGATTCAAGATGGTCAAGTAGAACATTATTTTTTATTGCCACCTCTTGAAATTTTGACCGTTGAACTTTTAAGGTATCTCCCCATGGGAGACTGAGACAGGTACAACGGTTGGCATTGACACTCTTGCCACAACAATAGTCGACAATTGTTTCGCATTAGCAACAACAGCATTCTCCGATGCACTAGTCATATTTAATCTGAAAATATACAACATGAGTGTAAGTTTTACTGAATGAAAAGACAAATAAAAATAGTGCCTCAAAATCAAGGAAATATAAATGAAAGAAATGAAATATGTTTTAAGTTTTTAGAATATATTGATTAAAAAACCCTTTGGAACAAAATCAAGTATAAATTAAAGGCACAAATCAGAGAAGGAGAAAAAGAAGAAAACTAATAAAATTGAAAGGAAAATGAAAATAACTAAACCAAACCAATTTGTGTCGAGGCATGTGTATCACACAATGTCCTTAAAATAGATTCGCCTTTTTCGGGTGTTGGGAGTTGTTGAGGCGTCTGTCTTCCAGAATGCAACGACAGAAGAGCTCAACGTAGGCACCATGTCAATTTTCCGAACTGGACAACGTCTGAATTCAATCACCATAGGACTGAAGAAAGAAATTGGAATTTGAGCACAGAACAGAGGTTTAAGAGAATAGATGAGGTTCTGGTGTGTTGATTTAGGGGAGATGGGCCTCTATTTATAGGGCCAAGGGTGAAAATCATAACGACAGACAATACATTGACTGCATCAACTGTAATGGCAGACATGAGCTTAAAGGCACCAGTGTAACGGCGGAAAAAATTATTTCTGCAACTTAAAGCGTGAATAAATGGTATACAAAACCGTTTCTGCATTTATTACGGCCGTTAGAGATCGGGAAAAAAAATGTAGCAAAAAGTGGCTCTGCACAAGGTGGGTTCACGTCGATCCAACATTCGTGTCCACAGGATATGCGGGCACACACATATCACATGCAAACCGGTCCGAGATTTCACTGTAAAACATTCTAAAGATTCCAAGATATATATTTTATTTAAAAAAATCTGTTATACACTAAGAAAATATTTTCGTTCTTTCTTCGAGTTAAGAGATGATCAAATTGTCATCCTAAAATATGGATTCAAATTCTCTATACTCACAAAATATTAGTGAATGATGCATTTACTTAATATTGACCGTCCATGGTAAATTAAGTTTGATGAATGGTCAAAATTAATTACATTACTTATTATTAAAATCAAATATGCTTTAATTAAGCTAATTAGAATAGTTTCCATTTAAAAAAACTTAACAACCTAAATGAGAGATTCTCTCATGAATTTTTGGGTAAGTTTCCTTTATAAAAAGTACCTCTTATATCAACTTATTTTTTGGGTAGGTTTTTTTTATTATAAAAAATACCCCCTTTCAAAATGCTTAAAGAATTGTACAATGTCAAGATCAGACTTTAAATATATTTTTATGTCTGAATTTAAACTCTCACCAAGCTGAGTACTTCTCATTCCTAATGTGATAGTATTTTTCATATATGCTTTGGCCCATTTTTCTTTGACCTTATAAGTAGAAATCAACTAGGACGTGTCCTAAAATTCATGTGTAACCAGCATTTGTTTCAATGCATAATCAATAATCATTCTACCATCCGAAAATTCATGAGAGATGAAAAAATAAGTTGGGGGGGGGGGGGGGGGGGGGGGGGGGGTTATAAAAAGAAATTATCCAAAAAGTCATGAGGTGATCTCTCATTTAGGCTATTAAACTTTTTTTAAATGGAAACTATTCCATATCTCGAATCTCTATAATATTATAATGAGAGAGTTGAGGTTGTCATTTGTAGACATTCAACCTCGTGCATCGCTCTTGCATAATTAATATAAAAGAGGTCTTATGTTCGAAGAGGACTACGTCGGATATTTTACGTTTAAAAATATATATTTACTAGATTTGCCCGTGGGCACGTGCCTACGACACGTCTTCAGAACGGTACAACATACAAAAAGTCTTGTAAATAGTAAAACAACAATTATGTAGCTCAAGTTTAAATAGTATGACAATAATTAGTTGTAAATAAAAGCCATTGTTTCCATTAGCATATGTTGAAAAATAATTATAAATGGGGGTGTAAAATCAAATTTCTTAGAACTTTGAGGGTGAAAAATAATGAAATTTAACTGTTGAGGAGATATTTGCTATTTTCAATGTAACATGAGCAATAAAAAAATATAAAAAATCTGAAAATTTACAAACTCCGAAATCTGAAAAATCTAAATTTCTAAGAGCATCCACAATCATTTACTATATTTTCCAATTTCTCATATTATGAGAAACGAGGCTCTGCAGTCGTTTGCTATTTTGCCATAAAATGACAAAATTTCTATAGTTCCTTATCATAAATGAGAAACAAAATTGCGATTCTCAAATTATAGGTTGTTTCGTCTCCCTTTTTGTTTCTTTTTTTTTAATGTGATCAGACGAAACAACTGACCTATTTTAATTCTCTTTAAAATGATCAGACGGTACCAAAAAAAAAAAAAAAAAAAATCGAAAATGCCTCAAACAAGACATGTCCCATGCCAACATGGCTTGGACAGGACAACATGTCCCGTCCTAGAATCATGGACACTTTTTTTAGGGTTAATTTACTAATTAATCTATTTCTATCCTAATTAATTACCTATATATTAATTTAATAATCTAATACTACTACTAATTACTTACTTACTTATACAAATATAGTATTAAGGTTAAAAAATTAAAGTGAGACGGGACTTGTTGTCTCGTCTGCTTAAAAAAAAATCGCAAAATTATAGCAAAGCACCGTTGTAGGCAATTTCTCATTTTGCTATTTTTATTTGCCATTTTGTCATATTTTTTAGCAAACGATTATGGATGTTGTAAGTAAATAAAGAGAGAATGAGAGAGAGAGGGAGAGAGAAAGAGAGAAATATGAAAAAGTGATGAGAAGAGCGAGATAGTAATAAAGTAATGACTTTTTTTAGTTTTTTTTTGGGGAGGGGGGAGGGGGGGGGATTTTGGTTTTGGGGGGAAAACTTTTTGGAAGGAAAATATGTTTTCCGATGGTGAATCTGAGCCGTTGATTTGATTTCAATTAAATGGGAGCCACTTGATAGTCATTTTTGTGTTTTATTATATAGATTAAGGTGTGCATCACATGTGTAAATTACTAGTTTGATTTTTAAATAAATAACGTAATTAATTTTCACCATTCATCAAACTTGATTTATGATGAATAGTTGATATTAAGTAAGTGCACCATTCACTTATATTTTGTGAGTGTAGAGGGTTCAAATCCCTAAAATATTTGTTTCTTAATGTGCAATTTAAAGCATTCCTTAAGAGCATTTGTAGTTGTTGGCTATATATCCAAAAAATGGATAAAAACCGCTGTAGTCTCGTCTATTTACCCATATTTGGGTTTGAGATGAACAGTAGACGTCTATATTTGGCAGCGAAATTGGCATTATGCATATTATAGAAAATGGAAGATGACATGCCGTCTGAGAAAATATATTGAGTGGACGGCAAATGATATGCCGTTTGAAAAAAACAAAACGAAACAAAAATGGCAAGACAGCAGAACATATGCTGTTTGAGGAAATTAAAAAAAATCCCAAATGTGTTAAATGGGAGATGATCTCCCGTCCTTCACAAACCCTTTTTTTTCATCATACAGCAGAACATCTGCCGTCTTTCAAAATTTTTTCTAAAATTTTCGGACGATAAATCATGTTCCGTTTGATTAAAAAAAATCATTTTCTGAGTATTCACTACTGCAGCGCTACCCCTATTTGCTATTTCTATATTTTCCATATACCCATTTTAAAACTCAAACGACTACAGTTGCTCTAATTGGTCATGTGTCATTATGAAATCAATTAATATTATGACTAATATAGAATTAACAAGATAGGGTATTTGCTTATCTTATGTGTTAAATCCATCTATAAATCTCTAATCTCTAATCTCTAATACTATAATGAGATAGTTGGGGTTTTTGTTTGTAGACAACCTGTAATTTGTAGACATTCAACCATCTAATTTTAACCATTCATTTTTTAGCGAGAGTTATATTAATCATTCATTTACTCAACTATTGTTAGTTACCATAACATCTTCAATGTTCAAATTTATTTACGACATAATTATTTATAAAAGTATCACTCATATAAAATAAAAATTTGTGCCATTAGAGGATAATTTGTAAAGAAATGTGATGAGTAAAGAAAGATCTCATGTTCGAGACTAGATTACGTCTTATTATTTATTATATTTTTTTAATTAGAACGTACATACATCGTACGTGCAAATTAATAGTATAGATGAATTCTAGAGCTTTCAATATATGGAGAAGGAAAAAGAGAAACGCCTTTCTCTCTTTCTTTTGGTATTCTTCTCTGCAATTGGTTGGCAATTTAAATCATTACTCGGCCATGCGTCTTAGTAATCTCTAGTCTAATGAAAGTTGAGACCCGAACAATGTTCTTTATGGTGCATCGGTGTTTAGACTCATGACCCTAACAAAACTTTATATTGCATGCCAATTTATAATAAAGTTTCTATATTCTGAAAAATATGCAGGATAAATTATTTTTCTCTGCAGTTGGTGGGCAATTTAAAGCATTCATCTCTACTACTATAATGGGAGAAGGCCTTTGTCCTTAACTCAACCCATGCAACATACGTGTAGGTAAAAATTTTTTTGCCCTTTTCATTCCTCCCAATTTTCCTCCACGTGCACAGCACGTGTATAATACTAGTCGGGCATAAGTCTTATTGATTTGTATCATGATGAGAGTTGAATGATCCAGAAAGTAATTTTTTTGGGTACAACGATCGTTGAGACTCATGAACTGAAGAATGCTTTATATTGCCTGCCAATTTTAAATAGTTTAAGAGCATCCACTATCGTTTGCTAAAAATTTAAAATATAAAAATTTTAGCCAAAAACCTACCACTATCGTTTCCCAAATACCCATTTTTTAGCAAAGTTGTGAACAGTCGTTTGCTATATATAGCTACGAAAAATAGCAATTGCCAAATATACAAAAGAGAAGATCATCCTCCGTCTCTTAATTATTTTCAATATTAAAAGAGGACAGTTGGAAAATCTTCTTACATTTGACAACTTTTAATACAGAAAAGTTGAGAGACGGAAGATATTAGAAGTTGAGAGACGGAAGAAGATCTTCCGTCTTGCAACTATGAATATTTAAAAAATTAAAAAAGAAGAGAGACGGAAGATTTTCTTCCGTCTGTTAATTCTTTAATACAATTTTTTTCCAAAAAATTTAATAAAATGCCATACTCATATTTACCAAAATGCCATTCTAAAAAAACCAAAAAAAAACCCTAGTGCTTGGACGGCCCAGCAACTTTGCTTAATTTTTTTTTTATTATCAAATGCCATCCAAAAATTTACAGAAATGCCATTTACTTGATTTTTTTTTATAAAATTGTTAAACGGAAAATCATCTTCTGTCTGACAATTTTTTTGTTATTTTTTTATTCTTTAAAAAACAAAAAAATTGACAAACAGAGGATGTTCTTCCGTCTGTCAATTTTTTATATTGTGACAAATTTGACTCAAACAGGCATATTCCTTCCATTGCTAAAACCTATTGCCACATGGCACATACTCATATTTTAGCGGCGACGATAGTGGATGCTCTAATAGTGAGAGAAATAACTTTGGCGAAGGAAGAAAGGATCAGGGAAGTATTTTGCAAAACATTTTTGTTTTGTTTATTTACTTATTTATCTTTATTTGGCTTCTTTTTATGATCAGAGTCATTAGTATTGATCAGTCTAATAAAAGCTTTACTTCATATTATTATATTTTTTAGATAAAATATGAAAAAACTGTCTTCCTGTGTTTCATTAATAATTAATATTTTACGAAATTACATTAAAAAATTCCCATAAAATAGAACTTCAAGAAATTGATAAGAGCATCCACAGTCGTTTGCTATAATTTCTATTTTCTCATAATTTGAGAAAAATTTGAGAATTGACCCCCTGCAATCGTTTGCTATTTTCTCAAAAAATAGCAAACAGTGAGTGACTTCTCATATATGAGAAGTGGAGAAGCGAATATAGCAATATAGAGGACGATACATGATGTCTCGTCGCTTTTTTTTTTTTTTTTTTTAATGGCTCGGACGATACATGATGTATCGTCCTTGCCGAATTTTGCAAAAAAAAAATTGGGAAACACCTCCAACGGGACATCATGTCCCGTTTGATCATTGATCGGCCGGGACATGATGTCCCGTCCGAGGGCTTCCCACTTATTTTTTTTTTGTTTTGGCAAATATGACTGCACACATCTCTCTCAATTCCATTCCTATTCTTCTCAAATTGCCAAAAAGTAAGAAACCCCACTGTGGATGCTCTAACAGTTTTATAATTCATGCGATTCAATTATAGCTCTTATCATTTTATTTTTAAATATGAAATGGAAAATGCATTAAAACATCAGGAAAGATATTCGCTTTATAGTATTTCCTTCACCATGAGTAGCATTATTTAGCAGTAATATGCATATTGTTAAATCTTCTCTCAAATAGAATATTCTTCTCTAACGCTCATTACTATAAAATGCATATTATGAATATATAGCGCACAATTATGGATGCTCTAATTTACATTGTTCTTCTTCCTTTTGCTAGATGTAGCAATGGTGGATAATGAGAAGTCGTTCCGCTTGCATCATCTTCATATGCTACTTCACTTGATCGAACTTAGCGCATATCAAATAACATGTCCAGAGTTATAAGGAGGAATGAGCTGCCCCTTAAATCGTACTTCAAGATGATGTAATTTCTTTTTGCTCTTAAAACAGGGTTTTTTAAGGTATCTTTGTTAATTTAGTGTATTTTTTAAATAGATGGACGTATCAGCTGAATATTGATTCATATAATTATTTAAGTAATCTGATGCTATAATTTTCAGGCTTCGTGTAAATTGGAAACAAGTTAATATGTACGTTTTGGCTCTTTTCATACTACTAATTGTAATAATTAAGTAAAGAAACGTTCATAATAATAAAAACAGCTTCTCTGTCTAGAAGTTCTAGAGAGAGAAGCTCTTCCAAAAAAACCCAACAACAACAAAACCGTAGCCCTGGTTCTGTGTTTTTTTTTTTTTTTTTTTTTTTGGGGGGGGGGGGGGGGTCGCTTTTCGAAAAACCGATGTAGTTTTAACTACAGTCGCTTTCTCAGAAAGCAAGTCTTGAGTCTGCTTATTAAAAAACATACAGGCTCGACACTTGATCTCTGGAAAACACTCTACTCCATAGTCGCTTTCCGAAAAAGCGAGGAGTCTTCAGCTCCTCGCTCTCTGAGAAAGCGAGTCTTAGGTCTGCTTGTAAAAATACATACAGGCTCAAAATTCGCTTTCTCGGAGAACGAGGAGCTGATGACTAAACTCGCTTTCTGAATAAGCGAGTCTAGGCCTAATAAATACTTTTACAAGTTGCAAATACAGTTGCTCTTTATACAAAACATGATACCAATTTTCAACTTCACCAATTCACTTCACCGATTCACTACACCATTTCACTTCACCAATTCACACACCCCATACGAAATAAGCTTCACACAAACATTCACTACACCAATTCACCAATTCACACACCCCAATTCACTTCACCAATTCACTCGCAACAATCTCAATCACACAAACATTCATAACTTTGAAAAAAAAGAAACAATCACACACCCACACACTCCATACGAAATTGCATTACTTCATACATGTAACATTACAAAACATTAGAAAGCAAGTTCACAACATTGAAAGAAACTTTCTTCCTACGAACTAATAGAAACATTACATAATTAATACAAAATAAGCTTCACGGATTGGGTGTGAAGAAGGCGGGAGGTCTCCTTTGCTTTTTACCTCGTTGTGGAGTGGCCTGTGTCACACCGGACATTGGAATCAGATCCTCTTCTTGTTGTTGTGTCCCCTCAACTTGTATCTCAGCCTCTTCATCTTATTCTTCGGACTCGTTTGTAGGACGACGTGGGGGTTTGTGGGCAACTTTCTTCCTACGAACACCACGTGCACATGTTCGATGAGCGGAAGTGGTTAGAATAGCATCTAAGGTTGCTCCCTCGCCCACAACATCAGCTTGTGCACGACATGACGTCAACATCTCGTGTGCAAAGTCCTTCACCGGATCGGCGACGTTGCTCCTCAACACAACACTATATTTTTTGCCATAGTCCAAGTCTGGCTCATCTACAAAACATGAGAAGTTGAAATATTAAATACAGTGAATGTATATGTAAACCAAAACACAAGCAAAACTTTAAAAAATACAACAAAACTTAAAAACTTACAATTGTACGAAGAGTCGTTGCCTTCGGTTGGAATATAGGCAAATTCATCGAATGTTGATCTGCTTGTTCGGCTGCTGGTCGACGAATCGGGACTATCAAACCTGCAGGAGTCTGCACTGTCGGAGATATATAGCGTCTCGTCATCCTCCCGTACCAAGCCATGTAATTTGCATGCATCGACCGATCAAACGGAGGAATGTCACCAATGATTTCGTCGTACCGGTGCTAATTCCATCTCTCAACATACGTAGAAAAGCTTGCGGCCCAATTATTTCCTGGTTGTTGACCCAATCCAGTAATAGAATTCATATCAGCATTGAACGGTTCAGCAACATGAATCATTTGAAAGAGACCAAACTAACGTAGCACTCTATTCACATAGTAGAATTCAACTGTGACAAAGTTGATTAATGATGCTTTAGTCAACCACAGATCGCGCCTGTATAAGCAAATAGGCGGTAGTCGAGAAACACGCGCCTCCGTGTAGGGCATCCACACGACGCAATCATCTGCCAACCTATCCAACTCATCACGGAAGTACGTCAGGCATCTGTTGGGGTTGGCTGTCCATGTGAGATTGCCGGACCAATACACACCGAGTGGAGGTAACATGTGCTGGTCCTTGGGAAGATGGACCCAATTGGGTGATTGCCTTCGTACTACGGGCCGACCCACATGAATACGCTCCCAACTCCAGACTTGTAGTAATATCATTGGTCCATTCATCTGCACCGAATCAAGACTGCACAAACACAAACTCCTGTACAGGAACGACAACGCGGCACTATCCTAACTGTACTTTTCGACTCTTCCTAGAACGGCAATCAATGGGAGGTACATCAAGGAGACCGAATGACCAGTCGAATTTAGGAGCATCACGCCGCCAAATAGTGTAAGAATGTAGGTCCTGCAGTAGCACTCCACTTCTGTTTGAGTGGAATCTTCATTCAATCGATTCTTGAATGTGTCCTTCAACCACATCAACCGAATAAATTTTCTATTTACTACTCCGGTTTCCACTTCGACACCAAGGTACTGTTTCACTAGATATACCGGCCCGAAATCCATTGTGCCGGTCACTGCTTGCCCATCAACTGGAAGACCGGTGAGTACAGAGACGTCTTGCAGTGTCACGGTCATCTCCCCAACTGGCAGGTGAAAGGTGTGTGTTTCAAGCCGCCATCTCTCAAGCAGTGCGGTAAGAAGAGGTCGGTCACATTTGATGGATCTCATTAGTGCAGTACCATCTAATCCACAGTCCCGTAGGATCTCATGAATCTGTGGGTGCATAGGCAGTGGATGACCCTCCATAAATGTACAATCCTTAGATTCACCTCCCCGCACATTCTTCGAACGGTGATGCGACTGGAGAGTAAGTAGTGTAGGGTCGAGGGGACCGGGATCTCCGGGAAGAAATAAAGATGATGATGAAGGGGCTGAAGAAGAAGGACCCGCCTCATTTGGATTAGTTGGGACCTATATAACAATAACATTTACATCAAAAGACTGATATTACATTTTATTGTATGATAATCAAATTAATCGAATATAAATAATTATTCACTTACATTAGTACGCTCGGTACCACCACGATGACCACCACGTCCACCGCGAGGAGGTGGGCCAAAAGAAGTACGTGGTCCATCGCTGCGATGAGGTCTACTACTCGATCATTTCTCCACATTTTCCATCGTGCGTGCCATTCATAATAAAAGAGAGTATACTGCAACTAAAAACAATCATTATTAACTATACCAACAAAAAAAAAGGCGATTCAAAAGCGACTCTCTCCTGGTTTCGTCTCCGGCTTTCACCAGCCAGATCCGGCGCCTGCTCCACCTTTCAACCCTCCTCCCCTTCTTTAAAATTGGTCAGTTCCCTATCCTCTTTCGACCCATCTCTTTGTTTCCCCATCTCTCCGTCGCCTCGGTGATCGTCCCACTCTCTCCTCCTTCTCTCTCCTCGACATCTCACTATCGTCGGCACGCTCGGAGTGGTTCCTCCCGACCACGGAAGAGTACGTGCCCTTCTTGATTGCTTCCTGCGGTAGTGTTCGGTGGTTCAAGAGCCGTTCTCCGTTCGGTGGTTCCCGCCTCCTTCGGTGGATTAAGATCCGTTCTCTATCGCGCGTTTCTTCCGGTAGTCCCTCCGGCTTCGAGTTCCATTCCGGAGTTCTCCATACTCCGGCGGCCCTCCTTCTCAGTTTTCCCGGTGGATCCGCCGCTTCATCACTGTGAGTATTCTGTTTTTATAGGGTGCTGTTTGTATTGTTTGGCTTTGGTAGAGCTTCAAGTTCTCTAGTGTTTTCGTTCTCGATTTTTTGGTGTTGTGGCTTTGAGTGTGGATATTGTGCTATTTTTCACAACCTTTTTTCTCCTTCCCCGACGGCTCCGTTCCGTCAGTTGCTGGTATTCAGCGTTTAGAGGTGCACCGAGCTATAGCTCACTCAAGACCAGTCACCTCTATTCTTCTTCCCTAATCGTTTCTTTTCCCCTTCCTTTGCTCTCTATTTGGAGGGAGTTCTTAACCCCCATCGTGGGTATTATTTAACCCCACTCGTGCTCCACTGTTTTCCTCCTCGGTGGTGCCATATTGGTGCTTTAGAACTGTACTGTACCACCTCGTTTATTGTACAGTTCCTTATCTGCTGGTGATCTTGTTAGGCAAGATTGGTATGGTTCCTACCACGCATCTCGCCGTGCATGATGCCAAGCCTAAAAATTTGGTGTCGGTTATGGTATCGCAAAGGGAGTTGTCTACTCCTCGACCCGATATCTCCTATCTTTCTCAATGCTCTGCTATCTCCTCTAACCCCCCTTCCTCTTGTAGGGCCGATACTCTTGTGGTTTGTTTCAGATGCCTTCTCCCCAGGCATTTTAGACGCGAGTGCATGAATAAAATTAGATGCATTTTCTGTAATAAGTGTGGTCATTCTCGCAGTAGATGTTTTTCTCTTCAAAAACTTCTTGGTTTCCCTAAAGGTCATCTCCTTCCGGCCAAACTTCTCTCCTTTCTAAACTACCCCCTTTTAAAGCGCAAGTACCATGCTAGCTTGGCTAGGAAGTTTCATGAGAGGTTGGCTAGCAAGAGAAGTATTGTTTCGGGCAAGAACCTCGACTCCCCAATTATGGTTTCCCCGTCAGCGACGAATGCCTCCACTCCTTCATCTCCTTATAGTGACTCTATTGTTACCCTTCACTATCCTAATTTTGCTAACCTATTGAAGGATCTCAAAGTTCTTTCGCCTCTGGGTTCCTACCCTCGATTGGGTTCTTATAAGGGCCGTACCCGTTCTATCTCTATGGCATCTTCGTTGTTTTGGAAGCTGGATTACAATTCTAACTTGGTTAAATCCTACTCCCCTTCTCTTGAGTGGTCTCGTATTGCGAGGGGGAATGCTTTGCACTGCGTTTTCTCTGATTCCCCTGTGCGTCCCGACAGGGCTATTGTCGATATTATGGCCTCTTCTTTTTATTATAACTATCCGTGTGATTTAAAGGTTTCTTCTCCCAAACTTTCTACGTGCTCTTTTCATTATCCAGGATGCTTATTCTCGTGGTATCAACATTTAGGGGTTCAATCGGGACTCTATCAGCTGTTGTCGGCTTTTAAACATCTCTTCCACTCCCTTTCCCTTAAGATCTCTCTGAGTTTTGATGATCCTTATCTCCCTCGTTCGGACGATTCTACCAAGTCCACCCCAACTGTCTCTTTAGACGCTCTCAGTAGCTGCCTTTCCCCGCCGTGCCCTATCAAAGTTGAAGCCTCAGCTTCAATCTTTGAGATTTTTTTGCCCTCTTCGGCGAGGGATGCCCCTCCCCCCGTCAAGCGGTGTTACAAAAAGAAAGTCACTTATCATTTGCCTATTCGAGTGAGTGCTCGTATTCTTGCGAGGAAAACTTCTCCTGTGTCTGCTCATCAGCTTCTGCACATTTGAGTCTTGCCTTCTCGTTGATACCCTTGATATCGGCTATGCGTCGCCTCCGTTGTGCTGCTAGAGTTTTCCTTTGAACTGCTAGCGGATTGGGATGCCTTCGTAGGGGGGGGCTTGTATTTCTGTATCATGGCCCAATCTTTCTAGTCCTGCTCCTCTATCGGGTTCAGCGATCTGGATTATCGGGCCGTTGTCTAGCTGATGTTTCCGCCCTCTGGTATCGGCGTGGGAGTTTGCTGTGGCGCTGTTATCTGTAATTTTGGATCAGCATCGTTTATTTGTTTTATTTATTATTCGCTTTTTATGTTTTACATCTTGTAAAGCCATCGATTAATTATTTGTATCTTAACTGTTATTATTGATTAATATATTTTTTGATGGCTGGAGCCTTTTGGCTCTATCCGATACATCAAAAAAAAAACTATACCAAAATATATAACCTACATATATCTACATATATCCAATTTTCTATAAGAGCAAATCTACATATATAACCTATATACATATATAACCTGCAGTTGTTTTTTTGAAACTCAATTCCTATTTTCCGTATCAAAATATATACTCCAAACTACATACCTAAATATATACTCCAAACTATATACGTACAAAATTTTTGCTAGTTGTTTATTAAAGAAAATCAACAAGTTTGGGTGATTAACACAACATTAAAAAAGTAAGAGTTTGATAAATATACCGCAAGTTTTACCTCTAAATTCGAAGCACTCCACCTCCTTCAACCGCAAGGTTTACCCCCAAATTCGAACCACTCCACCTCCTTCAACCGCAAGCTTTACCCCCAAATTCAAAAATCAACACAATCTTGGATATTGGGGTTTAGAGTTTTTGAGGTTAAATGAGGATGAGAGAAGTGGAAAATCGAAAGATGAGAAATGCGAGGACTTTATGAGTGAATCGACGTATTTTGGTGGGTTAATGGCCGAAATTAGAGCAAATCTAGGATGGGTTAGGGTTTCGTTAGAAGAGGAGGTGGAAAATAGAAAGTAAAAGAGTAAGTGAGATCTAATTGAGAGCGTGGGGGTTAAAGAGTCTTAATCGACACTCGTTTTTTGAAAAAGTGAGTGTGGGTTAAATACCACCGCCTTTTTAAAAAGCGAGTGTAGGCTATTCAAAACCAAAGCTTCACACTTGCTTTCGGAAAAAACGATGGGGTTTTACCCAAACTCGCTTTTTCGGAAAGCGAGTAGAACGTTTTGAATTTTTTTTTAAAAAAATTAGGGCAGTTTGGAAAAAAAATCGAAACACGAGGGTTTCTACCCACACGATAAAAAAAAATTAAGTAAAGAAACTCTTGAACAGAAACAACAACATTTAGGTTGGTGCGTTAACTAAGGTATAGTTGTTGACAGTGCAAATGAGAACATTAATTAACGTTCTTCTTCTGAACAAATGTTAATACGGGTAAGTGAAGGTCTTCTCGATTAGCAGTAGTTGGGTCAATTCACGCTTGATTTAAGCTTTATTTGATTGAATTAGCTAATAATATGCTTAGAATAATTTATCTGCGTTACTCCTTTTGCAATGTAGGTGCAGTAGGTTAGTTTATGCATATTTTCCACAAGTTTCTATGCACTTATCTCTGCTACTATAATGGGAGAACCCCTTAGCCCTTAACCCAATCCGTGCAATGCACGTGTTGGATTATGGGCTAACTTTGATAAATATTTTCGAAAGCGGACCAGTTTGGTAAATATTTTCGACAGTGGATCAGTTTGGAAATTATTTTCTTTTTACCCTTTTCATTATCCCTTCAATTTTTTCCACGTGCACGTGTGCACGTGTATCATACTAGTCTCGGTAATGGATATGGCTGCAAATGAGTCGAGCTGCTCGGCTCGAGCTCGGTCAAAGTTCAGCTCGTGACGTGCTTAAAAATCGAGCTCGATGGCTTAACGAGCCAAGCTCGAGCTTGGATTTGCTGTAATTATTAGACTAAGCTCGTGAGCTACTCGGCTCAAGTTCGGTTAACGCTTGGTCAAAGCTCGGCTTGAGACGAGTTCGAGTTTGAAAGTTGATCTCGATCGCTTATCGAGCCGAGCTCGAGCCTCAAAATACTCGGCTCGGCTCGGCATTAGCAGCCCTATTAATAGAACATGGTATATATATTTCAATTTTTTTTGCCAAAATTAAAAGAACATATATATATATGTAAATGGAACAAAGTACTGCTCCTAGGTACATAAACGATTGTAGTGTCATTTGCAACTAAAAGAAAAAGATTATTTTGCAATTATTGAATTGAAGACATGTAGACTGCATTGTAGATTATTCCGATAATATTATATATAATATTTATCTCTACTACTATACTGGGAGAAGGCCTTAGTATAATTTGTCCATCTACCAACCCGTGCAACGCACGTGCATAACTATTGTAAATGAGGTTTTAGAACAAATCTAGACTACGTCTAAATTTTTATCTTTTAAAAAAATATATTTATTAAGACGTGCAATGCATGTGTAAACTACTAATCTAATATTATAATGGAGAAGGTCTTAGTGTCATTTGTCATTTTGTCAATTTTTCATTCTACCAACATGTGCAACGCACGTACATATTTAATATAAATGAGGTTTCCAGTTCAAATTCTCCTTACGTTACAGTTTTTATTTTTATTTTTTAAAATTATTAAAACGTGCATCTACGTGTAAATTACTAGTTATTTGCTAAATAGTAGGACAATTATTGGCTTTGTTGTCATTGTATATAGGAGCTCTAACATGACGAGCACCAAAAATAAACTAAGGTGATAACAAAAAATGTCTTCACAGCTTTTGTTATTATTTGGTTAATTAAAGAAAATAATTTAGTATCAAACCTTTTGTTTTAATTTGGTTAATTAAATAAAATAATCATTTACCGTCCAGCAAAAATACTAATCAGTTCTTTTAGACACTCTGATGACGAAAATTAAATCCAGAGCATAATATGAAACTCGGGATCTTGAAAACATGTTAAATTAGTAATTGCAGTTAGTACTATTAGAAATTATGAGAGGTAATAACAATTTTACATGTCGATGCACGTTTTAATAATTTTAAAAAATAAAAATAAAAACTGTGACGTAAGGAGAATTTGAACTGGAAACCTCATTTATATTAAATATATACGTGCGTTGCACATGTTGGTAGAATGAAAAATTGACAAAATGACAAATGACACTAAGACCTTCTCCATTATAATATTAGATTAGTAGTTTACACGTGCATTGCACGTCTTAATAAATATATTTTTTTAAAAAATAAAAATTTAGACGTAGTCTAGATTTGTTCTAAAACCTCATTTACAATAGTTATGCACGTGCGTTGCACGGATTGGTAGATGGACAAATTATACTAAGGCCTTCTCCCATTATAGTAGTAGAGATAAATATTATATATAATATTATCGGAATAATCTACAATGCAGTCTACATGTCTTCAATTCAATAATTGCAAAATAATCTTTTTCTTTTAGTTGCAAATGACACTACAATCGTTTATGTACCTAGGAGCAGTACTTTGTTCCATTTACATATATATATATATGTTCTTTTAATTTTGGCAAAAAAAAATTGAAATATATATACCATGTTCTATTAATAGGGCTGCTAATGCCGAGCCGAGCCGAGTATTTTGAGGCTCGAGCTCGGCTCGATAAGCGATCGAGATCAACTTTCAAACTCGAACTCGTCTCAAGCCGAGCTTTGACCAAGCGTTAACCGAACTTGAGCCGAGTAGCTCACGAGCTTAGTCTAATAATTACAGCAAATCCAAGCTCGAGCTTGGCTCGTTAAGCCATCGAGCTCGATTTTTAAGCTCGTCACGAGCTGAACTTTGACCGAGCTCGAGCCGAGCAGCTCGACTCGTTTGCAGCCATATCCATTACCGAGACTAGTATCATACACGTGCACACGTGCACGTAGAAAAAATTGAAGGGATAATGAAAAAGGTAAAAAGAAAATAATTTTCAAACTGATCCACTGTCGAAAATATTTACCAAACTGGTCCGCTTTCGAAAATATTTACCAAAGTTAGTCCATAACCCAACACGTGCATTGCACGGGTTGGGTTAAGGACTAAGGGCTTCTCCCATTATAGTAGTACAATTATTGGCTTTGTTGTCATTGTATATAGGAGCTCTAACATGGCGAGCACCAAAAATAAACTAAGGTGATAACAAAAAATGTCTTCACAGCTTTTGTTATTATTTGGTTAATTAAAGAAAATAATTTAGTATCAAACCTTTTGTTTTAATTTGGTTAATTAAATAAAATAATCATTTACCGTCCAGCAAAAATATTTAGACACTTTCAGTTCTTTTAGACACTCTGATGACGAAAATTAAATCCAGAGCATAATATGAAACTCGGGATCTTGAAAACATGTTAAATTAGTAATTGCAGTTAGTATTAGAGATTATGAGAGATAATAACAATTGAAATTAGGGTTAATATCCTAGACTATGGTGCTTGAGTTATTTATCTTAGGTATCAAAATTGGAATACCTAGACTACTATCACAAGCCAGTATTTATAGGATAAATACTGGTTTGGGTATTGGGTTCTCAACCTACTCAACTCGTGTTCCGATATCTATACAATTAGTACGTGTAACACACGTGTTACCCATAGAATAATATTACACATAATATTATTCATATAGTGAGAATATACTTATATATCCAACAATCTCCTCCAATATTCTAATTAAATTATGAAAATATATAGCATCATCAAAATTGGAATGAAATTATATATTGACAAAATTTACATTGAATTTTTTAAATTATCTAAAGCATACCAACTGCCTAAAATTGATGCTTAAGTTTGAACTTCTCTATGGTTCCAATTGGATTCTAAATTTCAAAACAATTAGAATGTTAAAGCTTTTGAGTCAATAACTTTTAAATCCATTTCCCTCACAGTTTTGATAATTAGATCACCCTTAAGTATCTTAGCAAGAGCATTCGCCATATTTTGTCCCAATTGCACTTTAATTATGAAAAAGTTCAACTAGGCTTCTTTCAACCTTAATATACTCCTTTGACTATTATAGCATGAGTTATGAGCTACAGTGCATTGTACATTGATAGTCGACGAATAGAATTAGAGAGTTACTTAAACTTCTTAATGGATGACTAGCAACAAGTTCTTCAATCCACTCAGCCTCTTCCCCTGCAGAGGATAACACATAGAGGTCTGATTTCATGGATGATAGCACAGTGTATGTTTGCTTTTTAATTTCCATAACATTCCTGTTCCTCCTAGTGTAAACACATATCTACTAGTTATCAACTTTCACTAAATTCTGAGTATTATACTGCATCAGATCATCCATTTATTCCTAAAGGATGACTAGAGTAGCACACAGCAAACTCTTGAGTACCACTCAGATATCTTATTATCCTCTTAAGGGCACTCAAATATGTATGAGATTATTAGTGAATATGCAGATCATACCTACCTTAAAGGTTATGTCTATTCTAGTGTAGATCTTTGTATACATGAGACTTTCAATTCTTTTAGAATGATCTACCTGTCTCATAGTTGCACCATCATTAGGTGTCAACCTTTTATCATAATCATAATGTATTTCAAAACATACTTTCAATCACTATATCCCCACTTTTGAAACACATTATTGATTTGATGAGTTTGACTAAGGGTTATCCCTCTCCAACTGAAATTCACACTTATACCTAATATGTGTCCACAACACCTAGGTGTTTCATGCTGAAATCTTTAGATAGCACAGTTTTAACTTCATTTGTAATAGAGATGTCACTTCCAATCAACAAGCATGTCAAAAACATACAAATAAAATAGGGCAATTATATTTGACTCACCACAAATTTAAAGACATTTATCTGAATTACTTGATTCAAATATAAGCTCTTTAAAAGTCTGTCAAATTATTTGTGCCTCAAATTTAACACATGTTTTAAAATATACAATGATTTTATCAATTTGTAAATCTTGTTCACTAAACATATTAGTGCAAACTTTTCAGTACAAAAACTCTTTAGTGCAAAACTTTTCAATACAAAGTATCAAGTAAAAAAATGTTTAAACATCTTTTATGAATAACAAAAATTTTAATGGATGTAAGGGTAAGAGGAATACTTATTGTAGCAATATGACAGACATGTGAGTAGACTTCAAACAAATCTCCCCACTTATCTTAGTCAATCCTCTAGCTGCTAAAAATGCATTAAATTGCTACTGAACATTTCAAAATTAAGTTTCTTCTACAAAACCCCACTTACGATAGTTTTAGCCCATTTCGACAAATCAACTAAATTAAAGTATTATTGTATAACCACAAATTTATTTTATTATCTACTAAAGACTCTTTTTGGCTCATTTGCCATTGAAGTTTTAAGTGTCAGTAAGGCTGGTTCTTGATTCCAACTGTGAATCATTTACCGTGTCTGTAGGACTAGATAATTTTATACATTTATCTTTGATGAACACATCCTCAAAGAACTCTGCAGTTCAGATTCTTCTAACACAAATTAGATAGATTCAATATCTGTCCACAGAACTACATTCTGCACTTTCTAAGCATACACAAATATTTGTTATAGGTCCTACTTTAGGCCTTCTAGGGTCATGTACTCTAACAAATGTACCGCACCACATGTTTTCACTTTAACAAAATTGTTTGTGTTTCTATCCCATAGTTTACAAGGTGTAAATAATTTAGAGTGTAGTAACATATTAGGAATATGATTAACAATACAATTTCACTCATAATTATACAAGGTCAAACAACAATCAATAATATAGAATTCAATATTTCACTAAGTGTTTGATTCTAACTTTTATCAATACCCTTTGACTGTTGTAAATAGAGTGCACTAGAGATTATGCCAAATGCAAACTTCTCTTAAAGTATTGAAATATATTCACCATCAAATCTGAAATTTTTTTATTTTAGCATTTAACTTTATTTCAATTCATTAAAATAACGAGTGCTTCATTCTCCATATATATATATGAAAAACATTCAGTAGTCATCTACATAGGTGATTAAATACTTCCGACCAATCATCGTCTCATCTAGTCACAAAGCTACTGAGATCACAAATATCAGGATGTATTGACTCAAGAAGTTGTGTGCTTGTAACGCCCCTGCCCCAGCTCAGACAATTTATACAATTTATTAGACAAATTATTTATAGTATAGTACAACTGCCCACCACAGGATGCCTCTCAAAAGGTGGTTAACCGGATTGATGACTCTTGATCATAGGCTATATTATTTATTATTATTTTATTCTAGCTCAATTCTCGATATGGGACTAATCCCATACTCAATCTCTCTTAATTCTCGTGCACACACAAAGCCCC
Organism: Hemerocallis citrina; assembly: GCA_017893485.1. Classification (NCBI taxonomy): domain Eukaryota; kingdom Viridiplantae; phylum Streptophyta; class Magnoliopsida; order Asparagales; family Asphodelaceae; genus Hemerocallis; species Hemerocallis citrina. The sequence goes on along the minus strand of CM030358.1, from coordinate 448,414,212 downwards.
TCATGTGGGCCCCATGCATACATGTCAGCAAGGCAGGCCATACTGCCTCTTTCAACCGGGTGGGCCCCTTCCTCGCTGACGTCATCAGGACGTTAGCTGCAACAACACAGCCATATGCTGTTTCTCAACGGTGCCCCCCCTTGCCACAGAATTACACATATGCCATCAACCCTTTAATATATATATATATATATATATATAATGTCTTTTTAGAAATTACGGGGTGTTACATACACCCCTCCCTTCAGAAATCAGCATCCTCGCTGAGTACGGGGCATGCACAATCTAGTGCAGGATCTACTTTCTAGCCGATGTGGAGCATCTGCTCTCCTATCCGCTCGATTAATCATGATCCCGAAATCCACTGCCCGATCAATCATAATCTCAGATTTAATTGAGCTGCCCTCCTCTCTGCCTGACTAATCATAATCCCGGAATCTACCGCCCGATCAATCACAGTCCCAGAATCCACCGCCTGACTGGATCTATAGTCCCAAAATCCACCGCTCGACTATATAGACATGCCCCACACTCGGTGTCAAAAGTCGGTTCTGATAAAATTTTGTAATGCCCCTGCCCCAGCTCAGACAATGTATACAATTTATCAGATAAATTATTTATAGTATAATACAACTGCCCACCACAAGTTGCCTCTCAAAAGGTGGATAACCGGATTGGTGACTTGATCATAGGCTATATTATTTATTATTATTTTATTCTGGTTCAATTCCTGATATGGGACTAACCCCATACTCAATCACTCTCAATTCTCGTGTACACACAGAGCCCCTCATGTGGGCCCTATGCATACACGTCAGCAAGGCAGACCATACTGCCTCTTTCAATCGAGTGAGCCCCTTCCTCGCTGATATCATCAGGACGTCAGCTGCAGCAACACAGCCATATATTGTTTCTCAACGGTGCCCCCCCCCTACCACATTATATATATATATATATATATATATATATATATATATATATATATATATATATATATATATATATATAATCTTTTTAGAAATTACGGGGTGTTACAGTGCTCCTAGAGACCATACTAAATAATTTTCTAGTGATCAAAATCTGAGCACAACTTTCATATTTGTAATATTTAATGAGTTGTCATATAGCATAGTCACGAGTTTTAACAAGAACACACAATTTATATATAGTTCACATGTCATTATGCCGTATTCAAGGACTACATGAATTAGAACTACTATTATCAGTTGCTTCGTTTGTTAAACTCGACTTACACATGCCATTGACTATGATTTGCACATTATAAAATAATAACAATATGAGTTAATACAGAATTACTCTACCACATTTCACAAAACTATTTGATTTCTCTTGTGGTTCTAACAATGTCCATATGCTCAAACACATCGAGCGAAGAGTTCTTTCCTTTATTTGTTCTTCATCATCTTCATAATGCTAAATGAGATAATGTCTAATATGTTATAATTCAAGTTTGCATACACAGTACAATGAACGAGAAAGAACAAAGCGTAACTAATGGAGTCATATCATGCACTAAAAGATGCTCTCTCCTAAGTTACAGACATTTGTTATACACCTTATATATTAAATTTTATTAGAGAAGCAAACATACAATCTCACACAAACTGCAAACGATTGATTTAGCCAATATGTCTATACACATAGTATGACAATGCACACTAAATAATTTAAAACATGCTAGTTTCAAAATGAGAATAATTATGATCTAAAACTCTCAATCATGTGATCAAATGCATAAAACGTTAACACATTCATCACATGAAAATACTAGAAAAGATTAGAGTAGATCATACTGACACTTCAAGTTAAAAGTGTTTTCCAAATTCGATGGAGAAGCCTGCGTAGTGCAGATTTATTCAACCGTGATGCATATGTTGAAATTTTATATACACTTAAGAACATGCATAAAACATTAATAACAACCTAAAATATGTTTCTATGAATCTAGATCTTAATCATGTTGCAAAAGTGCTTTAATATAAAATCCTAAATCATGAAACTTTAGATCTTTGCTAAATCAAAAGAAGAAGAACATTAAAAGCGGAAGCACTAACCAAAAGCCATTGATAGAGATTGCGCAGAGGGTTAGGATCTTCCAATATGATACGCACTTCTATGAGATGCCGTCTCTCTATTCTTCTGTTGATGGGATTACAGATGGAATAAGAAGATACGTATATATAGGGGACCATAACCCTAATTGATAATTATTGATTTCCAATTTTGCCCATCACAAAATAAGAAATTTACTTTACGGTCTCTACACGTGTTATATCACACTTTAAATTATATGCTTTTAACCCATTACTTAATCTTAATTAGATCACTTTAATTTGGGTTAGACTTTAAAATAACAATTATACATTTAGTTACATATATGAGCCCATATAAATTATTTTTCAACAATCTCCCACTTGGGCCACATATGTTACTTCTTATAAATGTACATACTTTATGAGCTCAAAATTTTACTATCATAACCAAAAGCATAGACAAACAATCTCGTCCATTAATCATGTAAATATAGGATCAAAGCAATTTTCGTTACATTTATTGTAACTAAATTCATCAATGGTCACATATATCGACATAATCACACGACATAGATCAAGTGTGAATGTGTAGCATGGAAATTTCATGCAATGTGATCTATACATATGCCTATTTCCAGCTGGTCCTCTTTAAAACTTAAGTGAGGTCAGAACCAAAACATGACAAATGAGTGAGAAAACTGAATTCTTTATTTCTGATTAGAATATAACTAAATCTATAAATGTCTCACACAACATAATGCAAATAAAGTACAAACTCCCACTAAATCATGATATCCTCAAATAATACAATACTCATATAAGCAGTATGCTCATAAAAGACCTTGTGTGGTAATCCCTTTGTGAGCGGATCCGCTATCATGGAGTTTGTCTCAATGTGCTCTATGGACATATGTCCACTTTGCACTCTTTCTTTCACAACTAGGAACTTTATGTCAATATGTTTTGACTTTTTCAAACTCCTGTTGTTATTGGACTACATCACTGCTGACTTATTGTCACAAAATAACTTGAGTGGTCTTTCTATATTGTCCAAAATGCGCAGCCCAGTGACAAAATTTCGATGCCTCTTAGCATTATGTTACATACTTTGCTGCCATAGTGGAAGAAGCTATAAGTGTCTGTTTGACACTTTTCCAGGATATAGCTCATGCAGCTAACAGGTAAATATAGCCTGATGTAGACTTTTGCTATCTTGGCACCCTAGTGAAATCAGAATCAGAATACCTTACGACCTCCAAATGATCTGATTTCCTATATGTGAGCATGTAGTTTTTTATTCTCTGAAGAAACCTCATGACCCTCTTAGCTGCTATCCAATGGTCCATACCAGGTTTTCTTAAATACATGCCTAACATTCCAACAATGTACGCAATATCCGGATACGTACATACTTGAGCATACATTAGACTCCCAATAGCTGATATATAGGGGATCTTTTGTATTTCCTGAATTTCAAGGTTACTTTTAGGACATTGATTGAGACTAAATTTGTCTCCTTTAGCAACAGGGGTATCCCCTGGTCTACAATCTTGCATGCCAAACCTTTTGAGTACTTTATCGATGTATCCCTTTTGTGATAATCCTAGAATACCTCGAGAACGATCTCGGTGTATCTGAATTCCTAATACAAAAGAGGCATCCCCAAGATCCTTCATCTCAAAATGCTTGGACAAAACCTTTTTAGTTTCATGCAATAAATCTATATCATTAGTGGCAAGCAATATGTCATCGACATATAGAACTAGGAATATATGCTTACTCCCACTGAACTTGTGATACACACAATCATCAACTACATTCATCTCAAAACCAAATGAGATAATTACTTGATAAAACTTGTGGTACCATTAACGAGATGCTTGCTTGAGTCCATAGATAGATTTTGTCAATTTACAAACCATATTATTTGGATCTCCCGACACAAGGTTTTCTAGTTGCACCATATAAATTGTCTCGTCAATGTCGCCATTGAGAAACGTCGTCTTGACATCCATTTGATGCAGGTCAAGATCAAGATGAGCAACAATTTCCATAATTGTCCTAAATGAGTCTTTCGATGAAATTGAAGAGAAAGTCTCTGTAAAATCAATGCCTTCTTTCTGAGTGTTACCGCTAAATCTGATGTGGGGGTAAACAGATAGTATTTGTGGATTCTTGGAAAACTTGAATAGCAAATCTGAACCTGTTCCGCCGGAGTTTGACCGCTGACTCCCACCGTTCACCTGCAAAAAGTGTGAGACACCGGGGTTGATCCCGGCGACGCACCCTTCGACGCTCAAGTCAGTAATCAGGAAGATTATAAAAGAGCGTAAATTGGCAAAAGATTGATTACCTCTTAATGGTGGTGGATGGGGGTATTTATAGTCACCGTTGAGATCAGATTAGGAATGTAATCCCTGTGATCAGATTAGGAATGTAATCCCTGTGATCAGATTAGGAATGTAATCCCTAATTCTCAGTGAAAGGATAGATATGAATCAGGGCCGTTGATTTGGATTAATCAGAAACCCTAATTCTATCATGCTGGATCAGGTTCATTTCGGGTTGGGACCCGTACCGAGTTGAGGTGGATCCGTTCGTGGGTTATTGGGTCTTGAAGAAAGACCCAGTTCCTATTTCAGACCCGTTTGTAGGTGAAATTACCGTTTTACCCCTGACCTTTAAGATTCGTATCCGATTTGAACGGCCCCGATTTAATCACATTTTTAGCCATATCACGAGCCCCCACTCCTGGAGTGTAACCCCTGTTTCCATTAATACGTATTTAAAAGTATTTTTTTGTATTTAAACCCACATATCTTATAACTATTTTTCCTTAATTGATTTTTATTAATTAAACTATTTTGGAGCCCAATTGTTTATTATAAACCCAAGATTGCATTTTGATTTTATTATTTAATTAATGTGAGCCCAATTGTGATTATAAGCCCAATTCCATATTCTGATTTTATTTTTATATTTAATCTAAGCCAATTACTTAGCCCAATATCCCAATTGTTTTATTTAAATCTTTTGAGCTCACTTTTAAAGCCCAAGCCCAAATTCACTAAACTCATAACTCATATATTTGTGCAACCCCTATCCCTATACAATTTATTTCTCCACACCCCACTTTTCTAATCCGTACTCCAATTTCTTCCCCACTTTACACGCACACTCCCCCGTATCCCTTGTAACTACCCCAACTTCTACCCCCATTACTTTAATTAATACCCTATTCCCGTTTCATTCTCTCTCCCATTCTCTCTGTTCTCAACTAACCAAAGAAACCCAACAAAAACAGAACAAACCCAACACAACAACCCGTCTCCTTCCTCCTTCTCCCTCTCCCTTCTCCATTACCGTCATTGTCGATCTCCGCGCTCGAGCCGCATCCATCGCCCTCGCACCGTTGCTCTCCACCATTGCCGTCGGAGTTCTCGAGCTTCCCTCGAACTCCGCGATTCCACCGCCTCCGCCATAGCCAGACCCCGTCGAGCTCGCTCTCCAGTGCCGCTCCGCAAAGCCGCCATTGCCGAAGATTCGCCCCCATCGATCTCGCCGTTCGCTCATCGCCATCGAAGCATTGTTCCTCCCGCCGTCTTCCCCCGTTCGAGCTCGCCTCCACCATCGCTCTCCCGTCCAGTCGTCGTCGTCTTCCAGAAGCATCGCCACAGTCGACAACTGCCAGTCGCTCGCCTCGTCTCACTCTCGACATCCCACCGTTGAAGCCCCGACCTCGACGAACTCCCACAGTCAGCTCCACCATTGCCGAACCTCGACACCGCCGCTCACTCCCCATCTGTAACACCCCGAATTTCAAATAAAGATAAATTCGAGATTTCACATGATCTTTACTTCACTTCGTACAATTTTAAAAGGAAATTTTAAAACTTTTTATTCACAATAATACATCAGAGTTTATTTACACTTGGTTTTTACACAGCGGAAGAAACAAAGATTACAACATTGAAATACAACTTGTATAACTTTAACATCATTTGCAACATCTTTAACTTCTAAACAGCAACAACATATCCACTTTATAACTCCATGAATAGTCCATTACCTGCATGTCAATCTGTGGGCACGTCAGTTACTTACAACTGACGAAATATTATACACGGCTATCCTCTCTATGCCGGGAATAGTATAACGATCTCATACTTTAACAAATCACAAAAAGATTGAATGAACAAGTAAAGTGTCAAAAGTGATAATTCTAAACATAAGTGTATGTCACGTCTTAATGCCTAATGCATATCATTCTACACTAGGATGACACTAATGCACACTTGTTCGGATTCTATGCATCCCATACTACATAGGTCCGAGGGCAAGCGCCTACGTTCTTTACAATACAGGGCTCGATCCCTCGCCATGAAAACTACCCGGTAGCAAAACAAAGTTCAGACTATTCCACGAATTTGAATCCCAGCCTTGGAGTCCACCGCCGGCTGTTATAACAGATTCCACATCATGCGAATCGTCCCGTATGTGACCCTCTAGCCCAGTATATATATATATATACATTGGAGACGGTAAGCACAAAAGCCCATCCGTCCGATTACTCAAGATCCCGGAGTCCACCGCTGACCCGTCCTCATAGTCCCGGATTAAAATATAATAATCCGTCTCCCACAGGGCAACCTCAGTCCACCAACTGGGTCTATAGTCTTGGAGTCCACCGCCGACTATATAGAGCACCCCACTTACGTTTCCCTAAGTTTACTACATCTTCACTTATGTGCCAAATTTTCTTAAGTTCAAGACTTGAATAATTTCTACTCATAGAATCAGTTTTACCTCCTACCGGACTTAATCAACAAATACAAGATGGCTCCTTAGCCATATCTCCAAATCATTTCTCAAATCTTTTCTTTCAATAATGCCGGTACTGAGGTCTTACTAACACTAAGTCATAAGCTTTCATGTACAAGAAACATGGGTACATATACCCTTTAATAATCATGTCTTAAACTTATATAATTTCATCTTTCAATTCATTTCACAAAAATAATCAAATCTTGTCATCATTCATGATCTAGTCATTTATTCAAGATCTTTATAGAACAAAAAGTAATTCCTTTCATATATACAATTTCTATCAAATGAATATTTATCATAACCCAAGCTCTTGCAATGTCTCATTTAGCATTATATATGAATCTCTTATCATACATTTCATTCACAAATCAACAACAATAATTCTTTTTCATGAAACCATTTCATTCAACAACGATCTCACAAAAATTTATCCCTTTCACAAACATGATTTTATCACTTGCAATCTAATTTGCAATTTAAATAATCAAGTATGCAACACAAATGAATAATCTCATCAAAGACAATTAATTTACAAATCTACATTTTACTTTTCTTCTAATGATGCAAATCATGTTCTTCAACAATTTAGTTTTTGAAGACAAATATCAATCTATCTCGAAGTTACTATTATTTATCTCAAATATATACATGTAGACCTTTAAACTTATTTGTAGATTTTTCCATCACATTTTAATAATGCTCCAATTTTTAAAAGACGTAAAACTCATCCAAATTCCCTTAAACTCAAAAAAAGATATAACTAAAATCCCACCATAGGCATCGAACCAGTACACACCCAGGCAAAGCCCAGGCAACCCCTACTAGCCACTAAGTGCTTTGTGGACTTGTGTTCTGATTCTTCATCGAAAACCACTTATACTCAAACTCGGGATCAGAGTTGAAATAAACAAAAAAAAGAAGAAAACGTTTGGGCCTCCCGAGTTTTGAACCCAGGCCGAACAGAAGGACAACACAGCACCAGACCACGAGGCCGCATGCGCCCGACGTACAATTAATCACTTTGGTGACTTTTGTCAACTTTCTGTTATTTTATAACTTTCATAAAATCTTAATTCTTCATTATAAACAAACTAGAAAAATTGTGTTCTCTTATAACAAACTAGAAATGAGTTATGTATACCCGTTTTACTTTACAAAAATTCCTCTTTAAACATAAGGGAAACCTATTCTAATATTTTCACCTCACAATCACTAGTTTTATATAATGACAATTTGTTCTCATTCCCAAACAACATGATCACACTTTGTTTCTTAATCAATAATAACATTTCTACAAATTAATATACACGAAAGCATGAATTTATTTTCTAATTATCATATTAAACTTATACTATTCCTAAAGCATGCAATCCCTACAATTAGAAAGCATATGATCACCCACAAACATAATGTTAATCCATTTGTTAACATAGCATGATTCACTATTAGTCTCACCACATTCATAGTATAGTTATTCTATTTTAGCACATCAAAACTACTCATTCATTTTTATTAGCATGCACATTCTAAAAATTAGAAAGTAGGAGAACACCCACCTTGATTGAAAGCTTGAACAATCGAAAGGATGATCACCACTTCTAGCTCCAAGACTCCTAATTCCTCTTCTCCTCCTAGCAAGAGACTCCAAGAACAAGAACTCTCTTACTCTCTTTCTTTTCATTTCCCTTATTTCTTGATTACTTTTTGGTGTGAGAAGAGAGTAGAATGGTGGGCTATTTATAGGTCTTTGCTATGGTTCTAATTGCATAATTTCACACCTAATAAATTGCTAAATTTAATCTCCAACCTTTCACATTTCATAACTTCCCAAACTCCCATCTTTTCATTTGTCCACCTCTTCACATTTGTAACTCCCATAACCTCCCTACCTCTTTCTCTCCCCACTACAAAAAATCTGGTCACCCACTTGGTACCACCCGGCCAAAAAAGAAAAACATCAAGTGTGCACATACACAAGCACACAATACAACATTTGTAGGTGAGCCTCCATTCACCATATCAACTTATTTTTTTCCATTGTTATGTTTCCAAGCAAAATGCATACAGCCCATATACTGTTTTTATACCAACCGTGGGCCCCCTTTTCAATCACACTTTCACATTTAATCCCATTCCCATGCATATAATACTTACCAATTCTATTACTCTTTTTTTTTAAACTTTATCATATCCACATACATGTATCATACACTATATGTAAGTTAAGTAGTTTACTTAAAATAAAAAAAATGTATCATGCATATATACACATACTCCAAAAAATAAATACGCTCAAATATGTTCGTCGAAAACACGTGCGTCGCACGTAAAATTTCGAAATGCGAAAAATCGATTTTATCAATGGAAAATTATTAAAATATAATCAAAAAAATATGAGAAAATCATATTTACCAATTTTATATATTTCATGATGAAATCACTGCACGTAGAAAACACGTGCATTGTACGTGCAGAAAATCAAAAAAATGCATTTTAATCAAAATAAGGGGAAAATAAATTTTCATTTTATAAAATAGATTTAAATAAATAAAAATAAATAATTTAAACCTATAGAAAACATTGTACGTAGTGGTGGAAACACGTGCATCAAAACACGTAAAAAGCACGTAAATCCCAGGAATTGAAATATTATATTTTAGTTGACTGAAATCAATACGAAAAATGTATAAATAGTAAGAATCCAAAATATGTAGTGAAACACATTACAAAATATACATGCGTAACACCCAGGGGCAAAATTGTAATTTCCAATTTTGCGGGGTGTTACACCATCGCTCCCCGCTTCTCCACCGCTGCGAGCCTCCATCAGTCACCTCCGGCCTCCAATTGAAGCTCCGAATCACCCCGCTCACCCCACCTCTGTCGCATCAACCCCTCCTCTGTTTCACTCTTAAAACAGAGTGCGCCCCGCTCGCCTTCCCTCGACCGCAACCACCTATCTCCGCCTTCCATCCCCTGTCGCAAAGCTGCTACCGCTCGTCGTCGTCACCCTCATCGCTACCATTGCCAGAAGTCGCCGTAGTCCCTCACCACTCCTAACAACCTCCGAAGACTCCCACATTGACTCGCCGTCACCGTCCAAGTCCGCTGAAGTTCGTCACCGCTCTCCCCTGTTTTTCGAGCGTGAAACAGAGCTTCGCTCCTTCGCCGGAGTTGTGTCGCCGCCGTCACATCCGCCGTAGCTTTTGGTTGCGTCGCTCCTCGACCAACTTCCGCACGTCGCCGTCGCGAGCCCAGAGCAGTCGTCGCGCGCCGTTCCGGCTCATCGATCGAAGGAAGGAGAAGAAGAGCGATTGGCCGCTCTTGATGTTTGCTGTTCGGCGCACACCAGAATCCACCGCTGTTCCGTGTTCGGATCGGATCTGCTGCAGGGACGAATTTTGATTCGCTGCTGCCGCTGTTCTGTGTTCTACCCGCAGCGAATCCCAACCGCTACTTGCTGTTTTGGCTGATCTTGTGTGGGGGAAATAGCTACTGTTTGCTACTGTTTGTTGTTGAGTTCTTTATGTGCATTTTGCACGTGCTCTTGGGATTGCTCCCCGGGATTCTGATCCCGTTATTCTTATTAATTTATCGAATCGTCTACAAGGAAAAAGGCAAGTCCACTTGAACTCTTTTATTACTCTAGTTCAAGCTTATTGATCTCCTGCAAGTAGTTCCATTTTAATTATCTTAATTTGCCTTGTGTCTCTTTCGTTAGGAATATCGAGGGTTTACACGAGCTAACCCGACGTACTCTTAACCTCTGATAATTATCCATTGACTCAAACCCAATCCTACATACATAATTGACATAAATGAAATGACTAGAATTGTATATAAGGAAAATGAATGGTGATTGAATACATTGATCGATTGAGATATTGTGACTTGAACAATGACATCGTGAATTGACTCGTACATGGTAATGAACATTCTAATTGTTGTATAACAATGTAATGCATTTCATGATACTATAGCATGTTAATTACCCACTTGATGAATATATATACGTGATAGCTTTTATAATTCCTACTGCCTTGTCTGTCTTGTACTGAGGTTTTGACCCAGTTATAATTGGAATCAGTTTAAATAATATAAAGAGAATTGTTGTTTTAGATTTGCCACTTCATGTTTATTATTGTGCAATGCATCATGTTGCTGCATTATCATCATTCCCTTGACATCCTTATACACACTTACATGGACATGAATGATTTAATAAAATACTAAACAAGCCGGGATTAATAAGGGTTGACTTAGTAGTGGATAGTCTCAGAAAATGTACTCGGTAAGGCCTATTGTGATATCGTATTGATATTGAAGGAGAAGTATTGATAATGAATGATTGATTGTAAATTGTAAATTGATATCGTATTGACATGGAAGGAGAAGTAATGATTGTGAATGATTGATTGTAAATTGGAAATTGATTGATTGCAAATGGTAAATGATTGTTATTGACACCGGGTACACGCTCTGTAGATCCCACCACGAAGTCTAAAACGAACACTATTGTGCGTGCACTGAACCTGTAGTATGGGATGCAGTAGTACGTGCACTAGATAGGAGAAACAACTTGATAATAGACCTAGTTGACATGTATATATACTTGATTAAGACCATTGCTATTAGTACCATTATTGATCTTGCAATTTGATCTTGATTTATATTCCCACATGTACCTTACTTCTTTACTCTCTGCTTTTCACTACTTACAGTCCGTACTTGCTCTAAGGACAAATTATTCTTTCTTTTTAGATGAACAAGTACAGGTGAGTCAGAGAAATTACCCGAAGGCATTGATGATCAGTTCTTCTACAATTGGAGCATGAGTCTCTCGAGCTGTTTGGTAAGTTCATATTTTCCAGATTCTGTTATTGAATTTCTTTCTCGTTTATGTGATTATGTTTCCTGCGTGGTTGTGATTCATTTTTCTTATATTGTTGAGCTAAGACTGGTACAGCTTATGGATGATATGAGTTGGCGTACTTATATCATTCGCTGGGCCTCAGTTACGTGCCTGTGTTCCTGTATTCCAGGAAGCGGGGCGTGGCAGGGAGACTGAGTTTTACAGTCTTCGAGGAGTAGTTTTGTTGTTCTAATGGCGTTCGGGATTTTATCGGTATTCTTAAAGGAGTTCGGATCTTGCTCGGGGTGTAATAGTGTTATTCTGGACTTGTAAAATGCCCAAAAATATCCTCAGAATTTTCTGGATTTTTGGTGATTTTTCCAGATTTTTCTGAGTTTTTTCTCATTTTTTTGAATTTTTTATTCATTTTCCGAATTAAATAATTAATTATCGAAAATATTAATTAATTATTCTAATTAAATAATTATATTTTTCAGAATTTTAAAATAATTTTTCTGAATTAATAATAATTTTTAGAATTTTTAATTAATTTTTTTTATTTTTAATTATTTTTTTCGAATTTTTTAAATAATTAAAATAAATTAATTAATTAATTAATTAATTAAATATTACATGGATACGTGGTGCATTTCTGGATGTCGATCGTGATTAGATGGCGCGCATCGCAAAGCAGATCATACTCTGGACACGTGGCGCGTTTCTGAGCGTCGATCATGATCAGATGTGCGCGCATCGCAAAGCAGATCACGTTCTGGACACGTGGCATGTTTCTGTGCGTCGATCGTGTCGTGACGCAATTTTTGAGAAGATTGGACGGCTCGTGTAGGTCGACCGCGTTTTTCTCCACATTTGCAGTTCGGATTGGCACTTGCTCGGAATCCGAGCAACTTCGCCCAGTTTTCGCGCAGCTCGGCATCCGACCTCGAAGGTGACACCACGTGGCATTGCCACATGGCATATAATTTTTTTTTCTTCTTTTCTCTCTTCTTCTTTGCCCCTGTTGTTGTTTCTTCTTCGTCTGTTTTCTTCTTTCCCCTCGACCCAGCCTTCGACCCAAACATGCCCCCGACCCCGACTCCGTCTTCGTCCCTGAGAGCGCCATTGGAGCTCGGCGAGGAGTACGACAATGGCAAGGGAGGTCTCGACAAAGCTTCGCGATGAGGGATCGTTCGGCGAAGATGGGCACCGGAGCTCGTGAAGGGGATCTCGACAGTGGACTCGTCGAGCGGCTTCGTCAAGGAAGGAGTTCGGCGGAGAGTTTAGTGGAGGTTGGCGAGTTCGTTGATGGAGCTCGCCGATGGAGGGCCTCGACAGTTGAGGGCGGAGCTCGTCCATGAAGCTCAGCAAGGTGGAGAGCGGAGCTCGACGAGGTGGAGACCGAATCTCGACGGCCCAGGGAGCTCGGAGAGGAGAGGAGCTTGACGTCGTTGGAGGTTCAGCGAGGGAGAGGAGCTCAGCAATCGTTTGCTGCGAATGTCGCGAGCATGGCGATGGTTCGATCTCGACGTCGCCGGAGGGGCTCGACGCCGAAGCGTTCGCCTGAGCTTGCTTGAGCTCGGTGAGGAGTGGAGGTGGCGCTCGGCTTTCGGATGAAGGTGATGAAGAGGTCGCTCGATGGGTTCGATGGAGTTCTTCTTGTTTGGGTTTTGTTCTTTGTTTGGTTTTTGGCGCCAAACCGGCCATAGATGAGGAAGGGGATGGGTGTTCGGGTTTGGATCCCTTAACGGGTCCGAACCCGACCCTGGTGTTTTTTTTGGCGAATTCGAGCACGGATTTTGAGGCAAATGTTTTGGCCATTTTGTAGCTCGGTAGGATAGTATCTCGGATTGTAGATCCGAGCTAAGTGGCTCAATCTAGACGGTTGATCACGATCATGGCGCGAATCACGAGACAATAGGCTTAAATTTCGAGAAAACGTTATCTTGTCGTTTTGTGGAGACGTGGTGCGGTCTGAGCCGTTCATTACCTTTTGCACGATTTTCGCAAAGATCCAATGGTTGGAGTTGCTCGGTATCGTTTTTCTTCAAGTGTGGAGCTCGGATTGCCCTTTGCTCGAATTCCGAGCGTCTTACGTGAGTGGGTCGGCTCGGGTTGCTAGTCATTCGGCGTAGCTGTACTGCGATCCACTTTTCCAGTGCTACGGAGGTCCGATCGGGGCGTGCGACCCCTCATTTCGAAGCTAACTCGAAGATCTACATCTTCTCTTTAGGAGTGGGATGAAGATTCACCCTCCTTCATGGTCAAAATAGCCCCGCAACATCCTAGTCTTCATGAAGTTGAGGAGTGTTTTGTCCTTGGGGATTTTTGAAGAGGAGCTCCACTCCTAGGGGCGGAGAAGATGTGCTAGGAAGACCCTCGTAAGAGCCATGGGAAGATCCATTCTTTGAGGTGAGTGCAAGGAGCAACTCTGTAGGAGAGTTTTGAGCTCGATCTGGACCATTGGATCTCAGCGCGGATCTCGAGGTAGGCTCGGTTCTCGAGAAAACACTATCTTGTCGTTTAGTGGTGCTGGAGCGATCTGAGCCGTTCGATCGAGATCTTACACAAATTTTGGGGAGAAAGTCGTTTTTCTCCAATTCGCAGCTCGGATTGGCACTTGCTCGGTCCCTGAGCGATGTAGCTCGGTAGCCGATCGTATAGCTCGGTGGCCGAACTATTAGCTCGGGACCGAGCGTATAGGTCGGTGGCCGAACTGTTAGCTCGGGACCGAGCGTATAGCTCGGGGTCGAACTGTTGGCTCGGATCGCCAGTTGCTTCGGCTCGGACTGCCGAACGTCGTGGAGTGATCTGAGTTGTCGGATCTTGGCACGAATCTCGAGGCGGGCACAGTTCCCAAGAAAACACTATCTTGTCGTGTAGTGGTGCTGGCACGATCTGGGCCGTCCGATCAAAATCTTACGCAAATTTTGAGGGGAAAGTCGTTTTTCCCCAATTCGCAGCTCGAATTGGCACTTGCTCGGAATCTGAGCTATCCTCTTGGTTGTTGAGGTCGGATCGCCTGTCGCTCGGATTTTGGTCCCGAGGGACGTGGGGAGTCATTTAGGAGACGAGTTTGAGGAGCAACTCTAGGAGAGAGTTGTGAGCTCCGAACTCGTTGAGAGGAGGTCCGCCTTGGAGGTGAGCCGAGTGAAGAGCTCGGCTCTGGGAGAGAGCCGTTCGTGAGAAGAGTGTGAGGAGGAACTCTAGAAGAGAGTTTTGCTTTGAACTCGTTGAGAAGAGGTCCGCTTCGGAGGTGAGCGGAGCGAAAAGCTTGGCTCTAGGAGAGAGCCATTTGGGAGACAAGTTTGAGGAGCAACCCAAGGAGAGAGTTGTGAGCTCCGAACTTGTTGTTTAAGTGAGGTTCAACGGTTGTGGGAGCAATTTCGAATGGCGAAGCACTTCTAGCTCTCTTAAGAGCGAGCTTCATAAGAGCGAGCTTATGAAGCGGAGTCGAGCCAAGTGTTGGACTCTGAACTCGTCGTTTAAGAGAGTATCAACGGTTGTGGAAACAGTTCCGAATGGCGAACCACCTCTAACTTACTTAAGAGCAAGTTATTTGAAGCGGAATCAAGCCAAGTGTTGGACTCCGAACTCGTCGTTAGAGGGGGTCAACGAGGTGTAGGAGCAATTCCGAATGGCGAACCACTTCTTACCCGCTTATGAGCAAGTAATTTGAAGTGGAATCGAGCCAAGTGTTGGACTCCGAACTCATCGTTTTTAAGCTTAGTAAGTTGCAGGAGCAGCCATGTAGGAGAAGCTGGACTCCGAACTCACCATTTAACGAGTCGTAGATGTGACTCGAAGAGATAGAGAAGAAGCAAGAGCAATAATTTTCAATGAAAAATATAAAGTTTTATTGAGATAAACAAAGTGGCCGCTTCAATAGGGCGAGCCATTATTACATGCTATTGGCCGAGTTACAAGAATTGGCCTTATTGAAAATCAAGATCCTACTTCTACGATAAGGTAAAGACCTCTTGAGAGGAGCTGAGAGATTCTGAGTCTTGAAGCTCGGCGGGCCTTTCTGTTCGTTTGTAGGCTCCTCAGGGGGGAAGCTTGGCCCCCTCTTTTTGGACGAACTTGGTCAGGTGCCCCCGCTGTATGAGTTCTTCGATCTCCTCCTTGAGAGCCCGATAATCATCCGTGTCGTGGTCGTGGTCCCTGTGAAAGCGGCACCACTTATCCTTATTTCTCTTCTTGCTAGGGATATTCATTATAGGGGGAGCGCCGAGTAGTCCTTCCTTGTCCACCTCCATAAAAACTTCTAATATATTAGCAATGAGGGGGGGTGAACTTCTCAAAACGTGGAGTCGGGCAGCGTCGGCCATTACTATCCTTCTGGGATTTTTGGGACCCCTCTTCGCTCGTATTCTTCCGTTTGTTTCCGGAAGATGTCTCCTCAAGAGTAGGGGGTTGAGAGCCTCTTCCGCTCATATGTACTTCTCCACCCTAAGTAAAAGTTCCGAGAAGTCCCGAGGAGGCTTCTTGGCAAGGGACGCCCTGAGGTTGGCATTAGTGACGTTGCGCTCGAATGTGGCAGAGGCTACTGATTCGTTGAGGGAGGGAATGGACCGGGCTTCGGCGGTGAAGCGTCGAGCGTAATCCCTTAGGCGTTCACCCTTTTCTTGGTTGAGGGTCACCAGGGATACACTTGTTTTCTCGGCCCAGCGGTTACTCACGAAATGAGTAAGGAAGAGCCCTTCGAACTGATCGAATGAGAAGATGGAGGCCGGGGCAAGTCGAGAGTACCATTCTCTTGCAGGCCCCTTCAACGTGGCAGGAAAGATCTTGCAGAGGAAGGCATCTGAAGCATGGTGGATCATCATGAGAGTTTTGAAACTCTCTATGTGATCCGCGGGGTCCGACTCCCCGGTATAGGACTCGAAGTGAGGCGGCTTGAAGTTCTCTGGGATGGGGACCTCCATGATGGTGCGGGAGAATGGAGATCTGCTCGGGCGGATGTTTATCGCTCGTTGCTCTTCTTCCCTATCAATTCGGCCGAGGCGCCTCTCCATCTCGTGGAGATGGCAGTAGACCAAGTCTTCTCTTTGATCATACCTTGCCGAGCCCCGGGACTCATCTTCGTACGAGGGTGGACTGGAGCTGCGGCGATGATAGCTTGGAGATGGACGAGGACTGAGAGTGTGAAGGCGATGGCTCCTAGTTGGCTCATGAGTAGGTGGCCTCTGGTTGTTCTTTGGGGTGATATTGAGGGCCCGTAAGACTGTCGCTTGGAAGTCTTGAAGATCTGCCCTTGTGACTGGTGCCTCTCCAGCTTGGTGGTCCCTATGTGTGGCTCGGCTTACTGGAGAATGAGTTCTCTGCCGATGACGCTGAGGGGACTCCCTTTGCCCACTTCGAGTAGGGGACCTTCTGTAGTCTCGGCGATGAGGATATCGCTCATTTAGACATTGTTGGCGGGAGGCTCCCTCTCGGGCCCACCTTTCATCCAAACGGCGGCGAAGATCCGCTTCCTTCTGCCGATTGAGGATGGTATTTCGAAGGTCGGAAGCTCGAGGATTATGGGATGCCATAGAGTCGGAAGAGGGGTTGTGTATTGGGATGTGGTCCTGTTGGAGAGGTTGCTTCTGAGGATTGGGGCGCGAGCCCCCCGCACCGGCATTCTGAGGCCCGGTTGGACCCCGAGGGGGTTGGAGATTCTGAGGAGGGAGTTGGTCCAGCCGCAGGGGGTCCTCTGCCTGAGGAGGAAGTTGACCCTGCTGCTGAACGGGTTGGAGGGGGACCTCCTGTTGTGGTTGAGGAGGGGTAGGCCCACTGTTGGATCCCCTGGATCTGAGTTTCCTTGGAGGCATGACGGGGGAAGGTCTGACCTACGGAGAGAGGAAGGCTGCTATTCGTGGTGTTCCCACATACGGCGCCAATCTGTTACCGCTAAATCTGGTGTGGGGGTAAACAGATAGTATTTGTGGATTCTTGGAAAACTTGAATAGCAAACCTAAACCTTTTCCGCCGAAGTTTGACCGCTGACTCCCGCCGTTCACCTGCAAAAAGTGCGAGACACCGGGGTTGATCCTGGTGACACACCCTCCGACGCTCAAGTCAGTAATCAGGAAGTTTATGAAAGAGCGTAAATTGGCAAAAGATTGATTACCTCTTAATGGTGGCGGATGGGGGGTATTTATAGTCGCCGTTGGGATCAGATTAGGAATGTAATCCCTGTGATCAGATTAAGAATGTAATCCCTGTGATCAGATTAGGAATGTAATCCCTAATTCCCAGTGAAAGGATAGATATGAATCACGACCGTTGATTTGGATTAATCAGAAACCCTAATTCTATCATGCTGGACTGGGTTCATTTCGGGTTGGGACCCGTACCTAGTTGAGGTGGATCCATTCGTGGGTTATTGGGTCTTGAAGAAAGACCCAGTTCCTATTTCAGACCCATTTGTAGGTGAAATTACCGTTTTACCCCTGAGCTTTAAGATTCGTGTCCGATTTGAACGGCCCCGATTTAATCCCATTTTTAGCCATATCACTGAGTATAGCCTTTAGCTACAAGAAGTGCCTTATACCTCTGCACATTACCGTTTGAATCCCTCTTGGTCTTAAATATCCATTTACAACCAATTGGTTTTGCACCTTCTGGTAATGGGACAAGTTCCCAAACTTTATTGTCTTGCATAGACTTATACTCCTCATTCATGGCATTAATCCACTTTTGAGAGTTACAACCTTTCATGGCCTGATGAAATGTGATTGGATCATCTTCCATCATTCCATTGTTATCCTCATGTTCTTGGAGAAATGCAATATAATTATCCGGAATAGCATTCCTCTTTTCTCTCGTGGATCTCCTTAATGGCACTGGTTCTTGAGGTTGTTGAGTTTGTTCTTCTGCAACAATTACCGCATTTTGAATGGGGGGTTGTTCAATATTGTCTTGTTGAGTTTCCAGATTCACTTCTTGATCAATAATAGGTGTGGGAACCTGAATATTGTCAAAAGTGATAGTAAGAATTGAATTTGTAATTGAATCCGATTCCTCCTCAAAAGCAATGTCCCTAACTTTATTTCTCCCCCCAAACTCAACTTCCTCAAAAAATGTTGCAGTTCCCGTCCAAAGAAAAATAAAATAAAAATAAAAATAAAAATTCTTAAGTGTGGGATCATAAATTTATAGCCGCTAGATCGTTCAGAATAACCAATAAGGTAGCTGCTCACTGTTTTGGAGTCCAATTTCTTTTCATATGGCCTGTAAGGCCTTGCCTTAGCTGGACATCCCCAAATATGAAAGTGCTTTAGACTAGGCTTTCGACCTGTCCAAAGCTCATGAGGTGTTTTTGCAGTTACTTTAGTTGATACTCTATTGAGAATGTAAGCCTCAGTTTATGAGACATTCTATAATTTCATAGTAATCAATATCATTCAATCAAAAGCTGCTCTATATTCAAGTAAAAAAAAAAACATCTATTGCAGCAAGGACAAAATATAATTATTTGTTATTGCTTGTAAGAAGCATTTATAATAAGCATCATAATCGTTCTACAAGAATGAAGTATCTATAACTATTATAATGGGAGAAATGGGGTTGGAAACAAATAAACAATTTTTTATTCTTTTTTGTATGTGTGTCAACACGTGCAGCGCACGTGTTGGTATTTTTTTTTGTCCTTTTCATTCCCCTTCATGTACATCGCACGTGCATGATACCAGTGTTATAAAAGTAAATCTACATAGTTAAAATTTCATACCCACTCTCCGACAACTAGATTTGATATATCAATAAAAACGAACAACCTGAACTATACAAACTATTCCAATTAAGGACGATGTACCCACTTCTTCATGATTCCATCCAGATTAATCATTACGATAAACATTGGTACTTTTTCAGCATTGTGGTTGACATTCAATGCAGTATTCAGTAATGTCCACCTTAGAATATCTAGAACTTTATTATATTATAATTGAATGAATGCTTCAACCGATCTCAAGTAATAACATCAGAAGAACACTGCCGAGTCTATTGTGAAAGAATCTACAAACTAAAAAACTAGTATTTATACAAAACCAGATCCGTATACTAAATGATACAAGCAAGCTATCTTATAACTGTTTGCATAGCTACCGTCTTTACTGCTTCTCCCCAGAGGGACTCAGGTAAAGTGGAATGAGCAATCATACTCCTTACCATATTCTTAAGAGTCCTTTTCTAATTCTTGAAATTTGTCCCATTAAGCATGGGAATAGAATTGATGTTAGCAGTTATTGAGGTAGCAGAAGATACACTAGCTGAATATAGAACAAAAATAAACAAAATAAGCTCACATGAGAATCCATATAAAACAATAAATTCAAATAATGGTTAATCTCATCTCAAGATACCAGGCACAACGTTAATATCAAGTCTTTGGACAGTAACATACTGTAAGTGGTACTCTTGTTGTAGTAATCAAATATTGACGATAAATCCTGTCAAATAATAAGTCATTCTTTGGACTGACTTATTGTTCACATGGAATACCTTATAATTGTCACATATTTATTACCACAGATGTGTATGAAATTCGGCCAAATATCAACTTACCTTTGGGTCAGTTAATAAACGCATGAATTACAAACACACAATCATCTTGATATTTTAAATAAATTAATCTACACAAAAGAGATCACTTTGGCAACATTTTGTTTCAATTGATCTATTCAAAATATTAGACATTCATAAGAAAACCAAAACCATAATTTGAATTTAATTGTTTACCAAAAATTTATCTTTTCCTTAACTTTTGTAATTTTACTTTATTTTAAAGATCTAAACACAAAAATCCAAACACAAAGATGTGATTTAAACATAAAGATCTAAACATAAAGATAGAGACTAATCTCCACATACTTGACTAGTACTGATGTTAAGTGCTCTATATGGATAATCCTTATCCTTCTGTGTAATCGGATTACATAGATTAATTAAAATCCAAAACCACGTTTAGGAAATTGATGCTCAGGAAATTCTTTATCAAAATCCAAAACCACGTTCAGTCGAAACTTTGCTTTCCACAACCTTTATACTCTGTTTCCCTCCTTTTGAACTCAAAACTAGTATAAGAGAGGATCTAATCATTCCCTATTCAGACATTGACTCTTCTCCTATCCCATCCAATCACCCCAAAGTCGCTATCAAACAAACTCCGTAGTTTATTTAGCCGGAAACAACAAGAGCTCCTCATTCTTTCTATACCATTAAATAAACAAAGTCCCAAATTTCATAGAGCTATGGTGATTATGACTTATGATATGTTTCGGTCGAAGAAGACTTGGGTAGGGTTGGGTTGGGATTTACGGTCTTGATTTTTCTTAAGGATATTGTCAACAGATTATCAACTAAAATATCATAACTAAGGATATTGTCAACCGAATATTATAACTAATTGATTAATTGCTTATGATAATCACAGACTTTTAGATAATCATGCTGAATATTAAAAAATCATGTTAACAGATGATTATAACGAAAATCCAGAATATAAAATATTGTAAACATCAATTATGATTAGAACACATTGATGTTATAGATTAGTCGCGCGGTCTAACAATTAGCCTTTACATATCCAAATTCAATTAATTTAATTATTGAATTGAATCTTTAGAAGACAAAACCATAAAAGGAAGATCAAAAGAAAACCCTAAATTTCTTAAATTTCCTTTAAACAATAAACCCTAAATTTTCTTCAATTAATTCAGCAAAGATGGCTCTGATACCAATTGTTGTAATTTTATATACACTTAAGAACATGCATAAAACATTAATAACAACCTAAAATATGTTTCTATGAATCTAGATCTTAATCATGTTGCAAAAGTGCTTTAATATAAAATCCTAAATCATGAAACTATAGATCTTTGCTAAATCAAAAGAAGAAGAACATTAAAAGCGGAAGCACTAACCTGAAGCCATTGATAGATTTTGCACAGAGAGTTTGGATCTTCCTATATGATACGTACTTCTACGACATGTCATCTCTCTATTCTTCTGTTGATGGGATTACAGATGGAATAAGAAGATATGTATATATACGCGACCATAACCCTAATTGATAATTATTGATTTCCAATTTTGCCCATCACAAAATAAGAAATTTACTTTACAGTCTCTACACGTGTTATATCACACTTTAAATTATATGCTTTTAACCCATTACTTAATCTTGATTAGATCACTTTAATTTGGGTTAGACTTTAGAATAGCAATTATACATTTAGTCACATATGTGAGCCCACATAGATTATTTTCCAACAGCATATCCGTCGTCTCCAACACACACAATTTGTAAGTAACTTTGAAGTTTCTACATTCATCAAATTGTTAAAGTTAGCAAATTAAACGAATTATTAGCTCTAGTTAATTCTAAGAAAAATTTAATTTGAGATACAGTGTTGTAATCAAAACTTATAATTTAACTTTTCAAAATATATATTTGATCCTTAGCACATAGCCAAAATAGTTATTCAACCTTGTATTTAATTAAGCATATAATTAATACAGTCTTGAACTTAACCACTTAGCATCATATCAATTCTATAATTCAAAACATAGACTTAAAACAAATTTTTGAACTTCCAGCACAGAGCAAAATATTTAACAAATAATTTTAATGGGGTATAGAAAATTAAAGAACTCATCTTTAATTTAGATCCGAAAGTAAAGGCACACACAGGATCGAACCAAGATCACATCTTTCTTGAACCCCAGTGCATTGCTCTGCTTCTTGTGCTATTTCCTCTGCAAACTCTTGAGGATTCTTGCTGGTCGGCCTTCATCACTTCCACCTTCATGGAATTTGAGTCCAGCATAATCCCAATAGAGACGAGCTTCGTCAACACCACAACAGCCTCCATAATCAAGAACCATGTTCTTGATTCTATCTTAATAAAGTATGCAAGGAGAAAGTCTCATTCTACTCTTATCAAAATCGCCTAATTTGGCCTTCTAAAAAACGTTAACCACTTCCCCTCCATCGAATCCACTCGCCGCATCAAGATCCGATCACGAATCATCAGATCTGCTCCTCTTCTGCTGTCCACCTTCGATTTGAATCGTCTATTTTCTTGGGGTTTAGATCGGAGAAGACTCTTTTTGATCGGAGATCCTTTACTGTAACGGAACAGTGGTGGCGGTTCGGGTCAAGTCAGGCGAGACCTGATCAGGTGCAGTGGAGGAACATCTCGGAACGGCTGCAAGTGAATCATACCGCTCACCAGTGGGTGGCAGCGATGGTGGGGTGCGCTACCAGCCTGCACGACGCCAATGACGGAGGTAGCGGTGGCTGCGATCGGGACGGCGGGCGACCAGATGACTCCAAGATCTCTCTTAATTTCATAATCAGAATCATAAATATCTCAAGATTGTTAGAGAATATGAGAAATAATAACAATCAAAATTAGGGTTAATATCATAGACTAAGGTGCTTGAGATATTTACCCTAGGTAACAAAATTGGAATATCTAGACTACTATCACTGTAGCGCCCCGAATTTCTAATATAATATCTCAAAAATACATGGCACAATTTCCAGTATCTACCTCAATGTAAAAGTAAACATAGCCAAAACATAGATAAAATTTTCAACTTTTATTATATCATTTCTTTACAAAACACAGTGGAAAATTAAACACCTTGAATTACAATTTCTTTCTTTTACAACACATTCTTTTATAATTTACATAAGCCACAATAACATTCTACCACATGCATCCAAATCCCAAGCTATAGATACCTACCTATAAAATATGAGGCTAGAGATAACTCTAACTCTCAAAACTACAGGGGTCAGCCATAACAGTGTGAGTGACATCAAAAGAAATACAACATAAATAAAACATAAAGAATACAGTCATAATTAACACATGCCAATAGTCGTAACGAATAGAATATAAAATAACAATAAATAAAATATAAAAACATTAAGTGAAACTAGACTAAGTGTCAAGTATAGGAAAATAGAAAACACACATGCATAAAACCAAGTCAAGAAAACACACATGAAGGATGATGGCTCTCTAATGCATACATGTCGGATTCTATGCATTCCATACTACATAGGTTCGGTTCAAGCCCTTATCGTTCTCCACTTTGTAGGGTTAAATCCCTCATTATGCAACTAATCCTACTGATTACTACGAGATTTAGATAAACTGTAAGTATCTAGCTCATGCCCTGATAATTCCGGAGGTCAATCTCTATCTACAGATAATTTCGGAGACTATTTCACTCACACCTGGAAATTTTCGAGAATACCCCACACTGCAAGCTATGATGCCTCATCACACGAATACCCCATAAGCATCGCATTGACCCCGATAATTTCGGTGATCATTCCCACACCGCAGATAATTCCGGAGACTATTTCACTCACACCTTGATAATTTCGGAGATTATGTCACACTGCTGATCATACTAAGATCCATAACCCATGTTTGCACTCATTTCATCATATCACCATCTAGTGTCTGTCCTTATCTTATTAAGTTAATTAATTAATTATGAATCTCCTAGAGTTGGTGTACCCTACCGGACTTAACTCAACTGATAAAAAACAAGGCCACAAGTGGCCAAACCACAAACATTTCAACTGCCGGTGTACTAGGGTCCCACTCACCCTCTAGAGACTCACAACTTAATCATCAACACAAATCTTTCATTAAAACTCTCAATTCCATGATCAATACTCTCATATTATGAAAACTTCTTAAAAATCAACAAATCCAAATTCATTTAATACACTCACAAATTTTCAGAACTGAAATAAAGTATTAAATCTATTGAATAATTGAAAATAATATTTTGAAGTTGTAGATTATCACAAAACATCAATTTCTTCGAAAACCATATATATTTCATTTAATAAAGTCATAGAAATTCAATTTAAATTCTATTATAATCAAAACATAACTCTCTGTAAGATACTGTAATCCATAGTAAAAACGTTATCTAAAATAGTAGATCAATAGTCCGTAATATCGAAAAAATAGTCGTTCAAGAAACACAAAGAAAACTCAACAAAACCAATCAGCCAAGTCACTGACAGACGACTGTCAAAACCAGTTCAAAAGAGAACGGTCGACTGTCAAGACAAAATCCAAAAACCCAAGGATTTACAGTCGACCGACATTTTTAGTTCAAAACAGAGCGGTCGACTGTCATGTTCGAAAAATGACAGCTTTAATATTCGTGCACCTTTTTACTGATACTTCGTTTATTCTTTGTAAAATCATAAATTTGGAAAATCGACTTCCTGAGATGATCAAATACAACTTGTATAACATACTGGAGTTTATAAAACTAATCAAAACTTCATCAAGATAATAAAAGAGTATTTTTTATCAAAATCTTCAAACAGTAGACTCTATATGTATATAGGTGTATAGGTGTGTTTAAGCTTCAGTAAAACATCAAGAAATCATCGTACATGTGTAGTATATTGTTCAAATCTATCTCAGTAACAAAATAATCAAGATCCAACTAAAACTTCACAAAAGTCAAAAAAAAACCAATTTCGGCCATTCACCATTAGACCTGAAAACAATTACTCCTCTTTTCACTTCAAAATTTGATTTTTTGATCCAATGACTCTTCTTGTAATTTTTTAAACACATATAAAACCACTCAAATCAGTTTACTCATGAATAAAAGCAATTTTTGACATGTATTAATCAAGTTATACTCATCAAAACTTCAAGAACATACCATATGCATTCTTACACAGTAAAACTAGGTTTTTATTCACTTTTGCAATAACCAACATACAACTCATTAAACTCAATCAAATCAGCAAGCATATAAAAGAAAACAACCTACTCATGGTTTCTATTAGGTTCTTTAACAATCCCAAGTTATCTATATAAAATTTTAATCACTAATAGCTTAGTTTTCATGAAAGATTCAATTTTTATTCATCAATCCATCAAAATTCACTATATCATCATTACCATTGGTATCGGGTCGGGTCCTTCACTACCCGGACCCGGACTCAGTCCCCTATGGGTCCAAAAATTGGACCCAGACCCGAACCCGTGAGGACCGAATCCTATTAAAATATTCCTACCCGTTCGGATAGGAGCGGGAGTGTGAGCGGCGAGTGGAGGATTTAGAATAGATGAGAGAAGTAAAAAACATGAGTTTTGAGTTTGGAAGAGGAAGATTTAGAATTGAGGAGGAAGGAGGGAAGGGATGATGAAAGAATATTTATTTTTATGTTGATTTTTTTGATTTTTTAAAAAGGTCTGGGTCCGAGTCCAGGTCCGGGTCGGGTCTTTTTTGAGCGGACCCGGACCTGAAAGTACAATGGGTCCCATTTTAGGACCCGGACTCAGACCTAGATAGGCCGGATCAATTCTGGTCCAATGCCAGGTCCGGGTCGGATCCGGGTTTCAGGTATTTATACCAATGCTAATCATCATACAAACTCCTAACATGCTTTCTAATAGACAAATCATCACATACAACATGCATACAATAGCAGGAAACCAAACATATGTCACTCACCTTATTGAAGAATCAACCGAAATAATAAAGAAAATAAGAAAAGTTATTTCTTTCGCAAGAAAACCAAGATCCTCGTTTTGAAACTCCAAGATATCAATATTAAAGAAAACCCCTTGTGCAGTACAGCAAAGAGACTGTTGCACCTCTCTTTTAATAGGCCGAAAATTTATTAGGGTTTTGAATAGATTTTGCAAAATATACATTTTGAATATATCTTTACATATATAAATCTTTATACTAGAAAATTAGATTAACCAATTAAATTTAGATTTAAAATCAAAATAACTGATCAAATCTTGGCCGGCACTGTTTGTAAACCCAGAAAACCGAAATTTGTAATTTTGCCCCTAAGTGGCAATTTTGCAAAAAGACCATTCTTTAATAAATTTGCGAAATAAACCAAATATATTAAAACAAAACGTAAACTTTTTACCTCTGTGTTGACTAGCAATCACGCTCAGCCCAAAAATCCAAAAATCTGGAGTTTTACCAAGTGGTAATTTTTCACAAAAGCCCATCTTTTTGTAATATTTGTAAATAGGTCAAATAAATAATAGAAAAATCCAGAAAATTCACAAATAATACCTACTAATAAATATTAGGTTTTCCCAAAATAATTTCTGACGTTGAACTTTCCAAGAAAACATTTGCACGTGTAAAAAGATAGCTTTCACAAAAATATTTATTAAATCACCAAAAAATATTTTAATCCATTTATTAATCTCAAAAACATTATTTAAAAATCTAGGGTGTTACAATCACAAGCCAATATTTGTAGGATAAATACTAGTTTGGGTACTGGGTTCTCAACCCATTCAACACGCATTTCGATATTCATACAATTAGTACGTGTAACACACATTTTACCCATAGAATAATATTACACATAATATTATTTATATAGTGAGAATATACCTATATATCCAACAGTTAGAACTCCATCTTATGGAAGGAGAAAAATTAACATTTTACATAATTAAATTATTTAAGAAGAACAATTCACATATTTAATTTCAAATATATATATTAAAAAAATAGAAATAAAAAACACCAAAAGATACTATACTTGTTCCTCCTTTTCTTATTATATTATTAATTTTAAAATAAAAAAGAATAATTGCAAAAAGGGAAATAGGACACGGAAGTATATCCAAATTGTGGCCCACGGAGGCCCATTGGGGTTTTTAGCTCATAGTTAAGTGACTTAAGTCAATGCAATTTTGCCACGTAAGCTTGAGAGGGTAACGTGCACGTAGCAATTATGTGGGTCCCACGAAAAGAGTCGGGAATGTTTTACCAAATTGATTATCTTTATCTCATCAAAAAACAAATTGATTATCTTTATAATGTATTCACTAAACTGACCCACTTTCAAAAGTATTTTTCAAAATGACCAGCAGTGAAAATGCCCGTGCTGTTTATCAAAATGACCATAGGTATTTTTTCACAACTTAGCAAAAAAAATTGTCAAAGTAAGACCCACTATCTGAAACAGCGAGCGTAGTTGTACCAAAATTGTTGTTTCAGACAGCGAGTTACTTTGAATTTTTTTGTCTTTTATAATCAAAACTGGTGTAAAAAATAATTCCTGCACAGAGTGTGGTTCAAATGGTTCTGCTTTCGTGTCCGCATGACGTGTGGGCGCGCACAAGCCGCATGTAATCGGTCCGAGATTTGTGCAAATCATGGATCGATTACATGCGATTTGTGTGCGTCCGCATGTCCTGCAGACACGAATGTCGGACCATCTGATCACCACCCAATGCAGAGATTATTATTTGCACAAGTTTTGATTATAAAAGATTTTAAAAAATTCAAAGTAAGACTCGCTGTCTGAAACGACGAGTATGGTACAACTGCGCCCGCTGTTTTAGACAACGAGTCTTACTTTTCCAAGTTTTTTTTTCAAGTTTTGGAAAAATAATTATGCCTACACTCGCTTTCTCAAATAGTGCGGGAATTTTCACCAAACTCGCTATTTGAGATAGCAAACGAATCATTTTGATAAATACTTTCAAAAGTGGGTCAGTTTAGTAAATACTTTCAAAAAGTGAGTCATTTTGGTAAAAAAATTTAGGAGTCGGTGTCCCGGTATCTATTTTTTTATTAACAATAATTTTTTAAAAAAAAATTTACTTTGTTTCATGAATTTTTCAAATAGAAAAGGAGAGTATAAAAACATTTTTTCACCCCCTTGATTTAAGAATTTTTTTCCATCCTGACTCACTTTTTGAAAATATTCATCAAACTGACCCTCTTTCGAAAATATTTACTAAACTGGCTCAGTTTTGGACACGTCAACATAACACATTTTTGAAAGAAAAAAAATAAAGGCATTGGTTAATTTCATGTCGTTCTTCAAAAAAACGACCTCAGTTAAATTACTTTTTTGCATGCCTCTGTTGAAAAAACAGCATCAGTACATTTCACATATAAGTGTGAACCTTCTGACTTAGAAAAAAAATATAAGTGCTGAAACAACTTATAAATGATGTCATTTTTCCCAATAACGATATTCACATTATTGATATCGTTGTTGGCGATAATGACATCAATTATAATACTCATTATATATAAATAGTGGTCTACTCTTCTACTTCTCATTCCCCTTTTACTTTAGATCTATTTCCCCTCTTTCCGAACCCACAACCGTAAAACCCAAAATTCCACTTTTGTTTCCTTTCAAACTTCATATCTTCTACCTTCCCCTCCCACCGAAATTCAACTCCCCATTATGAAAAATCTCCAACATTGTCTATAGTCATCTTATACATCATCCACGGTGTGTTTTCAAGCTCTACAAGCTACAGTCTATTTTGAAGGTATTTATATACCCATATGTTTTATATGTATGCATACGTAATGCTTGTGAGTAGTTAATGACTTGAGAATTCAGCCATTTATGTTTATGTATGGATTACGATATACCTATATTGTTATAGCGATGTTGAACCATACATTATTTGGGCCCCTCGTAACATTATATACTAACAACTAGTAGATAAGATATTTGAAGTTACGAATTCGGATACAAGTGAATGAAGTCTAAATATCAAAGCCCGTTATGCGGCTAGAAAAGAAGAATGACAATATTTCATGGTGGTGCCCGTAGATAGTGATAATGCACTATGATTTCAAGTTACGAATTGGGGTAGAGGTGAAGTGAGTCTCAAAATCAAAGTCTGTTATGCGGCTAGAAAATGAGAAGGAAAATATTTATAGCGGTGCCCGTAGATAGTGATAATGCACTACGATCCATGATTGCTGGACACTTGATCCAAATTGTAATTGGATCGCATTGGAATTATATATTGAGCAAGTTAAACTTCCAAATGCTCGACATATTGTCATTCATAGTCCAAGCCCCGTTAGGAGTTCCAAAACAATTGCCGAGTCGCATGCAAGAATACCAAATACAAAAGAAAATGATAGTACAACTCCAACATAACTTATTACCACCGAATATGAGTCGGTACATCATTTCACCTCGACACAAAATATTCTCCACACTGACAACATCATGCAAGACTTTAATAACGTCGTTGTTAATAACGAATTGGTAGAAGAGGAAGAAGATGAGGATCATGGGCTTATAGTTAAGGAGGATATTAAGTTAATGATGTTAACATTAGTCTACATGTTAACAATGTTGTAACACCCCGAATTCCAAACACAGGTAATTCGTAGCAAATACATGATCTTTTACTTCAAATTCGTACAAATTACAAGGAATTTAAAACTTTTTATGTACAACATGTTCTTTACAATAGCACAGCCGAATTAAATGAATATAATACAATCTACAATAATGAAAATTCTTCAATCTTGTAACAACTCATCATAGTGACTTCAAGTCCATGCCAAGTCCAATCCTGCAACTGGAAAACTATGGGCACGTCAGTTGCATACGACTGACGCAATGCTATAATATAGCGATTCTTCTACTTTAGCAAACACAAACTTGAATGCAATCAGGAAAAGTGACTATCCTAGTCGTGTCAGTGTATGATATGACTAATGCCTAATGCAGATATTTACACTATGATGACACTAATGCACACTTGTTCGGATTATGCATCTCATATTACATAGGTCAGAGGGCAAGCCCTTAACGTACTCCACAATATAGGGTTCAATCCCTCGTTATGGAAATTCTACTACGGTAACAAAAGCAAGATTTAGACATTCCACAAGTACGGATTCCAGTCTTGAAATCCACCGTCAGACTATACAGAATTCTCATCGTGTGAACATCCCGCAAGTGCTACTCTAGCCCCAATATATACATATATAATGGTGATTTGCCTCCCATCCGCCTGACTATTCATGATTTTGGAATCCACCGTCAAATCAATCGTAGTCCCGGATTTAATTGAGGCTCGTCTCACCCCGCAAGCAACCACAGTCCACAAATCCACCGTCTGACTGGGTCTATAGTCCAGGAATCCATCGTCAGACTATATAGAGGCGCCCCACTTACATTTATCCAAGTTTTATCACATCTTCTCCTAGTGCCTATCCTTAAATTTAAACATGAATAATGATACCACATACAGCTAGCTTACACTCCTACTGGTCTTAAACAATATACCGAGAACGATAGCCCATATTGGCCACTTCTCAAATCTTAATAATTACTTTCATCACTTTGCCGGTACCTGGGTCTCACTTAGCCTCTAGTATCAACACAATTCATGTTCACACATCATGGGTTATTCATACCCTCTTTATTCACATTTTGAAATTTCATTCATTCACATATCCAATTATTCTCTTTACTATTATCAATCATAAAGTAACCAACTTCTTTTAACAACATTCAATAACACTGTAACACCCCGCAAAATTGAGTTATGACAATTTTGCTCCACACGTGTTGTAAACATGTGTTTTGTACATTATTAATAAATATTTTGCGTTTTTGTATTTTAATCTTTTATAAATTCTTTTCGTTCTTTCAATTTATTTTTGATATCTTATTTGAACCCAACCTAAATATTTTTGGATCCATTCTAAATTTTCCAATTTTTTTAATTGAAACTTAAATTTAAGTTTTAACTCTAATTAATTCTAATCCTAATTAAATCCCCTAATCCTAACAGCCAACCCTCATCTCCCCAACTACATTTTACAGCATTAACCCACCTCCCCTACTACTACTGCCTCCACCTTCTCCTATACCCCTAAAAATCCACTTCTAATCTATTAGCCTACTCTACACAGTCCTCTCTCACCCCTATATCTACATTCCTACACTCATACAATTAATTCCCAGTCACTCACTCTCTATCTCTTATAATATAATACACAGTTAATACCCCCTAGTCACTTTCGTATTTCTCCTTTTTCTTAATTTCTTCACCGAAACCCAACACCCTTGACAACGACCGCCACCGCCAACCACTCCACCGCAACCATCACCGTTAACCTCCAAGCTCACCGACGGCTAACACCACCTCAGCTCCACCCCGAACTCCTTGCTACTGCCTTCTGCCCCCCAAAATCCACTGCCTTCTCCTGCACCCCGCCTTACCACCCTCACCCTCACCCTCACTCCACCACTACCCTCGACCTCCACCACAACCACCTCGAAACTCCAACCGCCGCATGACTCCACCACCGCAACCATCGCCACCGCCACTGCATTCCACCTCCATCACTGTCGAACCTCCACCATCGCTTCCTCACTCTCCAACCACCGCCTGCAGCTCCATCTCCACCTTCGACAACAGCCGTCAACCCTCGAGCTCCTCACCACCTCCACCATAGCTTGCCGTCGCAATCGACCACCTTCATCACCACTGCCGTCAACCTCCCGTAGCATGACCAACATCACCCCGACTTCCTCCAACCCCGACCACTCTATCTCCTCTCCATCTCGCCGTCGTCGCACTCCTCGCCACTATCGCTCGCCACTGCACCCCATCGCTACCCGAGCTCCTCCTCACTACCGCTCGCCACTGTCCCGCACCCAAGCCTCTGACTGTATCTCTCTCACTCTGTCTATATATATATATATATATATATATATATATATATATAGAGAGAGAGAGAGAGAGAGAGTAAGTCTATTAAGAGCTGGGACGCTGGGCTCCTTATCGGGAGCTAGAGATCTCAGCCATCCGATCTAGAGTGATTCAGATCGAATGGCTGAGATCAGATCCCGTTCTCCATCTTGTTTTGTTGAGGGTAAAATGGTCATTTCCCCCCTCTCCTTATCTTTTGGCTTCCTGGCTCCCATCTCACTCCCGCTCTCTCTTCGATCGTAAGAAACCCTAGTCTCCTCTCATTTTCTTACTCCCGCGCTCTCCTTCTTCGATGAAACCCTAATCGTCGGAGAGAAACCCCCATTCTCCTTCTACGATTTCTACTTTCTTGAGCTCATTCACTCACTTCGATGAGAAACCCTAGCCCCCAAATCCGCTGGTCTCAGTGGTCTCTTTCTCTCTCTCTGCGATCGAAGACCCAAATCGTAATTAGGGTTGCGAGGCTCTCTCTCTCTCTCTCTTCGACGTCAAACCCAGCTTCCGATTAGGGTTCGATTCCTCATCGATTCGAATAAAAACCCTAAACTGATCTCCATCTCCATCTCCAACTTGGGTAGAAGTCAAATTTCAACTTGGGTAAAGGTAAAGTTGATATCTTTATTAGAATTACCCCCATTAATTTTATTTTTGGCAATAAGCTTGTTGTTGCTCTCATTTTTCCTGAAACTGGGCAAGTTTGGAAGTGTTCTGATGCATTTTTTCCCCTGAATCTGGGCTAAGATGACTGCTGATTTGATGCTCATGCTTTGATGTCAATATTTTTGCTATGGCAGTGATGAAATCACACTATTATGCTTCATTATGAGATTACAATGTGGTGATATTACACTAATGCACCTAATTTGGTTATGACTGTAATGATATTACACGGTTATGCTTCATTCATAATTTAGGGATTGAAGATTTTCTGAATTTGGGCAACGATGAACTTAATTTGGGTCTCTTTTAGTTTTGCACTTTGTTTTGTCATGGTGCATTACACTTCTGCTGCTTCTTTGAATATAAGTTGCGTTTCTGAGGCTCTATCCTTCAATAGTCTTTCATTATGATCACTGAGATCACTGAGAAGTCATTATGGCTCTCTGAATATGAGATTGGTTTTGACATGGTATATTTCACTATTGGTGATGCATTCATTATGCTTCCTCAGACAATTTCCTAATCTTCATGAAATGTGATATCCAAAAAGTTCTGAGCCTAAATAGTGAAGAAATTAGTGTGATGCTTTGATGTCAACTGTATGGCTCAGCATCACACTAATTTCTTCACTATTTAGGCTCAGAACTTTTTGGATATCACATTTCACGAAGATTAGGAAATTGTCTGAGGAAGCATAATGAATGCATCAACAATAGTGAAATATACCATGTCAAAACCAATCTCATATTCACAGAGCCATAATGACTTCTCAGTGATCTCAGTGATCATAATGAAAGACTATTGAAGGATAGAGCCTCAGAAACGCAACTCATATTCAAAGAAGCAGCAGAAGTGTAATGCACCATGACAAAACAAAGTGCAAAACTAAAAGAGACCCAAATTAAGTTCATCGTTGCCCAAATTCAGAAAATCTTCAATCCCTAAATTATGAATGAAGCATAACAGTGTAATATCATCACAGTCATAACCAAATTAGGTGCATTAGTGTAATATCACTACATTGTAATATCATAATGAAGCATAATAGTGTGATTTCATCACTGCTATAGCAAAAATATTGACATCAAAGCATGAGCATCAAATCAGCAGTCATCTTAGCCCAGATTCAGGAAAAAAAATGCATCAGAACACTTCCAAACTTGCCCAGTTTCAGGAAAAATGAGAGCAACAACAAGCTCATTGCCAAAAATAAAATTAATGGGGTAATTCTAATAAAGATATCAACTTTACCTCTACCCAAGTTGAAATTTGACCTCTACCCAAGTTGGAGATGGAAATGGAGATCAGTTTAGGGTTTCTATTCGAATCGATGAGGAATCGAACCCTAATCGGAAGCTAGGTTTGACGTCGAAGAGAGAGAGAGAGCGCCTCGCAACCTTAATTGCGATTTGGGTCTTCAATCGTAGAGATAGAGAAAGAGACCACTGAGACCAGCGGATTTGGGGGCTAGGATTTCTCGTCGAAGTGAGTGAATGAACTCAAGAAAGTAGAAATCGTAGAAGGAGAATGGGGGTTTCTCTCCGACGATTAGGGTTTCATCGAAGAAGGAGAGCGCGGGAGTAAGAAAAGGAGAGGAGACTAGGGTTTCTTACGATCGAAGAGAGAGCGGGAGTGAGATGGGAGCCAGGAAGCCAAAATATAAGGAGAGGGGGAAAATGACCATTTTACCCTCAACAAAACAAGATGGAGAACGGGATCTGATCTCAGCCATTCAATCTGAATCACTCTAGATCGGATGGCTGAGATCTCCAGCTCCCGATAAGGAGCCCAGCTTCCCAGCTCTTAATAGACTTACTATATATATATATATATATATATATATATAAAATAAATACCTATATTCAATTCTAATTATTTTTTTTACTCTTCCCGAACTCGGCAAACAATTGCAGTTCGTAATACTGTTATCGTCATCGTGGTTGCTGTCCGTGGTGCCGTAGTCTTCTGTAACCCCTGTTTTCGTAAATACGTATTTACGTGTGTATTTTCGGTTTTTTCAAATATTTGTAAATTAGTTTTCTGCTTTCAAATTATTTTTGTTAAAATGTATTGTTGGATCTTCTATTAAAGTCTATTTTTAATCAATGATTTTATTTGTAACTAGTTTCCAATGATTTTTATATTGTAATACAAATCTATTGTTATTATTATTTTGATTTCTATTATTATTATTAATACTGTTATTATTATTATTATTATTATTAAATATTAAATATATATTGTTTATTAATATTTGAAAGTCTATATATAGATCGGATCTATATTTTATTATTATTGGAGTACGGATTTTGTCTTAACTATTTGATTTAATTAATTGATATGTAATATTATTTTTTGCTCCTTATTTTATTTTAGCTCAATTCAAATTCAGTCCCGTCTATTTTGTGAACCCATACATTCTATGGTATTTAGTAGTATTTGAGTATTAATATAATGCATATTATTTGAGTTAAATGTTATATTATATTACCCTTGATTTAAATGTTCAATTTTTAACCTAAATTCAAATTGTTTTCTATTGAATTTGAACCCATTTATTATCCAAACCCATTTTTTATTGGATTCATACCCTATACTCCTTACCCTATAACCCTATACCTTATTGGATCCTACCCGTACCCACAACCCAATATACCCTACCCGTTACCCAATCCTTAACTTACCCAATAACCCTATTTCCCTAATACCCTATATAATCCCTACTATTAAACATACCCTTATTCTGACCTAATTACTCCAAGCAGCCTGTTCACCTTCCTCTCCCGTCACCCCTCATCCCCTCATCTTCCCGTCGCACCGCCTGCCTTATCATCTCCCCGTCGCGACCTTGTCTCAGCCTACTCCTCCTCCACTGCTTCCTCGGCAGTGACCTCCACAGCTGCCCCTGCACCCGACCACCTCCAGCCTGACCCTACCTCGGTGTCGTGCTGCTCTCCCCCGATGCCAGGCAAACAGCGACAACAGTCCCCCTAAACTGCTTAGTCGTCGCCAGCAAAGCCCGAAGCCACAAGCAGCATGACTGCAACATCAGTCCCCTGTTCCGTCGTCCATCGCTATTCTTTCGTTGCACTACTGCCGACGTGCCACCCCTTTCTGCCGTCACTGACAGCCAGAGCCAAAGCCATTGTTGGTGGTTGCTGTTTGATCAAGTTTTGATCAAGTGGATCCTGGTCGTCCGATGCATTAGTCATCACCATCATCTTGATGATCACCTTGATGTGGGTCGCCCCGATCTCCTCCCGATTTGATCCGATCTGATCATCTTCACCATCAGATTAGATCTGGACCATCCGATTGATTTTGATCATCATCTTCATCTGCGATCTCATCCGTCCGTTTGATCTGATATTGATCATCACCTTGATCTTGGAATCTGAGTCGTCCAATCGACCGATCATGGTCATGATTATCATCTTCATCATCTTCAAGATCCGTTCGTGCTATTGTGTTTGTGCCCGCGAATCCGTTCCCATTACTCTTGCTCTTTGCATCGTTTCCGCCGTCGTCTATAAGGCAAGTAACTTGTATTAATTTCTGTTGCAAATATAAGTACTAAATACCGCCTGTAGTGTAGTTGCTTCAAGATCTATTCTCATGAAAATTACTTGTTCGATCTTGTCCAAATGTGTTGAATTGCCCGTAGTTGTCTCATTACACACACGACATGAAATAACTTAGGAATGCTAAATTCTTGATGTATACATGCATGTTGTTCGTAATTTTTGAGGTGTTGTATGATCTGTATGCTGGATGTGTAAGTAGTTGTATAACTTGTTGTAGACTTGTAAAATACCCTATACCATGTTGCTTGGACATCTAGTATACCATATTTCATATTTTATTATGATTTAGATGTATTTCATATAAACTAGTTGACTTTATGCATGGAAAAGATTTCTATTTTTGCTGTTACCCCGTTTTTGTTCAGTATTTTAGACCCTATTAAGGTCAGTATATGAAAATTATTTGTGAATATGAATTATAGAGAATTCTGTCTATTTTTCAGAATTTCTGGCAGATCTTAGTTTCGATTTGTGAGTTGCAAGTTATGGTTATTTTACTACAGAGGTGTAGAAAAATTACAGATTTGGTTTTAAGTGAATTCTGGAGAGTAGTTTTTTTTATACTGATGTTAAAGATAATATTTTAATTCAATATTTTGTTGAGTACAACTAGAATTCATTGGGATTAACCCCTAATTTTTGTGGATTTAATTGATAACTTTTATAAACTATTCTATACTTGCAAACAACTGCTATACTTGCAGAATTTTCATACTGTTCAGTAAAGAACCTTAATTTTAACCTGATTCTACTTACTGTTGATAAAAATTTTGTGAATATGAATTGTAGCCTGTTGTATCTATTTTATCACCCTTTTAAAGGATATGGATTTCTATTTTTATTTTGTAATCCATTACTGTTTTAGTACTGCTGTGTTTAAAGTTTCAGATTTACAAAATTACTGCATCCTGATGTCTTCTGATTTTATTTGACTATACTATATATGTTGAAAAATTATGAAACTTTATTTTCTGATACAAGAAATACTAGGGAATACCCCAGATTTTTGTGGATTTAATCAGTAAGTTTTTATGCCATTTTTCTGTTCATGAATACAAACATCTGATTTCTGGCTGAACACGTTTTTTGGACACAAATCTGTTTTGAGCCTTATTTTTGTGAAATACCGTATGAATTATATATATTTGCTGGATTCCGCCGAGAGTCTATTTTCCATATTTTCTGACGGATCCAGATTTGCACATTTGTAGCAACGAAAATTCTAGATTTAGTGCAATACTGTCTTGTTGTCCTGAACTAGAATTCTCGTTGTTTTATCCTTTTATGAGTTTTCTATCACCTGTACATGTTTATCATTTAAACCTGAGCCTGTTACTTGTTTATACCATGTTATTCTTGCCCTGTTTGTGATACATACATGCCTGTTTGATAATAATAACAAATAACCAAGCCGGGGTCAAGGGAAAGATCTAGTAGCGGGAAATATAGAAATGTGTACTTAGAAGGGGGGGCCTGTTTTCCACCTGTTACGTGCTTCATGAATACATGATACACGATCCTATTTACCTGATTATCTGACTGTACACTTCCCTATAGGAAGGTGTATTCGGAAGAGGACCAGTAGGTTCTACCTGTATCTGTTCTTGTACCTGTTTTCCTGATCCCTGAGTACACGGCCCTATACAGTCCACTGCGAAATCTAAACGTAACTTGTTTGAAAGTAGCAACCATGTAGTAAAAGTTTAGGACGCATGAAGTGCTATCTAAATAGAAATAAATACAAAATTTGACATGGCATAACATGACACATGTTACATGCTTACCTATACATGTTACCCGTTTATTCGTTTACCTACTTGCATGACACTTGACACCTGATACATGTTACCTATACCCTGTTAGTATATCATGTTACTTGATTTTGTTTCCTGATTCATGTTAGTTATCCTATTATGTTGACATGTATTCCATGCTATGTTGTTTTGACTGTTACTCTATATTTGTTTATTTCTCATGTACTTGTGCCTGCACTATAAGAAGCCCGTAACTTGCATTGGCGGACGTTTTGTTTCTTTTCCCTTTTCCTGCAATTAATTAAATTGCAGATTATGGTGATCAGTTGCATATGGAGTAAGTGATCTGAGATTTTAGATGCTGGAGTTCTTACTATTATTATTATTTCCTGCTGCATATTTTGAATAAATGTATTTGCTACTTGGATTATTTGTATTGGGCAATATGACCCAAGATTATTGACTTGTTTTTAGATCTGGTTTATTTGAGGATTATTAAATTTTCTTTCAAGTAAATTCTATTGGTATTGATTCATTTATGCATGTGTGGTTGGTTTCTCCTTGTTATCTCTTGATTATTCCTGTGAAATATTGTAAAGATCCTGACAGCTTATGGATGATGAAAATCATTCGCTGGACTTAGTCACGTATCCGTATTCCGTATTTTCTTTTTAGAAAATGGGGTGTGACATCTTCGTTGCAACTCGAGCTTAGAAACACCGAACTTGGAAACGAATATGTGGGTAACAACTTTAACCAACTCTATTTATATTATAGAATGTATGCATGCTAGATAATTTAATAAATTGAGGAATCATGCTTATATTGTGTATGAATGTCGTTTGATTATGGGTGTTAATTGTTGTTAATTAATTTGTGAGATTATGATATGATTATCTTAGAAATGTTATTATAATTCTGTCCGGAATTTGATCTCACTTCAAAAAATTGTTTCTATTTAAATACATGGATTG
Source organism: Hemerocallis citrina (assembly GCA_017893485.1). Taxonomy (NCBI): domain Eukaryota; kingdom Viridiplantae; phylum Streptophyta; class Magnoliopsida; order Asparagales; family Asphodelaceae; genus Hemerocallis; species Hemerocallis citrina. The sequence continues at coordinate 448,374,976 of CM030358.1, read as the reverse complement.
CGGGACTGAAACTTTTGTATGTGTATCATGTATGTGTGTACAACATCTCTTCAAAATTTCATAATTTTTGGATGTCGTTTGGTATTTTAATAAAATCTGAATACATTACTAGTTTAGAAATGAAACCGAATTTATTTCATAATTTCGGCTGAATATCATACTTATTTCCAAAAATCATATCTCTCCAATTATATGGAAATGTAAGCTGAACTTTTTGTATGTGAATGTAGTGTATTTCTATTATATGTTCACCAAATTTCATGAATTTTGGATATCGTTTAATAAATTCGAACTTATGACTGGTTCACAATATATCATGGATTCTGAAAATTTATACACATTCAAGTGTTTGATCATTTTAACCTCTTAAATGAAGTATTTTTTAGGAAACTATAAACTACAAATTTGAAGTAGACTCGTTAATCTTTCTTTTGAGTCTAGGAAATCTAATTTCCAAAAAGTGCGGGATTTTCTGTGATTTTTAAAAGTAGCAAGAGCTGCAATTTTTGGATTATGAACCTACTGTCTTACAAATGGTTTTAGAAAAATTTAATTGGGTTTAATCTAGAGGTTCTTAACTACAATTTTATAATAGACTCATTGAGGTTTCATATGAGACTAAGAAATCAACTTTCTAACAAGTTTTGGAATTTATATAATTATTGAAAATTGTATTCACTTGTCAAGGGGACACGTGCAGCATTGTCTCGACTGTTAATTTCTGAGGAGTAGTGTTAAGAACCGGGGTGTGGATTTATAGGCCGTAGACTCCTGTCGAAACTTAAGGGATGGACCCATAAGTGTTCGTTGATGTTCTATGTTATCGGATACGAATGAGGCAGAGCAAGAAATGCCTGCAGGACTGTTTTATGTTCGTGATAACTTTTAGTAAGGTTCGGGAGTGGAGATAGACCACCGGGACTGGGCATCATTATGGATGCTCAAGAGTGGAGAAAGACCACAGGGTTGGACAGAACAACTACAACCTTACTAGTCACTAGTTAAATATCAGAAACAATGTAGAACACATGAGTATGTACTGCATAACGAGGTATTGAACCCTGTAATGAGAAGAAACTCTAGTAGCTTGCATTCGGAAAATATGTTGTATGAGTGGCATATCATTCCAAACAAGCGTGCATTAAAAGAACATATTTGGTTTGTGCATGTTTTCATGATAAATATATGTTTAATGTTTTAAATAAATTATTTATACACACTCATATGACATCGTATATTTGACTATTTCCTATTTACATTTATTGATTCCAGTTTTATTTCTATTATGCTATGTATGTTGTTATGTTATTTTTGGAGTTAGTTAAAGCTGTTGTGATTCTTTCCGTTGGCCTCATAAGTTGACGAACCCGTAGATTGTGTTGTGCAGGTAAGAGTGCCTAAGGCCTTGGCTTAAAGTGTGATATCCTGAACCCGTTATCTTACCAATCTAAGAGGTTTGGATATATATTAAGATTTCCGCATTTTCCTATATTATATTATGTTTATGTACTCAATTGAACAAAAAAGATTTCTAGGTGTGCTACGATTTTCCTGTGTATGGAAGTCAGGGCGTTACAAACACTTGATGAGTTAAAACCCGTATAAACATCACATATTTAATATTCCAACTTCATCCTTTAATTAACTTTTAATTCCTCATAATATACATCTTACTAACGTTCCAATTTTAAATCTAATTTTATACGATGTAAAAGTTTTAGGACAACCAGATAAAAGAAACCAACCCAATGGTATAAAAAATCATATAAATTCCAATACTAATCAAAAAATAGATTTATTAGTTTCATAGGAATCATAAATGAGTCTACTACAACTTTGTAGTTAAGATCATCTAAAATTATCCTCAATTACTTCGTCTAAATTCATTTGCAAAACAGTAAGTTCACAATCCGAACACTGTAGCTCATGCTACTTGTAAAAATCACATAAAATTCTATACTTCATGAAAATTTGTGTTCATTTGAATAAATTAAAGGTATAAAAGTATACTATAAATCTACAGTAGGTCAAAATGTTATACAGACTGTCGCTATTCGATCATGAAAAATTCTTTATAAATTCAGTTATTCATGAAAAGTTGATTTCTTAGACTTTACAGAAAGGTTAACGAGTCTAGTTCAGTTCTTAGTTGTGACTTTTCTAAAAATACTTCATCTAAGATGTTGAAATGATCAAATTCTAAAATGTATACAAATTTTCAGCAACTAGTCAACTGCCAACCAGTCCTAAGTTTAGATTTTATTAAAATAGTAAACGACATCCAAATATTATGAAATTTTAAGGAGATATTCTTGACATATACGAGATGCTCCTATAAAAATTTTAGCTCTAGATTCCATCTAGTTTAATAGCTATGATTTTTTGAAGTGCAACTACAACTCAAAAAAGAACCTTACGAAAATGCTCCAAAATCAAATATATCATATTTTCACACATCCAATCAACAACAAATAATCTAAACATGAATGTTCAACCCCGTATAAGTTATCATGAATCTAACAATTCACACATATCAAATATTCTACTAATAAAACTATATTAGAAAGTTGAAAAAACATCCACCTCAATTATAGAATTCATAGTAGTAGAACTCCTACAAAATGATGCTCCAAAACTCCAAGCTCCATAAAAAATGGTCGGCGTCTTCCTAGCACAACCCGCACACTCTTCTCCCTCTTTCTCTCTTTTATTTTTGTTTAGAGTTGTGTTGTTCATAACAAAAGTAGGGACTATTTATAGAAAAATTATATGGTCAAAATAGCTCTCCACTACCCAAAATAACTCCCCACTCTCACACAACTCACACCACTCTCCCTCATTCTCAACCATGATAAGAAACACGTGCACGTGTAGTCAATGTGTGTGCACACTATTCATACAAATTTTATTAATAATTTTTATTAGGTTAGAAGTTTGTGTTACACATGGCAAGTGTACTAAATAGCATTGGTATAAATACCTGAAACCCGGATCCGACCTGGACCCGGTATTGGACCGAAACCGACCCGGCCTATCCTGGTCCGGGTCCGGGTCCTAAAATGGGACCCATTGTACTTTCGGGTCTGGGTCCGGGTCCGTTCAGAAGAGACCTGACCTAGACCCGGACCCGGATCCGGACCCAGACCTGTTTTAAAAACCCCCCAAAAAATTAACATAAAAATAAATATTCTATCCTCATCCCTGCCCTCCTTACTCCTCAATTCTAAATCTTCCTCTTCTAAACTCAAAAGTCATGCCTTTTTCTTCTCTCCTCTATCTAAATCCTCCACTTGCCGCTCACAGTCCCGCTCCTACCCGAATGAGTAGAAATATTTTAATAGGACCCGGACCCGATCCTCACGGGTCCAGGTAGTGAAGGACCCGACCCGACCCGATTCCAATGCTAGTACTAAACTAACTATATTTTAAATGTACACTTTAGTGCACACAAAATCAATCATGGGCTTTAAATTTATTTAGTGTGCTAAAAAATGGATTTAGGCATAATGAATTTTAATTAAAAATAAATCATGCAATTTTGACTAGAAAAATGAGAAGAAAAAATATTCATGACTTAAGAAAATTTTAGGAACCAATATGTGCACTACAAACAAGTGCGTTGCACGTATCAATACAAAATAAGTTTGAGAGAACGAAAACAGTCAAAATATAAAATACGTAGAACATGTATATTAATAATGTTACAGATATTTTGCGTAACGATAAAACATACGTAATCGACACGTGTATTGAAAGCACGTGCAATGCACGTAAAAACACAAAGATTAAGATTAATATTTGAGGTGGCGCAAAATAGGATAAATATGAATTTTGAGATGAAGAAAAATATATAATTAATCGAAATACAAAAATACTAAGGATATTTATATTAAAATACACTATGAATATTACCTGTAACGGTACAAAATACATGTTCGTAACACCCGTGGGCAAAATTGTCATAACTCAATTTTGTGGGGTGCTACAAATGTGGTTCCTCCAAAGCAATCCATGAGTGGATATGTAGATGAAGTTCAATCGAGTGATTGGATGACCCGTGCGACTGGACATCAATATCTACATTCTTCTGTCGGCTCATCGAACATGGATAACTCTACGTCGGTCAATGATTTCAAACTAAAGACAATATTCAACTTGTACTAAACTGACCGTCGTGAAGCGACAAAGATCCTTATTAGTGAATGCAAGTTGTGGACACCACATGTTCAAGAAATTATAAATACACAGTGTGAGAAAGCAAATTTGCATGAAGCCATCATGTTTCATAATCGTCCTGGTGTTCAGAGTAAAAACTAGCATTAGAATGGATAATGGACATCAAAAGGGTGGACATTGGCACAATGTTGACCTGGGTAAGAATACGTGTACTTGTGGAAAATTCCAGCTCTACCATATACCATGTTTTCATGTATTAAAGGCTTGTGCCTCACGTGCAATTGATTATCAACCTTACATTGATTCATTTTATTAACAAGTTCATTAGTACTAACTTGGGCACCATTTTTCCATACTATCAATGTAACACCCCACAAAATTGAGTAAGGACAATTTTTTCCTAGTGTGTTACGCACGTATATTTGTACCGTTACGGGTAACATCCGTAGCATATTTTAATTTAAATATCATACGTATTTTGTATTTTGATTATTTATATATTTCTGTCTTCTCAAAACTCATTTTTTCATTCTATTTTGAGCCAACATAGACATTTATTTTAATCTTTGTGTTTTACATATATTGTACGAGTTTTCAATACACGTGTCGATTTCGTATATTTTCTGTTACGTGAAATATCCGTAACATTATTGTTCTACGTATTTTTTATTTTAACTGTTTTTCTCTTAAATTAATTTTTAATATTTTGCACGTGCATTTCACGCGCAAATTTTAAGGAATTTAGTCCATAAAAATTTTCTATGAATTATGCATATCTATTCTCATTTATTTGACCCATCTTAGTTATTTATTTTTGATTTTAAATCCATAGGTCCAAATCTATTTTAAAAGCCCATTAAAAGCTAGTTGCAAAATAGAAGCCCATGATAAAATTCTATATTAAATACACTTTTAAAATTATCACCACACTTGTCATGTAACAATCACCTATGGATTAATAACAAATAATTAAAAGAATGAGAATCGTGTGCACGTGGGGTGCACGTGCAAGTGCGTGCACTCCAAGAGTTGGCCATGCATGGAGGAAGGAGAAGGGTTTTTTGTGAGTGGGTTTGTGTAATGGGTGAGTGGGTGATTAATTTTTTGAGTGGGTAATTAAGTTGGGTAGTGGATGTCTCTTCATTCACCCATTTAACCCTATAAATACCACCTTATATTCATGAAAAATGTACACTAAAAGAAACAAGAGAACAAAAGAAAGAGAGAAAAGAAAGAGAAAAGTAGTGTTCGGTTTCTTTCAAGAGGAAGGGGAGCTAGACTCTGCTAAGAGGAGAAGGAAGAGTTTTTGTGTTGGGAGCCACTTTGTAGGAGTCTTCTTCCACTTGTTCTTCAAATAAGGAGGGCGTTTCTTCTTTCTTTCTAAAATTTAGTAATATGCATGTGTATTAAAAATTGATGCATAAAATTGATATTTCATGTGAGTTTTAATTAAATATTTGATGCTATGTGATGATGTTATTTAGAATGTTTAATAGAATTGAAATACGAAAATAAATGCATGCTAGTTGAAAGATTTATTATAAAATTTTCATGATTAACAAACTGAAATTTTATATTAGGTTGTATAGTAGTATTGGGTGCATACTAGTATATCATGTTTAGATTAAATGAATTGGGTATAAATTCATACACAAAGTTGGAAGTTGCTGTTTGAAGTTTTAGTTTCACTTCAGAAAATCATGTCTAAATTTTTTGAATGTCTTTTACTATTTTAATAAAATCCAAACATAGGACTGGTTGGCAGTGGACTAATTGCTGGAAATCTGTACACATTTCGAGTTTTGATCATTTCAACATCTTAGATGAAGTAATTTGAGAAAAGTCAAAAATTAATAATTTGAATTAGACTCGTTAACCTTTCTATAAAGTCTAAGAAATTAAATTTTCACAAAGAATTCAATTTATGATGAATTTTACAAGACTGTACAAGTGACAGTATTTCAATAATTCGACCATACTGTAGATTTCGAAAAATTCAGGGTTATAGATACAATATTTTGTAGAAACTTATAACTAAAAAATTGTAGTAGACTTGTATACCTTTATTTTGATCTAAAGAACATAAAGTTTCGTGAAGTATATAATTTTTTATGATTTCTACAAGTAACATGAAGTGCAGTTTTCTGGTTTTTGAACTTACTGTTTTGCAAATGAATTTAGACGAAGTAATTGAGGATGATTCTAGGTGATTTTAACTACAAAGATATAGTAGGCTCCTTTATGAAACTAATAAATCTATCTTTTGAATAGAATTCGGATTTATAGTTGAAATATAGATGAATATGAAAAGAGTTTACTTAATCGAAGAAACTTTGTAGCTTATTAAAGTGAATTGTTGGCTGTGTAATCAACCAAGAAGTGTTTACTTCATAGTTGGTAAATAAGAATGAATGAAATGATTGATTGGGATGTGAATAAATGAAAATGAAAATATGAATTATAAGGGTATGAGTACTCCATGATTTTGAACTTGAAAAGATGTTGATTCTAGAGGTTTAGTGAGACCCATATACCGACAAGTAATGATAATGATTAATTGATTTGAGAAGTGGCCAATATGAGTTGTCGTTCTCGGTATTTTTGTGTAAGACCGGTAGGAGGGTAAGCTAGCTCTAGGTAGTATTATTTATTCATGTTTCAAACTGAAGGATATGCACTAGTTGATGACATAATGAAACAAGAGAAAACGTGAGCCAGAATGATCCTTAGAGAGAGGCAGTTCCTAGTATTCCGGGACGATGGACGTAAGGGCCACAGAATGATCCACAGAGCGGGAATGATCTTCAGTATTTCGGGAGGAGAGCGATGCTCATAGGGCATTTGTGCGATGAGGGTTCCAGAATGACTCGTGGAGAGAGATAATCCCCAATATTCTGGGACGATGGACGAAAGGGCCACAGAATGATTCACGGAGCAGGATTAATCTCCAGTATTTCGGGGCGAGAACCAGTATTCGCATAGTGTCTAAATCTTGTTGTAGTCATAGTAGTAGGATGCATGGCGAGGCATTTTAATCCTATAATGTGGAGTACGTAGGTGCTTGCCCTCGAACCTATGTAGAATGGGATGCATAGAATCTGAACAAGTATGCATTAGTGTCATCATAACGTAAACATCTGTATTAGGCATTAAGTCATTGCATACACTGACATGTTTAGGATACTCACTTTTCACGCTTTATTTTACAGTCAAGTTTGTGTTTGCTAAAGTAAGAGAATTGTTATATTACGGCATAGTGAGGATCGCTGTTTTATAACATTGCGTCGGTTGTAAGCAAGTGACGTGCCCACAGTTTTTCTAGTGCAAGACTTGGATTAGCAAGAGGGCATGAAGATGAATTGATGCTAAAGACTATTATCATGATTTAAGTTGTTGATTTTATTGTTGTATTTATCATGTTGTATTCTTTTTATTTCTGCTGCGTTAATGTAAAGACCCGTGTTGTATAATAAAAAGTTTTAATTTCCTTGTAAAATTGTACGAATTGAAGTAAAAGATCATGTTGTGCTACGAACTACATGTAAATGGAATCAAGGTGCTACATTCCAAGACGGATCTTATTGGTCGGCACCGAGTGGTCCGAAACTCTTAGCTGATGCGATTCTATGAAGGACTAAAGGCCGACCTAGGAGTTCTCGTATTCGGAATGATATGGAGACCCGAGAAGGTGGGAGCATGGGCAAAATTTGTTCTAAATGCGGCTTAAGTGGACACAATCGGCGTAGTTGTAAGAATGTTGTCAATGTAGGTGCATCTGAAATGACCAAGTGATGAACTTGCACCCGTTACTTAACTTAACAATTTGATGTAAGAATAGTTGTGTAACTCTTCGATGTATCACTTGTAATATTTCATACATACGCAACTAATATTTGGTAGCAAAATTTTGGCCAATTTTATTATGTGATTGCTTCAATATGAATCCGATACATAGTTTGGAGTACAGTATTTGATATTATGCTTAAAAATTATTCTTAAGTCTGATACAATGTTGTGCATGTTTGTTGGCTTTTTAAAAAAAAGTTCACAACAACTGATGTCGTTGTTGGGTGAAAAGACATCAATTACCTGTAGCATTATTTCCAGCAACGACATCTGTTAAAAAAATGCACAAAATGCTTCATTAATTTATATAAAGAGTTGTTGCTCTTCACATAAACGACATCAGTTCATTTAATGCCGTTATTGGTACTAACGACATGGTTATTTGAATATTTTTCTGTCAAACTACTTCTCTGCCAAACTATTTTTCTGCATAGTCATCTTTGCAAACAAGAGTACTTCACACCCTTCTGGCTTTCGCTTTCAAGTTCACCTGTCCCTCCAGCAACATCATATAACTGATGTCATTCTTTTGAAAAGCGGCATCAGTTAAAATATGTGGTGAATATTTTTTTAAATGTTGTCGCTTTTGTGAAAAGCGGCATCTGTTATATGATCTCGTTCTTTGTGAAGACGAATGTGCAGATAGAGAGTTTGCAGAGAAGTAGTTTGGAAAAAAATATTCAACAAAAAGTGGACATCAACGACGGAACTGGAAGTTCAACTAGAATCGTTCAAAGAAGCGGTACATTGTTAAGACGTTCATGTACATGTACATGGTTAAGACGTTCATAAACATGTACATAATAATGTAAATGATTTTATTATTATTATTATTATGAACTAATGTCATTTTTGTGAAGAGCGACATCAGCAGCCAATTTATGGGTCATTTTTTTAACTGTTGTTGCTTTTATGAAGAGCGGACTCAGTTATATGATGCCATTCTTTGCAAAGATGACTGTGCAGACAGAGAGTTTGATAGATAAGTGGTTTGGAAGAAAATTATTCAACTTTCCATGTTATTATTCCCAATAACGGCATGAAATGAAATGATGTCGTTTTTTTGAAGAGCGACAACACTTTATATAAATTAATGAAGGATTTTGTGCATGTTTTGAACTAATGTCGTTGTTTGAAATAACGCTACAGGTAACTGATGTCGTTATTTTCAACAACGACATCAGTTGTTGTGAATTTTTTTAAAAAAAGCTAGCAAACATGCACAACATTGTATCAGACTTTAACAATTTCTTTTCCAAGTATGAGATCAACTGCTATACATTCACATCAACAACAATTTTCCAAAACAGTCAATATCAATAAGTAGACAACGACATAATCATGAAGTTGCATATAACATAAATACCAAATATCATAACACAATATCATAGTTAAATAGTGCATAACACCTACAACAAGAAGTTCAAAGTTACATCCCCTAAAAGTTGAATCCCCTAATGTTACACCAAATCAAACATCCTCTAACTAGGCATGTATTGTTATGGCTTGCTCCTCTTTCGAGCTGGGATTCTCCTCATGTGTTCCACAATATCCTGTGTCACTGGTATACGGGGGCCAACCTCCTCTTCATGCTCTGCCTCTTCTTCTACAATCTCTTGTTGGGTTAGTTGGGAACCCACTCTCGGCTGCGTAACACTCTTCCGCCACTGCCCATGTGAAGAAGAAGATTTGATTTGTCATGATTGAGTTTTCCTTGTAGGTGGTGGAGGAGGTTGAGCTTGCCTTGGTGGTGTTGGAGGAGGTTCTAGCAAAGCTGCCAAAGCCGTTCCTTCTCCAACATCTTCAAGTGTCAACCGACATGGATGGAGAATTTCTCGCACTATCTCTTTACATGCTTTTGAAGCGTTGCTTTTCAACACACGCGCACATTTCCGCGCAATATCCCATGTGTTGTCAGTCTACAACAACAATAAAATATAGAATGGATAATGAAAACCAAATATCATGTGCAGCATATATAACCAAAATATGTATAGACATTGAAATAAATTAACAATATTTAACAAACTCATGACTAACCACGACCCAGTATGACGAAGCCTTTGGTTGAAACATAGGTGAGAAGTAGAATGTGCCGGTGGTGGTTCGACTTGGTGCTTCGGAATCGATATCTGGATCCCTGCCGGTATAGTGGGTCGTGGAGAAATAACCAAACGTGTAATGTGATGGTGTAGAACCCTGTATTTTCAAATATTATTTTAAAGATTTGAAAATGAATTAAAATGATTTTGTGGAGATTCAATAAATATTTTCTAAAGATTTATCTTTTTACACGTGTGAAACACGTACAAATATTTTTGGTGTAAATAACCAATTTTATATTTTTAGTAAATTCTCCTAATTATAATGGAGTATATTCTAAATTTTGGTATTTTTCTAAGTAGAGAAACTATTTTTTTGTAAATATCTCGAAAGAGAGGGACTTTTATGTAAAAAGCCGTTTGGATCTTAAATAAATTATGAAAATTTGTTTTTACTGATATTTTGGTTTTCCATGGTTATCATTTAAATTTAAATATATTTAGATTTTATTTAAAGTCGATTTGGTGAAGATTTAAACAAAAAGGGTGTTTTTGCAAATATGGAATTTATGTAGAATCTTGTGAAAATGTTTTTTCTGGAAAGTAAAGGTCAGATATTTTTATTGAAAAATATCAGATACATTAGATATTATTTCTGATTTTTCTGGATTTTTATGAATATTTTATGTTGTATTTGCAAATATTACAAAATGGAGGGCTTTTGTGCAAAATCGCCACCCTGAGTTGTAAATCCGAATTTTTCTTATTTACTGGGCTGTACCGGATTGCTGGACAACTTAGTGATAAAAATATTTGATTTGGTTTTGATTTAGTTAACCTATTTTAACTAAGAAAGGGGTTATATGTGTAAAGTTATATTTTGGAAGGATTCTTTCGCAAAAGTGTTTCTAAAACCCTAATCTTTCAATCCCGGCCTGTATAAAAGAGGGTGTGCAGCCGTCATTCGCTGCACAACACAAGTTTTATTATATTTTTATTTTCTTGGTGATTGAAGAGGAGATCTTGGATTCTTTGCAAAAGAGAGGCTTTCTTGTGGATCTCTTTATTCCTAAGGTGAGTGACATTGTTTTGTTTATTTTGCTTGTATATGTTGTAGATGAATAGATATAATTGTTTGGTTGTTTTGTTTGTTTCTCTTTGATTTGTGTACGTCATATGAGAACAATATGAATTTTTAGATTGATTGGATGTTGAATATGTATATGTATGAATGGATAAAAAATTAGATCTCCAAGAAGAACCCTAGATATTTGTATGTGAACGATGTTAGATCTGTTGAGAACCTAATATAAATTGATGGTGGGCTAATAATGTTAGATTTCCGTGGTGAACAGTCGACTGGTGACTCGAAACAGTCGACTGCTACTGCTTAGATCATATTTTCTTAAAATGTTGGATTATCGTTGATTTGATTGAGTTTGATAGATGCCATGCATTAATTAAATTAAAGATGAGAGTTTTGGACTATTGGTGAGTTGGATAAAAACAACTTGACCACGTTGAGGATAAATTGGTTTTGTTCATGAATCAACTATAGAGAATAGTTGGGATTTAGTTGAGGAATTTTGTGAATGATAAATGGTCTAGAGGACCAGGTTTTGAGGATTTGGGTCATGAGGAGTTAAATTGGGGATTTGTGATTGTTGTAAAATATGTTGTTTGAACTTGGATTTCTCAAATACAAAGCTTAAATCTAATTATTTTGGTATTAATAAGATTTAAAAAATAATACAAAGTTATTTTGTTATATGACTGATTCCTAAAAATCCTAGTTTTGACATATGCACAACCAAAACTATGCAGTCTGTAGGCCGACAGTCGACTGGCATGACCTTTCAGTCGACTGGTACGACCCGGCTGCTATGATCATTAGTTTTCTTGAAAATCCGTTCTGGACAGTCGACTTAGACCCTTTTCAGTCGACTGGCACACTTAGAATATTTTCTTAAAGATTTCTGGATTTTCTCTCTGGTAAGTCGACTTATGACTTTTTAAGTCGACTTATATTTTCTGGTAAGTCGACTTATGACTTTTGTAAGTCAACTTATATTTTCTGGTAAGTCGATTTATGACTTTTATAAGTCAACTTATATTCTCTGGTAAGTCGACTTATGAATTTTATAAGTCAACTTATAACACTTAGCTTATTTTCTTAAAACCATGGAATTTTCTTTCTGGACAGTCGACTTATGTTTTCTATAGTCGACTGATACTGATGTATCTGTATATCTATGAATGTTCTTTCAAATGATTTTTTACTCTAAATGCTTTAATCTATAACTTATTATTCTAAAGGTTACTGTTTCTACAAAACATATATTTTCAAGATATTTTATAGTTATATTTGGATTCTGGAATTATATAAAGATTTGGGTTTTGTTGAAGAGGTTTCTCCTTATGATCGTTTTGACGATGGATTTGTGGATTGTGGTTTTATTGAGATCTCTAAGAGTTGAGTAAGAGTCCTGTAAACTGGCAGTTGAGATTTGTTGAGTTAGACCTGAGGGGTCTTGGTTTAGTTGTTGTTGAGTATTTAAGTTCGGTAGGATGCACTAGCTCTAGAGATGAGGATTTTGGTGGTTTAATAATAATCAACTTAAGGACAGGCACTAGTGGAGTTGTGATGGAACTTGAGAAACGTAAGTATAGGCTCATGGTCTTGTTAGTCCAACTAGAGGGTATTTATATGTTCGCATGTCGAAGGTCTACGGGCCTATTCACGGAGCATGCAGGGTATATTCGCGTGTTGAGGATCGGCAGGCCTATTCACGGAATGTACCGGGTGTATCTGCACGTTAAGGGTCTTGAAGGCCTATTCGTGGGGTACACGGCAGGGAGATGATTCTCCGGTTGTATATGTTCGCGTGTTGAGGATCTACGGGCCTATTCACGGAGTATGCAGGGTATATTCGCGTGTTGAGGGTCAGCAGGCCTATTCACGGAATGTACCGGGTGTATCTGCACGTTGAAGGTCTTGAAGGCCTATTCGTGGGGTACACGGCAGGGAGATGATTCTCCGGTTGTTGTTTTGAGCTATCTTACATTATGCTTGCGCGTCGAGGGCGGTGACGCCTATTCGCGGAGTATTCTGAATCTTGTTTCCCATCACCATAGTAGAGTTAGTTGCATAACGAGGGATTATCCCTATAAAGTGGAGATCGTTAAGGGCTTGCACCGGATCTATGTAGAGTGGGATGCATAGACTCCGACAAGTACGCATTAGAGAGTCAGCATATAAAGATTGTATTTTCTTGAATTGGTTTTATGCATGTGGTTTTCCTGTTTTCTACACTCGACACTTAGTCTAGCTTCACTTGTTGTTTTCATTCCATGATGTTTTCATGCTTTACATCTTTGTTATTTCTCATTCGTTTATCCTTGTTGTTAATATATGCTGTTGATTACTTTATGTTTTATGATTTAATTATGTTGTATGTTTTTATGTCACTCACACCATTTATGGCTTACCCCTTTAGTTTTTGGGGTTAGGGACCATCTCTAGCCTCATGTGTTATAGGTTGTTGCTTAGAGTTTGGAGGTTGGGATGCTTGAGATAGTTTTGGAGATAAATTGATGGAATAGAGCTTTGTGTAAAAATTTTGTAAAAAGAAGTATTGTAAAAAGAATGTTGTAATTCAAGGTATTTTGTATTCCGCTGTGTTTGTAAAGATTGTTGAAATAAAAGTTTGGAATAAAATTATTTGTGTTTTTGGGCTATGTGTACTATTACATTGAAGTTGATGCTGGAATTGTGCCATGTATTTTCTAAGATATTATATTAGAAATTCGGGACGCTACAGACGGTACCAAGACATGTAAGCTTCTTATAAAGACTTATCATATGATACGATACCTTCAAACACCAAATCATACTTTCTCTCATACCAAATTGCGACATGAGCCCGATGGAAGTCACCCTAATCCATTGTCGGCAAACGACCTTGACCGGTGGTATTGTGTAGTCTTTGGTCGTACATCCGGTTCTCCGGAATTCTTTGTTGTGCGTTGAATTTTCGAAGGACTCGATCGGGGTAGTAGAACTCCACAATGTTGAATTTTATTAGTGGAGCTTGTGTCAATAATAGTTGGTTGTTTTCCGTGCATAATGGGGATAGCCATTGAAGCCTTTCGGATGTGTACGGTGTCCAATTGATGTACTCTTTCCGGAGTTGATCGAGCTCATCCCTATAATACATCAACACATCACGTGGGTTATCTCTCCAAGTGAGGTTACCGGTCCAATAAACACCCAAATGAGACCTCATCACTTCATTCTCCTCAACCACTCATCAAGCATTTGAAAGAACCGTTACTCGGGGACGGCCGAGGTGTATTCGTTCCCAACACCAAATTTGTAATATCCCCATTGGTCCTGTCATTTGTATTGACCCCATTGCACAATTGCACAAGGCACGGTAAAGAGAAGTCAGCGCTGCACTTTCCCAACTATATCTGTCGCCTCTATGTAGGTCGGTAATCAAGGGAAGGTACATTAGATGGACCACATCACCCGAAGAATTTGGAAAGAGAATACCTCTGATCATCGACACAAGATACGTCCGCATGTAACATTGAATTTGGAAGTTGGTCAGTTCCTCTCCCAAACTATTGTTGAACTCTATAAAGAGCCACGAACGTCGGATTTATTCGCTGACGAATACATCTTTGTCGTCCTCTTCAACCTCCCTCCCAAGGGAATCTCTAACCAACACAACTTTATTGAACATCAGGTTTCTGATCATGGCCATCCCATGTAACACCCTATATTTTTTAAATAATATTTTTGAGATTAATAAAAGAATTAAAGTGATTTTTGGTGATTTAATAATATTTTTCTGGAATTTATCTTTTGCACGTGCAAAACATGTGCAAATATGTTTTGGGAAGTTCAAAGTGAGAAATTATTTTGGGGAAGCCTAATATTTATTAGTGGGTATTATTTATGAATTTTCTGGATTTTTATGATATTTATTTGGCATATTTGCAAATATTACAAACGAGTGGCTTTTGTGCAAAATTACCACTTGGAGTAAAAACTCCAGAATTTTGTTTTTCTGGGCTGAGCATGATGGCTAGACAACTCAGAAGTAAAGAGTTTACTTTTTTATTCTAATAGATTTGGTTTATTTCGTAAATTTGTTAAAGAAGGGTCTTTTTGCAAAATTGCCACTTAGAGGCCAACATTACAAAATTATTTTTTCTAGATTTGTAACTGATGACGGCCAGATCTGGGTGGTTATTTTTATTTTAAATCTCAATTGAATTGGTTAATCTAATTTCCATATAAGGATTTATATATGTAAAGTATATTCTAAATGAATATTTTGCAAGATCTTCTTAAAATCCTAATACCCAGATTTCGGCCTGTTATAAGAGCAATAGCAGCCGTCTCTTTGCTGCACTAAAACAAAGGGTTTCTTTATTATTAATTTCTTGGAGTTTCGAAGCGAGGATCTTGGGTTTTTGCGAAAGGAAGGACTTTTCTTATTCTTTATTATTTTCGGTTGATTCTTCAATAAGGTGAGTGACATATGTTTGCTTTCTTACTATTCTATGCATGTTGTATGTGATAATTTGTCTGGTAGAATGCATGTTAGATGATTGTATGATGATGTAATGAATATTATGATGGATGGATGGTTAAAAGTAGGATTTTTATAAATGTTATGATAAAAATCTCTATATGGATGACTTAAGAATGTTAATAATTTAATATAACTCAAGAATGTTCTATGTACTTGCTGATTTGATGACATATAATGGATTGTAGAAATTAGAATGCATAAAAGTGAACAAAATTGATCTTTATTGTGTGTGCATTTATGTATACCTGCTGCTTGATTTCTGATGGAATGAAACTTGACTGTTGCATGTTGTAGAGGCTTATAATCAAGGGGTAAACCAATCTAACTAGTTGTATACGAGTATAACAATGTTGCAAAAGGGGTTTTTGGATCAGAAAGATTAAGTCTTGAAGGGTTGTAAGCCTTATTTTCAGATTTTATTGAATTTGGTATTCATTTGATTATTGTATTTGAACTCATGTATTATTGTGCATTTTGTCTTTTTTTTGGTTCTTTTGTTTCCTCTTGATCAATCTGTGTTCTTTTAATTTGAATCTGTTCTTTTGTGAATTTTGCTCTTTTCTACTTGGAATTTGATTTGTTCTCCTTTGTGTTCGTCTCATCTCATTCAATTGGTTTGTCTCTTTTTGGAGCCAAAATCGATATCCAGAACCCACATAATATCAACCCAAAATTCTAATTTCTTGATCCCTATAAATAACCCATTAATTAAACCCTAATAATTACCCCCCCTCTCTCTTCTGCCGTTTCTCTCTCCCCGCACCCCCTTTCTCTCTTCTCTATTTCTAAACACCCCAAACCCAAACCGAACACCACCGCTCATGTAACACCCCGCAAAATTGAAATTACAATTTTGCCCTCGTGTGTTACGCACGTATATTTTGTAATGTATTTCACTACATATTTTGGATTCGTACTATTTATACATTTTTCGTATTGATTTCAGTCAACTAAAATATAATATTTCAATCCCTGGGATTTACGTGCTTTTTACGTGTTTTGATGCACGTGTTTCCACCACTATGTATAATATTTTCTATAGGTTTAAATTATTTATTTTTATGTATTTAAATCTATTTTATAAAACGAAAATTTATTTTCCCCTTATTTTGATTAAAATGCATTTTTCGATTTTCTGCACGTATATTGCACGTACTTTCTACGTGCAGTGATTTCATCATGAAATACATAAAATTAGTAAATATATTTTTCTTATATTTTTTTCGATTATATGTAATAATTTTTCATTGATAAAGTCAAATTTTGCATTTTGATATTTTACGTGCGACGCACGTGTTTGTTTTTGGCGAACACGTTTGAGCGTATCCTTTCTCGAAATGAATTTTATAAAATGTATGCACATTTATTTTTGCATTATAAATTTTAGTTAAACTAATTTTTACTTAATATTATGGTATATGGAGTATAATATATGTAGTGTATTATATATATAGAAAGATAGTAGTATATAATATATAGTGTATTATATATATATAATATATAAGTGGGCTGTTTGTTTGTGTCTAAAGTTGAATGCATAAAGTGGGCTGTTTGTGTATAAGTATTATATGTGAAGAAGTTGAAGAGTGATGGTGAAGATGGGCCCACGGTTTAAAATGGGCTGTTTGTGTATGCATGGATGTATAATAGTAAGTTGAATTGTGAATGGATTTGATGAGGTGAAGGCCCACGATGGAGATCGAAACATCAAAACAACACACAATTGTGCTGGATTGAATTGTTGGCCGGGTTGTAACTATGGGGAGGCCGGTTTTGGCATGGGGAGAGAGAGAGATTGAATGTGAGAAGAGAGTGGAGAGTGGGAGTTTAGAATTAGAAGAGGTAGGAGTTATAAGGAGGTGAAAGGTTGGGAGTTTTTAGGAGTTGAGAAATGAAAAGATGGATAATTAAAATGAGAATTAAAATGAGAAGTTATTAGGTGGGAGATTTTGCAATATAGTCCCTAGCATTGTCCTATAAATAGCAACTCATTTCTCATTCTTTTTCACACCAAAAATAAAATAAATAAGAGAAAGAGAAGAAAGAAAAGAGAAGCAAGAGAGAAAGAAAAGAGGGAAAGGAAAAAGAAAGAGAGTAAGAAAAGAAGTATTCTCTTGCTTGGAGCTTTTGCTAGAAGGAGAAGAGGACTAGGAGGTGCTTGTGAAGCTAGGAGTGATGTTCTATCTCTCCTTTCATTGTTCAAACTTCATTGAGGTGGGTGTCTCCTACTTTCTAAATTTTCTAGAACTATGCATGCTAGTAATTATAGATGAATAGTATAGAAATTTTGATTATGATAAGTAGAACAATTTATGCTATTGGATGTGGTGAATAGTAGTGAATCATGTTATGATTAGTAGATTAAATTACAACTTGTTAGTTGATAAATGAGAAAAGAATTTATTATTGCCATGCACTAGTATACATGAATATAGAGATTTTGATAATTGTTGAGTTTTCCTTTTTAATAAGAAAATACATTTTTGGTAAAGTGAAATTTGATACTATGGGACTTATTTGATTGTTCATAAAAGATCTAATGTGCTATTTTGATTAAATTGAGTAAATACAAATTCATGCTTATTAATAGGGAGAAATAAACTATTGTCTAAAATATGATTTATAAATTATAATTTACTGTTGAAAAAGTAAACTCAGATTACAGGAACAAATTTCAGTCTAACAAAAGATTTTGAACAAATCGAGGAAATCGAGTTGTATTTTTAATAAATAATGTAATAACAGAAAGTTAGCATAAGACCCATCGGGTTGCCTATAAGCTGTATGACGCACTCGGCCCGTTGGATTAGCCCTGCGCTGGCTACTGTCCGGGTTGAGTTCGAAACTGGTTAAGGTCCAAAACTTTCTTTTACTAAGTTTTTTTTTTTGAAAAACTATTTCAACCCGAGATGGGTTTAAGGAGAATTTTGACTGAAAATATGACACCTTGCCCACTTGGGCTAGTGGTTATCCGTGAGTGCTTCGGGCACTGTGTGGGCATGTGTTGGTTCGAATCCTAATAGCAGCAAAACTTTTCTTTTTGGGTTTTAATGATTTTATGGAGTTTTAATGTAGCAAAAAAAAAATGGGAGAAAATTCTACTATTCTTATAAAATAAAATGAGATTTATTTTTTTCATGTATACTTTG
This sequence comes from Hemerocallis citrina, assembly GCA_017893485.1. NCBI lineage: Eukaryota > Viridiplantae > Streptophyta > Magnoliopsida > Asparagales > Asphodelaceae > Hemerocallis > Hemerocallis citrina. The sequence continues at coordinate 448,356,157 of CM030358.1, read as the reverse complement.
AAAGATTAAAAGTGAAATTTGAATGAGTTAAGGACTTCAAATTAATTTATATAAAGGGATGAATGTTGAAAGATAAATTATTATGTAAATTAATTCTCTTGGAAAGATATTTTACTTTTACTTGATTTAAGAAGTATTTTGCGATGGTTGAGACATATCATATGAGTTCAAATTGTTAATGGGTTTTTGACACAAATAAATTATTAAAGGCTGCAAGCTTTATTTTTTTTTGAATAGTGATTCATTCATATGATTTTGATGTGATTATACACTCACTTGATTTAAGACATACATGGTTTGGGTTGAGTTATGAATTTGTTCTTAAGTTGTTAAAAGGATTGATAATGGATGAAAATCTTGTTCATGAAAAATGATTATTTTCTATGGGAAATTATGAATGAATGAATGAATCATGAGTGATGCATAAATGAGACATTGATTAAGTTATGAATAAGTTAGAGACATGAAAATATCGAGGTTTAAGACATGATTATTAAAGGGTATGTGTACCCATGTTTTCTTGTACATGAAAGTTTATGATTTAGAATTAGTAAGACTTCGGTTACCGGCAAAATGAAAGAAAGAACTGATATGATTTTGAGATATTGACGTGGGGCGATCTCGTATTTTGTGAACAAGTCCGGTAGAAAGTAAAACTGATTCTAGAAATGATAGTACATTCATGTCTTGAACTTAAGAAAATTTAGGCACATAGGTGAAGATGTAATAGACTTGTGCAAACGTAAATGGGTGCTTCTATATAGTCGGCGGTGGACTCCAAGACTATAGACCCAGTTGGTGGACTATGGTTGCTCCGTAGGAGATGGACTGTATTTTATCCGAGACTTAGGGTAGTCGGCGGATGGTTACCATACTCCAAAGAATATGTATATACCGGGGCTAGAGGGGCATTTACGGGATTATTCTCACGATATAATAGCCAGGGAGGCTGGGATCTGTTATTATAGCCAGGAAGGCTAGCCAGGGAGGCTGAGATCCGTATCTGTGAAATAACTCTAAAACTTGTTTTATTACCGGGTAGTCTCATAGCGAGGGATCGAACCCTTCAATGTGGAGTACGTAGGCGCTTGCCCTCAGACCTATGTAGTATGGGATGCATAGATTCTGAACAAGTGTGCATTAGTGTCATCCTAGTGTAGAATTGTGTGCATTAGGCATTAAGGCATGACATACACTTATATTTAGAATAATCACCCTTGACACTTTACTTGTTCATTCAATCTTTTTTGTGATTTGTTAAAGTATGAGATCGTTATACTATTCCCGGCATAGAGAGGATAGCCGTGTATAACATTTCGTCAGTTGCAAGTAACTGACGTGCCCACAGACTGACATGCAGGTAATGGACTATTCATGGAGTTATAAAGTGGATATGCTGTTGCTGTTTAGAAGTTAAAGATGTTGCAAATAATGTTAAAGTTATACAAGTTGTATTTCATTGTTGTAATCTTTCATTCTTCCGCTGTGCAAAACCAAGTTGTAATTGAACTCTGATGTATTGTGGATGAAAAGTTTTAAATTCCTTGTAAAATTGTACGAAGTGAAGTAAAGATCCTGTGAAATCTCGAATTTATCCTTATTTAAAATTCGGGGCGTTACAGCTCAATCCCATCACCCTATACTCCAATCACCCTCCGTCACCACCATCTTCATCATCAACTCATCCCCTCGACCTCGCCGTCATCGTCGTATTCTCCAGTGTCCTCACCATTACCACCGAAGTTTCCCTTCACTGTAACTCATCGCCGTTGCCCTACCCATCGTCATGCTTATCACCATCGCACTCGCCATCCCTTGCCGCTCCACCGAGTCCCCTTTGCATCTCCGTTCGAGTCCCCGTTAGCGCGTGTCGTCGTTCCCCTGTTTTCGACCGAGAGAACAAGTTTGCCTTCGCTGTGAGTATCGTCGCCGTCGTCGCTTCCTGACCGTGGTACCAACATCGCTCTACCATTACAGCCGCCGTCGTCGCGCCGTGCCGCCCGTCATTCGCCCTCTCTTTCTCTCTCGCTGTCGTGAGGAAGAAGACGATCAGTGAGTGGCTGATCTCGCTGTCCCGTGTTCGGCACCCTTGATCCGCTCTTCGCTATCCCCTGTTCGGTGTGGATCCAGTGCAAGGAAAGGATTCTATTGGCTGGTTTTGGTGTCCCATGTTCTGTGCGCACTAAATCCTATTTCGGTGTTCTGTGTTCTGTCCCATCTGGTGTGAGGAATTACTCTTGGATCTTGCTGTTGTTGTTGATTCTTCGCGCATATTTTGGGAGATTTCGCCCGGGATTCTGATTCCGTTATTCTATTTTAATTATATCTGTAATAACAGGCAAGTCTCTTCTTGAACCCTTTTTATTATTTGTGTTCAAGATTATTTGATCTCCTGTAAGTAGATCCGGTCCTTTTACTATCAAAACTGCTTTTGACAATTCCGTTAAGATTATCGAGGGTTTACACGAGCTAACCCAATATACTCTTAACATCGTGCTATCTCTTCGATCTAAACCGAGTCCCCAATGTTTCATGCATTTGCACAATTAAACAACTAGATTCATGCATAGGATTACTTGATGACTTGGACATGATAACTTGAACGTATTAGATTGAATTTAATTGATGAATTGACACCATGACCATAATAAATGTATCTTAACCCTTAGAAATTTACATGTTGACACCTAGGATTGTTTTGATTACCAATTTGCATGCTATATGTGATCGTATGAATTATTTGTTATCTTTTTATGTTAAGTTGATTTTTGAACTGCTGTATGTTTCACTTTGAATCAGAGTTTTAGCCATGCTAATGACATAATTTGAAGAAACTTATTTAACATAAAATGTAGCCCTTGATGTCTAAATAACTTTTCCCTGGTCTGGATTTAAATTCCAATTTGCCATCGGTTGGATATCATCACTTTACTGCAACTGTGTTAGTAATTTTAGACTCGTAATTTCATGCGTATTCTGCTGTTGTTTATTTTATTTGACTCTATTAACAGTAAAAAAAAATCTGAAATAAATTATGCTGGACCTAGACATGATAGCTACTTTCCTGAATTTCTGTAGATTTTATTAATGAGTTCTCTGACCCGAAATAATTAATGGAACATAACCTACTGCATGCTGGCTGAACATAAAACCTGATTAGATTAGAGTTTTCACCATAGTTCCTATGTCTTTTATATGCCTTAATTATACTCGCTGGAACCGTATGGAAGCCTATTTTCCAGATCTTCCGGCGGATTTAGTTTTACTATTGTGTAGTGACCATAATCCATATTTTAGTACAGCAAGGTCATGCTGTCCTGATTTTGTGAAATGTGTTAAATGATGTGTTTGCTTCATTCTTTGTCTGTAGTGCTTAGAATTTGTCACACATAGTAACTGTTACCGCTGAATCTGGTGTGAGGGTAAACAGATAGTATTTGTGGATTCTTGAAAAACTTGAATAGCAAACCTGAACCTGTTCCGCCGGAGTTTGACCGCTGACTCCCGTCGTTCACCTGCAAAAAGTGCAAGACACCGGGGTTGATCCCGGCAACGCACCCTCCGATGCTCAAGTCAGTAATCAGGAAGATTATGAAAGAGCGTAAATTGGCAAAAGATTGATTACCTTCTAATGGTGGTGGATGGGGGGTATTTATAGTCGCCTTTGAGATCGAATTAGGCATGTAATCCCTGTGTTTAGATAAGGAATGTAATGCCTAATTCCCAGTGAAAGGATAGATATGAATCAGGGCCGTTGATTAGGATTAATCAGAAACCCTAATTCTATCCTGCTGGACCGGGTTTGCAGCAGGTAAAAACCCGTACCCGGTTGGAGGTGGATCCGTTCGCGGGTTAATGGGTCTTTGAGGAGGAGACCCAGTACCTGCTTCGGACCCATTGGTAGACAAAATTACCATTTTACCCCTAGGCTTTAAGATTCGTTCTTGATTTGGACGGTTCCGATTTAACCCCATTTTTTAGCCATATCACGAGCCCCCCACTCCCGAAGACTGAGCTTGATCAGCCTTTGAGGAGTAGTTTTACTGTTTTAATTGCTGGCGGAGTTGTATCGGAATCCAAAAGGACGGTTTCGAAACTTTGTAGGAGACAGTATGGTGATTTTTCAAGCTGGTTGCACTTTGAGTTGTTCTTGAGCTCTTCTGGACATTAGATAATTTTTATCTATTTTTTCGGAATATTTACTTAATTTTTTCGAAGTGTCGATTCGTCGTTCGGGGGTCTTAGTAAATGGTCCTAGGAAATAATTATTTACTCGGGGGCTGGAAAATATTTCCTCGACTTTATAATTATTTTCTAGGATTTTTAATTAATTTTTCCGAATTTTTAATCATTTTTTCACAATTTTTAAATAAATAAAACGATTAAAATAAATGAAAACTAATTTTTAATACCGACTTATGGCGTGGCGCGATCTGGACCGTTGATCTTGTGCGGGCGCGAATTTCTGAAAGATCGGATGGACACGGTCGCTCGGCAGCAATTTCTCCGCTTTTGCGGGTCGAATGGGCACTTGCTCAGAATCCGAGCGAAGTGGCTCGGTTTTTCCAATGCGTGAGTGGCTCGGATTGCTAGTCGCTCGGCTGGGAGTTCTGAGTGGTGGAGCGATCTAAGCCGTCGGATCTTGGCACGAATCTCGAGGCGGGCACCGTTCCCAAGAAAACACTATCTTGTCGTTTAGTGAATGTGGCGTAATCTGGACCGTTCATCATCTCAGGCGCGATTTTCGCGATGATCCAACGGTTGGAGATGCTCGGCAGCATTTTTCTTCACTTTCGAGGGTCAGATTGGCACTTGCTCGGAATCCGAGCAAAGTGGCTCGGTTTTTCCCTTGCGCGAGTGGCTCGGATTGCTAGTCGCTCGGCTGAGAGTTCTGAGTGACGTGGAGCGATCTGAGCCGTCGGATCTCGGTACGAATCTCGAGGCGGGCACCGTTCCCAAGAAAACAGTATCTTATCGTTTAGTGAACGTAGCGTAATCTGGAGCGTTCATCATCTCAGGCGCGATTTGCGCGATAATCCAACGGTTGGAGACGCTCGGCAACATTTTTCTTCACTTTCGAGGGTCAGATTGGCACTTGCTCGGAATCCGAGCGAAGTGGCTCGATTTTTTCCTTGCGCAAGTGGCTCGGATTGCTAGTCGTTCGGCTGGAGTTCTGAGTGACGTGGAGTGATCTGAGTCGTCGGATCTCGGCGCGAATCTCGAGGCGGGCACAGTTTTCAAGAAAACACTATCTTTTCGTTTAGTGAACGTGGCATAATTTGGACCGTTCATCATCTCAGGCGCGATTTTCGCAATGATCCAACAGTTGGAGATGCTCGGCAGCATTTTTCTTCACTTTCGAGGGTCGGATTGGCACTTACTCGGAATCCGAGCGAAGTGGCTCGGTTCTTTAGGTCGGATCGCCTGTCGCTCGGATTTCGATTCCGAGGGACGTGGGGCGATCGGAGCCATTGGATGATTGCACAGATCTCGAGACTGGCTCAGTTCCGAAGAAAACACTATCTTGTCGTTTAGTGGCGCTGGCATGATCTGAGCCGTCAGATCGAAATCTTACGCGAATTTTGAGGGAAAAGTCGTTTTTCTCCAATTCGACGCTCGGATTGGCACTTGCTCAGAATCCGAGCGGGGTGGCTCGGTTCTTTAGGTCGGATCGCCTGTCGCTCGGATTTCGATTCCGAGGGACGTGGAGCAATCGGAGCCGTTGGACGATTGCACAGATCTCGAGACTGGCTCAGTTCCTAAGAAAACACTATCTTGTCGTTTAGTGGCGCTGGCATGATCTGAGCCGTCCGATCGAAATCGTACGCGAAATTTGAGGGGAAAGTCGTTTTTCTCCAATTCGACGCTCGGATTGGCACTTGCTCGGAATCCGAGCGGAGTGGCTCGGTTGTTTAGGTCGAATCGCCTGTCGCTCGGATTTCGATTCCGAGGGACGTGGGGCGATCAGAGCCGTTGGATGATTGCACAGATCTCGAGACTGGTTCAGTTCCCAAGAAAACACTATCTTATCGTTTAGTGGCGCTGGCATGATCTGAGCCGTCCGATTGAAATCTTACACGAATTTTGAGGGGAAAGTCGTTTTTCTCCAATTCGTGGCTCGGATTGGGACTTGCTCGGAATCCGAGCTATTCCCTTGATTGTTAAGGTCAGATCGCGTGTCGCTCAGATTTTGATTTCGGGAGCACCGAGCGGTTTTACTTGTATCGAAACATCGCTTCCTTTGCCGACAGTTGCCGCTCTTCGTTACTTAGTCATTTGGGCTTTTGTAACGCTTCAAGGGAGGCCCAAGAGTTGCGTCCTTACGTTACAAAACCCAAGAGGTGTCTCTTTTACTATAAGTTTTCACCCCCTCAACACTTAACCTCATTTCTCACTTTCACTTTCTCACTCTTGGTTTTACTTCTTAGCGAAGTTTTTAGCTCTTGGGTGGTGCTGCTAGCTGTCGCGGCAAGGCATTTTCGACTCCGGCAATCTTTTCCGGCCATACTTGTCACTTCAAGGTCAGTCTCTCTCCTCATCTTTGTAAAATGGTTAAGTTTTCTTCCACGGACGAGATCCCCTCCTCGGACCTAGACATCATCCGAACGGTGAGGCCGAGCAAGGGTAAAGGGAAGGAGGTCGTCGAGCCGACCGAAGAGACAATAGTTAGGCCGAGTACAGATGAGGAGCTTGCCGAGCCTCTCCAGGAGGTAATGGTCCGAGCCAGCAAGGGCAAGGGGGTGGTGACGGTAATCGAGCACCCGAAGACTGCAGGGGAGTTGGGTCGGCAACTGAGCATCTTGTCTAGTGTTGGCGGTGTGCAGAGTTACTCTGAAGATTTGCTGGAGAAGGTGACGCAGGGCACCGCCAAGTCAATTGAGGAGAACGAGCCGAGGGAGACTTCCGAGGTAGATCATATTTCCTCGATCTTAACCGAGGCAGATTTGCATCGGATTCGGAGTGGGTTCCGGATCCCTGCGGAGTATGCTCTCCTTCTCCCCGGCCCTGGCGTCCGAGCGTGCACGTCTTCTTCAGCCGACGTTTGCATATTCCCCGCCGACGCTCTGCACGCCGGTCTTCGGCTGCCATTGCACCCTTTCGTAATCGAGGTGCTGCAATGGTACGGCTTAAGCCCGGGAAAGTGGATGCCGAACACTTGGCGGCATGTGATGGCCTTCGCTCTTCAATGCTAGGAGGTCGGCGTGCAGCCCTTGATGTTCCTTCTGCAAAGCCTCTACCGACCCTGCCAGATGAACAAGAACGAGCAGAGGTACTATCTCTCGCCGAGGAAGGGCATGAAGCTTATCGAGAACCCGAACTCGATCAAGCACTGGAAGGAGAAGTATTTCCTCGTCCGGGCTCCCGAGCCGTGGGTCATCCCGACAGTGTGGCTGGGGGATGGGGTTCCGAAACGGGCAAAGAAGGATTCCGTGCTCAGCAACGAGGAGGCAGAGATTGTAGAAAAGCTCCTCGGCCTTTCGACCCTCAACCATAAGGACATTACCGAGGAGGTCCTATTCCGAGGGGGTCTCAGTCCGATCGACCCCAGTACGCTTCTCTTTTTCTTTTCTTTGCTTTGTCTTTGAGTTTATAAAAATTTTCTAACTTTTTTCGCTTGGTCTTTGCAGAAACTCCCGGCATGGACTACAAAGGTCTGATGGCCAAAGCCCGAGCAGCTAAGGAGCAGGAGACGAGGAAGAGAAAGAGGACCGTGTCCGGGCCTCAAGGCGGCCGAGCGCCCAAGATCCCCTCGGTCTCTCCGACCGTCGAGCGGCAGGTTAATGAGGCTCCTCCGGTCGAGTCCGATCAAGGCCTCGTCGTGCTGTCCGCCCTACCTACCTCGGATGCGCCAACCCCGACAACGCGAACAGATGCTCCAGGGTCTTCGAGCGGAGCGTTCAAAATTAGCGCGGCACTGGCTTTCGATGTCCTGCCCCTCACTGCCGAGGCAGAGGCAATCCTAACCGAGGAGCACAAGCGCATCTTCGTCCCCGATTGGCGGGTGATGAAGGTCGACGGGTTCTTAGGGGACGGCAACACCTGCATGCAGGCGGTGAAGCACCTGCCGACCCCTAAAGACCGAGCGGCGCTCAAGGCGGGCGAAGTTGGTGACGCTGCGATGCAGATCGCTCGAAACACCATGTCGGTAAGTACTAGAGGACTTTCTTTCAAAATTTTTCCAAGTTTTTGTGCTTGTGTTTAACTACTTTTTGTAATGCTTGCAGACCCTCTGCTACTTCAATTACTTGCTCGAGGAGTTCGCGAGCAAGTAAAAGGAGATGACTGTTCTGAACGACCGGGAACGGTCAGAGCGGTCTAAGGCGGTGAAACAGCTGGAGGCTGAGCAGGTGCATTCTGCTTCGCTCGAGGCCGAAGTTGTCGACCTAAGGGCTAAGCTTGCTGAGGCGCTGAGGAGCTCGGCCGCTGAGGCTTCCAAGGTCGAGACCCTAGAAAAGGAGACGGCTCCACTCGAAGGGGAGCTGTCGAAGGCCCTGAAGGCGTCGGAGGAGGCCCTGAGTGATCATGCGTTGAAGGTGGTGGCCGCGGAGCAGGCAGTTCGGGACGAAGTCGAGGCTCACATGTTGACCAACATGGAGGAGGCATACGGCCGAGCACTGAAGCATATCGCCGCTCGGAACCCCGGATTTGACGTCTCGTCCTACACCTTCTACGACCCCGTAGAGGGTGAGGAAGAGTTGCCCCTGGCCGAGCTCGCTCCGAGGCAAGAGGTCGGAGACTCCGAAGACGAGGGGGCGCCGAGCGTGCGATTGTACCCGTGCCGAACGATGATGAGGTCGACCCCTGACTTTGTCGCCTCTTCTCATTTTCTTGTTCTTCTTTTTTGTAATGCCTAACTGCGGACTGGCCACCGCTTTTTGTAAATCTTGGACTTTTAATGAAACGGTTTCCTTCTTGGTGTTTTGGCTGAATATTACGAAATTTCGCAAAGTGTTCAACTTTTTTTGCTCGGATTGTGTCCTTAAGTATTGAAGACTTCTTTTGATATTCGTCCATTTTCAGGTTGAGTTGGGTCCGATTACTGAGGTCTCCCATCTTTGTACTGAGCTGAAGAAAACGAAGCGGGCTCTTTCTCGCAGTCGGGATAAAGCGTTTTACGACTTCTTGAAATTGGAGGACATCAAAGCAACTGCGAGAGGTTATTTTCGCGAGTTGAGGCAACTGTGGAAGCAATCTCGAGAGACTCGTCTCGAAGGCGAGATAGTGTTGCTTCGTAAGGAGCTCTTCAATGTCGACCAAAGGAATAGTGAACTACTGGCGGAGATTCGTCATTTGGAGGTAACAGTGAAAGAACATTCGGCGGAGGAAGAGGAGTTAGCTTCGAGGGTGGGGAAGTTGATGTGCGAGCGCGATGAGTTGACGACAAGAATTGACAAACTGAAGAGGAACACGATCGATAGGGGTATCGAAGTGACTCATTTCCGTCGTTTTGTGGCCGATAGCACTAACGTCGCAGGCTCGTCTAAACTTCCCCATTTCAAAGTATCGACGGAGGGCGATATTCTGAGAGATAGGATCGTCGAGCTAGAGGAGGAGATTGCAATGCTGAAACTTCAGCCCGCAGGGACCAATGTTCGCAGTACGTCGTGTACTCGCGAAGAAAGCGAAAGAGGAATCTCGTTCTACGAAATCGTAACTCGTTTGCCTGCCATTAGGCGGAGCCCAGCTGATGCTCAGAGTGGTGTAGCTGTTTCGTCTAGTGATGCCTCGATTGGGGCCACAGCTAGAATCAGCGGCGAAGGGGGGTCACGCTTCGCTGGTTTAGAGTCGAGCTCAGAGGTAAGGTGACACCGCCCTCGTGTGTCTCTGAACTGAAGCGTTCCCCTTCCAAAGAAGCGCTAAACAAGTTGTATTATGCTCTTCAAGTTATTGTAAAACTCTGTTGTAGTGTCAGCCTTGTTTGAGCTCTTAATTTAAAAAAGTTTGTTTTGCTTCTGCTGTTCGAATGTTGCGTTGGCTGGTATTAGTTTAAGTATAACTCCTCCAACTTTTGACAACTACTCAAAATCAGAAGCAAATCTTCCTTCTTATGGGCGAACCATTTTCGGCTTGCTTAATGGCGAGCTTGCGAAGAGGAGTCGAGCCAAGTGTTGGACTCCGAACTCGTCGTTAGAGTTTGTTCAACGGTTGTGGGAGCAATTCCGAATAGCGAACCCCTTCTAGCCTGCTTTAGAGCGAGCTTGCGAAGAGGAGTCGAGCCAAGTGTTGGACTCCGAACTCGTCGTTAGAGTTTGTTCAACAGTTGTGGGAGCAATTCCGAGTGGCGAACCCCTTCTAGCCCGCTTAAGAGCGATCTTGCGAAGAGGAGTCGAGCCAAGTGTTGGACTTCGAACTCGTCGTTAAAGTTTGTTCAACGGTTGTGGGAGCAATTCCGAATGGCGAACCCCTTCTAGCCTGCTTAAGAGCGAGCTTGCGAAGAGGAGTCAAGCCAAGTGTTGGACTCCGAACTCGTCGTTAGAGTTTGTTCAACGGTTGTGGGAGCAATTCCGAATGGCGAACCCCTTCTAGCCCGCTTAAGAGCGAGCTTGCGAAGAGGAGTCGAGCCAAGTGTTGGACTCTGAACTCATCGTTAGAATGAAAAGCAATAGCAGAGAGATACAAGCAATTTTACAAGTAAAATATGAAAAAACATTCTTTATTGACCACTAATAATTGGCTGCTTCTAAGTTCCGAGCCGTTATTATATAAGAGAAATAGAGGAAAAAATACAAGTAAAAGGAGAGGAACGGTTCGACATCCCAGAATACTTAGAGAGGCGCTAAAGATCTCTCTTGGTATTTCAAAAGATGGTCGGCATTCCAAGTCCTGGGATCCCTCTGCCTTTGAGGTCTTCTAGACGATATGTCCCAGGCCGAACTACTTTGGTGATCTTGTAGGGTCCCTCCCAATTTGGAGCTAGCTTACTCTTCTGACTGGAAAACGAGATAGCCAACTTTCTGAGGACTAAGTCCCCTTCTTTGAGGTCGGTAGGACGAACTTTCTTATTATAAGCCAGTTCGATCCTTCTCTAGCATCTTTGTTGACGAATGGCGGCTCTTTCACGGAGCTCATCGATCAAGTCCAGATTTGCTCAGAGCTCTCTGGTATTCTGTTCTTCTTCGTAGGTAGCAAGGCGAGGAGAAGGTATACCGACTTCCAATGGGATCACAGCCTCAGAGCCATAGGTGAGGTTGAATGGCGACTCACCTGTGGGGGTCCGTTTTGTGGTACGGTAGTTCCACAGCATGTTAGGGAGCTGATCGACCCATAAGCCTTTATAGCACTTATTCAGCCTTTTCTTAATACCGGAGAGGATCTGTCGGTTAGCGTTCTCCACTTGACCATTCGACTGTGGATGGGAGAGAGAAGAGAAATGTTGTTGGATGGCGAGGTCTTCACAAAGAGCTCGGAAGGCAGCCCCGGTAAATTGGGTTCCGTTGTCTGTTATGAGGTCTCGAGGGACACTGAATCGGCTGATAACGTTCTTCCAGAAGAACTGAAGTACTTTGTTATCGGTGATTGTGGCCAAGGGCTCGGCCTCTATCCACTTAGAGAAGTAGTTGATTGCCACGACTAAGAATTTGAGCTGGCCGGGAGCTGGTGGGAATGGCCCTAGTAAATCCATCCCCCACATTGCGAAAGGGATATGACTTGATATGGAGGTGAGTGGAGCTTGTGGGAGGCGACGGACGTTGGAGTACTTCTGACAAGAGCTGCATTGCCGAACGTGAAGTTCGGCGTCTTGTAGAAGAGTGGGCCAGAAATATCCATAATTCAATACTTTCCGGGCTAAGGATCTGGACCCTGAATGTGCCCCACCGATGCCTTCGTGGAGCTCTTGCAGGGCGTAATCGGCTTGTTCCGGGGAGAGGCATCTCAAATAAGGCCTGCCATCTACTTGTGTGAAGGAGCGCTTATATAGGATGCCCTCGATAAGTGTGTATCGCTCTGCTCGGGTTCTCACTCGGCGAGCTTCTTTAGGGTCTTCAGGGAGGAGCCCATCCCTTAGAAATTCTACCAAGGGTTTCATCCAATTATCTTGAAGTGGGACAGGTAGCGACTCCATCGAGTCGGAAGTTTCATCCTCTATACTTGGCTTTAGGAGCACCTCGATCAAGACGGTCTGCTCCAGACCATGGAGGGAGGAGGAGGCTAGCTTGGAGAGGGCATCGGCCTGGGAATTCTCTTCTTGGGGTATTCGCTGGATGAGAGCTTCTTCAAATAGGGCCATGAGATTCCTGACCTTGGCTAGGTACTTAACCATTCGATCATCTCGTGCCTCGTACTGGCCTAGGACCTGATTTACGACCAGCTGAGAGTCGCTAAAGATCCGGAGGCACTGCGCCCCTGCCTTGCGAGCTATTCCGAGGTCGGCTATGAGTGCTTCATATTCTGCTTCATTGTTAGAGGCCTTGAAGTTGATGCGGAGAGAGTATCGGAGGACGAAATCATCTGGGCCGGCCAGAATGACCCCGGCTCTGTTTCCCTCGTTACAAGAGGATCCATCTACGTAAACCGACTAGACAGGTGGTCCCTTCATTGCTTGGCTGACCTCAGGGATGGTACTCTCGACGATGAATTCAGCTAAGGCCTGAGCCTTGATTGCGGTCCGAGGCTGGTACGATATGTCGTGTTGGCTCAGCTCGATAGACCACTTCATGAGACGACCGGAGGTCTCCGGCTTGTGGAGGACTTGTTTCAGCGGCTGGTCGGTAAGGATGACCACCGAGTAGGACTGGAAATATGGGCAAAGCTTTCTTGCGGCCATGACTAAGGCATATGCCATCTTCTCTATCTTTGGATAGCGGAGCTCGGCATCCCAAAGTACCTTGCTCATGTAATAGATGGGCTTTTGAGTCTTATCTTCTTCCCTTACAAGGACGACGCTGAGGGTTTGCTCTGAGGAGGCTAAGTAGAGGAAGAGGGCTTCCCCTGGAACAGGTTTGCTGAGGAGAGGAGGATTGACTAGGTAAGCTTTTAGCTGGTCGAATGAATCTTGTTGCTGCTGACCCCACTCGAAACCTTTGGCCCCCCTGAGAGCTTTGAAGAAGGGAAAACACTTCTCCCCTGACTTGGAAAGGAAACGCCCTATGGCTGCAAGGCGACCTGTTTGCTTTTGGACCTCTTTAACATTTTTCGGGGGAGCCATGTCTAATATGGCCTTGATCTTCTCGGTGTTGGCTTTGATTCCTCTCTGGCTGACCATGAAGCCTAGAAATTTCCCCGACGAGACCCCGAATGCACACTTGTTCGGATTGAGCCTCATTTCATGTTTCCTTAGTACATCGAACGCCTCCTGTAGGTCAGTGACGTGGTCGGCTCCACGGATGCTCTTCACAAGCATGTCATCAACATACACCTCCATATTACGGCCGATCTGATTCTGGAATACCTTGTTGACGAGACGTTGATAGGTGGCACCTGCGTTCTTCAACCCGAAAGGCATTACCCTGTAGCAGTAGAGGCCCTGATTGGTCACAAAGGAAGTCTTCGGGATATCCGGGGGAAACATACGAATCTGATTGTAGCCTGAGAAGGCGTCCATGAAGCTGAGGAGTTCATGGCCCGAAGTGGCCTCAATCAAAGTATCGATGCTTGGAAGAGGGAATGGATCTTTGGGGCATGCCTTGTTGAGGTCGGTAAAGTCGATGCAAATCCTCCAGGTCCCGTTGGACTTCTTTGCCATCACTACGTTCGAGAGCCATTCGGGATAATTGACCTCTTGTATGAACTGAGCCTTCAAGAGCTTGTCCACCTCCTCTTTTATAGCTTGCTGGCGCTCGGGAGTGAACTTGCGCCTCTTCAGTTGGATCGGTTTGAACCCCGGTGCAATGCTGAGGTGGTGGACTAGAAGCTCTTCGGAGATCCCTGGCATGTCCGCAGCGGACCAAGCAAAGAGGTCGCAATTCCTTCGGATGCACTGGACTATGTCGGAGCATAGGGCAGATGGGAGGGTCTTGCTAACAAAGAACTTTTGGCTCGGTTCTTGCTCAGAGAAGAGCACTTCCTCCAATTCATCCACTGGCTCGGACGTTGGTCGGACATTCTCTTGCGGTATTTCAAGTGTTTCGAGGGAGAGGACCGGACCCCCTGTTGAAGTCATATAGCATTTGCGGGCTATCTCTTGACTGCCTTTTACTTTCCCTACCCCTGTCCGGGTGGGGAATTTCATCTTGAGTTGATATGCCGAAGGAACGGCTTCTAGGGCAGCTAGGCCAGGTCGGCCCAAAATGACATTGTAAGCTGCAGGGACATCCACGACCATAAAGTCCATCGACTCCGTTCGAGTAGTAGGAGTTTTGCCAGCGGTTATGTCGAGGGTGATCACCCCTTCAATAGTCACTGGCACTCCCGTGAACCCATGGAGTGTGTAGCCGGCGGACTTAAGTCTATCCCAGGATAGTTTGAGGCCTTTGAAAGTGGCGAGGAAGAGGATGTTAACGGAGCTTCCATTGTCCACCAGGATCCTCTCCACTTTAAAGTTTGCCATATGGAGGTTGATGACAAGAGCGTCACAATGGGAGGTTCGGACACCCTCAAGGTCTTCATCTGAGAATGTGACGGGCACTCCGAGGCCTTTAGGAGGAGGTGTGGCGCGAACCGAGTTAACTTCCCTTATGAATGCTTTTCGAGAGGAGTTGGAGGAGCCCCCCATTGGGCCCCCATGAATGAGGTGTAGGACACGCTCCTCTTTAAATTCAGGCATTTCATCGCATTCAGGATGCTTGTTAGCCCCCCGAGGCGGGGGAGGAAGATCGGCTCGGTCCTTTCTCACGAACTTGGTCAGCTGCTCCCTCTGGATGAGGGCTTCTATCTTGTTCTTCAGGGCCCGACAATCATTGGTGTCGTGGCCATGGTTCCGGTGATAGCGGCACCACTTCTCTTTGTCATTCTTTTTGCCGGGGGTGTTCATTTTTGTCACAGGAGGTATCACCCCCTCCTTCTCAACTTCCATGAGAATTGTGGAGATGTTGGCGTTAAGAGGAGTAAACTTTTCAAATCTGGGAGGAGGTCGGCGCTGCTCGCCATTATCCTTCTGGAGCTTCTTGGCCCCTTCCTCTTCTGTTCCCTTTCTCTTGGACCCGGAGGAAGGCCCCTCCAAGTTGGGGCGGTGCTCAGCTTCCTCGGCCCGAATATACTTTTTCGCTCTGGAGGAGGAGGTCAGAGAAGTTCTGCGGGGGCTTCTTGGCGAGGGAGGAGCGGAGGCTGGAGTTGAGGACATTGGATTGGAATGCTGCTGCAGCGACCGACTGGTCGAGAGATGCTATGGACCTGGCTTCCGCTGTGAACCTTTTCACATAGTCTCTCAGCTTCTCACCCTTCTTCTGGTTGAGGTTGAGTAGCGAAATGCTGGTCTTCTCAGTTCGGCGGCTACTCACGAAGTGGGTGACGAAGAGAGTCTCAAATTGCTCGAAGGAGAATATTGAGAATGGGGCAAGGCGAGAGTACCATTCTCGAGCCGGACCCTTGAGAGTAGCAGGGAAGGTCTTGCACAGCAGAGCATCGAAAGCTTGATGGATGAGCATGAGGGTCTTAAAGCTTTCGATGTGATCGACGGGGTCAGACTCCCTGGAATAAGTCTCAAATTGAGGAGGTTTAAAGCCAATTGGTACGGGTGTCTCCATTATGGTTTGGGAAAAAGGAGGTCAACTCGGGCAATGGGTCCTTCCTCTAAGCTCTTCTTCTCTGTCTAACTGCCCTAAGCGCCTCTCCATTTCGTGGAGATAACGGTAGACAGTGTCATCTCTTCGACGGTAATCACCCGAGCCTCTAGACTCATCTTCGTACGAGGGAGAGCGGGGGCTACGACGACGGTAGCCCCTGGAGCGGCGAGAGCTGGGAATGTGCTGGGGGTTGCTAGGAGCTGGAGGAGTTAGGGACCATTGGCAAGGACTTCGGACCGGAGGAGGAGTGGGAATCCTCGGAGCATTGGTGTTGTTGGGTCGGAGGTTGAGAGCTTGTAGGATGGTTGCTTGGAATTGCTGGAACTCGGCACGAGTGATGGGTGCCTCATCGTTCCTCGGATGTTGCCGACCTGCGGGTGAATGGGGTCTTCTTCTGTGATGCTCGGGGGACTCTCTTCGCCCTCTTCGAGTAGGGGACCTTCTGTAGTCTCGGTGGTGAGGAGATCGCTCATCCGGACGTTGTTGGCGGGAGGCTCCCTCTCGGGCCCACTTTTCATCCAGATGGCGGCGAAGATCCTCATCCTTCTGCCAATTGAGGATGGTGTTGCGAAGGTCGGAAGCTCGGGAATTGTGGGAGGCCATAGAATCCGTATAGGTGTTATGTATTGAGACGTGGTCCTGATGGAGAGGTTGTTTCTGCGGGTTGGGTTGCGAGGTCCCTACACCAACATTTTGAGGACCAGGGGGACCTTTAGGAGGTTGCTGATTCTGAAGAGGAGGCTGGTCCGGTTGGAGAGGCTCCTCGGCTTGAGAAGGAAGTTGCCCCTGCTGTTGAGCGGGTTGGATGGGGACATCCTGTTGCTGAGCAACGGGGTTGGGTCCACGGTTGGACCCTCTGGATCTTACTTTCCTAGGAGGCATGGCTGGAGAAGATCTGACCAACGGGAAGAGGGGGGCTACTATTTGTTTGGTTCCCACAGACGGCGCCAATCTGTTACCGCTGAATCTGGTGTGGGGGTAAACAGACAGTATTTGTGGATTTTTGGAAAACTTGAATAGCAAACCTGAATCTGTTCCGCCGGAGTTTGACCGCTGACTCCCGCCATTCACCTGCAAAAAGTGCGAGACACCGGGTTTGATCCCGGCGACGCACCCTTCGACGCTCAAGTCAGTAATCAGGAAGATTATGAAAGAGCGTAAATTGGCAAAAGATTGATTACCTTCTAATGGTGGTGGATGGGGGGTATTTATAACTGCCTTTGGGATCGAATTAAGCATGTAATCCCTGTGTTTAGATAAGGAATGTAATCCCTAATTCCCAGTGAAATGATAGATATGAATCAGGGCCGTTGATTAGGATTAATCCTAATCAGAAACCCTAATTCTATCCTGCTGGACCGGGTTTGCAGCGGGTAAAAACCCGTACCCGGTTGGAGGTGGATCCGTTCACGGTTTAGTGGGTCTTTGAGGAGGAGACCCAGTACCTGCTTCGGACCCATTGGTAGACAAAATTACCATTTTACCCCTAGGCTTTAAGATTCGTTCTTGATTTGGACGGTTCCGATTTAACCCCATTTTTTAGCCATATCAGTAACATACAACATTGACACTCTCTTGCATGCTCACATAGGATGAAACTGAACTATTAACAAGCCGGAGTATTATGGGTAGACTTGATAGTGAACAATCGAAAAATGTACTCGGTAAGGCATTCTCGCTTGCATGTATACTTGACATAGAAGGAGGAGCATTGATTGCAATAATTGATTGATGATTCTTGCATGTAAATTCTTGATATCAATGCCGAGTACACGAACTATGAATTCACCATCGGTCTAAACGATCACTGTGCTTGCGTGGAACCTGTGCAATGGGACGCAGCAGTACGTACACTAGATAGGTTAATAAAATACTTAACAACCTGCATACTTGATCTTGTATTGAACTTAACTTGACATCACGCATTTGATGTGTGATTATTGTATACCTTTGATATTGCTTACTCTTTATTTTGTTCTTTGTCTTTGACAATGTTTCTTTCCTTTGATATTCATACTTTCCTATTATCCTTTGTTTTCTCTACTTGCCACCCATGACTTGCTCTAAGGGCACTCTTTTCTTTCTTTTTAGATCAAGATTTTACTGGTACTGAAGGATCTGTTCGTGAAGGAATTGGTGAGCAACGTTTCTAGTGTTGGATCCAGTCTCCGCTGCGTAGTTTATTAATTGCTGCTAGATTTATTTTTTGAATATTGTTATATCTTGTACTTTGTTTGGGCTATATGACCCGTAGTTTTGTTTTGATCCCAGATAGATATTTATACTGTTGGTTTATTTCATTATTATTGGAACTTTATCATTGATTCATATGGTTATATCTCTTGTGTGGCTGTGTTTTGTTGTTCTTATTGCTGAGTTAGTCTGATACAACTTATGAATGGTATTTACATCATTCGCTAGGTACTCGTTAGGTACTCGTGTTCCGTATTTTGGGAAGCAGGGCATGACAAGGGTTGAATCAAATTTTCTAATTCGGGTCTGACATTGTTCAGCTGAAATTGATTTTTGAATGTTTTGTGAAGTTTTCGATTGAATCTTGATTTTTATTGATACTGATGTAACACCACAAATTCCAAAATACAACTGAATTTGAAGTTCCACAGGATCTTTACACTTCTTTCGTACAATTTTATAAGGAAATAAAAATATTTATTACATCAGAGTTACATTACACATTTACATTTATACAGCGGAAGCAATTTACAGTAATTACATGAAAATATACACATTTAAATCAATCTTGGAGTAGCATGTATACTTCAATCTGTCAACCTCTTTTCCTGCATATGAAACTGTGGACGCGTCAGTTCATTCACTGACGAAATATTATACACGGCCATCCTCTCTATGCCGGAAATAGTATAACGATTTTTCATACTTAAACAACCACAAACTTGATCACGAGTAAAACTATAAGGAACTATCCTATTGATGTCGTGTTGTGATGTGCACTTAGTCCTTAATGCAGTTGTTTACATTATATGACACTAATGCGTACTTGTTCAGAGTTTATGCAGCCTATACTACATAGGTCTGAGGGCAAACCCTTAATCGTTCTTCATCTTGTAGGGTTCAATCCCCCACCATGACTTAATCTACTACTGTAACTCTGGTAAGTATCTTAGGTATTCTATGAACTACGAACTCATGTCTAGGCGCCCTGGAGAGAATCCCAACGCACTGACACATGACTCATCATGCAGGAATCCTGTGGTAATTCACCTCCTACCATAAACGTGACACCACCCACATTCATTAGATTAACCCATAAGCGTCGCCACCGGGACGGTACTCTGGAGTAGTATCCACGCCTTAATCATGACGCATCATGGGACATCCTGTGGATACTCTCACGCCGCCAATCCAATGGCCCTCATACTCATGTTTTTCTCTTACGTTCATCACATCTTTACTATATATCTCATCATTATATATAATTAGAGGTCAATATTCCAGAACATAGCACTACTTCTACATCGGTCTTTTCGACATCAATTATTATCAATGACCCAAACTTGGTCAAAATATCATAAATTCTCTTTTCACTACTTTTCGTTCTTGCCGATGTAGAGTTTTAGCCAAGTTCTAGTATAAGTCCTCATTTTCACATTCATTGAAACATGTCCACAAAATTTCACATTTCATCACATTCTCTTTCTAACTCATTTCTATGCACAATTTGCACATTCAAAAGAAGATTTTTATTCGATTCTAAAAAGTCTCAATTCATTTCTTTGCAATCATTTCCATACACAAGAATTTTCACTTTCTTTATTTAGAAACTCAAAAGATCAAAACTAAAGTGAACTCTTCACACACAAAAAAAGATTGTATTTCACTTTTTAAAGGTCCATAATTTCAAAATAATATTTTTTTGAAGTTTATAAACTCAAGGATTTTCTAATATTTTCTCCCTATTCCTTTTATATATTTTTGTTTGGTAAGAATCACAATAGCCAAAGTAAAATATAAATTAAAAAAAACATTTTTTCCCAAATTTTTTTTTGCCACAGCCAGATTCGAACCGCACACACCCACACACAGTGCACAGTCACCAAGATCCCAAAGGCTCCACGCGCTAGCCAAAAGAGACAATGTGCCCAACTATCATAAAGGGGAAGTGGGTGGGTTTTGAGTCCAATTCTCGGCAGTGGAGAAAAATCGAATTTTTGGAAATAAAAGCCCCTTGCCAAGACTCGAACCCACGCACACACAGTGCTACAGTAATGCACTAAAGCCCCCCTATAACTAGTATGCCCATAGGATTTAACTGATATAGGATTGGTTCGAATTAAGTTTAAGTTGAGTCTCTGTTTATTCGAAAATATTTTATTTTCAAACGATCGTAACTTAATTCCTTCTTTACAAAAACTTCTAAAAATTTCCAGAATACTGAATTTACTTACATTTAATAAATCAGTGATTTTAAAATAATTTTTTTGACATTAAAAAAATATTTTCACTCTAATTGATGTTCTCTGTTTACAAGTCGTAAAGAAATCACTTTAACAAATTCTCTACTCAAAATCTCTTGCATTAGGTTTTTATTAAGAGCGTAAATTCCTGTTTTTCCCTCTCTCTTCATAAAGTTTATAATTCAAATTGTATTTTTGAGCAAAAATAATACAAGAGTTCAATAAGCGCAAAAATTCAATAATTCATTCACTAATCAACACATGAACCTTTTTCTACAATTACATCCAATTCTACAACTTCAAGGCAAAAGTGAATTTTAATTACATTAAACACAATTCATAACCAATAGCACACAATTCATCAAGCATTTATTCATTCATTTAGCAAGTTCTTTTTCGAGTCAATAGGTGATTATCTTATTAGTTCTTTTGGCATGCATATGTATCAACAATTTCCTAGCATGATATCTAATATTAGAAGTATAGAAAACCACCCACCTATTTGAAGAAAATTCTAGAAAGCTCCTACGATCTCCTTGAACACGATTGGTCCTTCTTCTCCTAGAATGAGCCACCACAATGATCCTCTCCTTGCACTTGGTGAAATCGAGCTTGCCTCCTTGCCGTGGGTGTGAAGTAGCCGATCTCCAATGGTAGGGAGCACACACAATACGCTAATGCACTCAATCTTTTACTCTCTCTCAATCTTTTACTCTCTATAGTTTCTTTCTTTCAATTATTTTCTTAGTGTTGTATGCACGAAGGTAGGGGGTATTTATACTAATTTTAGGATAGATTGGAGGGCTAGGATTACACTAGATGGTTGTAGATGAATGGCTAGGATAAGATGGGAAGTTGTAGCAACCACCCATGACACATAAACCACCTCCCCACTAGTCCACACCCCCCACTCTCTCTCATACTATCCAGCCTAGGATAAAGTGTGCAATGCACACTTACGTGCAAACACGTGTCCCGACTAGTGTCCCCCTAATTAAAGTTGTACTTAAAAATTAATTAATTGTCTACAAAAATATGTGTCTTCATGACAAGTTAATTAAAAACTAGTTAATTCATGGGCTTTTAAAAATAGTGGGCTTTTAGAAAAGAAATGCTTATTTTATTAAGTTGGGCTTAGTTTTAAACAAAACAAATTTTAGGCTCTTTAAAAGAAAATGGGCTTAAAGAATAAAAGAAGAAAAGAGAGAAAATAATTATTTGTTCATGTTATAGAAAATCATTTCATAAGAGAATATTTATACAAAGTTTTGCACGTGCACAACACGTAAAATCTACAATTTCACATTTATTAAAATTCAGGGTATTACAACTGAGATCGAAATAAACTTTATACTACTCTTATACAATGTTTCTTGAAGCTTTAAACTGTTATATAAACACATATATGTGCATCTACACTTCTTTATTTTTGTTCTGAAGAAGTTTAATGAAAAATTGCTCTTTTATGAACTTGATGAGATTTCGATATGTTTTATGAACTCTAGTATGTTAGACAATTTGTATTTGATCATCTCAGGAATTTTGTTTTTACAAATTTATGCCTTTAAAGATTATAATCGAAGTATCAATTAAAGTGCCCGAATTTTAAAGTGGTCTGAGTATCAGCCGACAATCGACCGTCCACTTTTTACACTAAAATGATAGTCGACTATCAATTGCGAGATTTTCGATTTTTAGCATGCTGGTCGACCGTCGTATTTTTGAACTGTTTTGACAGTCGTTCGACAGCTGCTGTATGTGCTGTTTGGTTGAGTTTTCATCATTTTTCTTGAACGATTATTTCTTTGAACTCATAGATTATTGATCTACTGTTTTAGACGATGTTTTCACTACAGATTACTGTATTTTATAGAGAGTTATATTTTGATTCTTATAGAATTTAATTTGTATTTATATGACTTTAAGAAGCGAAATATATATGGATTTCAAGATATGGATGTTTTGTGATTTTTCTACGATTTCAAAATACGAAGTTCAGTTATTTAGTGGATTTAATATGTTATTTCATTTCTAGGAATTTGTGAGTATATTAGATGAATTTGGATTTTGTTGATTAAAGAAATTTTCTTAATATAAATGTTTTAATGATGGAATTAAGAGTTTTATTGAAGGAATTTGTGTTAATATTCGAATTGTGAGTCTCTAGGAGTTTAGTGGGATTCCTGTAAATTGGTAGAAGAGATTTTGTGGATTTTGACCAGTTGGATCTTGGGATTGTTTTGTTGGAATTAAGTCCGGCAAGATACATTAACTCTAGAGATAGGAAATTTGTGTTTCAATAATAACCAACCTAAGTATAGGCACTAGTGGAGATGTGATGGAATTTGGGATACATAGGTATATGCTCTAGGGGTTAGTCCAACGGATGCGTTACAGGACTGTGTGTTGTTTTGTCCCGAGAGGATAGTTGGTATGTTCTCGTATCGAGGGTCGGCAGGCCTATTCATGGAACATATGATGCATTCACGTGTCGAGCGTCAGCAGGCCTATTCACGGGATGTACTGTGTA
The DNA here is from genome assembly GCA_017893485.1 of Hemerocallis citrina. Classification (NCBI taxonomy): domain Eukaryota; kingdom Viridiplantae; phylum Streptophyta; class Magnoliopsida; order Asparagales; family Asphodelaceae; genus Hemerocallis; species Hemerocallis citrina. Next base: position 448,333,529 of record CM030358.1, on the reverse strand, counting down.
TCTGCACGTCGAGGGTCGGCAGGCCTATTCGTGGGGTACACGGGAGGGAAGTGATTCTCTGATTTTTTGAGCTATGCTTACATGATGCTTGCACGTTGAGGGTTGTCAGGCCTATTCGCGGAGTAATTTGGATCTTGTTTCTATCACCGTAGTAGGATTAGTTGTATAACGAGGGATCTAACCCTATAAAGTGGAGAACGATAAGGGCTTGCACTGGATCTATGTAGTATGAAATGCATAGAATCCGACAAGTATGCATTAGAGAGTCATCATATTGCATTTGTATTTTCTTGACTTGGTTTAGGCATGTTTATTTTCTGTTTTCCTACAATTGATACTTAGTCTAGTTTCACTTGATGTTTTCATTCTTTATTTATTGTTATTTCATATTCCATTCGTTACTACTGTTGGTATGTGTTGATTATGACTTTATTCTTTATGTTTTATTTATGTTGCATTTCTTTTAACGTCACTCACACCGTTATGGCCGACCCCTGTAGTTTTGGGGGTTAGGGTTATCTCTAGCCTTAAGTTTTACAGGTAGGTACTTATAGCTTGGGATTTGGATGCATGTGGTAGAATGATAATGTGGCTTATGCAAATTGTAAAAGAAATTGTAATTCAAGGTGTTTAATTTTCCACTGTGCTATGTAAAGAATTGATGTAATAAAAGTTGAAAAATTATCTATATTTGGCTATGTTTACTATTACATTGAAGTAGATAATGGGAATTGTGCAACGTATTTCTAAGTTTATTATATTAGAAATTCGGGGCGTTACACTCCATCGATTGGAAGACCTGATATAATCGCTATATCATGTAGCGTGAGCGTCATCTCACCAATGGGTAGGTAGAACGTGTGTGTCTCCAGTCTCCATCGCTCCACAAGAGCGGTAAGTAATAAATGGTCTTATTTAACTTTGGCCAACATCGACATTCCATAGAACCTACATTTTACCAAGTAGTTGTGTATACGTGGGTGCATCGGCAAAATCATGTGCATTCGGAAACTCATATTCTTGGTCTCTCCCTTCCACACCGCCTGATACCTATGATCTTCTTACAAACAGAGTAGGGTTGGGTCTAATGGACCCGGACCTTCTTGTGCAGCCGAAGATGACGCACCTACAGCATGGGAAGAAGATGGTTGGCTAGCATCCATTTTTCTATGAAAATAAAAAACCATGTGTCATCACCAATATTAATAAACGATGTGTCAAGAAAACAAAATTAATAAACCATGTTTCTTCAATAAAATTAATAAACGGTGTGTGAAGATAACTGTCACGCCCCACTTCCCGTTATACGGAAATACATGCACAAAACTAAGGTTCAGCGAATGATATAAGTATGTCAACTCATATCATCCATAAGCTATACAATACCAGTAAGCTCAACAATACAATAATAAGCACATGAACAACAATATAATACAATAACCAATATCTGAGATACAAGAACTTACAGAATGCCCGAGAATACACAATGCAATAATAGTTCGTTAAGTTCTTTCAATAACCCATTGTCTGTACCTGTATAAACAATAACTTAAAAGAAAGATGAAGAGTAACCATTAGAGCAAATTTTGGGCAACAAGTAGTAGCAAACAGTGAAACAATAAAGGATTATATGACAATAAACAAGGAACTGGAAGAATATCAAAGGTCAATAAATGATAAACGATAACAAGATCAAAATTCTATAATCAATGGTACAATGGTCGATAAATAATAGTCAATAATCAGTAAAATAATGATCAATAAATATTAGTCAATAATATGATCAATATTCGATAGTCAATGATGCATTGGTCGATAATCAATGATCGATAAACAATGGTCGATAAATAATGTAATCAATATTCAGTAAAACAATAGTCAAATACAGTGGTTGATAACATGATCAATAGTAGGTAATCAATAGATTAGTAATCAGGACTCAGGAATCAGTGTTCAGTATTGGTATCAATTTTTAGTGTCAATCCTATGTCTATCAGTCTTTTATTAATTTATTTAATGCTTGCAATCCTGTGTCACATACCACATGTTCGGGTGTATACAATCAAGTGAACGTTTAGACTATAGTGGTGAACTCGACAGGTCATGTACTCAGCAACAATAATCAATAATCAATAGACAATAATCAGTACACGATACATTACAAGATAATTGGGATACCGTAGTAATCCATAATTAATCGATAAAATAATAACCGATAGCAATAATCAATACAGGAAACACGGGCCGCTCCTCTGAGAATGGTCTTCTATATTGTTCACTACTAAGTCGAACCCTTATTATTCCAGTTTATTATCATTTTATTATGATCAATCATGGATATGCAATCAATACGATCAATGAGAACGATGGTATCAAGACAATCATTTCAGTTCTTAGGATAATGGACTAGAGGTGGCCCCCACAGAATCTAGAGGTGGCCCCCATGAATTCTACAGGTAGCCCCCGCAGATTCTAGAGGTGGCCCCCGTCGACGAGGTGGCCCCCGTCGACGACGTGACACTTAGCTCACTTTGGCACTTAGCTCTGTGGCACTTAACTTCATGTGATACATAGTTTCGCCATCCAAAACAGTATCAATGACTATAACTGGGACTATCAACCCCTTTCTATTAAGACCTCGGATACGATAGAAACATGACGGTAAACAAGATAATTATTAAGGAGGCATCGAGAAAGAGTATCAAGAATTATGCAATGGGTACAATCGATGAGAACGGTATTATCAAGACGATATCAAGAGGTGTCAATGGCTATGCAATGCATGGTTTGCCGGTTCTAATGTGTGCTCACACGACATATTAAAATAATATTAACTAGGTCTATCAGTCAATTCTCTACTGGTCTAGTGTTCTGGCAACATGTCAGGGTCAAATTCTTATATATATATAAAGTGACTGTAAATTTATTTAAAAATCTCATAAAAATCATCAATCAATTCCTAATCATGTTTAGTAACTTACTGATAAATATCAAGTCTTAATTTCACTTATAATATGATATTTTAATTAGTTAATCGAGAAGATATGCTTCAAAATAGTAATCTGGAATTAAAATGTCACAGTACTATAAACAGTATATTTTGCAATCTACACATCGGAAATCCAGATCCGTCAGAAGTTCCCGAGACTAGATTCAGGGGGATACAATTTTTACTTAATAAATTCTAAATTATTTTCACAGGAACTGGGTCGAATTCTTAATAGAAGTTGGGGTAAACGGCATGGCTGAAATACAACATTTGCAATTGTAATGATTTTGGGTTTACAAACATATAGTTTAATAACTAGAATTGAACATACTTACAAATCCATTAGTTAGAATGAGTTTCTATTGTTAACATGATAAAGATTATTATTTCTACGACATTAATATACGAATATAACCATACTATAACATACAACCAAAATTCATTCAAGTCATCTTATTTATTTATATACACATATTTATATAACTCTAACTCGTGTTCATGTAATATATACAGTGACAATGAAGTTTATGATCTTTCAGTGGACATCGAATCACAGAGGCAACTGGATCGATTCAATGCAATATATATAACGACTGATTTAAACATGGAAGGATTACGAAGCATGAACAATACGATGGTTCAATCAATTGAAACTTATAAAGAATACTTTTCATGAACATGGACGGTAACGAGTTTCGAAACACGATAACCAAATATGAATACTAATTGCAGAAGGTCAAACAAAATGCTTGTACAAGAACATAAAGTGTGTACAAGGGATGCTTGCCTTTAAGGTGATGATTTTGGAATGTGACGGAACAGAGATGAAGGACAACGATGACACACGGCAATGAGCAACGACAGTAACATCGAGGACCACTAATGCAACGACAGAGACAGAAGCAAGTATCTCGGCAGTAAGAAGGAGAATTCAGGATACTCTGAATTGGCTCCGGGCAGCAACACGGTAAACTCGACAGCAAGGCAGGGCTTCGAGGTTGGCTGCGAGGAAGAGAGGAGAAGGATAATAGGTACGGGCAGCAAGGGTGTGGTGGCGTCGGGGTTCGAAGGTGGGGGTGCAGGGGTTGTCGGGGTAATATGGATGACAGCAGCAGAAGAACGAAGATCGAGTGGCAAAGGCAGGGGTGATCGAGGTTGTTATGGTCTCGAGGTGCTCCGGTGTTGGGGATGGTGCTGACGAGGTGAGCGAAGGGCTATGCAGCAAGGAGGGAGGACGGTCGGGAATGCTTCGAAGTGGGGCAGGAGGGGTCACAAGGGTTGCTGGCGTCGGTGGTCAGGGCGCAGTGAGGAGGTAGTCGGGGTTTCGGGAGCTCCGGGACTAGGCGGCAATGGGTTCTTGGGATGGTAGGAGCGGTGGTCGAGGTGGAGATGACACTGCTGGGCATTGGCTGCCATGTTCGGGTGGTGCACTGGGGGACTGCGGGGAGAGCAGCAGCGGGGCATCGGGGTGTGCTAATCGGCAACACACGCGGTGGTGGAGGAAGAAGACAGCGGTCGGAAGTGGGTGCGGGGCTTGGTGTTCGGGCTCAAGGACGCAGCGGGGTTGATGGCGATGCTCAGGTTGAAGAGTGAGAGAGAAGAAGGCAGATGAAGAAGAAGGGGTTGGGTGAATATGGAGATTAATTAGTGAGGAGGTTATTGGGGTTGTGGGGTTATGGGATTGTTAGGATTTAGTGTGGGATTAGTTAGAGATAATGGAAAATTTGTATGTTGTTAGTGGAGATTAGGGAGTAGTAAGCAGTTGGGGTTTGACTTGTAGATGGGCTTGGGTTAACGGGTTTTGGGTATAAACATGTGGGCTTGGGTTATGTTTTTGGGTTAATAAATCAAAATAATAAGAATATACTTGATTTGGGCTTTAAAAATAAATAAACAAAGAATATATTATGAGTTTGGGTTTGAACTGGGCTTTGAAAAGTTAACAAATAATCCAAAGAAAATGAATAAAATAGGATTGTGTCAAAATATAAATTCAAGAGAAAATAAATAATAAGATTGTAGAATGAAATAAGATTTTTGGTTCAAGAGAATATAAGAATTTATATACGGGCTTGGGACCGATCAAATATGAGATGTATATAACAGAATTTAAAGAAAACAATTCATAAGAAAATTGGAATACAAGAATACGAAGAAAAGAGAAATGAAAATTCGTACAACCGGAAATGGGGATTACAATTCTACCCACTTTACAAAAATTTCGTCATTGAAATTCATTCATGCAGATAGTAGGACAGAATCAAACCAGAACCTAAGAGATTTCTAATTATTTTTGCATCGTCATCGAAATTCATTCATGCAAATTTCGTCATCGTCATCGAAATTTCTAATTACTTTTGAATTTTTTCCAGTTTTTCTATTTTTTCTTATTTTTTTTCATTTTTAATCACTATTTCCAAAATTTTAAATCAATTTTTCGATTTTTATAATTAATTTTTGGTTTTTTAAAATAATTATTCTAAATGTCTAATTATTTTTAGAATATTTTCATATTTTCAGAATTTATAATTATTTTTTAGTTTTTTAATTAATTAATCAGAATTTTAAGTATTTTTAAAAAAAAATTAATTAATTAATCTAAATTAAAAATTAATAAAAATAGTTAAAAATAATAAATCATACTTGGAAGAATTCTTGACCGTTGATCATAGGTGCACGCTTTTCTGGGAGATCCAGTGATCATGATCGGTGGGCATTTTGGTCAGGAAAAAAAGTCATGTGCGCTTCACGTGACATAAAACCTAACAAAAGTAAACTCCATCAGTGGTCCATCAGGGGGGGGTTTTTGAAAACGTAGTTGAGTGTAATTTTTTATATAAAAAAAAGTCCAATGGGTTTTTTTTAAACGACTAATACTTAAGTTGTTTTTTTGTTAAATTTAGCCTTTAAATTTCCTTGAGTTGTTTTTTTGTTAAATTTAGCCTTTAAATTTCCTTGATTCGTTCGACCCCCTTAAGTATAAACACACTTTTACATTAGCCACAATTAGCAATGGTATCGGGTCGAGTCGGGTCGGGTTGGGTCCTTCGCTATCTGGACCCGGACCCGGACTGGACCTTGATCCTATTTTGGGTCCGGGTCTAAGTCCTAATAAAAGATTCCTACCATTCGGGGGGGAAATTTAGAATAGAGGAGAAAATGCATGAGTTTTGGGTTTGGAATATGAGGGTTTAGAATTGTGGATGAAGGAGGGGAGGATATTTAAATCTACTAGTAATCTGCATGTGCGATGCACGTCCCAATAAATTTAGTTTTTTTTTTAAAGTAAATACTGAGACATAATCTAGCCTCGAACCTGAAACCTCCTTTTACTCATCACATACTCTTTATAAATTATCCCTAATGACATCAACTTTTATTTTATATGAGTGACAATTTTGTAAATAATTATATCGTAAATAAATTTGAACTTTGAGGGTATTATGGCAACTAAGAACAATTGAGTAAATGAATGGTTAATATAACCCCACTTAAAAATAAATGGTTGAGATTAGATGGTTGATTGAATGGTTGTCTATAAATTACAGATTATCTATAAATAACACCCAACTCTCTCATTATAATATTAGAGATGTTTATTTTTGGATTTTTTTAACGGGTTCGAGTCCGGGTAGGTCGATTTTGAGCGGATCTGAACCCGAAAGTACAATGGGTCTTATTGTCGAACCCGGACCCAGACTTGTATAGACCGGATCGATTTTGTTTCAATGTCGTGTCTGGATCTATTCCGAATATCAGGTATTTATATTAGTGCTAGTCACAGTGGAAAAGAAAAAGTTTTAACTTGGCCAAAATATGTTCCAAATTGGACCAACAGATTTCTAAAACAAACAACGTTTTAAACTTCAGATTAGCTACAAATTTATTTGAAATTTTATTCATACAAAACATTTACTTAAATAGAGTGCATCCAATTATGACTTTGTTTGATATTGCTATGAACGAAAAGTACTGTTAAAAAAGAACTACATTTTTCGAGCAAAGTAAAAGTACTTTTCAAAAACTAAACACCCAATTTTCGATGTTTTGAAAAAAAATGATAAAGTGCTAATTTTATTAAAAATAAATTTATTAAAAAACTTTTAACTTATTTTGACCATAAGAAAGAATTTAAAACCAAAAGCACTCTTAAAAAATAATGCCAAATAGAGCCTAAGAGCATCTATAGTCGTTTATGTTAAAATTATCCATATATGGATAAATAGATATAAGAATTTCGATTTCGCTGCACTCGTCGAAAGCTATTTTATAGCAATCAATTATATAATATTAAGCGACAGCACATCATGTGCCGTCGGAGGGAAAAAAGCGTAAAATTCGGTCGCATTCGTCGGACGGCACATGAAGTGCCGTCCGTTTAAAAAATAAAAATAACAAAAAATTTTTTTTCCACCCGTGTGTCTAGGACGGCACGTGAAGTGCCGTCCGACACACTTTTTGGACCGTAGCTACCTTTTCTCAATTATTCCCACTTTCCCCTAAATTCCTCCTCCAATTATGGCTTTACGAAAATTTTTTTGACCGAAATACCCTTATACATATATCTATATATATCTCTGGATTGGGGACAAAGTATTAATATAGCCGTTGAATTAAATGAGGTGCAATGTCGTCAATATGCGATTTTTTTTTTTTAATTAAATCTGCGACGGACGGCACATCAAGTGCCGTCCGGGGAAAGGGGCTTTTCGACAGACGGCACATAGAGTGCCGTCCGAGTGACTTTTTGGAGTGTTTTTTAATTCTTTTTGGGGGTTTAATAAATCGGATAAATTCGAATTTTTCCATACGGACGGCACTTGAAGTGACGTCCGACGATTATAATAATAATTTTTCACGTGGGACGGCGCTTCGAACACCGTCCCTCATTTATCGATAAAAGCTATATCGATTCTCATTTATAGCAATCTACTGTAGCGATTTATCGATAATATCGATATATAGCAAACGACTGCAGCTACTTTTTAAACCAAATATCGATATTATCGATATATAGCAAACGACTACAGATGCTCTAAGTAATGCATATGCCATACTAGTTTTTCTAAAGAGTAATGCTTCATTCACTACCAATTTTACTATCATTTTGTTCACTAGCTTCGGTAGCATACTCCTATTAGAGAGTTCTTTCACCTAGACTATTTTCTCCTACCTATTGGAGTGTGTCACTTAAGATAGTAAACATAAAAATAGTGAAATAGATAGTGGATATAGCATTACTCATTTCTCCTACCTATTGGAGTAGTGAAATAGAGAAAAGTAGTGAAATTCATAGTAAGAGCATCCACAGTCGTTTGCTTATTTGCCATTTTTCCCATTTTTTTTTACTGTAGCTCACACACTCGTGAGCTATTTTGCCATTTTTTTGGCAAATTTGCTACAGTAGAAAGGGAAAAGTAGCATTCCATATAGCAAAATGCATATTATAGCAGACGAAATGATTATTTAATTATTATTTTAATTGATCGGGACGAAACATGATGTTTCGTCCGAAGTATAAAAAAAAAAACTAAATAAAATAACCGTTAAATGAATTTAAGCGTGGGGATGAACATGATGTTTCGTCCCAATGTGAGACGAAACATCATGTTTCGTCCCAATCCATTTTTTTTAAAAAAATTAATTTTAAAAATTAATTTTGTAAATTTTAAATTTTTTTTGCAATTATCTAAATTGATTTTGCAAAAAAAAAATTTGCAATTTATTTTAAAAATTGTTTTTGCAAAAAAAATTTCCGTCAAATCTGGACGAATCACCATGTTTCGTCCGGCTACAGTGATTTTTTTGGAACATTTTGTAAAATTTTAAATTGTTTTTGCAAAATTTTAAATTTATTTTGCAAATTTTTAAATTGTTTTTGCAAATATTATTTACAAACTATTTTTAAATTTTGTTTTTGCAATTTTTTTTTGCAAAAAAAAACTTCCTGTTTTTTTCCCTTTTTGGGACGAAACATCGTCCTGTATTTTTTTATTAATATTTTCTCGGTCTAAATTATTTTTTTAATTACAAACGAAGTATGTTTCTTTTTTAATGAACTTGTGCATTTTTTACCGTTCGACGACTCTAGCATTTCGTCGAATTGGATGGGCAAAATATGCATTTTGTTATTTTTAAGCAGGGAGCAAAAGAAACGAAAAATAGGAACATAAAGTTTACTGGGCCGGGTACGGATCCGCCGTCCCATCTAAACCCGAATCCCACTTCCCCTCCGGATTTTCTAGGGTTTCTGAATCCTATATAAACCTTCGTAACCCCTTCCCCTTCCCCTTCCCCTCTCCAATCGCCGCCTTCTCCGAGCTCAAACCTCGATTTTTTCGAACAAGGTATTCAAATCTCAACTCCAAAAACCCTAATGTCATGTTTATATCCCCCAATTCTCAATAATATCTCCTTAATTTCGATGCATTCCATCCATTCATCTCTGTTTAGAACTAGTGTTTGATCTGTTAGATTCAGAGCATTTATATAATCCGATCAAATTAGGCTTTTGATTTTCTATTTTTTATTATGAAGATTAGTCATTTGTTGCTTGATTAGTTCTGATAATCAGATTTCGTTAATGCTAGAAATATCTATAATCTACTTCTACTTATTTTAATGGGAGAGTTGGGGTTTGTAACAAACAAACTCTAACTTTGTAACTATATAAACACGTATAATATACGTCTAAACTTTATCCAACAAATATAAATGTGCACCGCATGTGTATCACAAATCAAAACATTCAAATATAATTTTTTTCTTATTCGATATATATTCATTTAATTTGATGACTTTACTTTTTATAGATGTGCATTGCACGTACATTATACTAGTTATATTATAATGGGAGAGTTGGGGTTGTCATTTGTAAATAACCTATAATTTGTATGCATTCAACCATCTAATCTCAATCATTCATTTTTAAGTAAGAGATATATTAATCATTTACTTACTCATCTGTTGTTAGTTACCATAATACCCTCAAAGTTTAAATTTATTACAACATTATTATTTACAAAAGTGTCACTTACATAAAATAAAAGTTTTTGCCACTAGAGATAATTTGTAAATACTAAATAGTATGTGATGAGTAAATAGATGTCTCAAATTCGAAGCCAGATTAAGTCTTAATATTTACTTTATAAAAATAATATATTATTGCATGCATTGCACGTGCAAATTACTAGTTTTGTGTAAAGATTCAGTTTTTATGCAACTACATTGAAAATGGGCCAAAAAAGGTGTTACCTTCGTAACATTAAGGGGTATTTAAGGGGTTTGTTTGGATTTGGATTTGGATTCGTATTGTAACTACATAATTTTTGTTATTTTTGTCCCCGAAAACAGCCGAGGAATACTGTTCACGAGTATTTTAAGATTTATTTCTCTCACCCTCCCTCTCCTCTTCTGAATTTCTTTTGTTGTTAGCTACATCAATTAAAAGTTATTTTAACATCACTCTTCTTCTCACAAAGCCAACGTGGGACTATGTGCTCCTTCCAAATCCGCTTCCTCTCTCCCTCTTACTTGCCGTTATATTAGATTTAAGGGGTTTGTTTGGATTTGGATTTGGATTCGTATTGTAACTACATAATTTTTGTTATTTTTGTCCCCGAAAACAGCCGAGGAATACTGTTCACGAGTATTTTAAGATTTATTTCTCTCACCCTCCCTCTCCTCTTCTGAATTTCTTTTGTTGTTAGCTACATCAATTAAAAGTTATTTTAACATTGCTCTTCTTCTCTCAAAGCCAACGTGGGACTATGTGCTCCTTCCAAATCCGCTTCTGCTCTCCCTCTTACTTGCCGTTAGATTAGATTTAAGAATAGGATTAAATTATGATTATATTTGATTATATTAAGATTAAATTAAGATTAAATTAGATTAGATTAAGATTTAATTAAGATTAAGATTATATTAGATTAATATTAATTAAGGGTAAGATTTAATTAGACTAATTATTCAAGATTAATTTAGCATTGGGTTTTTTTGGGGTCATTTTTTAGCCTTAGTTTTTTTTTGGGTTCAGTTTTTTTTTTTCTGTTTTTTTAAAGCTTTCTTTTTTGCAGTTTTTTTAGTTTCGGTTTTTTTGGGTTTAATTTAATTAAGATCAATTTAGTTTAATTAGATTAAACTCTAATAATTGAGATTAATATTAAACAAAATCAAATGTTAAAAAGAATTTTAAATTACTTTTGCTACAGTATTCCTATAAACCAAACAAACCTAATCTTTCATATAAATTCCAGCTACACTAAATCTACATCCAAACAAACTACTTTTTTAGAACTCATTTTCACAGTTTTCTTTTTTTCTCGACATTAATCTTCCAACTTTGGAATAGTTTTACGCGCAACCAAACACCCCTAAGTGAAAAGTGATGTTAGAAAGAAATATGTAACTTCAAAAATTTTCTAATAAGTAAAAGCAATACTTGGAAAGCCAAACACCATTTTAGGAGCTTTCAGAAAAACACTAAAAATAGTAGTTTTAGGAAAAGTACTCTTGATTAAACACCCTTTCAATTAAGTTTGCCAAACGCTTATTTTGAGCCTAAAAGAGCTTTCTAGACACAAAAGCACCCTCTAAAAGCAATTTCAAACGGAGCCTTAGTAAATGAAAGCGTATGCATGCTATCTGAAGCTACTCTGAACAATATTAGTAGAAATATTATCTGGGTTTTGTTGTAGGTTAATGATAGAGAGGGAATTTGATAGGATGATATTCTATACTATAGCCAGATGGGTTTTAAAAAGAAAAGTTTAAAGTTTTTGGTTCTGAGTTAACCATACAATCTGCGAGTATGTGTAATATGAAACTGAAAGTATTACTGTTCTATGTTTTCTTTTCTATGATTGCTGCTAATTTTAATTTGTTTTTTACAATTTCGTTGAATTTAGAACTCTGTGCAAGGTGGTATAATCCTGTCAGAAAATGCAGAACGAGGAGGGGACTCTTGTTGATCTCTACATTCCCAGAAAATGGTATATCTTTTGAGTTTTTTTTTTTTTTTTTTTTTTTTTTTTTTTTTTTTGGGGGGGGGGGGGTGACTTTCTTTTACTGCATTGCTGTATAGGAATGTGGCAGTTGATAGTTATGTTATTTTATGATTGACGTCTGCAGCTCTGCGACTAACCGGATCATCACTGCAAAGGACCATGCATCAGTCCAGATCAACATTGGCCATGTGGATGAGAATGGGATGTACACTGGCCAGTTCTCGACTTTTGCCCTCTCTGGCTTTATCAGGGCCCAGGTAGTTTTTTACTCCTTTTTTGTGCATGGCAGAACATCATGTTGGAAAATTATGGCTTATCTATTGATGAATGTTAATATGTTATATAGTACCTTTTATGTAAACTATCTTTATATATATCAATTTGCAAATAAAATCATTTGCCTGTAAGAGATAAAGGGTATTTGACATCTAAAAAATTGTGGAAGGTTAAACTGTAAACTGTTAAACATTAAGAAAAACTTCAAGATTTTTTAATTTCCATGAAAGCGGAAAAATCACACGGAGGGCATAGCTCGTTGTTTAGATTTTTTTTAATTCCATGAATGCAGAAAAAATTACAACTCAGTTCTACTCTTTTCCCTCTTCTGGAAGTTTTCCTTGGGGTTGATCATCGTTCATCAGATAAACATACCAATTTTTACTTAACAAGTTATTTCATTGAATATTTGCATTTGATATAATCAACAGAAGTGTAAATTAGAAGTGCCCATTCAACCTGGTATGTAGTCTGTTATGGTTGTGATTGTATGCGAATGTGGGAAAGTGTTGTAATACATCAAGTAATATAATCATCCTTCATGCATGTTGTTTTTCATTCTAGTGTCCTTGCATTTTGGACCAGGCCAAGATTCCCATTTTTTAAACAAAATATTGCTCATTGTCCCAAGAAATAAGTTTATTATTCCCTAAAGATAGCAATGGACAATTTCTAACAACTTCTACCGACTATTTCTTATGGAGTTTCTTCTATAAACTTCCTCTAGGGGATTAAATACGTTTATTATTTACTTGAGATTGGTTCTTGTTCTTTAAATGTTTGAATAGACTTTATTCTTTCAAATTTAAATAGTGTCGTAATAATATGTTCACTTTTTTCTTTCCTTCCCATTTATACTTTTAGTTAATGGACAATTGGTGCAATTAGCAAAACCATAGATAGGAAAGCACATATCGAAGGCTTTTTAGAGGAAAAATATGAAACCTCCTTGAGCTCAAAGCTTGTGCGAAAGAGATGATATACTGACCTTTCTTCACTGAAAAGGCCTCGTATTTTTTCCACATGAGGTCGTTTGAGGATGTCAGAAAGTTCATACATTTGAATTCTTACTTTTGAGTTGTTTTGTAGTTTTTCAGGACAAGCATGTTCCCCTTTCCTAGGCCATTATGAGTTTAACAAGATTTTTAAGACTGGTTCTAGTCAAATGGATTTACCAAACTTGTTTGTTGGACAGTTTTTTTATTCATAAATTTGTTAATACTATATCAGTATCTTTTTTTTATCTTGATTGCAGTCGATTTTTTCTCTTTCTACGACTGTTTTGTGTAGAATATCAATTCTACATGTTTCTTTGTATATTTTTCATTGTTAGCTTAGATGGAGGCTAAATATAAAAAAAACCTCACCCAAGTATTGTGCATTTTAAAACCTGTTATTTACACGTAGTAGTAATTCTGCAAAACATTCAGAACTAAAAATCCTAAAACATCAGCATTAAAATTATATTTTAGGATTAACCATCTACGTGGTTACTTTTAGTTATTGCATTATATGTCCATACTTGTACTCTTGCAGTAAAACTCAAGGTGGAGAATCAGTATAATTACTTGGGTATCTTGTTACTAATTCTTCTTAATTTCAAAGACTGCCTATTTAAAGGCTTCAATGTTATGAATAACAAACTCTTTGCATATGCTATACTAGTTCTTAAACTTTATTTCTGTTGCTTTGCAGGGAGATGCTGACAGTGCCTTGGACCGCCTCTGGAACAAGAAGAAAGTTGAAGTCCGGCAGCTGTAGACCGTTTGTCATTTGTCATCTTCTCGCCATTTAAAATTTAAAAATGGTTGAAATTATTTAAACCTCCCTCATGAAGGATTTTTGATACTTCTCTGTTTTAGTCATTTTGAGTTAATCTGGTAATGATGATTGAAATTTTTTTTAGTTTTTAATCTTCCCACGTCAAATGTGCGCTATTTGCAGCTTGCTGATTTAGTTTGTTTGAGATATCAATGTGTTTATGATGAGTTGCATGAGCTTCTATTGTTACGATAAGTTTGTGATTCTTCTTCTTCTTCAAGTTCAGTCACTACTTTGCTCTCTTGCAACCTTTTGCTTTTACCCACCTTGTTCCTGCTTCTTTGTCAATTGCAATGGCACATTTGTTGTTGAGCAAATTGCAAATATATGTTATATTCTTCTTTAATCAGTGTATCAGATTTAATGTCCCAGTTAAGGTTAGGGATGGGCTGGAAATGCAGATACTGCGATAAACTCTATTTCCACATCTAATCCATGTATTTATTTGATGAAATATTAAGACACGGTTCTCAAATAGCATGTGTTTCAGTGCACTAACATATGATGAGTAATTCATGTATCTCAATGCACTGATGAATGAATTATGTTGAATTATAAGGGCGAGTGGTTGGCGCAGTGGTGTGTTTGTATGTGCAAATATCTGATTATATGCGCTTAGCTTTTTGGTAGAAAAATATTGATGGAATGAAGTTGTGCCCAGTTATAGTGCTCGTTGTGATACAATGAGACGCATGCAATACAAAGATACTTGCCGGCTTATCTAAACCTAGGGTAATGTATAATGTGGTTCTATTTCATTAATGTGAAAACAACAATAGGAAAAAGTGACTATTCCACCTCCGATATTCTTCGGAGGGTGGAAACAATTATAGGCTGAGAGTAGCAAAGGCCTAACATAACAAACCTCGCCAACTTGTCCGTGTCATCGTAGTCCTAGGATATGCTATATATCCATATCCTCCCCTTCGTTTTGCTTCTTCGTCATCTGACACAGAGATATATCTGTATCTCCAACTTAAAGTTATCTTTACCATTAACAAAACTTAGATAATAGTCAGATTTAGGTAACTATTGTTTTCTCGCGTTTTTGGATGAGACAACTGCAGATGCAATTATCTAATTTCAAAATGATTCTTAAATATGTCAAAATTAGGATAGAGTTTTCTAAAGTTAAGTGAAATAACTCATGCTGTTCTAACTTCTAACTTAATTATTTTATCAAACATAAGCCTCATTTTTTACCTCCACTCTTTTTTGACTCTTCCCCAATTTTTGCGAACAAATCTGTAAATGAATGGACTCTGGAGTTCAATTAAATGGATAATTTTTTCGTTGTTTTGGAAAAGAAAAAAACGAAAGAAGGGAGAATTTACCCATATCAGCTTTTGATGGTTTGTTGGAGGCCTACCATCTGGCGATAGGTGACAAAATTAGGATTCGATTTCAGCGAAGAAATGATTGCCACGTATGAGGAGCCAAGTATGCTTGAAAAGTACTCAATTCTGATGTGAGGAGGTAGTGAAATTGTGACAAATTAATAACAATACCAGTCTCACTGAGTTTAATATCTAATCTATAATATTATAATAGGAGAGTTTTCATTTATAGACAACCTATAATTTGTATACATTTAACCGTCTAATTTCAACAATTTATTTTTAAGTGAGAGTTATATTAATCATTCATTTAATCAATTGTTGTTAGTTACCATAATAATTTTAAAGTTCAAATTTATTTACAACATAATTATTTATAAAAGTGCCACCATATAAAATAAAAGTTTGTGCCACTAGTAGTAATTTGTAAATAATATGTGATGAGTAAAAAGAGGTCTCAGGTTCGAAGCCATATTATGTCTTAATATTTACTTTATAAAAATAATATATTATGATGTGCATCGCACGTACAAATTACTAGTAATTGTAATTAGTCTAATCCTGTGCAATATTGCACAAAATTTTCAAAATGAGAAAATAATAAAGCTTTTTTTGTATAGAAAAATCCATATAACAACATGTATACAATATTGTAATACTTTTAGGTTTGATTAATAGATATGATTCTAGTTTAAAATTTGTAAGGATAAAGAGCAAGTGGGAGGTTAACCTCTAGTACTGTTATCGAGTCAGTCGTGTCGGGTCTTGTACTACTGAATCCAGATCTCTTTCTCTGCTGGTCCAAATATTGGACCCAGACCCGACCCGTGAGAACTAGGTCCTGCCCTATTAAAAAAATGCTACCCATCTGGTATGGGTAGCGGCCAGAGGGTGGTGTCGGGCAGGAGAGGGAGGTTGGGCATGTTGCTTATTCTCCTCTTCGTTGGCAGGGGGGGATTAGAGGTTTTGTGTGTATGTGTGTGTCCGGATCGAGTCCATTTTGAGCTAAACTACACCCACCCCGAAAATATGAAGGGGTGTTATTATAGAACCCGGACCTTACCAGCAATAGAACAAGTTCGGATCCGGGTCCAAGTCGAGTTCATTTTTTGCGGACCCGGACCTGATCCGTAAATATGAACGAATCCTATTTTAGAACCCAAACCCTACTAGACAATAGTTCAGGTTGAGTCCGCTCCAATTGTAGCGCCCCGAATTTTCAATATAATATCTTAGAAATACGTGGCACAATTCTTAGCATCAACCTTAATGTAATAGTAAACATAGCCAAACACAGATAAATTTTTCAACTTTTATTACATCAATTCATTATAGCGAAATTTAAACACCCTGAATTACAATTCTTTTCTTTTACAACACTTTCTTTTACAATTTACATAAGCCATATTATCATTCTACCACATGCATCCAAATCCCAATGCTATAGGTACCTACCTGTAAAATACGATGATAGAGATAACCCTAACCCCCAAAACTACGGGGTCAGCCATAACGGTGTGAGTGACATAAAAGGAAATACAACATAAATATAAAGAATAAAGTCATAAACAACACATACCAATAGTAGTAACAAAAAAATATGAAATAACAATAAATAAAACATGAAAACATCGAGTAAAACTAGACTAGGTATCAAGTGTAGGAAAACAGAAAACAAACATGCATAAAACCAAGTCAAGAAAACACAAATGCAATATGATGACTTTCTAATGCATACTTGTCTATGCATTCCATACTACATAGGTCCGGTGCAAGCCCTTATCGTTCTCCACTTATAGGGTTAGATCCCTTGTTATGCTGACAATCCTACTACGGTGATAGAAACAAGATCCAGATTACTCTGGGGGTAGGCCTGAAAACCCTCAATGCGCAAGCATCATGTAAGAATAGCTAAAAAACCGGATAATCACCTCCCTGCCGTGTACCCCACTGTCGCCCCTCGACGTGCAGATACACAGGCACATCTCGTGAATAGACTCGTCGGCCCTCGACATGTAAATTTACTTGTATGTTCCATGAATATGCCTGCAGACCATCGACTCGTGAACATACTAATTGTCCACTCGGGACAGAACACACAAGTCCTGGAATGCATCCGTTGGACTGGACCCCTAGAGCATATTCTCACGTTTCCCAAGTTCCACCACATCCCCATTAGTGTTTGTCCTTAAGTTGATTATTATTAAAACACAATTTCCTTCTCTCTAGAGTTAGTGTATCGTACCAGACTTAATTTCACAAAACAGCCCCAAGACCCAACTGGTCAAAATCCACAAAATCTCATCTTCCGGTTCACAGGACTTCCACTCAACTTCTAGAGATTCACAAATCGAATATCAACACAAAATCTTTCCTCAAAACTCTTAATTTCATTATAAAAATGTTTATATCAATGAAAACTTCTTAAATCAACAAAAATTCAAATTCATTTAATATATTCACAAATTCCAGAATTGAAATAAAGTATTAAATCTATTAAATAACTGAAAATCATATTTTGAAGTCGTAGAATATCACAAAACATCAATTTCTTCAAAAACCACATATATTTCACTTTATAAAGTCAAGAAAATACAATTTAAATTCTATTATAATGAAAATATAACTCTCTGTAAAATACTGTGATCTGTAGTAAAAACATCATCTAAAATGGTAGATAAATAATCCATAAGTTCGAAGAAATAATCGTTCAAGAAAACGAAGAAAAACTCAAGAAAACAATCAGCCAGGAAACTAACGGTCGACTGTCAAAACCAATACAAAACGCGACGGTCGACTGTCAAGTGAAAATCCAAAAATATAGAATTGACAGTCGACTGTCATCTTTAGTACAAATATGAAGCGGTCGACTGTCAAATACGAAAATTGACAGCTTTGAACTTGGTGCACCTTTTCACTGATACTTCTATAAATCTTTGTAAAATTTTAAATTTGCAAAACCAAATTCCTGAGATGATCAAATACAACTTGTATAACATACAGGAGTTTATAAAACTAATCAAAATCACATCAAAATCATAAAAGAGTAATTTTTCACAAAATTCTTCAAAAACAGTAAAAGTATATATATATATATATATATATATATATATATATATATATATATATATAGGTGTTACTGCTGAATCTGGTATGGGGCAAACAGATAGTATTTGTGGATTATGAGGGAAACCGAATAATCAAACCTTAACATTTTCCGCCGGAGTTTCACCGTTGACTCCCGCCGTTCACCTGCAAAAAGTGCGATACACCGGGGTAGATCCCTCCGACGCACCCTCCGACGCTCAAGTCAGTAATTAGAGAAGATTATAAAAGAGCGTAAATTGGCAAAAGATTGATTACCTCTTAATGGTGGTGGATGGGGGGTATTTATAGCCGCCTTTGGGATCAGATTAGGAATGTAGTCTCTAATTTTCCAGTGAAAGGATAGATGTGAATCAGGGCCGTTGATTAGGATTAATCAGAAACCCTAATTCTATCATGCTGGGGCGGGTCCGTTTCGGGTTTGGACCCGTACCCAATTGAGGTGAATCCGTTTGCAGGTTACTGGGCTTTTAGAGAGAAGACCCAGTACCCACTTCAGACCCGTTTGTAGGTGAAATTACCATTTTACCCACAAACTTTGAGATTCACGCCTGATTTGGACGGTTCTGATTTAACCCAATTTTTAGCCATATCACGAGCCCCCCACTCTCGAAGACTGAGTTTGATCAGCCTTTGAGGAGTAGTTTTACTGTTTTAATGGCTTGCAGAGTTGTATCGGAGTCCAAATGGGATGTGTTGAATCTTTGCATGAGGCAGTATGGTGATTTTTCGTGTTAGTTGCGCGCTCTGTGTTGTTCTTGAGCCCTTCTAGATTTTTGGCAAATTTTCGGACCATTTATTTAATTTTGCGAAGTGTTGATTTGTCGTTCGGAGATCTTACTCAACTATTCTAAGCAATAATTATCTGCTCAGTGGCTCAAAATGTTTCCCTGAATTTGTAATTATTTTTTAGAATTTTTAATTAATTTGCCCTAATTTTTTAACCATTTTTCGCAATTTTTAAATAAATAAATCGATTTTGATAAATAAAAATCTATTTTTAATACCAAATTATGACGTGGCGAGATCTGGGCCGCCCATCTCGTGCGGGCATGAATTTCTGAAAGATCGGATGGTCAGAGTCGCTCGGCAGTATTTTCTTCGCATGAGCAGCTCGGATGGCCAGTTGCTCGGAATCCGAGGCACGTAGCTCGGCGCCATTTTCTTCGTGTGAGCGGCTCGGATCGCCAGTCGCTCGGAGCATAGATTTCGAGCGACGCGAGATGATCTGGACCGCTCATCGGGTCGAAGTGCAATTTTTGAGGAGATCCGATGACTGTTACCGCTCGGCATTCTTTTCTCCGTATGAGCAACTCAGATCGCCGGTTGCTCGGATAGGAATTCCGAGCGACGTGGAACGATCTGAGCTGTTGGATCACGGTGCGAATCTCGAGGGCAGGCACAGTTCTCGAGAAAAACACTATCTTGTCATTTCGTGGGCATGGCACGATCTGAGTCGTTCATCATTTTTGGCACGATTTTCGCAACGATCCGACGATTGGGGTTGCTCGGTTGCATTTTTCTTCAAATGTGCAGCTCGGATTGCCATTGGCTCGAATTTCGAGCGACGTGACTTCGTTCTCTCCTGTATTGCGAGTAGCTCGGAAGTCTGGTCGGTCGGATAGGGATCCTGAGTTGTTTTCTCGGCTCAGATCGATTGTCGCTCGGACTTTTACTCCGAGGGACATGGAGCGATCTGGGCCGCCGGATCACGGTGCAGATCTCGAGGGTAGGCTCAGATTTCGAGAAAACGCTATCTTGTCGTTTTGTGGGCGTGGTTCGATCTGAGCCGTCTGATCGAGATCTTGCACAAATTTTGGGGAGAAAGTCATTTTTCTCCAATTCGCAGCTCGGATTGGCAGTTGCTCGGTTTTCGAGGAATCGTGGGCCGATCTGAGTGCTTCTTGGTTGCTAAGTAGAGTGCATCGGCGACTTGGGGCTTGAGGCACAGCCGAGCGGAGGGGCTCATATCGAACCGTTGTTACTTCTTGTGAATGGTCGCCGCTCTTTGCTACTTAGTCACTTGGGCTTCTTCAACGCCTTAAGGGGAGGTCCAAAAGTTGCGTCTTTACGTTACAAAGCCCAAGAGTCGTTTCTTTTACTATAAGTCGTCACCCCCCTCACGTTTTACCTCATTCTTCACTTTTCATTTCTAACTTTCGCTTTTACTTTCTACTAGAGAAGTTTTCTCTTTCGGGTGGCGCTACTAGCTGTCGCGGCAAGGCGCTCTCAGATTCCGGCGATCTTTTCCGGCCATTCACATCACTTCAAGGTTAGTCTCTCCCCTTATCCTTAGAAAATGGTTAAGTTTTCTTCTGAGGATGAGACCCCCACCTTGGACCAAGAGACCAGCTGAGCGGTGACGGTTAGGCCAAGCAAGGGGAAGGAGGTTGCCGAACCGGTCGGGGTGACGACGATAATCAGCAAGAGAGTTGGGTCGGCACCCATCAGTTCTATCTAGTGTTGGCGGGGTGCGAAGTTATCCCGAAGATATCTTGGAGAAGGTGACGCAGGGTACGGCTCCGTCATACGAGGAGAATGATCCGAGGGACCCTTCCGAAGTGGATCAGATTTCCTCAATTTTGACCGAGGCAGACCTGCATCGGATCAGGAGTGGTTTCCAGATCCCCAAAGAGTATGTGCTTCTACTCCCCCGCCCCGGTGTCTGAGCATGCACGACGACTTCGGCTAATACGTGCATCTTTCCGTATGACGCGCTAAATGCCGGACTTCGGCTGCCACTGCACCCCTTCGTGGTCGACGTGCTGCAGTGGTATGGACTGAGTCCCGTTCAGTTCATACCGAATATGTAGTGGCACGTCATCGCGTTCGTCCTTCAGTGCCAAGAGATTGGAGTGCAACTAGAGATGGTTGTGCTTCGAAGCCTAAATCGCATCTGTCAGATGAGCAAGATGGAGGATAGGTACTACCTGTCGACGAGGAAGGGCGTGAATTTGATCGAGAACCGGACTCGATCAAGCACTGGAAGGAGAAGTACTTTCTCATCCGTGCTCTTGAGCCGTGGGTCTTTCCGACGTCGTGCAAGACCGGGGTTCCGAAGTGGGCGAAGAAGGAGCCCGTACTCACTAAAGAAGACGAAGAGGTGGTGGAGAAGCTGCTCGGACTTCCGACCCTCAGTTGGAATGGCATTACCGAGGAGGTCTTGTTTCGTGGGGGTCTCAGTCCGATCGACCCCAGTATGCTTTCTCTTCTTTTCTCGCTTTAGTTTTATCTTTTAGTTAATTTTTTCTGACTCATTTGCTCGGCTTTTTCAGAGAGCCCCGACATGGACTATAAGGGATTGATGGCTAAGGTTCACGCGGCGAAGGAGCAAGGGTCGAGAAAGAGGAAGAGGACCGTAGCCAGGCCTCAGGGGGGCGCGAGCTGTGAAGGTCCCCTCGGCACCCCCGACCGTTATGGAGCCGGTGGCCGAGGCGCCTTCGGATGTGCCCGACCAAGGCCCTTCAGAAATGCCCGCCCAAGCTCCATCGGAGGCGCTTGCTCGAGCCGCTCAGGCTGACGCACCCAGGTCATCGAGCGGGAAGTTCACTGTGGGTGCGGCCTTAGCTCTTAAGGTTCCTCCGCTCACAGCCGAGGCCGAGCAGATCCTCACCGAGGATCATAAGCGCCTCTTCGTTCTCGACTGGCCGGTGATGAAGGTGGACGGGTTCCTCGGCGACGGGGGTATCTATATGCAGGCGGTGAAGCACCTGTCGACCCCCAAAGACTGAGCCACAATGAAGGCGGGCTCCGTAGGCGACGACGCCATGCAGATTGCTCGCAACACTATGTCGGTGAGTATCAAAAACTTCTCAAAAACTTTTCTAAGTTTTTTCGTTCGGGAATAACAGTTTCTCTTGTGTCGCTTGCAGACTCTATGCCACCTCAGTCACTTGCTCGAGGAGTTTGCGAGCTAAGAGAAGGAGATGAAGGTGCTGAATGATCGAGAGAGGTCGGAACGCGCCAAGGCGGTCAAACTATTCGAGGCCGAGCAGCTGCTTTCCGCTTCGCGCACGGCCGAGGTGGCCGGTCTTGAGGCAAAGCTCGCCGAGGCACTGAAGCACTCGGCCACTGAGGCTACCAAGGTCGAAGTTTTGGAGAAGGAGATGGCTCGTCTCGAAGAGGAGCTTTCCAAGGCACTAAGGGCGTCGGAGGAGGCTTTGAGCAGCCAGGCATTGAAGGTGGCGGCTGCGGAGCAAGCGGTTCGGGACGAGGCCGAGGCCCACATGTTGACAAACATGGAGGAGGCGTACGCCCGAGCGCTGAAGCATGTGGCCGCTCGCATCCCCGGGTTCGACAGCTCCTCCTACTACTTCTACGACCCCGTAGAGGGGGAGGAAGAACTGCCTCTGGCAGAGCTCTTCCCCGGGCAGGAGGGCAAAGAGGCCGAGGACGAGGTGAGCGTCGAGGGTGCGATAGTCATCGTGCCGAGCGACGATGCTTCGGAACAACATTACGAGGTCGAGCCCTGACTTAGTCGCCTCTTCTCTCATTGTTTTTGCTTCTTTTGTTTTGTTTTTGTTGTAACGCCTAACTGCGGACTGGCCACCGCTTTTGTGTATATTTTGAATTTTTAATGAAACGACTTCCTTTTTGTTGGCCAAACGTTTGAAAATTTTGGCTTCGATTTGTGTTCGCCTTGTTAAACACTTGAACACTCTGTTGTTCGTGTTGAGAACCCAAGAGTTGTGAACACCCTGAAATTTTACTAAGTGTTGAAGACTCCTTTTGCTCTCTGTGTTGATATTTTTTTACTTTTCAGGTTGAGTCGAATTCGATGGCCGAGGTCTCTCGCCTTCGTACTGAATTGAAGACGGCGAAGAGGGTCCTCTCTTGCAGCCGAGAGTGCTTCCTCAAAAGCGAGTTGGATCTAGAGGATGTCAAGGCAACGGCGAGAGAATATTTTTCCGAGCTGAAACAACTACGGAAGCAATCTCATGAAGTTCGCCTTGAAGGCGAGGTGGAATTGCTCCGAAAGGCGCTGTTCGACGTT
The DNA here is from genome assembly GCA_017893485.1 of Hemerocallis citrina. NCBI lineage: Eukaryota > Viridiplantae > Streptophyta > Magnoliopsida > Asparagales > Asphodelaceae > Hemerocallis > Hemerocallis citrina. The sequence continues at coordinate 448,310,003 of CM030358.1, read as the reverse complement.
ACCCGAGGGGAAGGTGATCTTGTGGAGGAAGTTCAAGATTTGAAGATAGCTGAGGAAGAACTCTTGGCGGAGGAAGACAAGTTAGCCTTGGCAGTGGGTAAATTGATGGCCGAGCGCGACGAGTTGACGGCAAAGGTTGACGAGTTGAGGAGGGTCACGGTTGACAGAAGTATCGAAGTGACCCACCTTCGTCATATTATTGTCGATAGCCCTGGCGCTGGAGGCTTTGCTCGGCTTTCTCACTTTAAGATATCTGTAAAGGGCGACTCTTTGAAGGATCGGATTTTCGAGCTCGAGGAGGAAGTCGCTCGACTCAAGCCTCAGCCGGCAAGAATCAACGTTCGGAGCATGTCGTGTACGCGCGAAGAGAGTGAGAGGGGAATCTCTTTTTACGAGCTCGCGACTCGTTCGCCTGTCATTAGGCGGAGCCCGGCCGATGCTCAAAGCGGGGTGGCTGCCTCGTCTAGTGGCACTTCGGTTGGGGCCACGGTCAGAGGCAGTGCCGAAGAGGCGTCTCGGTCCGTTGGCCTACAGACAAGCTTCGAAGTTAGGAGACGCCGTCCCCGAGTGTCTTTGAACCGAAACATCCCCATTCCAAAGAAGCGTTGAATAAGTTGTAATTATGCTTCTTTGAGTTTTTGTAGCGCCCCGTAGTAGTAACTCGGTCTTGTAATTTGGGTTCCTTTGTCAAACTTTTTAATGAAATAAAAGCTCGTTTTCTTTCTGATGTTCGTGTGTTAGACGTGCATGGTAGTTCGATTCGAAACGAGTCATAAGAACCAAACGTTAGCTCTTTTAAGTACTTTTCTTCCATGTCTAGTCTAGTTGTAGAAATTTCGTGCGCGTCGACGGTTGTGGGAGCAATTCCGAATGGAGAACCACTTCTAGCTCGCTTAAGAGCGAGCTTACGAAGCGGAGTCGAGCCAAGTGTTGGACTCCGAACTCGTCGTTTGGGTATGTTTCAATGGTTGTGGGAGCAATTCCGAATAGCGAACCACTTATAGCTCGCTTAAGAGCGAACTTGCGAAGCGGAGTCGAGCCAAGTGTTGGACTCCGAACTCGTCGTTTGAGTATGTTTCAACGATTGTGGGAGCAATTCTGAATGGCGAACCACTTCTAGCTCGCTTAAGAGCGAACTTGCGAAGCGGAGTCGAGCCAAGTGTTGTACTTCGAACTCGTCGTTTGAGTATAAAGAAGGTAAAAAAACAGAGAGATACAAGCAATTCACAAGTAAGATATGAAGAAAAATGTTCTTTATTGAAAACTAATAGTCGGCTGCTTCTAAGTTGCGAGCCATTATTACATTGGAGAAATAAAGAAGCAAAAGTAAAATACAAGTGAAGGGAAAGGAACGGTTCGACATCTGAAGGTACTCAGAGAGGCGTTCATGCGCTCTCTTGGTACTTCAAGAGATGGTCGGCATTCCAAGTCCTGGGAATCTCTCTTCCTTCAAGATCTTCTAGTCAGTACGTCCCGAGCCGAACCACTCTGGAGATCTTGTAGGGTCCTTCCCAATTTGGGGCTAGCTTGTTCTTCTGACTAAGGAATGAGATAGCTAACTTTCTGAGGACCAAGTCCCCTTCTTTAAGGTCGATGGAACGGACCCTCTTGTTGTAGGCCAGCTCAATCCTCCTTCGGTAGCTTTGTTGGCGAATCGAGGCTCTTTCACGGAGCTCATCAATTAAATACAAATTTGCCCGAAGCTCCCTGGCATTCTGCTCTTCTTCATAGGCAATGAGGCGAGGAGAGGGTACATCGACTTCCAGGGGGATTACAGCTTCAGATCCATAGGTGAGATAAAATGGCGACTCTCCTGTAGGGGTCCGTTTCGTAGTGCGGTAATTCCACAGTACGTTAGGGAGCTGATCAACCCATAAGCCTTAGCGGACTTATATAGCCTCTTCTTAATACCGAAGAGGATTTGTCGGTTGGCATTTTCTACTTGACCATTTGACTGTGGGTGGGAGACGGAGGAGAAGCGTTGTTGGATGGCGAGGTCTTCACATAGAGCTCGGAATGCGGCCCTATAAATTGTGTTCCATTGTCTGTTATAAGGACTCGAGGGACGCCGAACCTGTAGATGATGCTCTTCCAGAAGAATTGAAGTACTTTGTTCTCGGTGATTGTAGCCAATGGCTCGAGCTCTATCCACTTTGAAAAGTAGTCGATTGCCACGACTAAGAATTTGAGCTGGCCAGGAGCTGGGGGAAACGGCCCCAGTAAATCCATCTCTCACATTGCAAAAGGGATCGGACTTGATAGGGAGGTGAGCTGAGCTTGGGGTAGGCGACGAATGTTGGAATACTTTTGACAAGAGCTGCATTGCCGAACGTGTCATTCAGCGTCTTGGAGGAGGGTAGGCCAGAAGTATCCATAATTCAACTCCTTCCGGGCGAGTGATCTGGACCCTGAATGTGCTCCACCTATGCCTTCGTGAAGCTCTTGTAAGGCCTATATGGCTTGTTCCAGGGAGAGACACCTCAAATAAGGTCTGCCATCCACTTGGGTGAAGGAGCGCTTGTACAAGACCCCCTAAACATGGCTCCGCTCTTGTTCTAACTCGACGAGCTTCCTTAGGGTCTTCGGAGAGGAGCCCATCCCTTAGAAATTCTATCAGGAGTTTCATCCAATTGTCTTGAAGCTGGATGGGCAGTAACTTCATTGAGTCGGGAGTTTCTTCTTCTATGCTCGGTCTCAAGAGCACTTCAATCAGGACGGTCTGCTCGAGACCTTGAAGGAAGGAGGAGGCCAGCTTAGAGAGGGCATCTGCTTGGGAATTTTCTTCTCCGGGGATCCGCCGAATCAGCGCCTCTTCAAACTGAGCCATGAGATTTTGGACCTTGGCTAGATACTTAGCCATTCGGTCATTTCGCGCCTCGTACTCGCCCAAAATTTGATTCACGACCAGCTGAGAGTCGCTAAAAATCCGTAGGCATTGTGCCCCTGCCTTGCAAGCCATACCGAGGTCGGCTATAAGTGCTTCATACTCTGCTTCATTGTTGGAGGCTTTAAAGTTAATGCAGAGGGAGTATTGGAGAACGAAATCATCTGGGCCTGCCAGAATGACCCCGGCTCTGCTTCCTTCAGTGCAAGAGGACCCGTCCCCATATACCGACCAGACAGGAGGCCCGTTTGCTGCTCGACTAACCTCGGGGATGGTGCTTTCCATGATGAATTTAGCTAAGGCCTGAGCCTTGATCACGGTCCGAGGCCGGTATGATATATCATGCTAGCTCAGCTCGATCGACCACTTCATGAGGCGGCCAGAGGTCTCCGGTTTGTGGAGGATTTGCTTCAGCGGTTGGTCGGTAAGAACGACCACCGAGTGGGACTGGAAATACGGGCGAAGCTTCCTAGCTGCCATGACCAAGGCGTATGCCACCTTCTCCAGCCTTGGATAACGGAGCTCGGCATCCCTGAATACCTTGCTCACATAGTAGATGGGCTTCTGAGCCCTGTCTTCTCCCCTCACCAAGACAGCACTAAGGATCTGTTCGGAGGCAGCTAAGTAGAGGTAGAGTGTTTCCCCGGGGATAGGCTTGCTGAGGAGAGGGGGGTTGACTAGATAGGCTTTAAGCTGATCGAATGACTCTTGCTGTTGTTGACCCCATTCTAAGCCCTTAGCCCCCCTGAGAGCCTTGAAGAAGGGAAGACACTTCTCCCCTGACTTAGAGAGGAAGCGTCCTATAGCTGCGAGGCGCCCGGTTAGCTTCTGAACCTCTTTCACAATTTTAGGAGGAGCCATGTCCAGTATGGCTTTGATCTTCTCGGGGTTGGCTTCGATTCCTCTTTGGCTGACCATGAAGCCTAGGAATTTCCCCGAAGAGACTCCGAACGCACACTTGATCGCATTGAGCCTCATATCATGCTTTCTTAATACATCGAACGCCTCCTGCTGATCGGTGACATGGTCGGCCCCACGGATGCTCTTCACGAGCATATCATCAACATACACCTCCATGTTGTGGCCGATCTGATTTGGAAGACTTTGTTAACGAGGCGTTGATAGGTGGCGCCTACATTCTTCAACCCGAAAGGCATCACCCTGTAGTAGTAGAGGCCCTGATCGGTAACAAAGGAGGTCTTCGGGATATCCGGGGGGGACATGCGGATTTGATTGTACCCGGAAAAAGCATCCATGAAGTTGAGAAGCTCATGGCCCGAAGTGGCGTCAATCAGGGTGTCGATGCTTGGAAGAGGGAATGGATCTTTGGGGCATGGTTTATTCAGGTCGGTAAAATCGATGTAGATTCTTCAGCTCCCGTTGGCCTTCTTTACCATCACAACATTTGAGAGCCATTCGGGATAATTGACCTCCTGTATGAACCGAGACTTAAGGAGCTTGTCCACTTCTTCTTTTATAGCTTGTTGGCACTCGGGAGCAAATTTGTGCCTCTTCTGTTGAACCGGTTTGGACCCCGGTGAAACACTCAAGTGGTGGAAGAGGAGCTCTTCGGAGATTCCTGGCATGTCAGCAGCCAACCATGCGAAGAGGTCGCGGTTCTTTCTAATGCATTGGACTATGTCGGAGCATAGGACGGATGTGAGGGTCTTGCTGATAAAGAACTTGCAGCTCGGGTCCTGCTCGGAGAAGAGCACTTCCTCTAATTCATCCACCGGCTCGAACGTTGGCCGGACACCCTCTTGGGGTATTTCAAGGGTCTCGAGGGAGAGAACTGTTTGCCCGGTGGAGGTCATATAGCATTTTCGGGCCATCTCTTACTGCCCCTTACTTCTCCTACCCCTGCCCTGTGGGGAACTTCATCTTGAGGTGATAAGCCGACGGGACGACCTCCAGAGCAGCTAGGCCAGGTCGGCCTAGAATCACATTATAAGCAGCGGGGACATCGATGACCATGAAGTCCATCGGCTCCGTTCGGGTAGTAGGAGTTTTGCCAGCGGTTACGTCGAGGGTGATTACCCCTTCGATAGTCACTGGCACTCCTGTGAACCTGTGGAGTGTGAAGCCGGCGGGCTTAAGCCTGTCCCAGGATAGTTTGAGCCCTTTGAAAGCGGCGAGGAAGAGGATGTTAATGGAGCTGAGTATCCTTTCCACTTTAAAATTCACCATATGGAGGTTAATGACTAGTGCATCATAATGGGGGGTTCGGACACCCTCAAGGTCTTCATCTGAAAAAGTGACCGGTACTCCGAGGCCTTTGGGAGGGGGCATGCCATGTACTGAGTTGACTTCCCTTATGAAAGCCTTTCTAGAGGAGTTGGAGGTGCCTCCCATGGGGCCCCCATGGATGAGGTGTAGGATACGCTCCTCTTCGAATTCGGGTGTCTCATCGTGTCGTTCAGGACGCTTGTTAGCCCCCCGAGGAGGAGGAGGAAGATCGGTTTGGTCCTTTCTCACAAATTTGGCCAGCTGCCCCCTCTGGATGAGAGCTTCAATCTCGTTCTTCAAGGCCCGACAATCATTGGTGTCGTGGCCATGGTCCCGGTGATAGCGGCACCACTTCTCTCTGTCCCTCTTCTTGCCAGGGGTGTTCATCTTCCGGGCAGGAGGTATCACCCCTTCCTTCTCAACTTCCATGAGAATAGTGGAAATGTTGGCGTTAAGAGGAGTAAATTTTTTGAATCTGGGGGGAGGGCGGCGCTGACCGCCATTGTCCTTCTAGAGCTTCTTGGCTCCCTCTTCTTCACCTGCCTTTCTTTTGGTTCTGGAGGAAGGCCCCTCAAAGGTGTGGCGATGCTTAGCTTCCTCAGCCCAGATATACTTCTCGCTTCGGAGAAGGAGATCGGAGAAGTTCTGCGGGGGCTTCTTAGCGAGGGAGGACCGAAGGCTGGAGTTAAGGACATTTGATTGGAATGCTGCTACAGCGACCGATTGGTCGAGGGAAGCGATGGACCTAGCTTCCGCGGTGAACCTTTTCACATAGTCTCTCAGCTTCTCACCCTTCTTCTAGTTGAGGTAGAGTAGCGAAATGCTGGTCTTCTTAGTTCGGCGGCTACTCACGAAGTGGGTGATGAAGAGGGTCTCAAATTGCTCGAAGGAGAATATTGAGGATGGGGCGAGGTGAGAGTACCATTCCCGGGCTGGACCCTTGAGAGTAGCGAGGAAGGTTTTGCACAGCAGAGCATCGGAAGCTTGGTGGATTAGCATGAGGGTCTTAAAGCTTTCGATGTGATCAACGGGATCAGACTCCCCGGAAGAAGTCTCGAATTGTGGAGGCTTGAAGCCTATTGGAATGGGCGCCCCCATGATGGTCCGAGAGAAAGGAAGTCAGCTTGGATGGAGGGTCCTTCCTCTAAGCTCTTCTTCTCTGTCTAGCTGACCCAAGCGCCTCTCCATTTCGTGGAGACGATGGTAGACAGTGTCATCCCTTCGACGGTAATCAAACGAGCCTCTGGACTCGTCTTCGTACGAGGGAGAACGGGGGCTACGACGATGGTAACTCCAGGAGTGACGAGGACTAGGAATGTGCTGGGGGTTGCTAGGAGCTGGGGGAGGAGTTAGGGACCGTCGGTGAGGACTTTGGACCAGAAGAGGAGTGGGGACCCTCCGAGCATTGTTGTTGTTGGGTCGGAGATTGAGGGCTTGTAAGATGGTTGCTTGGAATTGCTGGAATTCGGCACGGGTGATAGGAGCATTATCATCCCTCGGTGAGCCAGGCCTTCTTCTATAGTGCTCAAGGGACTCTCTCCGTCTTTGGTGAGGCGGAGACCTCCTATGTTCTCGGCGATGAGGAGATCGCTCATTTGGACGTTGTTGGTGGGAGACTCCCTCTCGGGCCCGCCTTTCATCCAAACGGCGGCGAAGATCCTCTTCTTTATGCCGATTGTTAAGGGTGTTGCAGAGGTCATCGGAGGCCCGGGGATTGTGAGATGCCATGGAGTCAGTAGAGGGGTTGTGCACGGAGACGTGGTCATGTTGGAGAGGTTGTTTCGGAGGATTGGGACGGGAGCCCCCTGCACAGGCATTCTGAGGATCGGTCTGACCCCGAGGGGGTTGGAGGTTCTGATGATGAGGTTGGTCCTGCTGTGGGGCCTGATCAGGTTGAGGAGGAGGACCCGCTGGCTGGACGGTTTGGAGGGGGATCTCCTGCTGTTGAGGGGGAGTAGGTCCTCGGTTGGACCCTCTGGATCTCAGCTTTCGGGGAGGCATGGCAGGAGATGATCTTAACCAAGGGGAGAGGAAGGATCGCTATTCGTGATTTCCCACAGACGGCGCCAATCTGTTATCGCTGAATCTGGTGTGGGGGCAAACAGATAGTATTTGTGGATTCTTAGGGAAACCGAATAATCAAACCTTAACCTTTTCCGCCAGAGTTTCACCGTGGATTCCCGCCGTTCACCTGCAAAAAGTGCGATACACCGGGGTTGATCCCGGCGACGCACCCTCCGACGCTCAAGTCAGTATTCAGAGAAGATTATGAAAGAGCGTAAATTGACAAAAGATTGATTACCTCTTAATGGTGGTGGATGGGGGGTATTTATAGCCGTCTTTGGGATCAGATTAGGAATGTAATCCCTAATTTCCCAGTGAAAGGATAGATGTGAATCAGGGCCGTTGATTAGGATTAATCAAAAATCCTAATTCTATCCTGCTGGGGCGGGTCCGTTTCGGGTTTGGACCCGTACCCAGTTGAGGTGAATCCGTTTGCGGGTTACTGGGCTTTTAGAGAGAAGACTCAGTACCCACTCCAGACCCGTTTGTAGGTAAAATTACCATTTTACCCCCAAACTTTGAGATTCACGCCTGATTTGGACGGTTCCGATTTAACCCCATTTTTAGCCATATCAATAGGGTGTTTAAGCATTAGTTAAATCATCAAGAAAACATTGTATATAAATGGTATAATGTTCAAAACAATCTCATTACCAAAATAATCAAGATCCAATTGAAAACTTCACAAAACACACACAAAAAAAAACTCAATTTTTGCCATATACCTTCAGACCCGAAACTCAAAATCCCCCTTTTCACTTCAAGAATTGATCTTTTGATCTAATGACTCCTTCTACAATTTTTTTATACACATGCCCCACTGATTACAATAGTTCACCCATGAATATATGCAATTATAACAATCATTCATCAAGTTTTACTTATCAAAACACTGTATGCATACATATTCAACAGTAAAGGTGGAGTTTTGTTCACTTTTTGCAATAAGCATCATTCAATTCACAATAGGCATTCAAAACAGCAAGATTATGAAAGAAAACATCATACTCATGATTTCTATTAGGTTCTTAACAATCTCAAGTCATCTATATGAATTTTTAATCATCAATAGCATAGTTTTCATGAAAAAGATTCAATTTTTGTTCATCCAGCAATCCATAGTTCATTATATCATCATACAATCGCTAACATGCTTTCTAATAGACAAATAATCACATACAATATGTATAGAATAATAAGAAATCAAATATATGTCACCTTTTTTGAAGAATTAACCGAAGTAATAAAAGAATAAGAAAAGTCATTCCTTTCGCAAGAAAACCAAAATCCTCGCTTCGAAACTCCAAGAAATCAATAATAAAGAAAACCTTTTGTGTAGTGCAGCAAAGAGACGGCTACACCTCAGTTATATAAGGCCAGAAATTAGGGCAATTAGAGTTTTGAATAGGTTTTGCAAAATATCCCTTTTGAATATATCTTTACTTATATAAATCATTATACTTGGAAATTAGATAAACCAAATTCAATTAAGATTTAAAATTAAAAAAAAAACAACCCAATCTGGCCGGCACTGTTTTCAAAACCCAGAAAAACAATTTTGTAATTTTGGCCTCTAAGTGACAATTTTGCAAAAAGACCATTCTTTAAAAAATTTACGAAAAAAACCAAATCTATTAAAAAAAAAGTAAAATCTTTACCTCTGAGTTGTCTAGCCATCATGCTCAGCCCAGAAAACCAAAATTCTGGAGTTTTTACTCCAAGTGGTAATTTTGCAAAAAAAGCCCATCTTTTTGTAATATTTGCAAATAGGTTAAATAAATATCAGATAAATCCAGAAAATTCACAAATAATACCTACTAATAAATATTAGGTTATCCCAAAATAGTTTCTGACTTTGAACTTCCCAAGAAAATATTTGCACGTGTTTTGCACGAGTAAAAAGATAAATTTCAGAAAAATATTTATTAAATCACCAAAAGTTATTTTAATTTATATATTAATCTCAAAAACATTATTTAAAAATCTAGGGTGTTACACCAATACCGTGTCCTGGTCGGTTCCGGGTTTCGAGTTTTTGTGACAGTGCTTGTTACCTCATACATTTGCTCTTTTTTATATTTATTTTAAAAAGAAAAAAATAAGAAAAAAACCTTTGGATCAAAAGTGGTCTTAGCATAATATATTATATAGATAGTATAACTCTGTACAAAATTACACATAACTTTTAAAAATGAGAAAATAATAAAACTATTTTTGAAAAATTCATCTAAAAACATCTATACATTATTGCACGGTTTTTAGGTTTGAATAAGGGATAGGATTCCAATTCAAAATTTGGATGTAGCAAGAGTGAGAAGTTATCTCATACATTTTCTCACTTTTTTTATTTAAAAAAGAGAAAAAGAGAAAAAGAGAAAAATCCGAGATAAAAGCAGTTTAGCATAATATATTGTATAGATGAAGAGCCATTGGATTCCCCAAGTTTGGTGCCATTTATGATAATTCCAGCTCCAATAGTGTACATTGACTAGGTTTTTTTCCTCTCCTTTTAGATGCAATAACTTTCAGGGACATCCGATAAACTGGGATGATACATCAAATTTTGTGTGTGTGTGTGTGTGTGTATGGGGGGGGGGGGGGGGGGGGGGGGGGCTAAGCTAAGAAATAAAACTAACTACAAAGTACTAATAAAATGAGGTCATTGAACCCTTCTAGCACCCTCCATAGCAAGAGCTACATATACAATATCGGTAATCGCAGTTCACAGAAAATTCCGAACGCTCCTCCAACCTTTCTTCGGTGCACAATCAACATAGACATTACCTTCCCTATAGATTTGATTTACTCTGCCTATAGTAATACCAGCCAACAACTGCAGGATATCGTGTGAAATAGGATCACTTGCAATACCTTTAGTAAACTATTCTTATAGGACCGAACTAGGGAACAACTATCGCATCAAACGGAAAAACCTCTTTAACAGGCATGCTACGTACCTTTGAGTTCTCAGGGTGAGGTGTGAAGCTAGTTCTCGAGTAAGTAGCTAAAGCAAGATGGAAAACAAGCAGTCGTATGTATGCTAAGTAACTTTTCATACAAGCATATTGGTGTGGTAGGTATGCTAAGTAACTTTTCATACAAGCATATTGGTGTGGAATTATAACACGGCCCAAATAAGCCTTGCTCACAGGTAATTGAGCAATTCTTTATGTTGCTTTTAAAGACTTCCTTCTAGTATCATAAAACCATCACCCATTAATACAACGCCAACATTATTTGATTCAAAATTGGGACCAATGCCTATTTTACCCTCTTCCAGTTCTACTAAAGAACCTACCGACGACCTTAGAGTCTCCTCAATCAAGACCGAACCTTCATGAGAAAACAGGTGTATAGCCCTCAAAGCCAGCCACACACCTCTCATTTCAATGACATTAATCGACTTCAAGATAACATGCCCACCATCAACTTGTAATAGTTTGCCCCTCCAATCACGAAAACAAAAGCCCGTGTTAGTCAAGGTTGAGACATTGAAGGTGATGCCAGTACGTGTAGACAATGCATACCACATACGCTGTGCTAAGGCACAATTAAATAGAAGGCGACCGATGGTCTCATCATTAATATCACAGACAGGACAACATGATGACACATCCAAACCATGACGACCAAGTTCAAATCTTGTAGCAATGCCCCTATTGGGAACTTTCTAAAACCACATCACCACATTCGGTGTAATTTTCAACTTATGAATAAATTTGTTTGGGAAATCAAGTGGCCTGGTATGAGTCTCACATGTCTCAATGTAAAGAGTTTTCAACGACACAGATGCACGGAGGCAATCATAACACAAGAGGAGATCTGAAGATTATTAACGGGTATAGGTAGCTGAAAAATAATATTGCAGACTGAAGATGGTAATAGATTCTCAAGCATTGATGAATTCCACTAGCGAAATGTGTGATGAGTTCAGAAACCGTCATCGTATAGCTAATCATATCAGTTGTATCCATAAACTCAATTTTATTTAGAGGGGTGCAGTAAATCCACAGGTCTGAATAGACACCAATGCTCAAGCCACACCCCATCTCCCAACGAAGCCATTACATAAAATATGTTTTCCTTTACAAAATGCGCACCACAACCAAGAGCAATTGTTCAGACACTTTATACCCCACACTGAATTGGAGGGTTTTTACTTGGTCGAAAGCCACTTGGAAAACATATATTGGGGTTTACTATACACCTGAGCTAAGTTTATAAGCTAAGTTCTTTGTCATAAGACTCTCTTACAAAGTCTCTAACCTCCTCAACCCGAGACAACCATCATTAATAGGCATATAAACCTTCTCCCATGCTATCATTTGGATCCCATTTTCGCTATTACCTTTAGCCCATAGTAAGTGTAATACCTCGAATTTGCTAGTGATTATTGATAAGTCAATATTATGACTTTTTGTATTGATTTGCAAATATCAATGATTTTGGGGTTATGTGTAAATATTATAAATGTAAGGATTGAAGTGTGAGATTGAATTTACAAAGTTTTTGAAAATGTAATCCTCTGAATTTTTAGGTGATTACTGATAATTCAATATTATGACTTTTTGGATTGATTTGTAAATATCAGTAATTTTGGGGTTATGTGTAAATGTTATAAAACTAAGGATTGAAGTGTGAAAGTGAATTATGGAGTTTTGTGAAAAGAAAATATTGTTTTTCCCTTGCATTATTTTCCTTATGTTCAGGATGCCATAAAGAAATGCAAGAATGCCAGAATGAATATGAAAAAGAGAAATGAAACAGAAAAATGTTGTTTTGGGGGGGGGGGGGGGGGGGGGGGGGGTTCGAACCATGGCGAAGCATAAGGTGAATGATGTATGCCTTCCTTTTGATTTGGTATTTTTAATAAGGGTAAATTGCGAAAAACACTCCTCAATTATGAGGTCAAAGTACTAAACCCTTTAATCTATTCGTCAACGCGATAACCCAGAGGTAAATTGTGAAAAACACTCTTCAACTATGAGGTCAACGTGCTAAAACCCCCAATCTATTCGTCGACGCGATAATAAACCCCCTTTTCAAATCTAGGTAATCTCGTGATGAAATCTATGCTGATGTTCTTCTATTTTCACTCCGAAATGGGTAACGATTGTAACAATCATCAGGGTCTTTGAATCTCTACCTTGACTTGTAAGAATCGCGGTCAAACCCTTTACGGTAAACCTAAAAATGGGTGTCAAACGACCAAATGACCCCTACTTAAATAACTCCTTCGTACTCAGGTTAATCACTTTCCCTCCTTTCCAAATCCCGTAAGCGCTCTCTCTCCCGCTCTCTCTCTCCGACCAGTTCGCTCTCATTCCCTCTTCGACTGTTCTCTTTTTCTTTCTCTCTCTCCGATATCATCGCTAGTTGAAACCTAGACCACCAGATCTCTAACCCTAAAGCCCCAAATCCCCAACCCTAAACTCAAAATCCGATATCTGAAGACTGAATTGTAAATCATATCATAATCGAACTCTTGATTCTTGCTATCTGTTGAAGTCCCCGCGTCTCTTTGGAGGAGGTCAACCGCAACTGTAGATTTTGAGCAGTATTGCCATATCAGGTAACATAACTTATGAATTTGAATAATCTCTGTCCATATTATTTTGGGTCCCACTGAATGTAGTTATCAAATTTGTTTTTGAATGAGAAAGTGGTTGAATTTGTGCATTATTTTATAAATTGTGCTTCTGTGTTGGGGGGCAGCATGTAATGGATGTCTGGGCAAGCTGTCGTGTATTAGGGTGGGAGGGGACCATTTTATAAATTTAATGAGTTTTGCATTGTCAATATGCATATTTAGTGACAAAATATTTACTACATTTTTACAGCAGGATGTGGATAAATGCAGTTGTCGTATATTATGATGGGCATTTTTGTGAGAAATCCTAACCTTCAGTATGTGAATGGAAGGAAGTTAGGAGAATGGCACTTCAAGCCTACCTTGATTGAGTGGTAAGGGTTGAAGAGTTTGTTAAGAAGATTGAACTACAATGAAGAAGATTATATGTACTATATGTTAGGGGAGGGAGAAGAGTTGGAGGACAATTTGTGTTTAATATTTGACAATGATGCAATGAAACAGATGTTCAAAGTTCATAACAAAGCACCTGAAGTTGTGTATATTTATTTGTACATTGATAAAGTTGAGGTGCAGCTATAGCAGATCATTGTTTGTGTACAATTGCTGAGATTCATGGTGGTGGTCCTGATAATGGTACGGGGGTGAATGTAGTAGAACAAAGTCAGGATTTACGAAAGATTAATGTTGGAGATTGTGCTGATGTTGTTGACATGGATATAGCTGCATCTTTAGAGGTTAGTAATGGTGGTGAAGAGGAAGAACAAGTTCATGTTGATGTTGAAGTGGGAAAATATAGGCAGTCTGATGAATGTGACATCAAAGATGCTGAAATATATTGTGAAGATGATGTGCTAGACAAAATGAATCAAGAGGCAAGAATAAGAGATAGGAAGAAAGTTGGCATTTCAAGGAGAGCAAAGGAATTGTTTAGTAAGCTTGGACTAGATTTTGATAGTTCAGTAGAGGATGATATGCATACAGCTAGGGATGACACAGATGAGGACAGTGACAGTGTATATACTGCTTTTGATGACATAGATGAAGATCATCTATCTTCTTCTTCAGATGATGAAGTAATGTAAAGAGAATTAAGGCCAAGAAGTACTAAACATTGGACAGAGCATATTAACTCAGAGGATTTGGAAGGGATTGATTTGCAAACAGGGGGATTACATGAAGGTGATGTTGAAGTGGGAGAGGTGTTCTCAAATTATGAACCTTCAGATGAACTGAGAAGTTCAAGTCATTCATCTGTTGATGAAGAAAGTGAGGTGAACAAACATCATGTTTACAACAAGACTGTCAAGACAGTAGTTTTAAGACTTGGTTTGATGTTTGAAGATCCAAGGGAATTTAAGGATGCTTTGAGACGTTGGAATGCAGAAAATGGTAGGACATACCATTATGTGAAGAATGAATTGACAAGAATCTCAGCCAAATTTCCAAAAAAAGAGTGTACATGGCTGATACATGCATCTTGGAACAGAGATGAGACTGCATTAAAGATTTAAACACTAAAGAATAAGCATACATGCATAAGAAGCTATGTGAATTCACAATGTAACTCCACATGGTTAGGTAAGCATTATGTTAATATCTTTAGAGTGAACCCCAAGATGAGTGGTGCTGCCTTCCAAGCCTTTGTGGAGAAAGATTATGGGTTTAACATATCAAGGAATAGAGCACACAGAGCTAGAGTCTTAGCAATGTCTATTGTCTAAGGAAATGATCTTCAACAATATGGAAAAATCTCAGAGTACTTGCATATTCTTCATCTAAAAAACCCAGGGTGTAGGGCTGTTTTGAGCACTAAGTCACAAGAAGAGCTGGGACTAACTGATTATGGTGATGGCATGGTGTTTGACAAGTGTTTCAAATGCTTTAGTGCTTTGATTAAAGTATTATACTAGGGTGTAGGCCACTTATTGACTTGGATGTGTGTCACCTGACATCTAGTGCTGGGGGAATGTTACTAAGTGTTGTTGCAAGGGATGAGAACAACCAGATGTTTCCATTATCATATGAAGTTGTCTCAACTGAGTCGAAGGAGACTTGCGGTTGGTTCTTGTGGAATTTGTTTGAAGCTTTGAAGGTCTCTAAAGACTCAATTGTGTCCATTTCTGACAAGCAGAAGGTATCTAATTACAAATCCTTGTACTATTTTTGCATAATTTTTAACTAAGTATCATGTAAAAATATGTTGGTACTATTTATATTTTCTTTCACACAATTCACTAATTAAGATCACTAATAATGCTATTTGCATAATCAACTAGGGTTTACTTCAATTATTCAAACAATACTACCCCAACACACTCCATAGATTTTGTGTTAGACATTACTACTACAATTTCAAGAAGAAGTTTCCAGCACTTGTTTGGAAGGAAGTTTTTTTTGGAAGGTGGCATGCGCATGTACCCCTAAAGAATTTGATGTAAGAATGGAAAAGTTGAAGATTAAAATGCCTAGTGCATATAATTGGTTGAAGAAAGAGAGCAAATAGGGGTGACATTCTTTGCAATAATCCATCAGAATCATTCAACAAGTGGAGCTTGCAAGCTAGGGATAGACCTATCCTACACATGTTGGTAACAACTAGGACCCTCATCATGTCTTGACTTCAAAGCAAGAGGGAGAGAAGCCTAAAATAGACAAGGAAGTTATGTCCTAGAATAACTGCAAAGGTGGACAAAATTGCTGAGTTAGTTAGGAGTTGCACTGTGACTAGCTTAACTAGTAATGTGTTTGAAGTGTATGGGTATGGTAAAACACATGTAGTAAAATAGAGTGAGAGAAAGTGCACATGTAGAGCTTTTGATTTGACTAAGTATACCATGTGTGCTTGCTAATGTATCCATCAAATACCCCAAAGATAAGACTGAGAATTATGGTAATAAATGTTACCATCTTGACACCTACAAGGAAGCTTACAAATATGCTATCAATGCCATGCCTGATGAGGAATTTTGGGTGAAAAGGCCTGAGTTGTATATGCCATTACCCCCACCATACAGGAAGGGGCTTGGTAGGTCAAAAAAGGCAAGGAGTAAAGCTGGTGATGCTGTTGATAATGAGAATAAGCTTAGAAAGGGTGAGACCAAACTAAGATGTGGATGATGTCTTCAATATGGTCATTGTAACCCCTGTTTTTCCATTTTATGAATTTTTGGGTGTATTTTCTTTTTGGTGTATTTCTTTTATTATTGTATCCCTTTTTGGACCATTGATGTGAATATTTGTAAGTGTACAAAATTGTAACAAGTAGTATAGTTATGTGAAAAGAGTGTCGAACCCACAGGAACTAATTATTTTATTAAGTACCGAAATTACTAGATGAATTACTATTTGGAGAATCGAAATTAAAGAACGCAACTAAATTAAATTTATCTAAATAACTAACTAAATTAACAAAAAAGAAACGGAATATGAATTTATATTGTTTATTAATTGCAAAATCAATTCTAGGGCTTTTGACTTCACCTAGTTTATCTCACACAATTTATAATTCCATAAGAATAAAAAGAATATTTTTCCAAGTTATAGACCAAAATCTCCAAATTATTTAATGCTTTCTCTCGAACAACACCAAAAATATCTCCAACAACAGTTTGTCATATCTATATGCAAATTTAATTATCGAAGACTCATTAAGTTCTGTAGATTTCTTAACGGTCACATCAATCGCGGTAAATCATCTCTAATTTCACTCAATCAATGGTGTTCAATTTTATATTTTTAAATCACAAATTACCACTCGGTCTCTCCATGATTCAATAAATCATATAATAGTTGGCCAAACAATTGTAAGCATTAAACAAAAAATCAAACACACAACCATGGAAAAATAGAAAAATAATATGGAATTAAAAATTGTGTTCTCAAAACTAGGCTACATCGAAGCCCTAGAAAAATAAATTTAGTTTATAATGATTTTGCAACTAGCAAACATTGTATTTGATTGCATAATGAAAAGGACAAGAGAAAAAAGAACTCGTTTTATTGTTGTTGTTGCTTGAAGTCGTCAAGATCCCTCTTCTTCTCTAGCCTCCAAGATCCTCTCTAGAGTTCACATTCGCGTCTATATATAGCCCCCCAATGAAACCCTAAAAAGAGATAAAAATACAGCCCATCGGACCCGAAACCCGCATTCAAAATATAACATCAGCGCCGACGCGGTCGACTGCAACTTTGGACGGTCGACCGTTAAGGCCTTCATGTTTCCAGGGTCTGGACAGAGAGAGGGATGGTCGACTGCGCGGTCGACCGCAACTTTGGTCGGGTGTGCGGTCGACTGTCCAAAGCTGTTTTCTGCGCGCAGGCTATAGAAAAACTGGTTTTCCCGGAGCTAAAAAACTTCGTTTTTGACGTACGAGTACTCGTTTCGAAGAAGAATTGACGACCGACAAATTTCATTTAGAGCTCAAATTCAGATTTGTCCATCTTCAGGTTCAAAATTGCCGAACAAGATCTAGGTGTTGTTTTGCTGCATTTTTGCCTTGCTTTATTATCCGACTCCTAGCTTCATAACTTCGTGTATTTGAGTCCATAATCATAACATCCATCTCATTCCTTCAAAAAAAAAAAAAAATAAAATTGAGTAAAAATAAGATGAAATTCAAATAAATAAACACGAACTCACAATTTTTATACGTAAAATGAGGAATAAAAGCATATATAAATTACACTCATCAACCGTATATTGGATCTTCTTTTCAATATATTCATTTATCTGATTGGTCGCCTTTTATTTGAGTTCTTGATTCTTTTGTCTTCTATTATCTTCATCTCTGTTTGATCGGGCCGTTATTTTTGATCCCCATTATTCATTGTTCATGTCCTATTATTTTTTTTTCTATCTTTATTTGTTCCTACTTTATTCTTGTTCACCCTAATCTATTTGGATTTCTGTTTATTTTAACCCATTTGTTAGCATACCCTTATCCTATTGACTTTCTACTTAAACCCAAAACCCATTATAAACCCATCTGCAGCCCAAACCCACACCCTCTCTCTCCCAAAACCCCAACACTCTGTTTCCTATATATAACTAAGACCATGCACTCCTTGTTCGCCCATCACCCTCAACCGCCTCCTCTTCTTGAACCCATCCCCCACTCTCCCCTGCTGCACCCCCGACCTCCACCACTCTCCCGCATCCACTTCCGTCCATCCCCCGACCCTCTCTCCCTCCTGCAGTCGCGCGCCGCAGCGTAGCCGCCAGCCCGACGTCCCCCACTTCTCTCTCCCTGTCATACAGCAGCAACAACATCAGCACGTCGCCGCTGTGCTCCTCCCTGTATGACGCTGCCAAAGCCCCGTCGCAACCCCTTAGTTGTGCTGCTCCGATGCCGACAGCAAGCATAGCAGCCGCGCGAGTTTCCCTCATGCCGCTGTCCGTCCTTGCTGTTTGTCGTCATATTCCGTCCGCTCACTCTCTCGTTGCACGTGCGTGTGTTGCACGTGTTAGTTGGTTTGTTGTGTTCGAGGTGGTGTTAGTTTTTTCGTTGTTTGGTTCGTTGGTTTGGTTCGTGATCCATTCGTTCGTTGAGTTCGTGCTCGGGAATCCGTTCCTGTTATTCTTGCTTTGCACCGTTTCCGTCGTCGTCCATAAGGCAAGTAACTTGTATTCTTTTCTTTGTGTAATACAAGTACTAAATACCGCCTGTAGTATAGTTGGGTTTTAGAGACAATTAGTGTGTGAATCCTCTGTTATATATTGTCTCTATTGTGTTGATTCGACCATAGTTGCCTCACGACATACATGACATGAAACAACTAGGGATGACCACTTTTTGGATGTATATATATGCTTGCTATTTTGTTATATCGTGTGCTTGATGTGTTATTCATGCTACACTTGTCGTGAACTTGTAAAATACCCTATACCATCTAGTACACTATATTTCATATTTGGGTTGATTTGGATGGGTTTTACATGAACTAGATGATTTTATGTTCGAAGAATAATTCTGTATTTTCTGTTACCTTGCTTTTGATCAGTATTTTAGACCCTATTAAGGTCAGTATATGAATTTTATTAGTGAATAAGATTTGTAGAGAATTCTGTCTACTTTCCAACCCTTCTGACGGATCTCAGTTTCGTTCTACGAGTTGTGAGTTATGTCTATTTCATTACAGAGGTGTAGAGAGATTTCCAGATCTTGTTTTCTATGAATTCTGAAGAGTAATATATTTTTATTATGATGTTAAAAGTATTATTTTGATCCAATATTTTGCACAATACAACTAGAGGCAATTCTTACCAGTTAAACACTGAGAAAAAAGGGAAGCGATTGAGCAGGACCACCATAACCAAACAACGATCAGGTTGTGCGATTCCTGCACCAGGTAAAAGGCTCTCTAGAATATTGCAACTCATGCATATCAATTCTCTGAACTCATTCATGCTAGTAGCACTCGCCACATACCCACTTCGCTTATCAGATTTATCAAGAATACTGTTAAAATATTTTAAGCACGTTACTGGAAAACCACCACCAACAACCTACTTAATAACCTCCCATAACTGCATATGAGTTGCAAGACATGTACTAGCATAAATGCCAATAAAAGCAAATTCTTTCACACCTACCTTCATTAACCCCACAATGGCTTGGAAGTCACTGTAGAGGCACTTAAAGGATACAACATTAAATATACAACATTATCAATCCATAATAACATTATACCTCCATAATGACCGACAGCAGAATGAGCAAATATTTGCATGCTTCTACTAATTTTCATATTAGCCAAAGTACTTTTATTCGAATCAACATGAGTTTAAACTAAAAGTGATACCTCTTGCTTGTGCGACCTCATAATAGACTTACAAACAAGAAATGCCTGAGGTTTGAGCACAATTCAGCTGGTCACTAACATTAGGAAACTGTTGAGGAGATGGTGGGGTTTGCATATGTTGTCGGGCTATTAGACTTCGAATCTTTATGGGCCTTATCCACTTGCATATCAACTCGAGTAGGGATATCACTGAGTGCTCTCCTACGCTTCAAACATTCTCCCTTCGATCGGATGATGATCTCACTTGATGAAGAAAAATGCACCATTTGCCAGTCAAGTGGTGGAAAGGAGGTTGAGGACAACCATGGTAATTGTTTCAACTTTCCCAAAATTTTCTCAATTAGCGTTTGCTTCTTATTTCTTAAATCTTCCCCCAATTTGATTACTTGGATACCTCGATCAGCTGGTGAAGTTAAACCTGCAGACAAAGCAACTGTCTCTCCAATTGGCCCACCTACTGAAGCTTCGTCTAGCCTATTTCCAAATTCAACAGACCTACTTAGATTAACCACTAATGGGACAGTAGTGTTGCATTTGAAAGTAGGCTCTACTCGAACGCTCCCTTGAAATTTCGGTGTGGGCCGCTATTATATAGGTGACTTAGGAGGCCCACTAGTGAAAATAACCACTTTCTTCTTACCAACATCTTGACCTAGTTTCAAGTTCCCACTACGGAATGGATTGGAATATGATTCCATCTCCGACATATGCTCCTTTGCAATGTCTTTCCAAAATTCTTGGGAGCAACTACTGACTTAGAATCCATACTTGAGATTTGTGAAATTTTATTCTCCTTATTTGGGTTCGATCACATCAATTTCGCGCAACCAATACCTTGAGGTCTCGTAGTACTATCATGCCCCAGATTTTAAGCATTACCACCACTGTTATTTTAGCGACGACGCCAATTTTGTACATTTATCCATGGTACAGACAACTCATCATTTACTTCAACTAGCACCATCTCGACAATAGGGGGCATAGTACTGACGTTGGCAAATATTGTAGCTTCTGTAGGCTTATTAGTACTATCACTCATAGATTATGCAGACTGCTCTCCAACAACGTTAGCCACATTCATTGTAACCTCATTTGCTGCTGGACAAGGACAAACAACAATATAATGGCCAATAAGGCCACTTCTATAACAAAATACTCCCACATTCTCATATACAAATTCCTACCAAAATTTAGCACCACCATGAGGACCAATAAACCTCCCCGGACAAAGCGGCTTAGTTTGGTAAACCTTCACACAAGCTTTTGAAAAAACTCCTCGCAGCATGGAACTTGTGCACACATCAATTTACAATGGTTTTCCTGCGAAGTGAACTATATTCAACAACATATCTCATTCAAAATACTCCGAAGGAAGATCAGGAAGCCACAACAATAGTGCAACCTTTCTAATAATGTCCGGTGATGGTCGAAATGTGGCCTCCGTTCCTGAAGGGCCAAAAATGCACCCCCAATCACCCACATACCACATATTTGAAAAGATCTCATATCTTCTTCACCATTAAATTTGAAAAGAAGGTGCCTTCATAACGTTGGGATGACTTCAAACTCACCCTTAAGCTGCCACTTCTGACCTAGGAGTCGGCCAACAAAGCTAACATCAAATCGACGTCCTAAAGCATTCCAAACAATGCATATTTCTAACGTGAATGTGAAGCTTCAACTTTTTCATGATCAAACTCAAGAGTATCAGTTAAAATTTGTTGGAGGTGAGCAAGTTCTTCGGTAAGCCCCGTTGATCCATACGTCTAGATTTAGTGTTATTCCCAGTGGGGTTTTAACATTCGATAGAACAAATACAAACTATAGAGCACCCAAGACAAATCCCTTAGGGCTGGGCTTGGAGGGAAAAGCCCCCCCTGTAGGGGCCGTTGTACCATCACCGCCGACCACAATTGCAGGATCAGTTGTTGAATCATCATCACCCATCACTTTCTTGAAAGAAATCCTCACATCAACTGTAACACCTCGAATTCCAAAACAGACTGAATTCGAAGTTCCACAGGATCTTTTCACTTCTCTTCGTACAATTTTACAAGAAAATTAAAATTTTTATTACATCAGAGTTACATCTTAAATTACATTTAAACAGCGGAAGCAATTTACAATAATTACATGAATAAAATGTACAATACTTGAAACATTCTTTAAGAAGCATGCATACTTTAATCTTGTCAATCTCATTATCCTTCATAGAAACCATGGGCTCGTCAGTTCATTCAACTGACGCAAGGATATAATACATCAGTTTTCTCCTACTTAGAAAGCACACACTTGTCCCAAGCAAAACTACGGGGACTATCCTATTGATGTCGTGTTGTACTGTGCACTTAGTCCTTAATGCAGTTGTTTATATTATATGACACTAATGCGCACTTGTTTGGATTCTATGCATCCCATACTACATAAGTTCGAGGCCAAGCCCTTAATCATACTTCATCTTGTAGGGTTCAGTCTCTCGCCATGACTTACTACTACGGTAACTACGGTAAGTATCCTAGATGTTCTATGAATTATGAACCCATGTCTAGAGAATCTGGAGGGAAATCCCATGCACTGACATGACGCATCATGCATGCAATCTATGGACAATTCAGCTTCCGTCGTGGAACGACGGCACCACCCGTAGTCACCAAACACCCCCACAAGCGTCGCCATCGGGATGATAATTCCAGATTAGTGCTCACGCCATGTCATGACGCATCAAGCAGGCAATCTATGAATCACTCTCACACCGCAAATCCGATGGCCCCCATACTCGTGTTTTTCTTTCACTTTCGTCACATCACCACTATGTGTCTAGTCCTTAATTTTTTTTGAATCATGAATAAAATTAACTCCTAGAGTTAGCTCTTTCCTCTATACCAGTCTTAAACATCAATCAACAATATGACCAAACTTGGTCTTTTCTTTTCAATATCTCATCTCAAAAATATCTTTCAATGCCAGTGTAAGGCTTAGCTACCCTCTAGCTTCCAATTCCATTTCATGTTCATAACATTTGTGTATTCATAGTCATAAGACTTTCATAATTCATCATGATATTTGATTTCACTTTCATGTACAATTTCATACATGGAATAACTTTCATTTGTCACATTCATAATTCATTCTTTCCACATAATTCTCGTATTCTCTTTTTATCAATACTAAATCTAAAATTCATACTTTCGATTTTCCCATTATCAAAAAAACTCTTTTCAAACTCTTTTAAACAATACATTTATTTTTCTTTATCTAAAGACATTTAAAACTTGAGAACTCAAAATAGTCAGGACAGTCGACTGTTAAAGCATAGTCGGTCGACTGTTCTGCGAGGATTAAAAACTCGAAAAATTAAATAGTCAGGACAGTCGACTGTTAAGGTATAGTCGGTCGACTGTTCTGCGAGGATTAAAACTCGAAAATTAAATAGTCAGGACAGTCAACTGTTAAGGCATAGTCGGTCAACTGTTCTGCGACTAGAATCCGAAATTTGGACTTTATACAATAACTCAATATTTTAAAAAAACTATATTATTTAACTCTCATTTTTCATATAAAAGACTATTCTTTTATTTGCACGAAAATGGTCACAAAACTTTATGTCCTCTTAATTTGTCTCTTTTCAAAGAGAAAATTCTAAATTGGCACTTCTCAAATAGGTTACTCTTTATTAAACTAATAATTTCCTCCTTTCCTTCTTTTATCAATAAAATCCAATTATTTTCTTAACTTGGCCCTAACTACAAAAATGTTCATTTCTTCTTTCTTTCCAACAAAACATGTAAGAATTTGGAGATTTTTATCAATCTTATTGACAATAAACATGTATCATTTGTTAATCTATTTTCATAACAAGGAGATTTTCTCATAGTTCACATTATATAAACCACACATTTATTCACATTGCATTTTTCCACATTCATGAATAACTCAACATAAAGATTCACAATTTCTTAATTAGCAAACGAGCATATTATCAAATCATCACCACAATATTTCCATTCACATCATTCAAACAATTTACTACTTATTTCATGCAATTTCACATGGGTTCATTTTCTCCTTAAACATGGTACTAACATAAAGTAATATTTTCTTTTCTTGTTTATTTTAACATGATCACACACTTAAACCTAGCATGGTAACTAGTTAGAAGTTGGAGAAAATTGCCCACCTTATTTGGAGAGAAAACAAAAGAAACTCCTAAGAACTCCTAGAATGGTCAAAAAAGGCCTTATTCTCCTAGTTTGAGCCACCAATTTGTTGTCTCCTCCTTGCTTGATGGTGCTTGTCCTTCTTCTTGATCCTTGGAACGTAGGTCGGCCAATATAGGGGAAGGAACACACAAATTTGCAACCCTCAATCTTTTGAACTCACTATTCTCTCCATCTTTTACTCACTAGTTGTATTTCTTTCTCTTTCTCTTTTGATATAGATTAGGTGCAAGGATAACTAATGTAGTGGGAGGGGTATTTATACAAATTTTTAGTGAGAATAGAAGGCTAGGATTAGATCAAATGGTTAAGGATCAAGGGCCTTGATGAATTAGGGAATTGCTATAACTTCCCATGATGGAGTAACCACCTCTCCACCTCATCCACTCTCCCTCTCCTCTTGAATACCACCCGGCCACACCTCAAAAGGGTGTGCAATGCATGTGCTAGTGCATGCATGTGCCACCATAGTGTCCCCCATTTACAAGTTATTCATGTTAATTTGATTAATTGTCTATTAATTGAGTCTACACTACAAGTTAGTCTAAATAAAAAAGAACTAAATTAAATGAGCTTACTAATGGGCCAAAAGACCATGGACTCTATTAATTTAATTAATTAATTAAATGATGTGGGCTACAAAGAGACAAATTGGCCTAGGATTAAATTAGGCTTTCTAAATAAAACAGAGAAGAATTAGGATTACTAGTTTATGAAATATTTTTAGAGAAATATGTGCATAAATTTGCACGTGCACAACACGTAAAATCAAACAACTCTAATTTAAATAAGATTTGAAAATCCAGGATGTTACATCAACCTTTGAGAAAAGTGTCCATCTTGAAAGCAAACTGTCGTGGCCATCCACAAATTGTTAGCACGTCGCCCGATCAGAAGTCGCGATACTCAAGTCACTTACTTAACTTGTTCCACTTAAGGGATGCTTGTTTAGTTGTAAGAACACTGTAGCGAAATTCAAGGAAGTGCACCATTCATAGGTATGTTTAGCTATTTTTTGGATGGATTTGGATAAGCACTGTAGCAGTATTGAGAAAATTATTGTCACATCCCAATACATCGTCTTTGATGCCACAAGTTACTAACCTGGGGGCTGCGCTAGGGAAACCAACCATTTCAAATTATTGTGATTACTTACTGCATCCATATGCACGACTACAACCCACTGTGTAGGAGTTCTCACTTGTACACACCCAGTGACATACTCTACTGTTACGTTTGATTAATTATTGAACTCTTTGATGTAGTTAACTGGTCAGTAAACACACTAGCATTCTGCACTAACACAGCTCAACACCTCTACAACCAACCACAACTAGTTGTAGTATTACAATCACCCACCCTATGATATGTTTATCGGTGCCAAGTTTTAGAATGTAGCCCAAGTGGTTGTATGCAGATAGTTTGTTTTATATGATTCTGCTTTTTGTTTATTTACAATGTTTACACTGTTTTAAAAAACAAAGTTGTTGACAAGGGTAAAACTTATTATTTAGCCAAGGGTAACAAGTGCAGTCATAAGTCCCAACTTTAGAATAGAGTTGGGTCTCGAATCAGAACTAGGGATGCTTTCGGATAAGGATATATCCGATTCGATCCGCATCCGAATCCGATTTTTTTGCGGATACGGATATGAAAAATCCGTATCCGGGCGGATACGGATACGGATTCGGATATCCAAATCCTAAAAAATTTGGATTCGGATACGGATACGGATATTAATAAAAAAGCGGATTCGGATACGGATATCCGCTTAATTTAATATCTATTTATTTAATATATATATTTAATAGGAGTAAAGTTAAACCCTAATCAGCTAAATCCCGTATTCAGTAGATCCAACATCAAAAATCCCAAATCGACTCCACATCGACTCCAAAATCGACTCCAAATCGACTCCAAAATCCTCTTCTCTCCCGTCTTCCTCTTCTCCGGTTCTCCCCAATTCTCAGTCCCCATCCCCAACTCCACTCCACTCCACATCGACCTCGCGTTCCCCCGTCTTCCTCTTCTCCCCCATCCCCCGTCTCCATCGTGTCCGCTCTCGAAAACACAAACGGCGTGCAAGTCGAGAGATCGAAGCACGGGATCAGAAGGTCGAGAGATCGAAGCCCCGTCGCGAGCCCCGTCGCCAGCGCCCCGTCCACAGTCGCCAGCACTCCGTCGCCAGCCACGCCCCCGCCTCTTCTCCCCTTCCTCTCCCGCAGCCAGAGTCGACGGCAGCAGTCGTCATCCCCGTCCTGTCGTGCCTCCCCTGTTCGCCGTCGGAGTCGCACTTTGTTGAAGAGACGGTATAAATCTCTTTCTCACTCTATTTTTGAATATATTATTCACTATATTTTGGTAGTTTTAACTTTTAAGTTGCTGCATATTCATAGGTGCAAAGTGATTAATTATATATTATATGTTAATGTTTTTTTCATAGGTTCAAAATAGTGTTCATCATGTCTTCTCCTAATGAACAATCTATTACTCAACCCATTAATACCGAATCATCAAGTAACTTAAATGCTCAAATACGAAAACCACCAAGAAGTAGATCGGAGGTGTGGAAAGATTTTGTAAAATATGACGAGGATGTAAAAGAAATGGCAGATGGGAAAGAGATAGTGACAAAACGCAAAAAAGCCGAGTGCAAGCATTGTCATTTCAAAACTAATGCGGATAGTAGACTTGGAACTACACACCTAAGGAACCATATAACAACATGTTCAAAGAAACCGAGAGCCGATATACGCCAAATGTTGATATGAGCATCCTCCAAGAAAGATGATGGAACTTGTAGCCTAGAAAATTTTCAATTTGACAATGAGAAAAGTCGCTATAAACTTGCACAAGCAATTATTGCTCATGAATACCCATTCAATATAGTGGCACATAGAAGGTTTTTGGATTATTTGCAATCTCTTCGTCCCGAACACATAGTTCCTTCTCGCAATACAATCACGGAATTGTGTATTAATGTCTATGTTGATTACAAGAAGAAGCTGTTGGACACATTTTCCTCGCATACAAGTAGGATAAGTTTCACAATGGATAAGTGGACCGCATCTTCACAACAAAAGTCATACTTGTGTGTTACTTCTCATTTCATTGATGCTAATTGGAATTTGCAACGGAGGGTTGTCGGTTTTATTAAAGTTAGAGGGGGTACGGGAATTATTATTTGTGATGTTTTTATGTCGTGCATGCTTCAATGGAATATTGATAGTAAGATTTTTACCGTTACCGTTGATAATGACACGGCTAATGATGTTGCTATCTCTTTGGCAAAGGATCGTATTTTGGATACGCTTCCTTGCAAGGGTTCTTTTTTTCATGTGAGATGTGCCGCACATATTATTAATCTTGTTGTCCAAGATGGTTTGAAGCAAATCTCCGAAGCTATTCATAATGTGAGGAAAAGTATTAAATATATTACAATGTCACCACAAGTGCAAGAAAGTTTCTATGATATTGCTAAACAACTTGGTGTGAATGGAAGACATGTTTTCCTTGATGTTTGCACAAGATGGAATTCCACTTATGATATGTTAAGTGTTGCACTAGAATATAAGCAAGTCTTTAGTAAATTCCGTCTCAAAGACAACAAATACAATTCTTGCCCATCGGGAGATGAATGGAATCATATTGATACCTTGAGTAATTGCTTGAAGCATTTTAATGATCTCACTAAGCTTATTTCCGGTTCCGATTATTGTACTGCTAATCTTCTTTTCGAGGAATTTTGTGAAGTTTTATTACTTCTAAATGAATGGGAGAGAAGTTCAGATACTACAATTGTGAGAATGGCAACTGCGATGAAGAAGAAGTTCATGAAGTATTGGTTGAAAGCTAACAAGCTTTTTATCGTTGCAACTTTTCTGGACCCAAGATATAAATTAGTTGCCATTAAGTTGTATTATGAAGAGATATATGGTTTTGATGGTGCAAGACGGTTAGAAAATATTGTAAAGTTAATCAAGGAACTTCATGGTGAATATTCGCAAAATTCTCATGAGAAAAGTCAATCTATACCACCAGGAGTTGGCTCAAGCAATTATTCACGAAGAGTTGAAAGTGTTGGTGAAAAGAGAAAGAGTAGATTTAATCAATATATTCAGAGTTGTCAAAGCTTACCTACGAAGACGGATTTAGACATATATATGGAGGAGGGTGTTCTTATGTGGGAAGATTCTACAATGGAAAATTTTGATATATTAGCTTGGTGGAGAGGGAATATCGGAAAGTATCCTATACTTGCAAGGATTGCAAAAGATGTTTTTGCTGTTCCGGTTTCCACAGTAGCTTCTGAATCCACCTTTAGCACTAGTGGTCGTGTGATCCATTGTCATAGAAGCCGAATGAAGAAGGAAACAATTGAAGCCTTGATATTAACTCAAGATTGGCTACGAGCAGAGGATGGAGGTATTTGCAATACTCGCCCTCTTTTCGCCCTCTTTTTTGCATATATTTATTAATCAGTATCTAATTATCTCTATTGTGTGTTAATTTGTAGCATCCAAAGTAGAACTATTTTCTAATGATTTGGTCAATGAAGATGCTAGAACGGAGGATGAATATGTGACTCTTATACCAACAATTCTAGGTATGATGAGATTCAAATAATGTTACACACTTACACCACTTGCACGAATTTTTGATTATTTGCACAAATATAATTTTATTATTTTTTTTTTATTAAGGTGACGATGAGGTGGATGAATATATCTTCGAACAATTGGATGATGATTATTGATCTTTTCATTCTGGGTTGATGGAAGCCCGCTTTCTTTTGAAGACTTGGTTGATCATCATATGGTTTATTTATAGATGTATCATGTAATGTGAGGTGACAACATGGAGGGCCATTTGTTTGACCTTTCTTTTTGTTATTTTGGATAGATTTTGAGTTTTGAATCAAAGTAAACTACTAAAGGAAAGATTTTCTCACATTTCTTTCTTCATGTTAATGTCTCATATAGTCATCAAAGTTTATCAACTTTTTCCTTTATAATATTATGTTAATTATTCTAGTAGTTGTGCACCTGAAGGGTTTAAATTTAGATATGAATGAATGAGCGTGTGAGTCTTCGGGAAGTGAAGGTAAGTCCTATTTGTGGGGGTGTTATTTGCAGGTATTGAAAGAAAGCTTCAGAATTTATTGTGCTGTTAATGATGGCATCATCAACCTTGTTGATAAGGTACCAAACATGATAATTTTCTATTACTTGAAACATATCTCAGCTATAGCTTGTTTTAAAATATATATAAAAGCAAATTAAAACCATATGTAAACTGGCTTGATCGATCGATGTGTTTCACCCTGCAGGCTTTCAGACGAAGCTTAATGATACCTGTGCATGTTCTATTAGCATCAGGGTTGATTTTTCAGGTTTTTCTTTATTCACTTGTACTTTTTGAAATTATTTGCACTTTTAGTTAGTTGCTGGAAATCTTCATGAATAATTGCTTTCTGTATCTATCTATGTTAATGGTGTAAAAGTTAGATGACTACATTTGTTTTTGAGATTGGGTGCTTGTTAGTGGATTCTCATATCCCGGATATATCAGATAGCTTTGCTCACTTATTTTTCTTAATATTATTATTACATCGATATTTAGCAAGTCCGTCACTCATGAAAATTAATAAACTGTTATCATTTTTGGAACTTGAAACAGATCATGTTATTAAGAGAATAAAATACTTCTTTCACAAGTGAAATTTCATGGCCAAGCGTGATCTTCAAGTAACAGTGAGCAATAGTACGTAGCTTGTTGATATGGTTGTCTAAACTTAAAATTCTCATACTCCTTTGAGACTGTTTCCTGATCAATTAAATGACCAAAATAAAAGATATTCAATTAATATGCACAAGCATGTGAATGTCAGCATTAATAACAACTCCATAATGGCTTTACATAGTTCTGTTATTGTAATGGAAAATTCTCAAACAAAGTTTTCAGGAAACAGACTTGTATATGTTGATTGTGCATGACATACTAATCAATGATTGGCATGAACCAATAGAAAGTGCTATCTTTTTTAAGAATGAGCATTTCAAAACTAATACAGAAAGAGAAATAATGGTCTTGAGAGAGTATCAGGTAGAGAAATAATGGTCTTGAGAGAGTATCAGGTAGCACTTTGTTATCAAAATTAGCTCACTTATCTATATGTCTTGAGAGAGTGAACAAATGTGATGGTCTGGCAAAAACTCTTTAGTCAAGATAAAATTATACACGATATTATGTTCATGTAAATAATTGTGGAATTTATTATTCAGGTTATTCCTCGACAGCTTTGTGACAATGCTGGGTTTGATGCAACAGATGTCTTGAATAAACTCAGACAGAAACATGCATCAGGTGAGATTTTAGTGAATCAGTTGAAATAATGTTAATGTATTCGCATTTACACTTTTCACTATATCTTTGCTACAGGCGAAGGAGCAAATTTTGGAGTAGATATCAATACTGGTGGAATTGCAGATTCGTTTGCAAACTTTGTATGGAGCCTTCCGTAGTGAAGGTATTATCATATATTCTTAATTGTCTGACATCCTTGCTTCATTGTAAAATGTTGCTTCTGACCTTATACATGAATTGCAGATTAATGCTATAAATGCAGCTACTGAAGCTGCTTGTCTTATTCTGAGTGTGGATGAGACGGTGAAAAATCCTAAGGTATTTATTGTCTTCTTACTGAGCTATCATGTTCTCTCTTTATCACTTTGATACCTTTTGTTTGTCTTAACTTTCTTCTATGATTGACTGAGTATATGGATGTTAAAAATGATTACAATTTCTTCTTGATTAATTGGTTTCTTGTGCAATATGTACCTACAAACATAAATAAGAGTATCTTTATGAATGATACCTATAATGTTTTTAATTTTTTAGTTGTGCTGTTATGCAATTTATGGAGATGTAGAGATATTTCTATTGCAACTATCTTATCAAAAAACTACCTTATCACTTACACGTTTGTCATCTGAGTTAATAGTGCTTGAATAAGAGAATAATTTGTCCTGGCCTCCTAAGGGTGAAAAGTGTCTATTAAGAACATGTCCAGTCTGTTTTTGTATCGTTCCCTTGAGGTCTAATAACCCTGTGGCCTAATTACTTGTTGGCATCGATACAGTTGATAATTTTGTGGTTCGTGATTTGTACTGTATGCCATGTGAAACTGGTGATGTGAATGGCAGTGGCAGTTGGTGATATTGCTACTATGAGTCATGGTTGTAGAAAACCTGCTAAAGCTCTTCTTTTCGCTGATTTCACAAATAATGGTAAGTTGCTTAGTATAATAATTTCTTGTAACAGTTGAGACATTGAGCCAAATTTATATACAAGTACAAATTCTGCTATATTTTTAAGAATGAAGAAATAATTTATACATTGTCATTGTTAACTTTTCTCCATTACTGCAGTTCTTCCCAAGTGCTATCTTTTTCAATGACGCCACATCATCCTGGTAAAAGAAGTTAAAGAGTCAGATTCAAACCAGTGCAACATAGACAAGTAAGTGCGTATTATATTCATTTTTTTATAAGAGTTGTATATATTTGAAATAAATTTTCATTCTCCTTTTTTGTTCTGTTGATTTCTATTTTGTTATTAGATTTGAAAATCGATATTCACAATTCAGTGATATACATGTATAAGTACTAGTTAAGAAAAATAAATAGCAAAAACTTTATATTTGTTATCTGAATTCGTATCCGTTATCCGGTAGACCGTATCCGATTCGCATCCGTATCAGAAAATTGCGGATACGGATATGATTTTTATTTTCCGAATCATATCCGTATCCGTATCCGTATCCGAATCCGTCTTTGGATTGCGGATACGAATGTTGGTATAGCTAATATCCGATCCGTATCCGATCCGAAAGCATCCCTAATCAGAACACAGTCATTGTTTTTCTCTCTTCTCTTTTTACACTATTCAATAAAACAATCTCACCTATAACTCAACATTAATATTTTACTACTGTTTTAAATTTCTTTCTTTCTCATCTCTATCCTATCTATAGAATAAATCAATGACAATTTTAAAAAAGCTGTTAAGCGGCTTTTCTTCAATTGAAACAAAATAAATGACTCATATTCACCATCCAAAAAGATATTTTCCCCCTAAATTTTTCCTCCCAAAACTAATTGTTTTCTCCCAAAACATAAATCATTTTCAATTTATTACTATTTCTGTCTCATCTCTTCACTTTTCAGCTCCCTCTCTCTCTCTCTCTCATATCTCTTCAAACTCCAATAGTTGGATGTTCACTAGTCAGTGGTATTGCATATAAATGTTTATATCCAAGTGATTTATTTTTCAAACAAGATTTCATATATTTTACTGTTTACAGGATTTTTCATATGCTGCATTGTTCAATAAGATGTGCCGTAGGCACGTGTCCACGGGCAAACCTAGTACTACAATAAAACTATATCTAAATAAACCACTTTTTTTATAACTCACTTCTAAAGATTTTTTTTTCTACAGTAATCTTCATGGTTTGGATATATTTTAGGGCATAAACGAAAGTACCTCCTCAACGTTTGGCCTGAGTACAAAATGTCCATATAACGTCTGAAAATATATATTATACCCACTCATCCGTTAACTTAATCCATTCCGTTAACTTTGAGTTATTAAATTACATTTCTACCCTTATCCTTTCAAATCTCAATCTCTTTTTCCTTACTCCTCTTTCTTCATTCTCAAACATTATACTAAACCAAATCTCAATCTAATGATTAGTCTTCTAATGATATTCATCAAATTGATTATAGGTTTATCCAACCATATTGTTAATAACCATGTTTAATATAGGAACCATCAAGGCTGGTCCCAAGAAATTAGAGGCCTTGTGCGAAACTTAAAATTGGGCCATAATATAAGAAAATTTATTATCGATTTATTGTTTTATGACTTTATTGTTCGATAAAGCAAAATATAACTAATATGTTGAAACAAAAGTATATTTTAAAAGGTAATTCAAATATCATATTTCAATATTTTTTGGACTCCTCTAAATTTGCTAGACTCATATCAAGAATGATCGCACAAAGAATTAACTCAATTGAATAACATCTCTGTAAAAAGAAAAAAAATGCAGCAAATTACCTTTAAGAATCACAGACTTTGGAATTTAGAGGATGATTATCAATTAAAGACAGTGAGAGAGATTATGTTGTATCAATGAAAAAAATGATAAAGATTGAACCTTCAATTTAGTTGTGAGAAAGTGAAAAAGTCAAAAAGTTAAGAAGAATATGGAAAATTTAGTGAGAAAAGAAAGAAAAAAATAAATACCAACTTGATATGAACCCATGCCCATTTATAAACTTCTCGGTAATTCTTAACCAATTGAGCTACAATGCAAATTGTTAATACAATAGTATTTTTATTACTTATTTAATATTCATCTCTAATATTATAATGGGAGAAGGCCTTAGTGTCATTTGTAAATGTTTTGTCATTCTACCAACCCGTGTAACACACGTGCATAACTATTATAAAGGCGGTCCTACGTTCAAATCAAGACTACGTCTAAATTTTTATTTTAAAAAACTATATTTATTAAAATGTGCAACGCACGTGTAAACTACTAGTATAGTATAGTATAGTGAATTTTGGGGCCCTTAAAAATTGGAGGCCCTATGCAGTTGCACCACTCGTGCCCTAAAATTAATAACACCAAATAACTCAGTGGGTACCATGCCAAGTATTTCAAATACAGAAAATATGTGTCATTCGGATAATATCACCAAGACCGGTGTTTGCTTAGAGTTAGAGTAGAGTTTTCAAAGTGAATCTCTATCAGTGGAACCACTAATACTATAGGGTATTGCTAGTTTAAGAACATTGTTTTGATCAAGACATGTTTGTATTATAATAATTTTAATTAGAAAAATTAATATTTTTCTTCATCAAGCACATATTTGGTCTTATTTTTTTTTACGAAAATTCAACCTATATAAATATACTTACCAAAATTAACATGATTCACTTCAATTTTAATTACATCTAATAAATGTCTTTATCGTGTAAACCGAACTCTTGCCGACCGTTGCCGATTTTTAATAATTTAAAGTTAAAGGGATTTCTAAAGTTTACGGAAGAATGAGTATAATGTATTTTTTTAAAATGTTACATGTAGCGCTGTCACATTTATCCGTTACCCGGACATTAGATCAAAACCGATCTGATTTATAGGGGTCCGGGTCCGGGTTTGGGTCCTAAAATAAGACCCAATGCACTTTCAGGTCCGGATCCGGCTAATAATTGAACCGACCTTGATCCGGACCTGGACCCGTTAAAAAATACCCAAAAAAATATGGAATTTGAATAATAAGGTTACAGGGATATACATATAAATAGCATTTATTGAAGATATATGTGTAAATATAATATTTATTCATGCACTTAAGTGCAAAAATTGTTGGAACCGTAGGGTATCGGGTGCAAAATACTTAAGTTCACATATTCATTCACTGCTACCGAATCCAATGGGTAGGCATTTTTTACTAGGACCCGGACCCGGTTCTAGCAAGTCCGGGTCCGGGTCCAATTTTTGGACCCGAGAGGTATTCGGTCTGAGTCCGGGTAGTGGAGGACCCGACCCGATAGGACCCAATACCTGCTCTAGTTACATGGGCATTTTATACTCAGGACAAATATTGGGGGTACTTTTGTTTTCCCCTATATTTTACAACCAACCAAACACCTCCTTAAAACACTTCTATTTGGGCCTAGATTGGGCCGAATTAGGAAATAAACTAAAAGGCCCAATCTAGTCCAGTACCTATCTTAATGGTAAAAGAGTAAATAAACCCTATACCTATACGGAAATAGTAAATCCTAACTCTCTATAAAACATCTCTTCGTTTTAGGGTTTTGGTATGCTTCTTCGCAATTTTTCAGAGAAGAAGGAAACGCCGCTAATCATGGTTCGTTTCCAATTAATATACGTTTTAGGGTTTGGTTCATTGATTGATTTGCATAATTAATTTTTGTTGGTGCCACTTTTATTGAGTCAGTAGTTGAGTCAGTAGTTGAACATGGGCTACCATCAACTGCTACTGTAGGTAACACTGAAGGAACTACTGTTGTATGATCCCCAAAACACTTCTTCAGTAGTGAGACATGGAATATTGGGTGTATCTTGGCTTCTACTGGTAAGCGAAGCTTATAAGATAATTTCCCAATTCTCTTCTCTACCTCATATGGCCCATAATATCTTTTAGCAAGTTTTTAGGATTGTCTTGGAACCACTGATTGTTGCCTATAAGCTTGGAGTGTCACATATACCCAATTCCTTTCATTAAACTCCTTCTTTGATCAATGCTTATCTGCCTTTTGTTTCATTCTTAAATGTGCTTGCATCAAGTTTTGCTTAAGCTTACTCAACACTTGCTTCCTGTCACTGAGCTATTCTTCCACTGCTTGATTAATTTTACTTCCTGGGATGTAATCAGGTAATGAAGGAGGTTTTCTTCCATATACTATCTCAAAGGGAGTAAACCCAGTTGATGAGTGTAGTGAGGTATTATACCACTATTCAACCAAATCTAGAAATTTAGCCCACTGCTTAGGTTGTTCACTAGTAAATGCTCACAGGAATTGCTCAACACACGTATTGACTACCTCAGTTTGGCCATCGATTTGGGGGTGGTATGCACTGCTTAATTTCAATATAGTGCCTTGATTTTTGAATATCTCCTTCCAAAAATTGCTGAGGAAAATGGGATCCCTATCAGAAACTATTGAGCTTGGTATTCCATGCAGTTTGATAATGTGGCTTGCAAACATATCAGTTACCTTAGACGCAGTATAATTGGGCATAAGTGCAATGAAACGTGCGTACTTTGATAATCGATCAACAACCACCAAAATGGCATATTTTCCCTGAGATATAGGCAACCCCGTAAATCTAAAGAGATATCGGCCCACACCTGATCAGGAATTGAAAGTGGTTGTAGTAGCCCTCCAGGTTTGGCAGTGTTATATTTTGTTTGTTGACATACTAGACACGCCTGCACAAATTGATACACATCCTTGTGCATATTTTTCCAAATGAACGACTGCTTCAACCTAGCCAAGGTTTTTTCAGTACCTGAGTGCCCTCCAATAGATTAGGAGTGCCATTCTTGCGTTGCTAACTCATGCAGGTTCTTAGGTACTATTACTCTCCCTATATTGAATAATAATCCATCCCTCAATAGCATTGAAGGTTTTGAGGCTGGCTTTGAACTGAGATCCTGTATAATTTGCTCAAACTCAGGGTCTTTTTTAAGCTCTTCTCTCATTTATCACAAATCATAGGCTGTATTAACAATTGCTGCTAGTAACTCTCCCTTTCGATCACTGGGCAATCTAGATAGGTTGTCTGCAGCTGAATTGGTTTTCCTTGGCTTATACACAATTCTAAAATTGTACCCTGCCAATTTATAAATCGACTTCTATTGTTCTAGGGTTTGGATCACTTGATTAATCATGTGATGGTGGCTTTGATGATCAACATGAATGATGAAATCTCTCCATAGTAAGGTTGCGTTTGGCCTAGCTTTTTTTGGGCTTTAAAGCTACTTCAAAAGGAGAAGCCAGAAAGTAGTGCTTTGAAATTAAAAGCTGAAGCTGTTTGGAAAGTCTATTTTGTTCAACTTCAAAGCTATTTTTAAGTTAGAAGTTGATTGGCATAAAATATCAATTGTAAGCTACTTTTATACTCAATTTAAGCTTTTGATTTTATTTAAGAATAAAATATAAGTTATCAAATTACAAAAAAATCTTTATATTATTAATAAATAAAATATTTAGATCAACCTAGAAAATTCTTAATGGAGAATTTCATCTTCAATACCACATAATCTAAACTAGTGCAAATTTAGAGTTGTTTGAACATAGAAGAGAAAGGCGAATGGAGAAAGCTTCTCATTGATCAGTCATGTGAAATTTAAGAAGTAGGGTTTGCTTTTCAGTCCAGGTAACCATCATCATCATCACCAACAACACAATCCCCTTCTCACATTCAATCTACAGAACCTTGATCAGTCGAATCTTGAATTTTGGGGTTTAAGATCTCAGATCTACTCCTCTTCCGTTCGCTTTCAATTTGATCCGATCAAATTCCAGCTCAAACTGTAAGCGAGGTTTAGATTCGATGGGGATCAAGAACTACCACGTGGTGGAGCTCATCGGCGAAGGTTCCTTTTCGGTAAGTGTACAAAGGGCAGTGCAAGTACACCGGAAAGGTCCGATTCTTAGATGCATTTGCTTCGAGATTAGTGCTATTTGATTTGGATGTGGAAGATAATGGTTGTGTTTTCTTGTTTTAGACTGTGGCGTTGAAGTTTATTCTTAAGCATGGAAAGAGCGAAAATGATAAAAAAAAGAGAAAAGGAGAAACCAGAAGTTAGTCTGGATGACTTCTTTGAAAGCTCATTTTCTTCATAAAAAATAAGCTACTTCTCCTTCTATAGAGCTTTTTAAAATATGAGTCTGGATGACTTCTTTGAAAGCTCATTTTCTTCATAAAAAATAAGCTACTTCTCCTTCTATAGAGCTTTTTAAAATATGCGTTTGGCCCAGCTTCTCCTTCTAAAGGAGAAGAGAAGCTAATTTTAAGCTGTGCCAAACACTACCTAAATATTGTCTCCACTTCTTAATAGACTCAGTGACTGCATGCCTTTCCCTTACATATGTCGAAGCTGACTGCATTCTCAAGAACATAATTTTGCTAAAAATGCAATAGGGTGCCTTTCTTGTTGTAATATTGCACCTATCCCTTTCCCAGACGCGGTTGTTTCTATAATGAACTGTTTGGAAAAGTCTGGTAGAGCTAAGATAGGGGTGCACTGCAGAGCTTCTTTGAGAATTGAGATGCCATCTCTGCTTCTGAGTTCCATTTGAATGAATCTTTCTTCAACAGGTTAGTTAATGTCGTTGCTTTAGATGCATACCCTTTGATGAATCTTCTATACTATCCGGCTAGCCTAAGAAAACCCCCTAGCTACTTAATGTTTTGTGGAGTTAGCCCCTAATGGCTTCAACTTTAGATGCACAAGCCTGCACACCCTCAGCAGATATCATGTGTCCCAAATATTCCAACGACTATTTTCCAAATTCACATTTGCTCTTCTTAACAAAGAATAGATTGTGCTCTAGCACTGTCATGGCAGTAGCTAACTGAGTCAGATTAGTATCCTAATCTGGACTATATATCAGAATGTCATCAAAAAAA
Organism: Hemerocallis citrina; assembly: GCA_017893485.1. Lineage (NCBI taxonomy): Eukaryota > Viridiplantae > Streptophyta > Magnoliopsida > Asparagales > Asphodelaceae > Hemerocallis > Hemerocallis citrina. The sequence continues at coordinate 448,271,973 of CM030358.1, read as the reverse complement.
CCAAACCAAAGTTTCGCAAATATGGTTTGAATATAGAGTTTATGGCAGCCTGGAATGTAGATGGGGCATTTGTAAGATCAAAAGGCATCGAGAAATTCATAGTGACAATCATGTGTATGAAATGTTATTTTATGCACATCCTCTGCATGAACTCTAATTTGGTGATACTCGGGGTCTAAGATCCACTTTTGTGAAAAACCTTGCACCATGCAGCTCATCGTAGAGCTCATCAACAGTTGGAATAAGGAATTGGTCTTTAATAGTGATGGAATTAAGAACTCGATAGTCAACACAAAATCTACATGTCCCATCCTTCTTCTTTACCAATAACAGTGGGGATGAAAAAGGACTCTTGCTGTGTCTAATTATCCCTTCTTGCAGCATTTTTGTAACCTTCTTCTCAATCTCAATTTTTTTGAAAATGAGGGTATCTATATGGTTTAACATTCATGGGTGCTAATCCTGGTATTAAGTTCAAGGGATGATCATAATCCCTAGAGGGAGGTAGCCCAATAACTTCTGAGAACACTGTGGCATGTTGCTGCAATATGACTTCAATATCATTGTGTATGACTGACTGTGGCTGCTCCTCATGTAAAACCAAGTGGTAAAATTCCTCAATAGCATTTCTATTTAACTCTCTCCTCAAGGAATTCAGCTAAATTTGTGAAGGACCTTGGCTTCCCCCACCCTGCAGCTTCACCTCCTAGCCATTGTGAGTAAATTGCATTGTCATCTCACTATAGTCATTTATAATCTTTCCCAGTAGCCTCAACCACTGTATGCCTAGGACCATATCAGAGCCATATATTGGTAAGATATAGAAATCAATTAAGAATGAATACCCTTGGATATTAACAGGAACTGCTTTACATTACCCTTCACATTGGAGTGTTTGACCATTGCTAACCATGACTTTAAAATTAGTAGAAGGTTGTATATGAAAATTGAGGAATTTGGCCAACCTTTCTTGTATGAAATTGTTAGTACTTCTGGATCAATCAAAATTTGGACTGACTGCTTATCAATAGATCCCTGAACTCTCAAGGTTCGTAGAGAGGCTTTCCCTGAATAAGCCTGAAAAGAAATCTTTGGAATTTGCATGATAGCTGCACTAATATCATATTGTATAGAATTTTCCACATTAGAGTGAGTTTCAATAGTTTGATCATGTTCCTCATCATCATCTTCAGTTAACAGCATCAAAAGTTTCCTCTGACATCTATGACCTGGTGTATACTTCTCATCACAATTGAAACAAAGTCCTTTTTCTTTCCTAGATTCCTAGATGCCCACTCTGCACGAGGAATCTTTCGAACAAATAATTTGGTCTGTTGATTGTTGCTCTGGGGTTGGCTGGGTTGTACTGGAGTTGGTAATAATCGGAGAAGTTTGCTAGGTGGTGGAGGTTGCCATGGTGGTCTGTGGTAACTCCCTCTGTTAATTGGGTATTTACTTTCAATGATTTTCTCTCGCTGTAATCTAGCTAGGCCAATTGCATCTACTAGAGTTTGGGGTTTATGAGCCAACACTTCTCTTTGTATCTCAGGTTTTAATCCTGAGATGTAGTTACTCAATATATGGCCTTCAGTTAACCCTTTAGTTTTGTTAATCAGTATATCAAATTGATCATGATAGTCAGTTACAGTATTAGTTTGAGTTAATTTGAACAACTGCCCTGTGTGATCAACAAATGGGGACACTCCAAATCTAGCATTGACCTCTTTCACAAACACCTCCTAGCTATGGAAATCACCCTTTTCATATCTATATTGAAACCGAGCTAAAGCTCTCCCATCTAAATGAAATGATACAATATGTAGTTTTTGCTCTGCAGAAGTGTTATGGAATGCAAAATACTGATTCGCCTTAAATAGCCAACCCATAGGATTTGTACCATCAAATCTAGGGAAATCCAATCGAGGATTCTTGTAATGAGTATGAGAATCAGTATGAGAGGATTGCGGTGAGGGTCTTACAATGATCGGATTCTCTAGCGATGTTGAATGATTAAGGAATTGCTCTAGTTTCTCCTCCACAAACGAAAACCTTCGGAGCAACTCAGAGGACAACTGCTTCTGGGATTCAACTTCGGTTGTGAGAGTGAGCAATTGATCACCAAGTTGCCAAATCGTTTCCCGCACGTCTTCCATCGATCGCCTACCCTCCACCAACGCCAAAGTTCAGACCGTGAAAGCACCAATTGATATGTTGAAACACTCTGTTATCGATCAACTGGCAATCAATCTAGTAAAATCAATCAAGTACTTGCAATTACAGAATCACAGAAGGAGATATTATGGATTGGAGAAGAAATTGGAGAAAAGTAGAGGTTGAAGAAGAAGAGTAGAGAAAGGACAAAATAGTTTGTTACATTGGATGCTCTCCTCACCCTCACTCTTCTCCTATTTATAGTAACTGGTAGACGGTCACAGCCATCCACGTGTGTTGCTTCCTTCCTGCCAAAACTACCTTCCCATCGCTAACTGAATATGCACGTGCACACTATGTGCATATGAAATCTTCCAAATGTCCAGGCCTAGCTTTCATGCGCTCGCTTCTCCTCTTCTCTCTTGTCACAATCCACGTCCAGGATTGTACCGGTCATAAGTTTGCAACCCGTCTTGGCAATGTGTTTACCATTGGAAAGGGAACCAAGCCGTGGGTGACCCTAAGCATTATTGAGGAGGCGAGTAAGCGTGCTGCTCCTGCTCCTGCTACTGCTGCTTCTGCTGCTGCATAAGTTTCCTGGATTTTTATGTGTTTTCTTGTGCACTTATGACTTTTAGTTACTGTGTTTTTGTTTTAAGACTTGTTTATGGATAGGTCATTGTCTTAGGCTTGGATACTTTTTGTTGGATAATTAGTGCCTTCTTTTTGTAAGGTCAAGTAGTTTTAAGACTGAGAAGTTCAAGTCATTCATCTGTTTGATGAAGAAAGTGAGGTGAACATACATCATGTTTACAACAAGACTGTTAAGACAGTAGTTTTAAGACTTCGTTTGATGTTTGAAGATCCAAGGCAATTTAGGGATGCTTTGAGACGGTGGAGTGCAGAAAATGGTAGGACATACCATTATGTGAAGAATGAATGGACAAGAATCGCAGCCAAATGTCCAGAAAAAGAGTGTACATGGCTGATACATGCATCTTGGAACAGAGACGAGACTGCATTACAGATTAAAACACTGAAGAAAGAGCATACATGCATAAGAAGCTATGTGAATTCACAATGTAACTCCACATGGTTAGGCAAGCATTATGTTAATATCTTTAGAGTGAACCCCAAGATGAGTGGTGCTGCCTTCCAAGTCTTTGTGGAGAAAGACTATGGGTTTAACATATCAAGGGATAAAGCACACAGAGCCAGAGTCTTAGCCATGTCTATTGTCCAAGGAAATGATCTTCAACAATATGGAAAAATCCCAGAGTACCTGCATAATCTTCATTTAAAAAACCCAGGGAGTAGGGCTGTTTTGAGCACTAAGTCACAAGAACAGCTGGGGACTAACTGATTATGGTGATGGCATGGTGATTGACAAGTGTTTCAAATCCTTTAGTGCTTTGATTAAAGGATTATACAAGGGTGTAGTCCAATTATTTACTTGGATGTGTGTCACCTGACATCTAATGCTGGGGGAATGTTACTAAGTGCTGTTGCAAGGGATGGGAACAACCAGATGTTTCCATTATCATATGAAGCTGTCTCAACTGAGTCGAAGGAGACTTGGGGTTGGTTCTTGTGGAATTTGTTTGAAGCTTTGAGGTCCCTAAAGACTCAATTGTATTCTGACAGGCAGAAGGTATCTAATTACAAATCCTTGTACTATTTTTGCATAATTTTTAACTAAGTATCATGTTAAATTTGTTGGTACTATTTATATTTGCTTTCACACAATTCACTAATTAAGATCACTAATAATGCTGTTTGCATAATCAACTAGGGTTTACTTCAATTATTCAAACAATACTACCCCAACACACTCCATAGATTTTGTGTTAGACATTACTACTACAATTTCAAGAAGAAGTTTCCAGCACTTGTTTGGAAGGGAATTTTTTTGGAAGGTGGCATGTGCATGTACCCCTGAAGAATTTGATGTAAGAATGGAGAAGTTGAAGATTAAAATGCCTAGTGCATATAATTGGTTGAATAAAGAGAGCAAAGAGGGTTGGAGTAGAACTTTCTTTGATACATTTTCCAAAAGTGACATTCTTTGCAATAATCCATCTGAATCTTTCAACAAGTGGATCTTGCAAGCTAGGGATAGACCTATCCTACACATGTTGGTAACAACTAGGACCCTAATTATGTCTCGGCTTCAAAGCAAGAGGGAGTGAAGCCTAAAATAGACAGGGAAGAATAACTGCAAAGGTGGACAAAACTGCTGAGTGAGCTAGGAGTTGCACTGTGACTAGCTCAACTAGTAATGTGTTTGAAGTATATGGGTATGGTAAAACACATGTAGTCAAATTGAGTGAGAGAAAGTGCACATTTAGAGCTTTTGATTTGACTGGTATACCATGTATCCATCAAATACCACAAAGATAAGATTGAGAATTATGTTAATAAATGTTACCATCTTGACACCTACAAGGAAGCTTACAAATATGCTATCAATGCCATGCCTTGCCTGATGAGGCATTTTGGGTGAAAAGGCCTGAGTTGTATAGGCCACTACCCCCACCATACAGGAAGGGGCTTGGTAGGTCAAAAAAGGCAAGGAGTAAAGCTGGTGATGCTGTTGATAATGAGACTAAGCTTAGAAAGGGTGAGACCAAACTAAGATGTGGATGATGTCTTCAATATGGTCACAATTCCAGGAGATGTGGGAACCAGCTTGTTATGCCCAGTAAAAGAGGAGGAATGGGTGGTAGACCTCCCAACCCAAAAATGTATGTTTCACAAGAGTAAGGCATGATGGAGGTAGTATTTGTGAAACAGAACGAGCTGCAACTTCATCAGTTAGAGGCATGAGGTCTAGAACATGTTGAAGAGATGCGCAACAATGATAATAATAAGACTCCTAGGTGGGGAAGGTTAGACTCCAAAACTATATTGCACATGATATTAAAAATTTGATTCTTAATGTGGTGAGCTAACTCAATAAATTTAATTTTTACTGCAGGAATACTTGTGCACAACCACCAATGCAAACCAATGATGTTGTCCAAAATGTTGCACAACAAAGTAAATCCCAAGCAGATGTTATTGTCACACCAAGCAGATCCGGGTGATCTTACTTCAACAAATGCCCATAATTTGGATATACACATTTGAGTATACCATTTTGAACTAAAATCAATACTCATTTTGCTGAATATGGAAGGACTGCACATGTTGAAAAAGAACAAACCAATGTTGAGAATGTTGAGAATGTTGCAGCTGTAACTCATGGGGAACCCTCTATACACATCCGAAGGAGTACAAGGTTAAACACAAGTTCATGCCTTTGCATTATTTGTGCTTTTAAACCTGCCCATAATTGTATACACCATCTCTGTATGCTTTTGAACTGATATAGGTGTACTTTTGAGTTATATGTTTTGCATATTTTTTTGCATTATGTGTTCTAAGAGAAAAAAACTCAGTTGGAGATGTTCTTGTGAGTGATTTACAAGGAGGAGTTGAAAATACCTGTGTACCCCAAGCAGATGTATTTGTCACGCCAAGGAGATCCAGGTGATCTTACTTCAACATATGCCCGAACTTGGATATACACTTTTGAATATACCATTTTGAATTAAATTCAATATTCATTTTGCTGGATATGGAATAATATTAGAAGGACTTCACGAGGTAAGGAAGAACAAACCAATGTTGAGAATGTTGAGAATGTTGCAAGTGCAACTCAGGGAGAACCCTCTGTGCACATCCAAAGGAGTACAAGGTTAAACACAGACTAAGCCTTTGCATTGTGTGTGCTTTTGAACCTGCCCATGAAAGCTTACACCATCTATGTATGCTAGTGAACTGATATACGCGTGCTTTTGAACCATATGTTACCATAATTTTTTGCATTATGTGCTATCGGAGAAAATTATCAATTGGAGATGTTCATGTGAGTGATATACAAGGGGGAGCCGAAAATATTGATTTGAACCAAAATGAAGAAACTGGATCGCATAGATGATTATTTAAATTTATGCATTATATGAACTGGAGTCTTATCTCATTCCAACTGATAAATTGATTTGACTTAGGTGATTATTTCATTTTACATACTGTTAAAGTTGATAAGTTGTGCTCCTATATGGCTGTATTGATTAAGGGGAGGAAGATTGTGATACCAAGAAGGAACGGAGGAGCTGCAATTTCATCTTCAAGATTCCCTGTTGGTTATGGAAGTTTAGTGGTAATACTACTAATACACACTTTGACATATATAGCCTATGTGAATGATAAAGTAAATCACAATCCTTTTCATCATAAATTTGACATGTATTGTTATTGTGATTATTTAGATTGGTGAGGGATGTGAGAGGCCCCCATGGATACCAGTTGGTAGAGGGACATCAAGGAGTTTTATACATAGAGAGAACTTTGTATCAGTTGGCCAGAGAACTGTGAGAGACATGAGACACTATATAACTCATGTAATATCTCTTATCCTGAACTTTGTATCTTTTGGGTGTATTTTCAAACATCTGAACAAGTATTTTATGGGTAAATCAACTGTAGGTTGGGGATAGTACTACAGTACAGCGCACTCAAGTGAGAACCAGATCACAAGCAAGAATGACTGAATAAGTGTATAGTAGTGTATCTCTGTGCATGTATCAGAAACGTTTTTTGGTTAAAATATTGTATTTGTCAGCCTTGATCAACAATATTACTTGATCTTCATAAGTTGAAATACAAGTTCATTATATGCATAACATATTGCAACTGATAATGAAAGCTTTAGTATCCAATGTTTTGTATCGAATGTCTTCTTTTAGTGACTTATATTATATGTAGAATTTACGTACTGTTATGTCACAAGCCAGTGAGAATCAAATTGTATTGTAGGTCAGCTATGTATAATCATGTATTTGTCATTTATTTACTTTCGGGAGATCATAAAAATTTTCTCTTGATATTTGTATCAGTGGATTGAGGCACAGACCACTGCACACTATATATATATGCTCCTATTTAATTTGAACTTTGAAATGTGTATCACTGTCTGCAGCAATAATACACTTTGTGAACATGTCAATGCTATTGCAGCTGTAATGAATCAAGTGGGAAGCTTGAATCACTTGAAATAGTCACCTATTGCAAGGATAAATATACTCACATTACTATTCGCTGTAAACAATAAAGTCACAATGCTATTGCTCAAATATTAATTAAATTGAATCACACAGAGTACACTACTCCACTGCAATGTTTCATTTGATGAACAACAGTACACAAAAATTGAGTACACAATTGTTGATAAAGGTAATAAGAGCTTTCATTGATAAAGGACTAAGCTTATAACATTGTTATCTTCTCAGTTGGTACAAACATATTATAACCTTCTAACCAAAATAACAAATTTCTTGTTACATCATTTAAAGAAATTTAAGACCATTGAAGCACACAATATTAGAGATAATGAAATAATTATCCCCAAGTACACACCTTCAGTATGCTTCATCCTTTCAACCTTATCTCTTGTAACATTGTTCAACCTGACTAACTCATGTACCCTCATATCATTCTTTACAGCCTGATTAAGCTGTTCTTCATCATACACTGCCTTCAATTTCAATTCACCATAATGTTTACACAAATCTTCTACCCACTTGAAGTATTTGCAGTCATCAAATCTCCAATGAGGGCACCCCACAAAGTATCTCCCTTTGTTCTTTATTCTTCTTCGAACCATTTGAACAATTGCCTCATCCCCATGGGTATAACATAGGACGCTAGTACATTTGTTTCCCTTCAAATTAGCAAATTTATTAGAATTAATTTGATTCTCAGAATGTCCTAAGAAAGAAAGATAAACATGGATCAGTCTATATGTATGTGCTGCAAGTGTAATCACAATTTAATAATATGCAAGTAAGCTGAGTGGTTATAGATTTTCAATAAATGCATACCAGTGTTGTTGGACCCCATACAATATGTGCACAATGTGTAGTATACTTGCTGACACCTTCATTGAGAGGCAGGCCTCTTTAAAAATCATGTAAGGCATGTGAGTTGCACAACACCATACTTGTCTACTCCTTTTACAACTTGTGACGTGGAATCATATAGAAATTGCTATAAATAGGAACAATGGACTAGGTATAAATGTAAACCCCAGTCCACATTAACTTGTTTTAACCTGATTCTTTAAAAATTAAGGGTTATCAAACACATATCCTCTTATAATTCTACAAGTTCTATCAAATTTGTCAAGCTAAGATGTAGAATGGGAGGTATTGGAAATGTGATTGATCTGTTGTAATTATATATGCATTGGTATAATATTTTGAAACATTTCCAATACCTCCCAATCTATATCTTAAAAATGTACCACTACTTGACATATTTATGCCACTCAATGTCAATTGAGTGTAAGCAATTTGGTCTTTCAATAAGGTATGGTCATAACTTTCTTTATACATAAATTGCCATTTGTGAACACAGCAGCTATGACTTTATTGCAAGCTTTTGAAATGTACTGCCTTTATCTCGTTTGACCCAACTTTTTTAAACTTACGTCCATTTTAACACCTCCATATCTTAGAAATGTACTCCACTGATTTACTTGGCCCACATTTTTGACTTTTATTTGCATACATTCCAACCACTCTTCACATCTTCAATATCTATATATACACTATCATAAACTTGAAGTTTGAAAGGAAGAAACAAAATAAGATGAGGAAGACAAAAAAAAAAAGGTGATCCTACCACACAAAAGAGAGTTGCTGCACAACAAAGCAAGGAAGGCAGTATGTATTCTGCTCCAAATTGTGACACCAAAATATGGAGTGAGAGGTATTAGAAATGCGGGTATGGAGAGGGAACTTCAATTGGGTGTTAGGAGTTGTACTCCTATCTCCCAACTAACTCTCCTGCATCCAGGATGGTCGAGGAAAACATTCTGGAAGTTGTGTGCGGAAAGAGGGAGGAATTGACACATGTATCAGTTCTACCCCCTGTATATATCCAGAATGACTCGCTACCACCACCGACGCAACCATATATGATACATGTAGTCCTCCAAGTCACCAAGGTGTGGAGGACTGGTGTATTTTCAAACTAGAGCATTTGCAGCTGGTTTCCAAGTCATGTACTATTTAGACCATGAATAATAAGACTATTGTTCTATGTAAGTCATTACTCCGTCTATATGTGTGTTATGACCAATTATCTGTTTTACTTAATCATGAGTTTTACAATCTCTATGATAATGTACATGATGAACATTTATCAGTGTTTGTATATGCGAATTAGAAGAACGCATACAGTAATGGAGAATAAATTAGATGTTTATCGTGACCCCCAAACCTACCACCCCTAATAGCGATTAATCAACATCCAGTTTCTTAATCTTTCTTACAAATTTACAATTTTTTTTGCATAGGGTTAAAAATACCCAAAATCAATCAACTGCCTAGTCGCAGTAAAGAAATGTATTAAAAGCTATATCTGAAAGAAAGATAGAGTGCATAATTGAAAGAGATAACTGGACCTGGATGTCACCAAAATTGTTCTTGTTAGCGCCATTTGCAGATGGGAACTTCAACACCGACTGAGCTTCAAGATTTTGAGCAGTAATACTGTTTGATTTTGGGATTAGGGTTAGGGATTTGGGGCTTTAGGGTTAGAGATTTGGGGGTCTAGGTTTCAACTAACAATGATGTCGGAGAGAGAGAAACGATGTCGGAGAGAGAGAGAGGGGGAAGAGAGACAGAGCGCTTACGGGATTTGGAAAGGAGGGGAAGTGATTAACCCCCGAGTATGAAAGAGTTATTTAAGTAGGGGCCATTTGGTCATTTCACACCCATTTTAGGTTTACCGTACAGGGTTTATCGCGTTGACGAATAAATTAGGGGATTTAGTGCTTTGACCTCATAGTTGAGCGGTGTTTTTTTCAATTTACCCTTTTAATAATTATTTTGATTTATGCATTGGGTTGGATTGATTTCTTTTATGTGATTCTAGTTATATATGTGAATTATTGACGAAAATTCTATTGATTTTGTTTACACATATAAAGGTCTGATGTAAATTTTGTTGAAAGTTTTAGAATAAGTTATTCATGTTTCTTTATTGTCATCGTTGTCGTTGTGATGTATATTCGATGATGAAGTTGTTGATTATGCAATGAAGTTTATTTTCGTGCATCAAGTATTTGTTATATATTCTTAAGTTTTGATGCATATGTTTTTGTGAAGTTTATGGATATTGGATATGAAATATTATATTTTAAAATTTGGTAAAAAGATTAAGTGTTGTTTGAATCACATGTCAATATACTGGTATATGAGTCAGGATTGTAAGTAACTCCTTATGGGCTCTCATATGTTCACTCTATGAGTGATAAGAATTGCACATTTTAATTGTCCCTATCATGGACCGCAGTGGTGTTTACCCATCAACTGGGCTATAAGTATTGACCACATGAGGAGGGGTGCACCTATAATCCATTTGAATACTTGTATCTTATCAATTATGTAGTATGAGATGCTTAAATTATTAGACAAGTATCACATTAGGCAAGTGCATTGCTTACTTGTATGATCGCCTTATTTGTTGCTGAATTTGTACGGAGATTTGTATTTGAAGTTTGTTTTAAGAGTTTTTATGAAGTGTGAATTTATACGCTGTACGAGAATTTCTATATGAAGTTTTTTTTGAGTTTTTTGAAGTTTAAGATATTTTTATTTGTATTTATGATATTTGTTGAACTCACTAGGAGAAAGCTTACCCACACCGCAATTTGTGTGCATGATTAGGGTGTAAATCATGGAGCGTTTGATTTTTCGGGTTAAAGGTTGGAAGGCTTCAGTTGGTTTTAGTATGCATTCATGTTTATTTGATGGATATTTGATTATTGTAGAGATATCAATCATCTTGTGAAAATTAATTTTGTGAAAGATCTTTCGAGGAGATAATTTATAAGATGATTTCTTATTATTTGTTGGATAACGTCCCTGATTTAAATTCACACTCCAACTTGTTGATGACTGACTTGGAAACCCAACTATAGGCAAGGGTATACATAGGAAGTGCATGAGCCACTGGTTTAAGAAGAACAACCCTATTTGCAAGTTAATGGTGTTTGCCTACCATCCTGATAATTGCTTACGAACCCTTTCAATGATGTCATTATAGTTGGAGGAGGAAACTCGTGCGCTTATCTATTTATCTTATTATCTTAAGCGATAGCAGACTTTTTGGCTTGGTGAAAGAGGTGGAAATGTTCGGAATAGAGAACTTTCTCTAATACAACGCCGCATTCTTCGAAGATTGAGGAACAAGAGGAGATCCATGAAAAGAAAAAAGAACTAATCAATGTACCAAGACATTTGAAAGACAACGAACTTGAATCCATTTGCAGTAATCTTAGAGCCCGACGGTGCTTGTTGAGGCCCACATGTTCACCAAAAAAGATATTCGATTTACTCAAATTCACATTATGATCACTTAGCGAGAAATAAGTATAAAAGATTCTCTTAATTACCTTGCACTCATACACATTAGCTCTTGCAAAAAACAAACTATCATCGGCATAGAATAAATGACTGAAGGATATTTCATGATTTTCTTTAGAAACACCTGAAAGCTTTCCATGAGACACATGTTATTTGATGAGGCGAGATAACATATTAGAACAAAGAATGAACAAGTACGGTGAAAGGGGGTAGTCATGTTGTAATCTCATGGTCGGCTGAAACCAATCGGGGGGGGGGGGGGGGGGGGGGATGTGTTTCATTAATCAGAACAACGAATCCGAGGTTCTCAGCACATGCCATAATCCTTTGAATAAAATGTGAGTGGAAACCTAATTGCGAAGGAGGGTGGATAGATAATCTCACCTAATTCGATCATATGCAGGCACTATGTCCAGTTTCAAGGCCATAAATTCTGCACATTTTTCTGTTTTCCTCATCGAATGAAAAGTTTCTTGGGAAAGAAAAACATTGTATGATAACAAACTTTCGGGAACAAATGCACCTTGTTCATCAGAAACTAACAAACTAAGCACGTACTTCATATGATTGGCCAACAACTTGGGTATGATCTTATATGAAAAATTACCAAAGCTAATGGTGCGATAATCCTTAGTAGTTGATGGACAGGGAACCTTCCGAATTAAGGTAATAAAATTTGATTTTCATTGAGTATGAAGCGAGGCTAATACACAAAATTCATTCATAGCAGCAACAACATCAACACCAATAATATTCCATTAACACTTGTAGAATGTACTTGAAAAACCATCAGGTATAGATGATTTATTAGATGGCATCAAACGGATCACACCTAGAATTTTCATTGCTGTGAAGGGATGGATTAATTGCTCATTCATCTCATTGGTAATCTCGATACATGGAATTGGCAAATCATGAAGACAAGCATGGGTTGGTGATCACTCCTTAAAATATCAACAAAACAATTCGAGACCTCTACTCTCCCAACATGAAGAGTGTTAGACTGACTCTGAATTTTTTCGATGGAATTACATGTGCAATGAGCTAAAGTGGCACGATGGAAATAATTAGTATTTTGATTGCCACCTTTAATCCAATCCATCATTGTTTTCTGATGCCTAAATTGGTCTTGCATAACCAAATTATCCTGCAACTTACGTGTCTGCATTCTAAGAGTATCAGCTTCAGAGGATGACAGTTGGCCAATAAAATCTTTAAACTGCAAATTATCCACATCTTTGTTAATTCTCTCCTTTCATAAATATACTCCCAACAACATTACAATTTCACTCTTTCAAGGCAAGCTTTACATGACAATATTTAACAACCACCTTGCGAATATTTCTACCTAGCTCATTTGTATTCTAGGCAGATTGCATAACAACCTCTGACTGAGGGATGGAAGCCCAAACATTTTCAAAGTGAAAAGTCTTCGGTCCACTAGCATCAATAACCTCTGTATTAATAAATACAGGAAGTGATCAGAGGCAATTCTTACCAGTTAAACACTGAGAAAAAAGGGAAGCGATTGAGCAGGACCACCATAACCAAACAATGATCAAGTTGTGTGATTACTGCACCAGGTAAAGGGCACTCCCGAACATTGCCAGTCATGCAGACAACAAACATGTATAAATTCTCTGAACTCATTCATGCTAGTAGCACTCGCCACATACCCACTTTGCTTATCAGATTTATCAAGAAGATTGTTAAAATATTTTAAGCACGTTACTGGAAAACCACCAACAACAACCTACTTAATAACCTCCCATAACTGCATATGAGTTGCAAAACATGTACTAGCATAAATGCCAATAAAAGAAAATTCTTTCACACCTACCTTCATTAACCCCACAATGGCTTGGAAGTCACTGTAGAGGTACTTAAAGGATACACCATTAAATATACAACATTATCAATCCATAATAACATTATACCTCCATAACGACCGACAGCAGAATGAGCAAATATTTGCATGCTTCTACTAATTTTCATATTAGCCAAAGTACTTTTATTCGAATCGGCATGAGTTTAAACTAAACGTGATACCTCTTGCTTGTGCGACCTCATAATAGAATTACAAACAAGAAATGCCTGAGGTTTGAGCACAATTCAAATGGTCACTAACATTAGGAAACAGTTGAGGAGATGGTGGCGTTTGCATATGTTGTCGGGCTATTAGACTTCGAATCTTTATGGGCCTCATCCACTTGCATATCAACTCGGGTAGGGATATCACTGAGTGCTCTCCTACGCTTCAAACATTCTCCCTTTGATCGGATGATGATCTCACTTGATGAAGAAAAAGGCAGCATTTGCCAGCCAGGTGGTGGAAAGGAGGTTGAGGACAACCATGGTAATTGTTTCAACTTTCCCAAAATTTTCTCAATTAGCGTTTGCTTCTTATTTCTTAAATCTTCCGCCAATTTGATTACTTGGATACCTCGATCAGCTGGTGAAGTTAAACCTGCAGACAAAGCAGTTGTCTCTCCAATTGGCCCACATATTGAAGCTTCGTCTAGCCTATTTCCAAATTCAGCAGATCTATTTAGATTACCCACTAATGGGACAGTAGTTTTGCATTCGAAAGTAGTCTCTACTCGAATGCTACCTTGAAATTTCGGTGCGGGCCGCTATTTTATAGGTGACTTAGGAGGCCCACTAGTGAAAATTGTTAGATCAAGATGAGTAATTAGGGTTAGGGTTTATCTCATAGCCGCTTAAGATATTATACCCTGCTTATCAGTATTCGAATATCACAAAGCACTACCTCTAGACCAGCTTTTATATGAGATGAACTGGATTTAGGGTATTGGGCTTTATGCCCACTCAACCCGGTCCAACAATTAAACAGATAACACGTGCAAAGCACGTGTTGCCCCCATAGAACATTATACACAATAATATTCTATTATATTGAGAATATACCTATATATCCAAAAATCTCCTCCTATATTCTCAATATATTAGGCAATGCCCTGTTAAATCATTAACTCACAAAATAATACAGTTCATAGACTAAATCAATTATAACTCGAATAGTTCAGATGAGACTAAACCAAAATAATCAAATAGTTCAAAGACCATATCAAAACAGAATAGTTCACAATGACTAAACCAACCAGAGAAACCTGTCATAGTTTCAAAATCAACCAAAGCAGATAAACTTCGAGAACAAAATATAAGTTTTAAGCTCATGAACACAAGAGTCTTAAACTCAACAGAAGTTTTATCAAGCAAGTGACAAAGTTATTCTTCAGAGAAATAAACCAAAACTATATCCTTGCAAACTGCTTTATGTTTACTCCTCCATTTTAAGCAAATAATTATTCTGAACTCTGTGTTGACAGATTCAACTCCATCTTTGCTAGCTTATTGAAAATAAGAATATCAAGAGACACATCTATAAGAATTCTAGCAAATTTCATAAAGTATCTGGTTCTACTAAAGAACTTAGTACACCTCAACGATAGCTTAGCAAAATGTAACGCAAACATCACAATCAAGTTTCTTTAACAAAATAAAGAACAAGAACGATTATAGTTTCTGTACAAGAACTATACTATGTTTCATATTGGAATGATAGAACAATCAAATCAATTATGGTTAATTTTGAATCATCAAAATTGGAATGAAACATGAATCCATAAAAGAGTTATATCATCAAAATTGGAATGATATAACAACCATTCTAAACATCGAAAACACATCGACAAATTTTCATGCTTTCTTTTGGAATAATGAGATGATTCTAAGTAAATTATGAAAATATATATCATCAAAATTGGAATGAAATTATATATTAACAGAATTCACATAGAACTTTTCAAATTATCTAAAGCATGCCAACTGCCTAAAATTGATGCTTCAGTTTGAACTTCTCTATGGCTCCAATTGGATTCTAAATTTCAAAACAACTTGGATGTTAAAGCTTTTGACTCAATAGCTTTTAACTCCATTTCCCTCACAGTTTTGATAATTAGATCACTTTCAAGTCTCTTAGCAAGAGCATTAGCCATACTTGTCGCAATTGCACTTTATCTATGAGAAAGTTCAACTAGGCTTCTTTCAGCCTTAATATACTCCTCTTACTATTATAGAGTGAGTTATGAGCTACAGTGCATTATAGCTTGGTAGTCGCATAACAAAATTAGATAATTTACTTTAAACTTCTCAATGGATGATTAGCAATAAGTCATTCAATCCACTCAGCCTCTTCCCCTGCAGAGGATAACACATAGAAGTCTGATTTCTTGGATGAGAATGCAATGCTTGTTTGCCTTTTAATCTCCATAATTTTTTTTATGCTCCTCCTAGTGTGAACACATATTCACTAGTTGTCGACTTCCACTAAACTTTGAGTAGCACAAAGCAAACTCTTGAGTACCACTCAGGTATCTCATTAGCCTCTTAAGGGCACTCAAATGTGTATGAGATTATTAGTGAATATGCAGATCATACCTACCTCAAAGACTATGTCTATTCTAGTGCAGATCTTTGTATACACGAGACTTTCAATTCTTTTATAACGATTTACTTGTCTCATAGTTGCACCATCATTAGGTGTCAACCTTTTATCATATTCACAAGGTATTTCAAAATACACTTTCAATCACTATATCCCCACTTTTGAAACACATTATTGATTTATCGAGTTTGACTAAGGGTTATCCCTTGTCAACCAAAACTCACCCTTATACATAATATGGTGACCACAACACTTAGGTGTTTCATGCTAAATTTATTTGGATAGCACAATTTAATTCCATTTATAATAGAGATATCACTTCCAATCAACAAGTATGTCAATAAAACCAAGTAAATAATAGCCATTATATTCGATACACCACAAAGTTAAAGGCACTGATCTGAATTACTTAATTCATATACTAGGCTCGTTGAGAAATTTGTCAAATTATTTATACGATAGCTATATTACATATTTTAAAGAATATGATGATTTTACTAAATTGTAAATCTTGTTCACTAAACATATTAGTTCAAAACTGTTCAGTACAAAACTGTTCAATATCCTTTATGAATGACAAAATTTTCAATAGATGTAAGGATAAGAATAATACTTATTGTAGCAATATGACAAACATGTGAGTAGACATCAAACAAATCTACCCCATTTTTCTCATTCAATCTGTTAGCTACTAAAAAACATTAAAATTGCTACTGAACAATCAAAATTAAGTTTCTTCTACAAAACCCCACTTACTTACTATAGTTTTAGCCCCTTTCGGCAGATCAACTAAGTTAAAGTATTATTGTATGACACAAAATCATCTCATTGTCTACTAAAGATTCTTCTTAGCTCATTTGTCATTCAGATTTTAAGTGACAGTAAGACTAGTTATTGATTCCAACTGTGAATCATTGAGCGTGTCTGTAGAACTAGATTATTTCATACATTTATCTTTGATGAACACGTCCTCAAAGAACTCTGCAAGTCTAGATTCTTCTAACACAAATTAGATAGATCCAACATCTGTCCATCGAACTACATTCTGTACTTTCTAAACACACACAAATATTTGTTGTAGGTTCTACTTTAGGCCTTTTAGAGTCATGTACTCTAACAGATGTATCACAACACAAAATTTTCACTTTAACAAAATTATTTGTGTTTTTATACTGTTAATCTACATGGTGTAAGTAACTTAGAGTGTGGTAACAAATTAGAAATATGAATGATAAAGTAACATCACTCATAATTACTCAAAGTCAAACTAACAGTCAATAACATAGAATTCAACATCTCACTGAGTGTTTGATTCTAACTTTATTAATACTGTTTGACAATGGTAAATATAGTGCACTAGAGATTATGCCAAATGCAAATTACTCTAAAATTATTAAACATATTCACCACCTCCATCAACACTGAACCCTTGATTTTTAGCATTTAACTAGATTTTAATTTATCACAATAGCGAGTGTTACATCCTCCATATATGTATGACAAATATTTAATAATCATCTACATAGGTGATTAAATACTTCTGACCAATTATCGTCTCATCTAGTCATAAAGCTACTGAGATCACAAATATCAGAATGTATTGACTCAAGAAGTTGTGTGCTCCTAGAGACCATACTAAATGATTTTCTAGTGATCATAATCTGAGCACAACTTTCATATTTGTCATATTTAATGGTGTGTCATTTAGTAGAGTTATGAGTTTTAACAAGAACAAACAATTTCATATATAGTTCTCAAATCCTACCTAATTATGCTATGTTCAGGAACTAAACACAATTAGAACTATTATTATTAATTGTCTCATTTGTTAAACTCAACTTATACATGCGGTTGACAATATATGCACATTATAAGAGTTAAAACAAAATTACTCTACCACGTTTTATAAATTGTTTGCTTTCTCTAATGATTCTAACAATGTCCACTTGCTCAAACACAGTAAGCAGAATTTTCTTTATTCGTTCTTCATCATCTTCGAAACGCTAAACGTGATAATGACTAATATGTTATAATTCAACTTTGCACACACAGTACAATGAACGAGAAAGAACAAAACGTAACTAATGGAGTCATATCCTACATTACAGAATGCTCTTATCTAAGTTACGGATATTTGTTATAGATCTTATATATCAATCAATTTTTATTTTATTTTATTAGAGAACCAAATATATAATCTCACACCAACTATAAACAATGGATTTGTCAAAATATCTATACACATAGTATGATAAAGCACTTAACAACCCTATACATGCTAGTTTTCAAGGCGAGAATAATTATGATCTAAAACCCCAATCATGTGATCAAACGCACAAAACGTTAACACATTCATCACATGAAAGTACTAAGAAAAATTAGAGTAGATCATACCGACACTTCAAGTTAGAAGTATTTTCCAAATTTGATGGAGAAGCCTGCATAGTGCAGACTTATTCAACCGTGATGCATATCCATCATCTCCAACACACCCAATTTGTAAGTAACTTTGAAGTTCCTACATCATCAAATTGATAAAATTAGCCAATTAAACAAATTATTAGTACTTTTTATTCTAACAATAATTTAATTGGAGATACAAATTTACAGTCAAAATCTATAATTTAACTTATCAAAATGGATATTTGATCCTTAGCACAAAGCTAACAATTATTCAAACTTGTGTTTAATTAAACAATGGTTAACACGGTTTTTGTACTTTAGCACATAGCAACAATAATTAATTAAAATATATATGCAGGTAAAGAACTTATCTTTAATTTTAGATCTGATCTAGTCCAATCATACTTGGATCTATTCAAAACATCCTCACTGCCCACATTATTTCCACTAACTACATCCACATCTCTTATTATGCTTTCACTTTCCAATTTCTAAATTCAGAATGATCAAATATTTCTAGTTTCGGAATCTTTATGCACGATTGAGTTTTTCCATCTTATAGGAATAAACAGTAAATTCCAAAATCTAGAGGGTATATTCTGAATAATTACTACTAGTATAATTTCAGTAAAAGGAAGGATTTTTCTGTAAATTGTGTAATAAACAATTAAAACAGAAAATAATATTAAAGAATAAGCACAAATCTTAAAGTTTAGAGTGGACCGTATCTTGATAAGAATCAAAGAAAAGTGGAGGGTTAGATCCAATTCAAAGTACACAACAGAAGATCCACTACTCAGCCCCAAACACAAAACACCAAAAACCCATCCAATAAGAAATGAAAGGTTGATTTGTTCTTCTTCAAAAATTCTTGCTGGATCATGATAGATCCACTGCCCCGCGGGAACACCATATCCTATTCTTTTTTCAGATCTGAAATAGATCTGCTGGATCACGATAGATCCGCTACCCCGAGGGAACACCTTATCCTATCTCTTCTCAGATCTGAAAGAGATGAAAGGCAGCTTCGACCAGCATCAGCTGATCTACGTGCGACGACAGGATCGGCCGGACCCACGTGCGGCGACATGCAGTGGCTGCATTAAAGTGGACCAGTGGCCACCGAAGATGCCGGTGACAGCGGGTATCGGCGCCGGTAATGGAGTCCGACGAATGGTCAACTCACGATCTCTCTTAATCTCAAAATTAAATTAATTATAATATCTTAAGATTGTTAGATCAAAATGAGTAATTAGGGTTAGGGTTTATCTCATAGCCGCTTAAGATATTATACCCTGCTTATCAGTATTGGAATATCACAGAGCACTACCTCTAGACCAGCTTTTATATGAGATGAACTGGGTTTAGGGTACTGCGCTTTTTGCCCACTCAACCCGGTCCAACAATTAAACAGATAACACGTGCAAAGCACGTATTGCCCCCATTGAACATTATACACAATAATATTCTATTATATTGAGAATATACCTATTCTATTATACACAATAATATTCTATTATATTGAGAATATACCTATATACCTATATATCTATAATGGGACAGTAGTGTTGCATTCGAAAGTAGTCTCTACTCGAATGCTACCTTGAAATTTCGGTGTGGGCTGCTATTTTATAGGTGACTTAGGAGGCCCACTAGTGAAAATAACCACTTTCTTCTTACCAACATCTTGACCTACTTTCAAGTTCCCACTACGGAATGGACTGGAATAAGATTCCATCACCAACACATGCTCCTTTGCAATTGTCTTTCCAAAATTCTTGGGAGCAACTACTGACTTAGAATCCATACTTGAGATTTGTGAAATTTTATTATCCTTATTTGGGTTAGATTACACCAATTTCGCGCAACCAATACCTTGATATCTCGTAGTACTACCATGCCCCAGATTTCGAGCATTACCACCACTGTTATTTTAGCGACGACGCCAATTTTGTACATTCATCCATGGTACAAACAAATCATCATTTACTTCAACTAGCACCATCTCGACAATAGGGGCGTAGTATTGATGTTGGCAAATATTGTAGCTTCTGTAGGCTTATTAGTACTAGCACTCATAGATTATGCAGACTGCTCTCCAACAACTTTAGCCACCTTCATTGTAACCTCATTTGCTGCTGGACAAGGACAAACAACAATAGAATGGCCAATAAGGCCACTTCTATAACAAAATACTCCCACATTCACACAAACTCCTACCAAAATTTAGCACCACCATGAGGACCAATAAACCTCTCCGGACAAAGCGGCTTAGTTTGGTAAACCTTCACACAAGCTTTTGCAAAAACTCCTCGCAGCATGGAACTTGTGCACACATCAATTTACAATGGTTTTCCTGCGAAGTGAACTATATTCAACAACATATCTCATTCATAATACTCCGAAGGAAGATCAGGAAGCCACAACAATAGTGCAACCTTTATAATAATGTCCGTTGATGGCCGAAATGTGGCCTCCGTTCCTGAAGGGACAAAAATGCACCCCCAATAACCCACATACCACATATTTGAAAAGATCTCATATCTTCTTCACTGTTAAATTTGAAAAGAAGGTGCCCTCATGACGATGGGATGACTTCAAACTCACCCTTAAGCTGCCACTTCTGACCTAGGAGTCGGCCAACAAAGCTAACATCAAATACACATCCTAAAAACATTCCAAACAATGCATATTTCTAACGTGAATGTGAAGCTTCAACTTTCTCATGATCAAACTCAAGAGTATCAGTGAAAATTTGTTGGAGTCTAGCAAGTTCTTCGGCAAGACCCGTTGATCCATACGTCCAGATTTAGTGTTATTCCCAGTGGGGTTTTAACATTCGAAAGAACAAATACAAAATATAGAGCACCCAAGACAAGTCCCTTAGGACTGGGCTTGGAGGGAAAAGCCCTCCTGTAGGGGCCGTTGTACCATCACCGCCGACCACAAATGCAGGATCAGTTGCTGAATCATCATCACCCATCACCCTCTTGAAAGAAATCCTCACATCAACCTTTGAGAAAAGTGGCGATCTTGAGAGAAAACTGTCGCAGCCATCCACAAATTGTTAGCACATCGCCCGATCAGAAGTCGCGATACACAAGTCACTTACTTAACTTGTTCCACTTAAGGGATGCTTGTTTAGTTGTAAAAACACTGTAGCGAAATTCATGGAAGTGCACCGTTCATAGGTTTGTTTAGCTATTTTTTGGATGGATTTGGATAAGCACTGTAGCAGTATTGAGCAAATTATTGTCACATCCCAATACATCATTTTTGATGCCACAAGTTACTAACCTGGGGGCTGCGCTAGGGAAACCAACCATTGCAAATTATTGTGATTACTTACTGCATCCATGTGCACGACTACAACCCACCGTGTAGGAGTTCTCACTTGTACACACCCAGTGACATACTCTACCATTACATTTGATTAATTATTGAACTCTTTGATGTACTTACTGGTCAGTAAACATACTAGCATTCTGCACTAACACAGCTCAACACCTCTACAACCAACCACAACTAGTTGTAGTATTACAATCACCCACCCGATGATATGTTTACCGGTGCCAAGTTTTAGAATGTAGCCCAAGTGGTTGTATCCAGATAGTTGGTTTTATATGATTCTGCTTTTTGTTTATTTACAATGTTTACACTGTTTTAAGAAACAAAGTTGTTGACAAGGGTAAAACTTATTATTTAGCCAGGGTTAACAAGTGCAGTCATAAGTCCTAACTTTAGAATAGAGTTAGGTCTCGGATCATAACACAGTCATTGTTTTTCTCTCTTCTCTTTTTACACTATTCAATAAAACAATCTCACCTATAACTAAACAATAATTTTTTACTACTATTTTAAATTTTTTTCTTTCTCATCTCTATCATATCTATATAATAAATCAATGACAATTTAAAAAAAGCTGTCAAGCGGCTCTTCTTCAATTGAAACAAAATCAATGATTCATATTCACCATCCAAAAAGATATTTTCCCCCTAAAGTTTTCCTCCCAAAACATAAATCATTCTCACTTTATTACTATTTCTGTCTCATCTCTTCACTTTTTCAGCTCTCTCTCTCTCTCTCTCTCTCTCTCTCTCTCTCTTTCTCACTTTTTCTCTCTCATATCTCTTCACTTAAAATGAGGAGTTTCTTCAATAGTTGGATGTTCACTAGCCAGTGGTATTGCATATAAATGTTTATATCTAAGTGATTTATTTTTCAAACAAGATTTCATATATTTTACTGTTTACAGGATTTTTCATATGCTGCATTGTTCACGAAGATGTGCCGTAGGTATGTGTCCACGGGCAAACCTAGTACTACAATAAAACTATAACTAAATAAACCACTTTTTTTATAACTCACTTCTAAAGAATTTTTTTTTCTACAGTAATCTTCATGGTTTGGATATATTTTAGGGCATAAACCAAAGTACCTCCTCAATGTTTGGCCTGAGTACAAAATGTCCATATAATGTTTGAAAAAATATATTATACCGGCCCACTCATCTGTTAACTTAATACATTCCGTTAACTTTGAGTTATTAAATTACATTTCTACCCTTATCCTTTCATATCTCAATCTCTTTTTCCTTACTCCTCTTTCTTCATTCTCAAACATTAAACAAAACCAAATCTCAATCTAATGATTAGTCTTCTAATGATATTCATCAAATTGATTATAGTTTTATACAACCATATTGTTAATAACCATGTTAATATAGGAACCATCAGGGCCGGTCCCAAGAAATTAGAGGCCTTGTGCGAAACTTAAAATTGGGCCATAATATAAGAAAATTTATTATCGATTTATTGTTTTATGACTTTATTGTTCCATAAAGCAAAATATAACTAAGATGTTGAAACAAAAGTATATTTTAAAAGGTAATTCAAATTTCATATTTCAATATTTTTTGGACTCCTCTAAATTTGCTAGACTCATATCAAGAATGATCGCACAAAAAATTAACTCAATTGAATAACATCTCTGTAAAAAGAAAAAAAATGCAGCAAATTACCTTTAAGAATCGCAGACTTTGGAATTTAGAGTATGATTATCAATTAAAGAGAGTGAGAGAGATTATGTTGTATCAATGAAAAAAATGATAAAGATTGAATCTTCGATTTAGTTGTGAGAAAGTGAAAAAGTGAAAAAGTTACGAAGAATAGGAAAAATTTAGTCAGAAAAGAAAGAAAAAAATAAACACCAACTTGATATGAACCCATGCCCATTTATAAACTTCTTGATAATTCTTAACCAATTGAGCTACAATGCAAATTGTTAATACAATAATATTTTTATTACTTATTTAATATTCATATAGTACAGTCAATTTTGGGGCCCTTAACAATTGGAGGCCCTTAACAATTGGAGGCCCTATGCAGTTGCACCACTTGCGCACCCCAGGGCCGGCCCTGGGAACCATTAAAATTAATAACACCAAATAACTCAGTGGGTACCATGCCAAGTATTTCAAATATAGAAAATAAGTGTCATTCGGATAATATCACCAAGACCGGTGTTTGCTTAGAGTAGAGTTTTCAAAGTGAATCTCTATCAGTGGAACCATTAATACTATAGGGTATTGCTGGTTTAAGAACATTGTTTTGATCAAGACATGTTTGTATTATAATAATTTTAATTAGAAAATTAATATTTTTCTTCATCAAGCACATATTTGGTCTTATTTTTTAACGAAAATTCAACATATATAAATATACTTACTAACATTAACATGATTCACTTCAATTTTAATTACATCTAATAAATGTATTTATAGTATAAACCGGATTCTTGCCGACCGCTGCCGATTTTAATAATTTAAAGTTAAAGGGATTTCATAAGTTTACGGAAGAATGAGTATAATGTATTTTTTTCAAATGTTACATGTAACACTGTCACTTTTATCCGTTACCCGGACATTAGACCGAAACCGATCCGATCTATACGAGTCCGGGTCGGGTCCTAAAATAAGACCCGATGCACTTCCACGTCCGGATCCGAGTCCGCTCAAAATTGAACCTACCTTGACCCGGACCTGGATCCGTTAAAAAATACCCCATAAGATATGGAATTTGAATAATAGGGTTACAAGGATATACATATGAATAGTATTTGTTGAAGATATATGTGTAAATATAATATTTATTCATGCACTTGAGTGCAAAAATTGTTGAAACCGTAGGGTATCGGGTGCAAAATACTTAAGTTCACATATTCATTCACTGCTACCGGATCCAATGGGTAGATTTTTTTAACTAGGACCCGGACCCGGTTCTAGCAAGTCAGGGTCCGGGTCCAATTTTTGGACCCGAGAGGTACGGGTCTGAGTCCAGGTAGTGGAGGACCCCACCCGATAGGACTCAATACCTGCTCTAGTTACATGGGCATTTTATACTCAGGACAAATGTTGGGGGTACTTTGGTTTTTCCCTATATTTTACAACCATCCAAACACCTCCTTAAAACACTTTTATTTGGGCCTAGATTGAGCCGAATTCGAAAATAAACTAAAAGGCCCAATCCAGTCCAGTACCTATCGTAATGGTAAAAGAGTAAATAAACCCTAAACCTATACGAAAATAGTAAATCCTAACCCTATATAAAACATCTCTTCGTTTTAGGGTTTTGGTATGCTTCTTCGCAGTTTTTCAGAGAAGAAGAAGAAAACCGCCGCTAATCATGGTTCGTTTCCAATTAATATACATTTTAGGGTTT
The DNA here is from genome assembly GCA_017893485.1 of Hemerocallis citrina. Classification (NCBI taxonomy): domain Eukaryota; kingdom Viridiplantae; phylum Streptophyta; class Magnoliopsida; order Asparagales; family Asphodelaceae; genus Hemerocallis; species Hemerocallis citrina. Next base: position 448,246,756 of record CM030358.1, on the reverse strand, counting down.
GGTTCATTGATTGATTTGCATAATGTTGAATTAATTTTTGTTGGTGCCACTTTTATTGAGTCAGTAGTTGAACAGGGGCTACCAGCAACTGCTACTGTAGGCAACAATGAAGGAACTACTGCTGTATGATCCCCAAAACACTTCTTCAGTAGTGAGACATGGAATACTGGGTGTATTGTGGCCTCTACTGGTAAGCGAATCTTATAAGCTACTTTCCTAATTCTCATCTCTACCTCATATGGCCCATAATATCTTTTAGCAAGTTTTTAGGATTGTTTTGGAACCACTGATTGTTGCCTATAAGCTTGGAGTGTCACATATACCCAATCCCCTTCATTAAACTCCTTCTTTGATCAATGCTTATCTGCCTTTTGTTTCATTCTTAAATGTGCTTGCATCAAGTTTTGCTTACACTTACTCAACACTTGCTTCCTGTCACCGAGCTCTTCTTCTACTGCTTGATTAATTGTACTTCATAGGATGTAACCAGGTAATGCAGGAGGTTTTGTAGTACCCCGTATTTTTAAATATTATTTTAAAGGTTCATAAATGAATTAAAATGATTTTTGGGAATTTAATAAATATTTTCAGAAAATTTATCTTTTTACACGTGCAAAACACGTGCAAATATTTTCTTGAGAAGTTCAAAAGCCAAAATTTCTTCATGGAAAATCATCTTTTAGTATTTGGGATTTATTTTTAATTTTTCTAGATTTTTCTGATATTTATTGGATCTATTTGCAAATATTAAGAAAAGAAGGATCTTTTTGCAAAATTGTCATTTTGAGGGGTGAAAGTGCAAAAACTATCTTCTGGACTTTTCAAATAGTTTCGACTAGAAATAAGGAGTTTATTTTACTTTTAAATCTCAATTTAATTGATTTTATCAAGTTTCCAAGTATAGGGATCCATTTATGTAAAATTATATTTAAAGGGGTTATTTTGCAAATGTGTTTTAAAACCCTAAAATCTTTAATTTCCAACTTATTTAAGAGAAGTGAAGCCGTCTTTTGCTGCGCAACATCAAGTTTTATTATTTTTGGAGGATTTAGGAGAGGATCTTGGATTTCGCAAAAAGGAAGGGTTTTCGTATCAAGATTTCTCCATTCGAGGTGAGTGACTCGTTTGTTTTGCCTTGTGTATTTTGCATAGGAGTGATGAAATTGTTTTGTTGATTTGTTTATGTATGTGAGTGGTATAATTTGGTTGATTGATCTATGAATGTTTTAATGGATCTTGGATGTTGAATTTTGTTTGCTAGAAAGCATGTTTAGGGTTTGAATATGAATATGCACATTATAAATTGGATGGATGGATGAAAAATTGGATCTTGTAAAACCCTAGTTGTTTGTAAATAAAATTGTATGTGGGTAATTGTTGTTGGAATCTAGCTACCTAAATAAATAGACTAACTAGACACAAATTATAAAACCTCGCAAGTGCACGAATCGAATCGTAGTAATAGCAAGGGTCGATCCCACAGAGATTGTAGACTTCAACTTACTAATCAATAAAACTAATAATAAAAATGAATAAAAGTTGTCATAATATTCTAAAAGAACTAAAAGATTAAAACTAAGATGAGAGGTGTTGAATCACAAATATCTCTTGAATAGTTGGGTTGTTGATCTCCACCAATAGTTAGTAATGCTAAGTCACCTTCTGAATTTACTTCCAATTACTCATGTTGTTCACTTCAAGGGCATGGTGTCTACTCCTTAAAGTATTGTTTCCCTAAGCCAAGAATTAGGCATGGTGTCTACTCTAATTCGTTTCTTTCCATAAGTATCTAGCAGGGTATCTACTAAGTTATACTTAGAGAAAACATCAGAACAGTGGAAATGAACAAACACTTAAAGTTCTAGAAATTGGTATCAGATCTAGATCCTCTAAGTTGATTGAACCAAGAACCCCTAAAGATCCCTTTGTTACAAATTATGGGCACGAGATTCGGTCGTCTCAATATGCTTCATATAACAGATTTAGATAAATGATAACATAAACTTGATATTCTCACGTGCTGTATGTCAGTCGACTGGCTCTCACCTCAGTCGACTGCTCTCAGACTTCAAGATCCAAGTTTGATGATCATTAATCTATGTCAATTCAATCAGATTCAATCAATAAGTAATTAGAAGATCTCAGAAGAACATAGCACTACATAACTACGGTTTCGATCTACCCAACTATGAAATTAGTTCCACATAATAATACTTTTATTGCTTAACAAGTTCAAATACATGATCAACATAAAAGAATAAAGAGAGAAGAAGAAATAAACTAATGGATTCCGGCAATATGGTCGACTGTCTGTCACACAGTCGACTGCCTTCTGGTTGCTGGATCTTCTCTCCCCTTCTTCGATGATGATGGAGTGATGCACTGGTTGACTTGATGGTTGGGAACTTTTCGATTAAGTTGTGTCCACGAGATAGATCATCCCCTCTCTAAGTCGATCTCTTCTGATATTTATAGAGTACGGCTGAGAATTAGGGTTTCCACTTTTTTAGCCAAATCCTTTTTAGTTGATTTGATGATTTATATCTTTCTCTTTTCTTCTTTCTTTCCTTATCTGTTCACCACGTTCACTTGGAAATACCCTATCTTTAGATTTGATTCGCTGCATAAAATCTGGGTCCAAGTAGATTTGAAATCAGATGCAGGTGTATCTTTGAATATCTTATCTGTTTACTCCGCCGCAGACCAGTCGACTTGTCTTCGAACCAGTCGACTGAGTCGAGACTTCTGAAAATTTCATCTTTGATCATACCAGTCGACTGTCTTTGGGAATAAGTCGACTGTGACGAGAGTTGTGGAATTTCAGCTTCTCCTGTCCAGTCGCCTGTGTTGGGTCATCAGTCGACTGATCCTCTGCAGTTTGCTGTGTATTATCCTTGACGTCTTGAATCTGCTTCGTTTTGCTGTTATAAGCTGTTTCCTATGGAAAAGAGAAAATAAGAGTTAAATACCATATATAGAGCTTTTAAATGTCTAATTATATTAAGATTATTGCTCTAAAAAGTGAATAATAATGTGTTCATCAGTAATCTATTTCTTTTGGATTGGATTGAATGAATATGGTAGATTTTATGCATGAACCTAATAAAGGTGAGACTTTTATGACGTTGAGTAGTGGTTGAACACAAAATTTGATATGGTTATGTTATCCATTGATTGAGGTTGTAAGTTGAGATGGTAATTCAGTTTTGAGAAATGTGAAAGGAAAAGTACGAATTAAGAGATCATGACATGAGAATCTAAATTGAGAATTTAGTTGAATTGAAGAAATATACCCAAATTGGGGATTTTCTTGAGATTTTGATATTTAGATGGTTTGGATCTGAATACGAACTATTTCAGTGATCAATAAATTTTTAAGAAACTCTATTTTGATTATATGCAAAAATTCATGTTTGATTGAAAGAAATCAACAAAATCTCTATTTTTAAAAAATTCAAATAGTTTTGATTCAGTTTATGGATTATTATAAATCCTACAAGTTGTATTGATCATACAAGAAATATGCTTTTCGTAGAAATCGTTTTCATAAAGTAAAACTAAGTATCGGTTGAAATGTGCACAACCAAAAGTATGTAGTCTGTAGGTCGACAGTCGACTGGTATGACTTCTCAATCGACCGACACGACCCGGCTGCTCTTTTCTCTGTTCTCTTAAATTTTCGTTCTGGACAGCCGACTGGGGACCTTAACAGTCGACTGGTACCATTTATAGTTATTTTCCAAAGATATTGTAATTTTCTCTCTGGACAGTCAACCTATACCCTTTACAGTCGACGGCTACACTTAGGATTATTTCTTAAAAATTATTGAATTTTCGTTCGGGACAGTCGACCTATGGCTTTTATAAGTCGACTTATAACACTTAGATTATTTTCTTAAAACCATGAAATTCTCTTTCTGGACAGTCGACTTACGCTTGTTATTAGTCGACTGATACTGATGTATCCTTATATTTATGAATGTTCTTTCAAATGATTTATTCTCTAAATGTTTTAATCTATAACTTACTATTCTATACTTTATCTTCTATTAAACTTACGTTTTCAAGTGGTTTAACTGAGCAATTTATTTTGGAAGATTGGTTTGGATATTGGGTGTGAGTCTCTAGAGGGTGTGTGTGACCCTAGTATACAGGCAGTTGAGATGTTTATGTTTGGGCCTGTTGAGGCAATTTTAGTTGATCAGTTGTTGAGTTAAGTCCGGTAGGGTACACCAACTCTAGGAGATTCGTAAAGTAATTAAATAACCTAAATGATAAGGACAGGCACTAGTGGTGATATGATGAACGAGAACATGGGTTATGGACCTCAGTATGGCTTGCGGTGTGAGATAATCACCGAAATTATCCAGGTATGAGTTAAATAGTCTCCGGAATCACCTGTGGTGTGGGATTGATCTCCGAAATTATCGGGGTCGAGGCGACGCACATGTGGTATTCGTGTGATGAGGTGCCATTGATTGCGGTGTGGGGTATTCTCGAAGATTCCCAGGTGTGAGTGAAATAGTCTCCGGAATTATCTGTGGATAGAGATTGATCTCCAGAATTATCAGGGCATGGGCTAATACTCACAGTTTATCTTTATCTCATAGTAGTCATCATGTTAGGATTAGTTGCATAGCGGGGGATTAAACCCTATAATGTGGAGACGTTAAGGGCTTGCACCTGACCTATATAGAGTGGGAGCATTGACTCCGACAAGTACGCATTAGAGAGTCAGCATATAGACTTGTGTTTTCTTGACTTAGTTTAATGCATGTGGTTTCCTGTTTTCTACACTTGACACTTAGTCTAGCTACACTTGATATTTTCATGTTTCCTTGTTATTTCTTATTTCTTTTATTCTTGTCTCTAGTATGTGTTATTTATGATTCCATGTTTCATGCTTAACATATGTTGTTTGTTTTATGTCACTCACACTTTTATGGCTGACCCCTTTAGTTTTGGGGGTTAGGGTTATCGCTAGCCTCATATTTTTTTCAGGTGATTTCTTAAGGTTCGGATTTGGATGCTTGAGTTCAATTGATGTAGTGACTTATTTACTTGTAAAATAAAGTGTTGTAAAGAAAAGAGAATTGTGATTTAAGGTGTATTGTATTCCGCTGTGCTATGTAAATGATTATTGTAATGAAAGTTGAAAATTTTTATTGGTGTTGGTTGTGTTTAATATTACATTGAAGTTGATGCTGGGAATTGTGCCACGTATTTTCTAAGATATTATATTAGAAATTGGGGCGCTACTGGTTTTCTTCCATATACTATCTCAAAGGGACTAAAACCCAGTTGATGAGTGTAGTGAGGTATTATACCAGTATTCAACCAAATCTAGAAATTTAGCCCACTGCTTAGGTTGTTCACTAGTAAATGCTCAGAGGAATTGCTCAACACACATATTGACTTCCTCAGTTTGGCCATCAATTTGGGGATGGTATGCAGTGCTTAATTTCAATATAGTGCCTTGATTTTTGAATATCCCCTTCCAAAAATTGCTAAGGAAAATGGGATCCCTATCAGAAACTATTGAGCTTGGTATTCCATGCAGTTTGATAATGTGGCTAGCAAACATATCAACTACCTTAGACGCAGTATAATTGGGCATAAGAGCAATGAAATGTGCGTACTTTGATAATCGATCAACAACCACCAAAATAGCATATTTGCCCTGAGATATAGGCAACCCCATAATGAAATCTAAAAAGATATCGGCCCACACCTGATCAGGAATTGGTAGTGGTTGTAATAGCCCTCCAGGTTTGGCAGTGTTATATTTTGTTTGTTGACATAATGGACACGCCTGCACAAATTGATACACATCCTCATGCATATTTTTCCAAATGAGCGACTGCTTCAACCTGGCCAAGGTTTTTTCAGTAACTGAGTGCCCTCCAATAGATTAGGAGTGCCATTCGCATTACTAACTCATGCATGTATTTGGTACTATTACTCTCCCTATATTGAATAATAATCCATCCCTCAATAGCATTGAAGGTCTTGAAGCTGGCTTTGAACTGAGCTCCTGTATAATTTGCTCAAACTCAGGGTCTTTTTTAAGCTCTTCTATGATTTATCATCACAAATCATAGGCTGTGTATTAACAATTGCTACTAGTAACTCTCCCTTTTGATCACTGGGCAATCTAGATAGGTTTTCTGTAGCTGAATTAGTTTTCCCTGGCTTATACACAATTCTAAAATTGTACCCTGCCAATTTATAAATCGACTTCTATTGTTCTAGGGTTTGGATCACTTGATTAATCATGGGATGGTAGCTTTGATGATCAGCATGAATGATGAACTCTCCCTAGTAAATATTGTCTCCACTTCTGAATAGACTCAATGACTGCATGCCTCTCCCTTACATATGTCGAAGCTGACTGCATTCTCAAGAACATAATTTTGCTAAAAAATGCAATATGGTGCCCTTCTTGTTGTAATATTGCACCTATCCCTTTCCCAGACGCAGCTGTTTCTATAATGAACTGTTTGGAAAAGTCTGGTAGAGCTAAGATAGGGGTGCACTGCAGAGCTTCTTTGAGCAATTGAAATGCCATCTCTGCTTCTGAGTTCCATTTGAATGAATCCTTCTTCAATAGGTCAGTTAATGCCATTGCTTTAGATGCATACCCTTTGACGGATCTTCTATAGTATCCGGCTAGCCTAAGAAAACCCCCTAGCTGCTTAATGTTTTGTGGAGTTAGCACCTAATGGCTTCAACTTTAGATGCACATGCCTGCACACCCTCAGCAGATATCATGTGTCCCAAATATTCCAACGACTGTTTTCCAAATTCACATTTGCTCTTCTTAACAAAGAATAGATTGTGCTCTAGCACTCTCATGACAGTAGCTAACTGAGTTAGATTACTATCCTAGTCTAGACTATATATCAGAATGTCATCGAAAAAAAACCAAACCAAATTTTCTCAAATATGGTTTGAATATAGAGTTTATGGTAGCCTAGAATGTAGATGGGGCATTTGTAAGACCAAAAGGCATCAAGAAATTCATAGTGACCATCATGTGTATGAAATGCCGTTTAATGCACATCCTCCGCACGAATTCTAATTTGGTGATACTCGGGTCTAAGATCCAATTTTGTGAAAAACCTTGCACCATGCAACTCATCATAGAGCTCATCAATAGTTGGAATAGGGAATTGGTCTTTAATAGTGATGGAATTAAGAACTCGATAGTCAACACAAAATCTCCATGTCGCGTCCTTCTTCTTTACCAATAACACTGGGGATGAAAAAGGACTCTTACTGTGTCTAATTAACCCCTCTTGCAGCATTTTTGTAACCTGCTTCTCAATCTCATTTTTTTGAAAATGAGGGTATCTATATGGTTTAACATTCGTGGGTGCCAATCCTGGTATTAAGTGCAAGGTATGATCATAATCCCTAGAGGGATGTAGCCCAATAACTTCTGAGAATACTGTGGCATGTTGCTACAATATGACTTCAATATCATTGTTTATGACTGACTGTGGCTGCTCCTCTTGTAAAACCAAGTGGTAAAATTCCTCTATAGCATTTCTATTTAACTCTCTCCTCAAGGAATTCAGCTAAATTTGTGAAGGACCTTGGCTTCCCCCACCCTGCAGCTTCACCTCCTGGCCATTGTGAGTAAATTGCATTGTCATCTCACTGTAGTCATTTATAATCTTTCCCAGTAACCTCAACCACTATATGCCTAGGACCATATCGGAGCTATATATTGGTAATATATAGAAATCAATTAAGAATGAATACCCCTGGATATTAACAGGAAATGCTTTACATTGCCCTTCACATTGGAGTAGTTGACCATTGCCAACCATGACTTTAAAATTAGTAGAAGGCTGTATAGGAAAATTGAGGAATTTGGCCAACCTTTCTTGCATGAAATTGTTAGTACTTTCGGAGTTAATCAAAATTTGGACTGCTGCTTATCAATAGATCCCTGAACTCTCAAGGTTCGTAGAGAGGCTTGCCCTGAATAAGCCTGAAAAAAAAATCTCTGGAATTTGCATGATAGCTACACCAATATCATATTGCATAGAATTTTCCACATTAGAGTGAGCTTCAATAGTTTGATCATGTTCCTCATCATCATCTTCAGTTAACAACATCAAAAGTCTCCTCTGACATCTATGACCTAGTGTATACTTCTCGTCACAATTGAAACAGTAACACCCTGCAAAATTAAAAATGACAATTTTGCCCATGTGTGTTACGCACGTGTATTTTGTAACGTATTTTTACCATGTATTTTGATTATCGACTATTTATAAATTTTCCATATTTATTTTACCCTATTTTGATTCAACAAAATATTAAATTTCAATCTCTGCATTTTACGTGCTCTTTACGTGTTTTTGATGCACGTATCGATTATGTATTTTTACCGCTACGTGCAATATTTTCTATGTGTTTAAAATTATTTATTTTTATGTATTCAATTCCATTTTATAAAACGGAAATTTATTTTCTCGCATTTTGATCTAAATAATTTTGTACGTGTAATGCACTTGTTTTCTACGTACGTAGTGATTACGTTGTGAAATATATAAAATTAGTAAAATATGCTGTTCTCGATCATATTTTAATAATTTTCTATTTGATAAAAATCAATTTTTCATATTTTTGGGTTTTACGTGCGACACAGTGTTTCGGTGCGCGTATTTGAGCGAATCAGTTTTCAAAATAAATTTTTTGAGTGTGTGTATTTATTTTATTTGTGCATGATACATTTTAGATTTTAAGTAAACTATTTTTACTTACATACAGTATATATATAGATTAGATAGTATATATATAATGTATATAATGTATACTTTGATATCCAGTTAACTGATTTGGTAAAACTTTGTGAAAATAAATAAATGCATGGTGAATGTGGGGGCCCCACGCGAAGTAGCATAGCAGCAAATTGCTGCTTGTGCTTGGGTGACCGACGTTATTGCAAGGGGCTAGAGGGGGCCACGGTGAGAATCAAACAGCACACACACTTGTGTGCTGGTTTCATTTTCACCATGGAACGGTTTTGAAGATGGGGGTTGGGAGTTAGCATTTGAAGAAGTGAAAAAATGAAAGGTTGGGGGTTTTGGGAGTTAAGAAAATGAAGAGATGGAGAGTTAATTGAGTAATTTATTAGGTGTGTAATTTTTCACTTTGAACCCTAACATTGTCCTATAAATAGAACCAAATTCTCCTTCTCTTTTCACACCAAAAACAAATCAAAATAAGAGAAAGAAAAAGAAAGAAAGTAGAGAGTTCTTGTGCTTGGAGGAGTTCTTGCTAGGAGGAGAAGGAATGCTGGGAGCTAGGAGTGTTTACATCTTTTGTTCAATCTTCATAAGAGGTGGGTGTTCTCTACTTTCTAATTATAGAGAATGTGCATGCTAATAAGAAAATAAATGAGTAGTGTAGAATTTGTTTTGATAAAGTGAACAAATCTATGCATTGTATGTAATGAAAGATGCTATGTTCAGTAAATTAATCAACATTATGTTAGTTAGTAATGAGAAAAGAAATAATTGATTAGTTTGTCATAAACTAGTATACATGAATGTAGAGATTTTGATTATGTGAATAATTGTTGAGTTCCTTTTGGATAAGCAAATACTTTTTTTTTTGTTAAAGTAAATTTGATGCTATGGAACTCATTTAATTGTTATAAAAGATATAATATGTTATCTTTGGTTAAAAGAAATGAATGCAAAATTTGTGTTTAAGAAGAAACAATTTTAAAAGTTTGTTTTATGTTTCAAAAATATGACTTTTAAATCTATGAGTTACTGTTAAGAAGTAAACTCAGTTTATATAAACAAATTTCAGTCTAACAAAAGACTAGAACGAATGGAAAATCGAGTTTTATGAAAGAAAAGAAATAACAGGAATTTTTGAACAAAATCATATGAATATATTCTATAACGTTTGGCGCACTTGGTCTAGTGGTCTGGCGTTGGCTGTGTGTGTCAGCAGGTCACGGGTTCGAAACTTGTGGTCTACAACTTTTTTTTGTATTTTTTTTCAATTAATTCAAAACCCGAGAATTGTATACTTAGATAGTTACCTTGGGGTTTAGAACACAAGTCCACAAAGGACTTAGTGGCTAGTGGGTTTGGGCTTGGGTGCTGGCTGTGTGTTCACGGGTTTGAAACCCCCAACCACCTTTTATATATTTTTTAGTGTTTTTAAATGATTTACGCACTGTTTGGTTGGAGGGGAGGGGAGGGTTTTTTAAAATATTTTCTTGTTTGGTTCATTTTTTAGGAGGGGAGGGAAATGAAGGGGTGCCAAACCCCTCCTGAGCCTATTTTGGCTCCCCTCCAATATTGGAGGGATTTGGAGGGAAGAGAAAGTAGGTCTAATTTTTTAATGTGATTGGACTAAATTGCCCTTTTAAATCTAAATCCTAATAATAAAAAACCTGGATCAGCACTGATGCACTTTCTGTTCATGCAACCTGGATCAAAACTGATACAAATCATTCCTTTAGGTTTAGACTGGGCTTCCGAAGACTACTATGCATGCAGAGACAGTAAGAAAGCTGGGACTGAACTACATTGGTTACAAAATAAGCCCAGAAGAGAGTTAGCTTTACAAGCAGTATGATCATCACAGTGCGGTTATCAAGGATCTCGACACCATTACCCGCAAAGGATGAGCAGAGACCAAGAAGATTTATCTTGAACATCAGAATGTTAGTTTGAACCTTAAGAAATTCGGTAGATCAGTTACAGATGCTCACTTATATTGTTCTTAGATTACAGGGTAGGATCAGTGTTATGTGGGATCCTACATCTAGCGAAATACAGAGAAAAATATTTTTGGCTCAACATTTTCTCTACTTGTAGATATAATAATTTTGAGCTTTTAGATGAAAGTAAATAAACTCAATGTTTCCTTACACAAATTACTTCTCTTTTGGCATCTCCTTCAAGATAACACTACAGAAATCCCGGGTAGAATAGCACAGTTCAATTATGTAAAGAAAGCAAAGAAAACATGTCTTTGGAACATCAGAATAAAGACATGAATCCTACAAGATTTAAGTTCTCTGTTTTTGTCTTTGTCTGTAGATAAATACCATGACACATACACACAGTACAACATTTGTAGTAGTCATAAGAGGCTATCAGTTGACAGAAGCTCGATAGGATGCACAACAATCATAGCAATAACTTTGATGTACTATACTTTGAAAGAACATGCAGAGTACAGAACATCAAAAAGAAAAAATCAAGTCGAAAAAAATTAAGGATTTTTTAAATAATTTTTTTGTTTTTATTAAAAGGGTATAAAAGTAAATTTATTATAAAATCCATTCCCTCCCCTTGTGAACCAAACAAGAAGATAATTATTTTCTCTTCCCTCCCCTCCTTTGAACCAAACAGAATCTTCATTAAATCCATCCCCTCCCATTCCCTCCCCTCCCCTCCCCTTCCCTCCATTAAAATCCCTCCCCTGCCCTCCCCTCTTTTGAACCAAACAGACCCTTAGTGAGTTCATAATGCAAATGAAAATTTGAGAAAAATTCTATTATTAATATAAAATGAAATGGAAAATTATAAGAGATAAATGTGAAGTTTTCTTCGAAGTATAAAAATAGAAATTTGAGAAAATGAACTTGCTTTTGTGAAGGAAAGTAAAATTTATTTATTTGAGGTGATTACTCTTGAAGAGATTACACTTTTATTTTTGTTTAAGAAAGATTTTGAAGTAGACATTGTAAGAGCTTGAATTTGATGATAAATTTTCATGTGATGAAGTTGTGTTCTTGAAAAAAATTATGTGCCATAAAAATTATGAATTAATAACTAGATCACGAATAGTGACAAGACTATGATTACTTTGTGAATAAGTTGAAGATGAAAATATCTAAGTTTAAGACATGTTTATTAAAGGGTATGTGTACCCATGATTCTTGTACATGAAAAAGTTATGATTTAGCGTTAGTGAGACCTCGAGTACCGGCACTATTGAATTGAAAATAGTTGAGATATATTTTGAGATATGGCCATGGAGCTATCTCATACTTGTTGATAAAGTCCGGTGGGAGGTAAAACGAATTCTAGGCTTGAAAATTTATTCATGTCTTGAACTAAATAATTAGGCACATAAGTGAAGATGTAGTGAACCTGGGAAAACGTAAGTGGGTTGCTTCTATATAGTCGGCGGTGGGAAAACGTAAGTGGGTTGCTTTTATATATTTTTGAGTGTTTTTAAATGATTTAGTGAGTTCATAATGCAATTATAAATTTGAGAAAAAATCTATTATTAATATAAAATGAAATGGAAAATTATAAGAGATAAATATGAAATTTTCTTTGAAGTATAAAAATAGAAATTTGAGAATATGAACTTGCTTTTGTGAAGGAAAGTAAAATTTATTTTTGTGAGGTGACTAATCTTGAAGAGATTACACTTTTATTTTTTTTTTTAACAAAGATTTTGAAGTAAGACATTGTAAGAGCTTGAATTTGATGATAAATTTTCATGTGAAAAAAATTATGTGCTATGAAAATTATGAATGAATAAATAGATCACGAATAGTGACAAGACTATGATTACTTTGTGAATAAGTTGAAGATGAAAATATCTAAGTTTAAGACATATTTATTAAAGGGTATGTGTACCCATGATTCTTGTACATAAAAAAGTTATGATTTAGAGTTAGTGAGATCTCGGGTACCAGCACTATTGAATTGAAAAGAGTTGCGATATATATTTTGAGATATGACCATGGAGCTATCTCGTACTTGTTGATAAAGTTTGGTGGGAGAGAAAACTAATTCTAGACTTGAAAATTTATTCATGTCTTGAATTAAATAATTAGGCACATAAGTGAAGATATAGTGAACCTAGAAAAACGTAAGTGGGTTATTTCTATATAGTCAGTGGTGGATCTCCGTGGCTATAGATCCAGTCGGTGGACTGTGGTTGCTCCGTGGGAGACGGACTTTTATTTTTAAATCCGGGACTTTGCGTAGTCAGGCAGATAGTAGTCATACTCCAATGTATATACGTATACCAAGGCTAGAGGGGCACTTGCGGGATGATTCGCACGATGAGCGATCTGTTAAAACAGTCGGCAGTGGACTCCGTGGCTGGGATCTATATTCGTGGAATGATCTAAACCTTGCTTTATTACTGGGTAGTTTCATGGCGATGGATCGAACCCTCTTAAATATGGAGTACGTAGGTGCTTGCCCTCGGACCTATGTAGTATGGGATGCATAGAATTCGAACAAGTATGCATTAGTGTCATCCTAGTATAAATGTGTGCATTAGGTATTAAGGCATGGCATACACTTACATGTTTAGCATAGTCACGATTTAACACTTTATTGTTCATTCAATTTTTGTGATTTGTTAAAGTAATGAGATCGTTATATGTACGGTATAGAGAGGATAGCCGAGTATAATATTTCGTCAGTTGTAAGTGACTGACGTGCCCACAGCTTAATATGCAGGTAATGGACTTTTTGTGAAGAAGTAAAGATGTTATGATGCAGTTGATGACTTACATTGTTAAAGTTGTATAAGTTGTATTTTATTTCATTGTTGTAATTCTTTTATTCTTCCGCTGTGTAATAACGTGTAATGAACTCTGATGTTGTTGAAAAATTTTAATTTCCTTGTAAAATTGTACGAAGTGAAGTAAAGATCCCGTGAAATCTCGAATTTGGTCTTATTTAGAATTCGGGGCGTTACAGAAACAAAATCCTTTTTCTTTCCTAGATTCCTAGATGCCCACTCTACATGAGGAATCTTTCGAACAAATATAATCGGGGAAGTTTGCTAGGTGGTGGAGGTTGCCATGGTGGTCTCTGGTAACTCTCTATGTTAATTGGGTATATACTTTTAATGATTTTCTCTCGCTGTAATCTAGCTAGGCCAATTGCATCTACTAGATTTTGGGGTTTATGAGCCAACACTTCTCTTTGTATCTCAGGTTTTAATCCTGAGATGTAGTTACTCAATATATGGCCTTCAGTTAACTCTTTAGTTTTGTTAATTAATATAACAAATTGATCATGATACTCAGCTATAGTATTAGTTTGAGTTAATTTGAACAACTGCCCTGTGTGATCAACAAATGAGGACACTCCAAATCTAGCATTGACCTCTTTCACAAACACCTCCCTGCTATGGAAATCACCCTTTTCATATCTATATTGAAACCGAGCTAAAGCTCTCCCATCTCAATGAAATGATACAATATGTAGTTTTTTCTCTGCAGGAGTGTTATGGAATGCAAAATACTGATTCGCCTTAAACAGCCAACCCATAGGATTTGTACCATCAAATCTAGGGAAATCCAATCGAGGATTTTTGTAATGAGTACGAGAATCAGTATGAGAGGAATGCAGTGAGGGTCTTACAATGATCGGATTCTCTAGCGATGTTGAATGATTAAGGAATTGCTCTAGTTTCTCCTCCACAACCAAAAACCTTCGGAGCAACTCACAGGACAACTGCTTCTGGGATTCAACTTCGGTTGTGAGAGTGAGCAATTGATCACCATGTAGCCGAATCGTTTCCCGCACGTCATCCATCGATCGCCTACCCTCCACCATTGCCAAAGTTCAGACCGTGAAAACACCAATTGATATGTTGAAACACTCTGTTATCGATCAACTAGCAATCAATCTAGTAAAATCAATCAAGTACTTGCAATTACAGAATCAAAGAAGGAGATATTATGGATTGGAGAAGAGATTGGAGAAAAGCAGACGTTGAAGAAGAAGAGTAGAGAAAGGACAAAATAGTTTGTTACTCCTCATCCTCACTCTTCTCCTATTTATAGTAACTATGTAGACTGTCACAGCCATCCACGTGTGTTGCTTCCTTCCCGCCAAAACTACCTTCCCATCGCTAACTGAATATGCAAGTGCACACTATGTGCATATGAAATCTTCCAAATGTCCAGGCCTAGATTTCATGCACTCGCTTCTCATCTTCTCTCTTGTCACCATCCACGTCCAGGATTGTACCAGTCATAAGTTTGCAACCCGTCTTGGCAATGTGTTTACCATTGGAAAGGGAACCAAGCCGTGGGTGACCCTAAGAATTATTGAGGAGGCGAGTAAGCGTGTTGCTGCTGCTGCTACTGCTGCTTCTACTGCTGCTGCGTAAGTTTCCTGGATTTTTATGTGTTTTCTTGTGCACTTATGACTTTTAGTTACTGTGTATTTGTTTTAAGACTTGTTTATGGATAGGTCATTGTCTTAGGCTTGGATACTTTTTGTTGGTTTTTTTGTTGGATAATTAGTGCCTTCTTTTTGTAAGGTCAAGTAGTGAAGTTTTTTTTTTGAGGTAAAAGGTGGAATAAGGCCACCCTGTTTCATTAATAAGAAGTTAATAAAACAACCCCGACGTACCGGGAGAAAACAACAGTACAAAACAAAATTACAATGCAGGAAGAAAAATGACAGAAAATAAACATACACCCGCAACAAACCCTGGGGGGTGGGTTGAACACTACAAACTTCAAGCAACCAGAGAGTACAGTAGGTTGAAACAACAAACACAGGCTGGCAAAATCACAGTCATGACTGGTGAAGCCAGTCCCTCAGTCCAGCGTCGGCCCGATCTCTACCTCCTCATCGTCAAACTCCTCTACCTGGAATGCTCTGGCGATCCTTCCTCTTGCCCCCGATGCCGCCGCTGTAGCCCAAAATGAGATAAGATGCATGATGTGAGTAAGGTTACCAGAAATACTATTACATGAAGCACAAAAATAAAAATTATTTCTGTCAAGCCATAACACCCATGTTGTTGCCGCTATTGCGATGTACCACGCCTCCTTCATATCGTGTCGGCTCGTAGTGAAGTTTTTTAAGGTCACATTTGTTTTTTAAGGTCACATTTCAATTTCTATTGCCGATGTATTTTACCTTGTGAGATTTTTGCTTTTAGAGCATCTGTAGTCGTTTGCTAAATATACATATTATGTATATTTGGCCAAAAACAGCGCTGCAGTCGTTTGCCAAATATGCATAATATGCATAATTCGCTACAGGAGATTTCCATAAATGAGAGAGGAAATGAAAAATATAGAGAGAAGACACTTCAAGTAACGTCACACCAAAAAAAATGTTTTTTTAATTGTCGGACGGCACTTCAAGTGCGACGAAGTGCCGTCGCACAAAAAAAATTATTTTTTTAATAGTCAGACGGCACTCGAAGTGCCGTCAAAAAAAAAAAAAAATTTCTAATACAAAAAACCAAAAAAACCCACATCTCCCTCGGACGGCACTTTCGTCCCACCCTGAATGGGGTTATTTGCAATTTTTGTATTTGTTTTGTAATTTTTCGTAATTGTTTTGTAATTGTTTTGTAAATTTTTCGTAATTTCTGAAATTTTTTGTAATTTTTTATAATTTTTTTGTAATTTTTTATTTGCACTTCGAGGATGAATTTTTTCCTCGGACGGCACTTGAAGTGCCGTCGCACCTTTTATAAAAAATAACTTTCAACGACTGCAGCAAAACATAACTTTGCTATATTTATTTATCCATTTATGCATATTTTGACCCTCAACGAATGTGGATGCTCTTATCTAAATTGATATCTCCGTCGTTTGTGTTGGCATTTTCTTGTGTTCCATTTATTGTCTGTCATATGCTGCTGATGGTTGGTGCTTGAATTTGGTTGGAGTTCGAGGACTCCTACAAATTGCTTGTTGCTTGAACTATCAAGTCCACAAGATTTATATGCTACTCCACTTCCTAACTCTTTATTATGTTTCATAGCTTGTTTAACTGTCGTGTCAAAAATCATGATTGAAGATATTGTCATGTTTGTTGTCATGTTTGTTGATCTTTGCCGATATAATATAATGGTCTACTGTATACATTGTTTTGCGTTGAAGAATGTGCATGAGTACTTATTTATGATCTATCAATCTGTAAACGTGTGATCTTCCTTGGTCAAAAGTTCACCCATCACCTGTGTCGATGCTGAAATCCATTTCCATCAGACCATCTCTGGCATTTCAGTGGAGGCCGAAGAATTTGAGTCCATAGCGTGGTTTCGTGTAGGATGATGTATATACTGAGTAGCTCATGGGCAAGGGTGTTATGCTGAACATCCTCAAGTCTATATCCTATTACTAGAAAAAATTATTAAAGAGAGAAATCGGTGGACTATAACCATGAAACCATGGCAAAATGCAAAAAATTTAGAGTGCGTTTGGTTTGTTGTTTTGAAAATAGTTTTGTGAAAATATTTTGTGAAAACTGTTTTGTGAAAACTGTTTTGTGAAAATGAGAGTGTAAAAGCTGTCTGGTAGAGTTTTCTGAAAACTGTTTTCTGGATATGAAATTGTATAACCTGTTTGTATATAAAAAATAAACCTGAATGCTGTTTTCTTAAAACTAGACTGTAAAATGCTGTTATCTGAAAGCTGTTTTTCTGGAAAAAATAGTTTGAAAGCTGTTTTGTTATATTTGTAGCTGAAAACTGTTATCTGAAAGCTGTTTTTCTGAAAAAGCGAGTTTAAAAGCTGTTCGGTTATATTTCTTGCTGAAAAATGTTATCTGAAAGCTGTTTTTCTGAAAAAACGAGCTTAAAAGCTGTTTTGTTATATTCCTAGCTGAAAACTGTTATCTGATAGCTGTTTTCCTGAGAAAGTGTGTCGAAAAGCTGTTTGGTTATATTTCTTGCTGAGAACTGTTATCTAAAAGCTGTTTTTCCTGAAAAAACGAGTTTAAAAGCTGTTCTGGTATAATACTAGCTGAAAAATATTATCTGAAAGCTGTTTTTCTGAAGAAGTGAGTTCCAAAAGCTGTTGGGTCATATTTCTTGCTGAAAAGTGTTATCTGAAAGCTGTTTTTCTGAAAAAAATAGTTTGAAAGCTGTTTTGTTATATTTGTAGCTGAAAACTGTTATCTGAAAGCTGTTTTTCTGAAAAAGCGAGTTTAAAAGCTGTTCGGTTATATTTCTTGCTGAAAAATGTTATCTGAAAGCTGTTTTTCTGAAAAAACGAGCTTAAAAGCTGTTTTGTTATATTCCTAGCTGAAAACTGTTATCTGATAGCTGTTTTCCTGAGAAAGTGTGTCGAAAAGCTGTTTGGTTATATTTCTTGCTGAGAACTGTTATCTGAAAGCTGTTTTTTCTGAAAAAAACGAGTTTAAAAGCTGTTCTGGTATAATACTAGCTGAAAAATATTATCTGAAAGCTATTTTTCTGAAGAAGTGAGTTCCAAAAGCTGTTGGGTCATATTTCTTGCTGAAAAGTGTTATCTGAAAGCTGTTTTTCTGAAAAAAATAGTTTGAAAGCTGTTTTGTTATATTTGTAGCTGAAAACTGTTATCTGAAAGCTGTTTTTCTGAAAAAGCGAGTTTAAAAGCTGTTCGGTTATATTTCTTGCTGAAAAATGTTATCTGAAAGCTGTTTTTCTGAAAAAACGAGCTTAAAAGCTGTTTTGTTATATTCCTAGCTGAAAACTGTTATCTGATAGCTGTTTTCCTGAGAAAGTGTGTCGAAAAGCTGTTTGGTTATATTTCTTGCTGAGAACTGTTATCTAAAAGCTGTTTTTTCTGAAAAAACGAGTTTAAAAGCTGTTCTGGTATAATACTAGCTGAAAAATATTATCTGAAAGCTGTTTTTCTGAAGAAGTGAGTTCCAAAAGCTGTTGGGTCATATTTCTTGCTGAAAAGTGTTATCTGAAAGCTGTTTTTCTGAAAAAAATAGTTTGAAAGCTGTTTTGTTATATTTGTAGCTGAAAACTGTTATCTGAAAGCTGTTTTTCTGAAAAAGCGAGTGAAAAATCAAAGCTGTTGGTTTATATTTCACATTTAAAACTTCTTTTCCGAAAGCTGTTTTCCGAAAAAACACTTCAAAAGCTGTTTTTTTATATTTGTAGCTGAAAACTGTTATCTAGGTTGTATATTTAATGAATTCACAATATTTTTCTTATGAGTTTTTTTGTTAATTTTTTTTGCAGATATAAACCCAACTTCTATCAATGTACAAACAAGCAACCTGCTACAACGTGGAAGCGTCGTGCGCTACTCAATTTTTTTTTTCTTTTTGCTTCTTGGAAGCTTCCCACTAGTTTCTTCCGACCATGTAAAATTTTATTTGAATTGTGGTGAAATTGGGTAATACAACAATTGGACACACTATCCAAATTTCAAAAAAATGTACAAAATTTCCATTACAAATTTCTGTTTGGTTACATTTATTTTACAAACTGTCCATTACAAATATAGATACATATATTTTGCATTTTACAATTTCTACAATTGATCAAACAAGCATCAAAACAATAAAACAATTGCACAAGTGGAGCTGCTGCTGCTGCTACTTCTCAATTCCTTGTACAGCTGCTGCTGCTCAACTCTTTCTAGTTGCTGCTACTTCTCCTACTACTACTTCTCCTTATGTTGCTGCTTCTCAACTTCTTCTAGTTGTTGCTTCAAACTCCTTCTACTTCTCTTCTACATCTTCAACTACTTCTGCCAGTTATCTTTTGGGTACAATCAGGAAAAGAAATGCATAAGATAATAGTATGATTAATTCAACATGCAGAATCGAAATTAATATACTAAAAATAATGGTAGGCTCAGAACACAGTATTCACACTAGGGTTGCATTGGGGTGCATGCCAACTAGTCCAAATAAATAAATAATACCGCATCAGTTAAATAGAACTACAAGCATCATTTCAAATCCATAAATCCACCCTCCTTCATATAAATAGGGATTTCCGCAGTTGCGTACTCTAAGTGGACAGCAAAGTAGATGAACAACAAATCCAAATATCAAACCGAAAATACTGATCTCATATACTCAACCATACTCCAAGTTTCGGGCCAATAAACTGATATCATTTACCCCCACTCTAATCAAGTTTCAGGCCAGTTATCATTTACCCCAACCATTAAGTTTCAGGCCCAAAAAAAAATGATATCAGATACTCAACCAAATTGTAAAAATGTATGCAAAAATGTAAAAATGATATCAGATACTCAGCCAAAAATGATATCAGATACCCCAACCATAAAGTGTATTTGATGGAAGAAGCTATCCAAAAATGTAGCAGCAAGGGAAAGACATGGAATACTTCTAGCACTTTAATAAAGAAACCCACACGAGTCACTGCATTATTGGCCATTTGCACAAGCTCAACAAGCTGAACAACAAGCTGAACAATAACTGATCAATAACTGATCAGTATGCATGCACAACAACTGATCAGCATGCATGCACAAATTACTGATCAGTATGCACAAATACAACAAACTCAACAAGCTCAACAAGCTCAACTAACTGATCAGTTTGCACAAATACAACAAGCTCAACAAAGCTAGTGACCAAAATTATAAATAGAAGCCGGAGTGTCAAAAATAATTCATGCTCTATTGATCAGGTATTAATTTTCAGAAATGTGTTTGTCATCACTGCCTACACCAACCCACAAAAAGAGAGAAAGACAAAACCCCAAAATGAGTAAGAGAGAATCAAATACTTCCCTGGAATATAATAGGTGTCCACATACTGTTCTAGTAGCATCCATATTTTTCATATATGTCCTGAAACAAAATTAGAAAGAAATGAAGATCATAATCCACATAGTGTTCTCAAGTATATGTATACTCACATGTACAAAAGAAGAAAGTTACAAATATAGATATACTCACAGTATGAGGCCATAAACTGAAGCACCGGTAACATTATTAGATGCTAATCAGCTTCTATGCATATGAACAAGAATAAGAAGACAACAGCTTCAAAGGAAAGCATCCTAACACATCAAAGAATCATGATCACTATCGAATTTGTCACCAAACTAAAAATATGCTTCCAGCCGCATCAAAAGAATCATGATCATAACAAATCAAAAACTTTTCTCAAAAACGCGTTTGGTACACTGTTCTCAACCGCATCTTTTCTGAAAAGATGCTTCCAGCCGTTTCCCCTAACATTTGAGTGCGCTCAGGATTTTTTGCATGATGTATAACCACCCCTCAGGGTGTGACAGAGGTTGTTTGTCACTTTGTTGGATTGTATTGAACATATTCCGCAGACTGTTTTCTGTTTTGATCCTACACTCAGTTTCCATATAGTAATGCTAGTAGTTTCAATGACCATTGAAGTAAATGATGAAAATAGGGGTAAAACCAGAACAAAAGGACCAGATATAGTAGAGAGCAACAGAGATATATAGCATATTCCAACAAAATAAATGGGTCATGGAAATTACCCATACTGAACCTCTTTGCAAGATCAAAACTAGTTTTACCACACCCAACAAAATAAAAGGGGAAGACTTCTTTGTAAAGTGCTCTTGCCTCAACACACTTTCAGTTTGTTTTACCACACCAGATCTGAAAGAGCTCTGGAAGCCTAAAAAAGGGATGTTGCCCTCTCCAAAAGCAATAGCAAACAAACACCATGAACCTAACACACTTGAAGCACAACACTGTGCAATGTGTATCAGCTATCAAGGAACAGTAGAAGCACAAGAAGGTGTTTTAACCATCACACCTTTTTTGTTTGTTATAATTTAAGAAAATCATAAGTTCATTATAACTTGTGGACCTCAAAGAGTGTTTTCCCTGATAGGTGAGCCACATTATAATATAAGAGTAAGCATGTTGGTAGTTGGTACTCATACAGCAAATCTGGCAAATGGCTACTTCATATTAACGAAGTATAACAATAAATATGAGATGGAACAAACCCTGAAATTTAAATTAAAGCTACTTTTATAACATATACTAGAAGAGAGGGAGAACCAACCAAAGTAACTACTAAGGTGAAAGAAGTATTCATATAATAGACCCACTTGGATGTTCTCAATGAGCCACAAATTAAAAATGATGCTGTATTAGCTAAAACAACATACTGAACGAAGAGCAAAGGCAGATACATAGTTAAGAATAGATTTAAAACACATCCTAAAGAGTAAGGTCAGGAATATACCCAGCACCAATCATAAACCAAAGAAAGCAACACCCAGACTGCTAAGAACCCAAGAAACCTGGCCTTAATGAGAATGCCAAATTTGTGCTCGAATGCAAGTAATAAATAGCACAAAGTTGTACTTCAGAAGCACAATCTGAGGCTGAAACAGAAAAGAATAATATTACCAAAATCAATTTAATTATGTGGACATGGTAAAGAGGGAGGTGAGGGTGTGGCTGTCAAAAACTCGGACACAGTTGGTGCTGTTTGGAACCCTTGTTCATAAAGTAGCATCCAAAATTGAGTGGATCCATAAAAAAACCAGCGAATGGTAGGAGGTGATAATCTCCTACCATTTAGGGCATCAATACCGATCACCTCATTTTACTGGTTTGTGTGCACAGCATGGAAACTACAACCCAATTATTATCTTCTTTTAAGGCCAACAACAATAATTACTCCAAAGAGTAGTATAGGATCAGAATAAAGCATCATCACTATCAAATTTTGAAAGTGTAGTATCCATTAATAAATTCATCATATCCATTGTTTGCCTTAATTAGTCAAATTCCAACATATTCTGAGGTCTACCGCAAAATTGCGATGACTTTTTCTTTCTTTGAGGAAGGTTGCCACTTTACTGGGTTGTAATTTCCATGTTGTGTACCCAAACCAGCACAATAGTGTGATCAGTATTGATGCCCCATCATGGTGGGGGTTTATATGAGTATCAATGATAATTTGAATTCCAAATGGTGTTATATCATATATATGAGTATCAATGATAACCATGTTCAAAGTTGTCAGACACTCCCAATGTAAGATAACATGTGCAGGTCCAGAACAACGAAGCAACAAGGTTGTCAATAGCTCAAAATAATAGCTGCAGGATCAGAATATAATATCGTCATATCCATATTTTGAATGCTAGTAATCAATTACGAAAGCCTCAAAAATATATGTTATGTAGGATCAGAATATATCATCATCATATCCGTACTTTGAATTCTAGTAGTCAATCACAAAAGCCTCATCAAATAGTGGCAGATAGGATCAGAATATATCTTCTTCACTTCCATATTTTGAATTCTAGTAATCAATCAGAAAGGTATCACAAATTAAATTATATAGGATCAGAATATAACATCATCATATCCATGTTTTGAGTACTGTTAATCAGTCACAAAATTCCCCCAAATATTGTTATATAGGATCAGAATAAATCATCATCACATCCCTAATTGGCCGTATCCTCAAAACATTCTGCCATAGAACAGTTGTTCTAGCAAATCATCATGATTAGTGTAGAGCTGCAATTTTTAAAATTGCCATGCCAGCTACTACTAATGTCTTGTACCCACCCCATCCATTATCCATAGTTGAATACATCATTCATTGAGTCAGTATAATAAGAATATAAGTTCATTAGTAGAACATCTTCTAGCGTAACAAATTATAATAAATTCTGGATCAGAATATACCGTATCCATCATTTCCAGAAACTCATACACACACGATGGTCCCCCAACCTGCATACATACAAATATCATCATCATATGTCGCCTGCTTAATACAACAACACACATGTTCTTCAAATAGATGGGCTACAAATGAAAGGAAATAATTTACAACAAATATATACTACAAGAAGAAAAAGTAACCACAAACAAGTACATGCTTATGCTGACATCAATGTCTGGCATTCCACATTGCCATGGCTATTTGATCTCTTTTGTTATTCATGCGGTTCAACTGAGAAGATGACATATCCAACCCCCCCGATGTGGAAGCAATATCTTCAGTGCCTAGGTGATTATTTTGTTCTTCTACTATGTCTGAAAACAACGAGTCATCGGCAGAATAACTCTTGATAAAATTATGGACTGCACAACATGCAGTTACCATCATAACTTGCCTTGTGTAAAAGTAATTGGGCATAGACTTGAATATGGCAAACCTCTTCTTGAACACACCAAAGGTTCGCTCTATTACATTCCGTAACCTAGCATGCTGTTTGTTGAAGAGTTGCTTGTAGTGGGTGGGTGCATGGTTAGGACCTTGGAAATCCTGCAGATGATACGGCTGTCCACGGTAGGGAGCTAAAAACCCAGGCATGTTTGTATACCCACAGTCTACTAAGTAGTACTTGCCTTCAGGCGGGATTGGCAACAAATTATTGGTTATTGCACTATGTATTACGCGGGAGTCATTAGCGCTTCCTTCCCAACCCGCATAAACAAAGGTGAAGTTCATGTCAAAATCACAAATAGCCAACACATTTTGACATATGTCACCTTTTCGACCACGGCAACTGTTTTGTCGGCTTGCGGGTACGGTAGCAGGTATTAAAGTACCATCCGCAGCACCAATTGCTCCCTACATTATTGAGGTAGAAAGCTACTACTTTTATCAAACGCATTTGATTGATTAGAATAAACGGTTTTAAACAAGAAAAGCACGAATTACCTCAAACCATGGATAGAAATCTGTGGAAAGCCTGATCTTATCATGGACAACTTCCGGGTCTGGGTGTTTAATAAGAACTGCTGATGCTCTTACCAAACCATACAACACTTCAGTGAAATGTCTATCAATTGTTTCCAACGAATGATCAAACCTACCACAGACAATCCTCAACCTAGTACTATGAGCCACAACAAACAAAAAAATAGCAACACTTTCATGATGTGATATTCGCCTGTTCTGTATCTTCTTCGGCGTTTCCTGAAGAAAATTGTTTGTTATTATAAATTGGCACAAAGCCATGAAACAGTCCTTGTTCATGCGAAACACCCAAAAGAATTTGGCATCTGGACCGTCTAAGAGTTCTTGCAGGTATTCTTTTCCTGATAGTTTGGAGGTTGAGTTATGACTTTTCCTATTGTAAAATTGTTCGGCCATTTCAAGAAAGGCCAAGTCCTCAAGATCGGATTCATCAGAACTTGACGACGAATTGCTTGAAGTGTCCATCAGTATGGTTGCAAGTGCAGTAGTGCAGTAGACTGTAACAATTAGATTACATTTACATAAAGAAGACTTCTGATTTTAAATAATCTACGACCATAATGGATGTCATGTTAATTATAACAATTACCAAACGAATTGAAAGATAAATAGTGACAACAAACAGTCCAAATGTAGGAGAACGAGTGCAGATGAAATTAAAACCGATATAATATGAAAGCCCACCATGAACCTATGCATATAATCACCCAACTAATAGCACAGAAAAATGTCAAATAACTGATACATTTAAATTATACATAATGAAGGTGCTACGTTACAGAATTTAATAAATTACATTTATTTGCTCGAAAGTCTATCTAACCACCCTAGCCTCCACTCCTCTTTCATTACCATAAAGGTTTTGCGCCAATTTGGGTCATTAGTGATTTTCTCCAGTGCATAATCAATCATAGCATGAGTAAGCCCATCGATACCAGTCAGTACCTGCATGGCATTCTCAATGGAGTACTTGTCGTCGGAGGCAGAGCGATCAACCATGCTGGCCTTCTTCCTATAGTACTCACTCTTAGCAACGGACTTTTCTGCGTTGGCAGAAACAGCCATGTCCATTCTTGAGCTTTTTGTAGCTCG
This sequence comes from Hemerocallis citrina, assembly GCA_017893485.1. Taxonomy (NCBI): domain Eukaryota; kingdom Viridiplantae; phylum Streptophyta; class Magnoliopsida; order Asparagales; family Asphodelaceae; genus Hemerocallis; species Hemerocallis citrina. Next base: position 448,221,239 of record CM030358.1, on the reverse strand, counting down.
GCCACTGGACCCACCGCTAGGGCGTCTCTTACGAGACCCCGACCCCGTATGCATTGGCTCGTACTCATCATCATCATCTAAATTTACATGCGGTGCATGGGAGGGAGCGGGGTGGGCGAACTCATACATGACCCTATGTTCCTCGTCGAGGTCATACACCCTTTGGGATGAAGCCCTAGATAGGAGACCCTCGGCGGTAGAATCTTGAAAAAGTTTGGTCAGCACATCATAGTTTGGCAAACCCTTTGATTTAAATTCTTTTGCATTAGGGTGAGCCTATTAATAAGTTATTGTGCTGTTAGTTTACAACTATACAAGTAAATAAAAATTATATTACGATCATAATCTCACTTTAGCATAAAAAAAAATTATTTAAGATGAGAACCTGGACATATGACTTCCAAACTAGGGGATCGCAAGTCACTGTCTGGGTGTCTTCATCCCAACCCATACCGCTTTGGTTCTTCAAATCATGAAAGGCTCTCCACTGCATCTTAAGCCGTCCATATTTTTCTTTTATTTGTTTAGGATTGTATGAACGGTTACATTTTTCGTTCAATAAATTCAACAATTGAGACCATTGTCTCGCATCGAATTTGGCACTTTTCAAACTATTGCGATCTACCTCGGCCTCCATCAATTCAATAAATGTACGCACATGACTTGCGGGCCAAAGACCAAAATCACTGTCCATATCGATCTCCTTTCCCTTAACGATCAGTAATAGATAACAGTCATTATTTTGGTGAGCATAAACAGTATACACTTATAATTTGAGGTTACTAGAGAAATTGTAGATGATGCGTTCTATCAAATAAAAAAACAGTACTCAAGATCAGCAGGGAAAATCTCCGAATCAGCATTCGAAATAACCCAGTTCAACAGATCAGTACCCGACATTTTCAAATCACAGCAACCCCCCCCCCCCCAAAAAAGGAAAGTTTTTTTCCAATCCTCAAATCTACACTACGACAAACAAATTAACCCTAAAATAGGAATTTTTTAATGAGGCAAGTGCCCAAACAAAGACCGGTTACCATAAGAGCATCAAGAAATGGGGCAGAGATAAGAAACATACCCTCGATTCCGGCTTACCAAACCTGTTGAAGTTGTCTCCGACGGATTCCCTCGACCGGCGTCGGATTCGAGAGCTACGATTTCGAAGACACCTTTGAGCAAAAGCAGATCTGGTCTCTACGACCATGAAGCGAGCTCCGACCGGTCTGAGGAGGGGCCCGAAGAGAGCAGCGAATGAGGGTGCGGGGTGAGAAGGAGTGAAAGAGGGCGTTAGGGTTTTCCAGATCTGGCGACCCGGGGAGAGACGAGAGGGGAGCAGCAGGGGGTTAGGGTTTTTTTGGCTCAACAGATGGAGATCGAAGATGGGGGTAGCAGAGACGAGAGGGGGGCAGCAGGGGTTAGGGTTTTTTTTGCTCAACGGATGGGTTTCGAAGATGGGGGAAGCAGAGACGAGAGGGGATTTTGCAGGGGGTTAGGGTTTTTTTTCCTCAATGGGGATCGAAGATGGGAGAAGGGGAAGGGGAAGAGTACTCAGAAGTCACGAGTGCGATAGTGTTGTGAAAACAGCTGGCTCCATCTTTTCAGAAAAGATGGTGTTTAGAAAATAGTACCAAACGCGTTTTGTCAAAAAAATTTTCTCAAAATATTTTGAAAACATGGTACCAAACGCACCCTAGACTTCCTCGAAACCGTCCAAAATATGTGTGCTATAAAACCTATGAAACCAGCTAAAATTCTGAAATTGGCCTTAATAATCCAAAAAAATTGGGTTAAAAAGCCGAGAAATTAAAAAATTATCAAAATCCTCAAAAATTGGTAGACTGTCACCCACGAAGTTGAGTGAAAATGTTGTTGATCTTTACTCAGGGCCGATCCTGAGGTATTTAAGGTCTAAGGCAAAAAATAAAATTGTGGTCTTAATAGACATGCATATATTTTTACATATATTAAAAAAATATGATATAACGACGGGGGAACATAAAACCATTATTCCAAAAAATAAAGATTACTTTGTTTTGCTTTATGATATTAAATACTTCATATTTTTCATTAAGCAAAGTGACAGCAATTCTCGTACTAATAAAAAATAATAATAATAAAATCAATCACATCTCATCTTAAATATTTTATTATAGCAATTTTTAGAAGCAAAATCATCGATTATGTGCTCAACTTCAATATTTTTCCACATATTCTTTTCAATACTTAAAATTGCTAATTCATTTAACTTATCTTGAGTCTTAATTGTTCGCAAATAAGATTTTAATAATTTTAATTTTAAAAAACTTCTTTCTGCAGATGCCACAATCACATGTAAAGTCAATAAAATCCTATAAGCAACCAAAATATTTGGAAATATATCCTTTTTTTTTTTGCGAACTCCCTAATTTTAATGGAATGTCATGGTTTATTTGTTTCATGTGTTTCACTTGGTAGCATTTTTTGTAATATTTGTAATTCTGAAAGTAAATAATTCGCATCAATATCATACATCTCACCATGTTTCAAGGCAATTTAAAGTTACATGCAACAATTTTTCATTTCATCATCATCCAATGAAACTAACAGTGATGCGTCAAACAATTGTTAGGATTGTGTCTTGTATACTCGTTGTTCAGATTAGAAGAAGGTAATATGAAGCACGGAGGTCGAAGCGTCGAAGTGAGTAGAAAGAAAAACAGCAGCAGCAAGGTGCAGGTATAGTTGCGGTCGACCGGTCTTGGTGACAGTTGACCACACTCCCCGACCACGCCCCCCGACCGCTTGCATGGATTGTCTGAGAGAGGTACGGTCGATCGATCTTGTTGGACGGTCGACCGCCCGCGGCGCTGTATTAGTTTTTGGGCTTCGATTTGTTAGGTCGTTTCAGCCCAATCTTCAACTCCAAGTTAGATCGTGCGACTCCTATTCAGTTACTTCTTTTCAAGGTTATATCGGACGACTGAGAATCAAGATTAGACCTAGGTTTCTTTCTATTCTTCTATATATATTGTAAACTCCTCCAATATGAGAGGGAGTACTTCATAGATTCTTTTTCTCCATTGCAAAGATAGGCTCGAGAGAGAGATAGTTCTTGGTGGGTGAGTTTAATTCCTTGTATCAAGTGAATCAGTAACTCCTTGTAATCTCTTTTAGTTAAATATCAGATCTCCTTATATTTCTCCTCGGATTAAGCAAAAGCTAATCGGGATAAGTCATCGTTGTTGTGTTTGTGTAAGTTTGGTAGATCTACTTGCTTGCTCAATTTTATTCACCTCGTTTACTTCGACTTCCTTATTGCTCTAATTAGTTTCGCTGAGATCAGAGGGCGTTGGTTGACGCCCCAATCCCAACAACTGATATCAGAGTTTCAGGTTGCCGAGTTCTTTGGTTAAGATGACAGGCCACAGAATTTTGAAGATCAAGCAGTTCGATGGAAAGATCAATTTTAATCTTTGGAAGACTGACATGTATGATGTTCTTGTTCAAGAACGTTTATAGTAAGCAGTCAAGAAGAAAGAAAAGCCAGCTGATATGAAGGATGACGTTTGGGAAGATATTCATGAAAGAGCCATAAGTCTAATTCGACTATCCTTGACGGATGAGGTCAAGTGCAGATTTCTTGTAGAAACTGATGGGCGAGTTTGTGGGAAAAACTCATAGCTGACTATTCTGGTTCATTGTTATTAGATCAGATGCATTGGAAGAGAAAGTTGTTCCATTTATCTATGAAGGAAGGTACCGATCTCCAAGACCACATTACAGAGTTTAATAAGGTATTATCTGAACTCAAGGCATCAATGCAGATGTGTGTGAGGAAGATAAAGCTTTCAACCTGATATATTCACTGCTGGATTCGTACGAGCCTTTGATCACTACCATGCTACATGGTAGATCTGCCAAGGAGAGTATTTTGGTAGATAGTGTAATCAAAACATTGAAGGAAAATCAACTTAGGAAGGAGACCTATATACCATCATCGTCTATTCCTACAAATTGTCTAGCAGTGGATGATCCTTCAGGGGGGAGACAAAGTGCTTTGCAAAAGGATTCGATCCGTTGTCGATATTGCAAGAGGCCAAGGCATATCAAGAAAGACTGTTGAAAATTACATAATCAGGAGAGCGCAAAGAACGGGAGTTCAGCCGGTAATGTGGTTAGTGCCTTTGATTCAGGTGGTTCGTGTATGCTTGTTTCAATTTCTTTAGAAGTGGATTCTAGTTGGTTTCTTGACTCAGGGAGTTTTTCTCATATTTGCTTCGAGAGAGAGTTGTTTTCTACTTATAAGTCGACTACAGGGCGTTGTATGACAACAGAAACTGGGGCGATTTGTGAAGTAATGGGTGAGGAGACAGTTGTGTTGAAGATGCCAGGTCTAAATATGTTCACTTTAAGGGATGTTTTGCATATTCCTCTGCTGAAACGGAATCTGATTTCCTCGGAAACTCTTGATGCACGGGGCTGCAGGTACACAACTCAAGGTGGAGTTCTGTCTGTTTTTCAAGATCGTCATAAGGTGATTAGAGGTATGAGAATGGTTGGGCCAAGTCAAAATAATCTCTACAAGCTTTGGGGAATCCGAAATACTTACGCACGTGTTGTTCCGTTTCCAGTTATTCTGCAAGTTCAGCTAGTTTTTCGCAACTAGATTCATCGAGACGAGACCACGACGTTCGAATATCGTCGAGAGGTGGAGAAAGCCTAAGGGTAGGTGGAGTTTGTGCGGAGTTTGGCAACTTCGTGAGTACATCTACGGAAGTGTACCCTTGAAGGGGTATACTGGATTTGGTGAGAATGGGTAGAGATCATTTCAACTAGAAGAAGAAGCAATTATTCTAAGTTTTCTTTGCAAGTGGAATTTATTTGAGTTTGGAGATGAGTAACATATCATGTGATAGAACTCGTATGTAATCCAAGGTGGAGTTTTTTAGGATTGTGTCTTGTATACTCGTTGTTTAGATTAGAAGAAGGTAATATGAAGCACGAAGGTCGAAGCGTTGAAGTGAGTAAAAGGGAAAATAGCAGCAGCAAGGTGCAGGTATAGTTATAGTCGAACGGTCTTGGTGATAGTCGACCGCACCCCCCGACCGCTCGTTGTACATGGATTTTCCGAGAGAGGTACGGTCGACCGGTCTTGTTGGACGGTCGACCACCCACGGCGCTGTATTCATTTTTGGGCTTCGATTTGTTAGGTCGTTTCAGCCCAATCTTCAACTCCAAGTTAGATCGTGCGGCTCCTATTCAGTTACTTCTTTTCCAGATTATATCGGACGACAGAAAATCAAGATTAGACCTAGGTTTCTCTCTATTCTTCTATATATATTGTAAACTCCTCTAATATGAAAGAGAGTACTTCATAGATTCTTTTTTCTCCATTGCAAAGAGAGGCTCGAGAGAGAGATAGTTCTTGGTGGGTGAGTTTAATTTCTTGTATCAAGTGAATCAGTAACTCCTTGTAATCTCTTCTAGTTGAATACCATATCTCCCTATATTTCCCTCCGGATCAAGCAAAAGCTAACCGGGATAAGTCAACGTTGTTGTATTTGTATTAGTTTGGTGGATCTACTTGCTTGCTTAATTTATTCACCTCGTCTACTTCGACTTCCTCATTGCTCTAATTAGTTCCGCTGCGACCAGAGGGCGTTGGTTGTCGCTCCAATCCCAACAACAATAAGCCAAATACAGATTCAAAATTAGTTTTTGTTCAAATCTACTCTTCAATTGAGAAATAGTCATATAAACTAAAACAAAAAAATAATTAGTTCTAAAATTTTCTTAAGCACATTGTTGTTCTCTATCTATATCAGGAATCTAATATCTCTTTCTAAAAGCCCTACGTTTTACAGGAAAAAATGACTCAATTTTCATTTGAGAAACAATTTCTTTCGCTTCAATCATGGTAAAGTAATTCCATTTTCTCTATATTTTTCAGAAAAAGAAATCAACCATTCCAAATTTTTAATTGCTACATCAAGAAGCATATCTTCAGTCTGTAATTTCATGTCAAATAACCAAACTTAAAATACATCAGAAAATTCTGCTAATTTAATTAAAGCTTATTTCAGAATGTAGTAAAAAGCTAAGAACACTTATCGAACCATAAATTAGCAAACAAAAATTTAAAAAGTAAAAAACGGAAATCGAAAATCATTAATTAGAGAACATGAATTAAAAAGTTAAAAAATATATAACCATTAATTAGTAAACAATATTATTAAAAAAAATTCTTTTATTGAGAGTCAAACTCAAGACCTCCCATTTACTAAACGAGTGCTCAAACCAAATGAGAAAGAAACCTTTAGCATTCCTAGTCCAAATATTAATTAGTTAGAGTGTTACAAACTCATTTTACTTACAAATTTGTGTGCCCCTCATCTTAATTGGGCCATAGGTGGTAGCCCAGCCCGCCCTGGGCCATGGTCGGCCCTGATACTTTCTCCATTATAAACTCGGCATTAAGTCTTTATCTTTTTATATTGAAAGTCGAGATTGAAGAACAGAAGGCTAGATGTCACATGGCGAAAATTTGTAGCTCCACCAGGTAGTTAAATTTAAGGAGTCCAAAGTAAGCAACATAAATGTAGGTCATAGATCTTTGTATGAAACCAGAATATCGAGTATAGTGCTATATTGTATGAAGCCAGAGTATCAATTACTATATTGTTTTTTTGGTTTGCAAAGACAAGCTTACAGACACTTTTTTTGTTTGCAAAGACATGCTCACATATCGCATGTATATTGAAACAACATCCCTTGATGTCAGGATCACTCTCGTTGACACTGGATGATTGGATACATATTTACTAAGCTAAATATCTACTCACTATCCATAACATAACGTATATTGCACATGTTTAACTTACTAGGTTTGTCAGTGGACTCATGTCTACGATACGTCTTCGTGAACGATGCAGCATATGAAAATCCTTCTGAACACATAAAGAAAATGCAGGCAAAGCAAAGCATAAAGAAGTTGAAGAAAATCCAGCATGCTAATGTTACCACTAACCATCCAACTACTGAACAAGGTCAGATTTTGTAACTCCTCCTTTTCTGAAAACTGAAGAGATAAGAGAGAGATCGGAAAAAGTGAAGAGTGGAGGGAGAGATATAGTAATCAAGTGAGGATTTTTTTATTATTATTATTATTTTATTGAGGGGATGTCTTTTGGGAGGGTGAATTGAGCCATTAATTTTGTTTAAAAAAAGCCACTTGATAACTTTTTTTCAAATTGCCTTGTCATTTATTATATATACTAGGTTTGCTCGTGGACACATGTCTACGGCACGTCTTCGTAAACGATGCATTATATGAAAAGCCATGTAAACACATAAAGAAAATACAGTCAAAGCAAAACACATAAAGAAATTGCCGGCAAAGCACAAAAAGAAGTTGAAGAAAATTCAGTATGCTAGTGTTACCACTAACCATCCAACAGTTGAAGAATATCTGATTTTGTAGCTTCTCCTTTTCTGAAAAGTGAAAATATATGAGAGAGAGAAAGAAAAAGTAATAAAGTGAGGATGATTTATGTTTTGCAGGAAAAAAATAGTTTATGGGGGGAAACTTTGGGAGGGAAATGTCTTATGGAAGGTGATTGTGAGCCATTAATTTTTTTTTTCCAATTGAATGAGAGCCACTTGATAGCTTTTTTTTTTCAAATTACCTTGTGATTTATTATATAGATTGAAGCCACTTGTCGTCAACTAGTGATTGGTTTGATGCTAACATTCCCACAATGTTTAATGCAAATTCAAGTAATTACTAAGTTTGCCCGTGGACACGTGCATACGGTCTTCGTGAACTATGCAGCATATGAAAAGTCCTGTAAACAGTAAAATATATACAATCCTGTTTGACTAACAAATCACATAGGTATTACATTTATATGCAATACCACTGGGCTCGTTGACCATCCAACTGTTGAAAAAGCTCATTCTTTTCTGAAAAGTGAAGAGATACGAGAGAGGGAGATAATTATAAAGTGATGAAGATTTATGTTTTGGGGGAACAAATTTAGTTTTGAGGGACAAACTTTTGGAGGAAACTGCCTTTTGGGATGGTGAATGTGAGCCATTGATTTTGTTTCAATTGAAGGAGAGCCATTTGATAGCTTTTTTTTAAAATTGCAATGTGATTTATTATAAAGACTATGTTTATCCGTGTGCACGTACCTACGACACGTCTCCGGAATAATACAGCATATGAAAAACCCTGTAACAGTAAAATTTATGTAATCTGTTTTGACTAACAAATCACAATGGTATCAACATTTATATATGATGTGGGTAAAAATCTAGTTCAATTTGAGCTGTTTGATCCCCTCAGGATCCGCAAATTCCTGATCATCAGGTTTGTTGATCCTATGGGCTTTCTACTGGTCCAGCCCACCAAATAGGCCCACGGGAGAGGTTCAACCCGGCCCATCGGGGTTAGGGTTGACCTCTCTCTGCCTATAAATACTAGTCTCTCTCTACTATAAAGGTAATGAACTTTTCTCCACTGAAACTCTAACTCCCCCTTTTCCAGTGACTGACTAGATCGTCGGAGGGTCTGTCGTTAGAATTTCTCCCGGTGTTTCTAAGCGCTTGTGCAGGTATCTGGCGGCCATCCAATACCACACCAGCCACTATCTCAACCAAGACTTCGAACTAGATCTGTGCCCTAGACCTGCTTCTCCCTCTCTATATAACAAAAGCTCACATCTGTTGCTCCCACTCCCAAATTAGTAGCATCAGATTGGCGCAATTTGTGGGAAAGCAGGCAGGTCTCGGACTGGACTCCGACCCATGGCACCAAAAGTCAAGAGAGCGCCCATGACTGGGCGTCATGCCAACCCTCCTCATCCGTCTCACAGTCATGCGAACACACAAGGGTTACGACGACAGCGAACCGAGGGTCCTCCGGATAGGATCTGGGCACCTCGCGCTCCTTAAGTTGATGACCTCCGGAATGTCATCAATAATCAGTACACTGAGGAAAACCTCCAGCACAACCTCAACTAATCAAGGAGCGGAACTGCCCCTCCTACCGAGCTCTGACTCCCAGCTTTCACCAATCCCAGGGTCAGGAGCAGCGGCGTAGCTGCTCCCCGAGAGGCCGTCCACCCCCAAACAGACATGGCGATGGGGTCCTGGTCACGAGAGCCGAGTTCTAGGAGTTCAGGAGCGAGGACCTCTAAACCCTCCGAGGCGAACCCAAAACCGAGCGTCAAAATGACAATGTTCGCTGAGAGGAGGAAGCCAGGGTGTAGCGAGTCTCACGGCTCGACCCGGTCGGCGAAACGGGCTGATGCTGTCCTCCCGTGCCTCCAATAGATGGAAGATCACCTTTCCCAGATCAGCGAAGGCCGAGGATAGTCCAGTCCGGGGTATCAGCATACCCGACCCCCGTTCTCTGCCCGCATCATCAATGTTCCGATTCCAAGGAATTTCAAACCGCCCCAGTTCGAGACGTACAATGGGGAGAGTGATTCTGCTGATCACATGGAAGGGCTCAAAACCCTCATGATGATTCATAGCGCTTCAGATCCTCTTCTCTGACGTGCATTTCCCGCCACCCTTCGTGGCCCAGCATGGGAGTGGTTCTCAAATCTTGCCCCCAACTCGATTTTCTCTTTCGACCAGCTCGAGGTGGGCTTCCTTGCTTATTTCGTGACCAGTCACAAAGTCAGGAAAACGAGCACGTCCCTGCTTGACCTGAAACAGAAGGAAGGAGAGTCCCTTCAGGACTTTGTGTGGAGGTTCATCACTGAGGTTAGGTTGGTCTCTTCTCTCGATGCTGGCGTCACGTCTGCTGACTTCCGGCACAATGTTCGCCATGCCTAGCTGAAGGCCTCCCTGGAAAAGAAGCCACCATCATACTTTCCCGACCTTCTCAATAGAGTAGAGAAGTACATCCAAGCCAAGGAGGCTCTGCACCCTGAAGGTATCAGCTACCAACTTGGCACAACCATCAAAGGACAAGCCCTCGCAGAATTCATCACGAAATGTATTATTTTCGAAGCATCTGAAATTCATGAGGATGAACCAGTTTGGGAAATCTACGTCGATGGATCGTCTTGCGAGGGTGGAAGGGTCATACTCAGGGGTCCCGACAACTTCATCCTTCAATATTCCCTACTCCTCAATTTTCAGGTCTCCAACAATGAAGCAGAATATGAAGTGATGATCGCCGGGGTCAAGCTAGCCCACAAGGCAGTGGCGAGACTAGCAAGGGGCTTCAGCGACTCTCAGCTTGTGGTCAACCAGATCTCCGAGGATTATGAAGCTCGTGATGCTCAGATGATCAAATACTTGGCGTGCATCAGAAAACTCTTAACAGTCTTCGAGGGCGCCGCTGTCGAGCATATCCCGAGAGAACAAAATAGCATGCCTTGTTCAAGCTCGCCTCATCGTCTTTCGAGGGCCGAGATCACACTGTTCTAGTCGAGGTCCTTCTCAAGCCCAACATCCAGGAACCTAAGGTCCTTTGCATCAACTCGGGTGTACAAATGAAAACTTGGATGGATCCCATCCGAAAGTTCCTGACAGAGGGCATACTCCCAGAAGACCCGACTGAAGCCAGAAAGATAAGATCCCGATAAGAAAGATTCACACTGATTGACGATGTGCTCTTCAAGCACTCCTTCACTAAAGTGGATGGGAGACCATATTTCTGTTGTCTGAGCCAAGTATGCATTGGAAAAGGTGCACGAAGGAATCGGATGGTGCCACATGGGCAGCAGGTCGCTCATGAGGAATGTACTCAACCACAGGTACTATTGGCCGACCGCACTGCGTGATGCCCAGGACCTTGTCAAAAAATGTGGCCCATGCCAGAGATTCTCTTCGATCTGATGCACGCCACAGGCCAAGCTCAAGTCACTCGCCAGTCAAGCCCCCTTTGCCATGTGGGGGATGGATCTTGTCGGCCCTTTCCCAAATGCCACGGGCCAAAGGTGCTTCCTCATTGTGGCCATCGACTACTTCATCAAGTGGGTCGAGGCATAACCTCTGGCCACAATAACCGAGCATCAAGCCAAACAATTCTTTTGGAAACACATCATTTTTCGGTTCGGGATCCCACGTGTGTTCCTCACCGATAACGGAACTCAATTCACAGGCAAGAATTTCCGAAACTTTTGCGAAGAGCTCAGCATCCAGTAGCAATTTTCGTCAGTCTCACATCCCCTATCAAACAGTCAAGCTAAAAATGCAAACAGTCAAATTCTTGATGTCTCAAAAAAATAGTTGGACAAATCTCTAAAGGTTTATGGGTCAACAAATTACCTAGCATCCTTTGGTCACATCAAACAACCAAGAGGATCCCCATGGGCGAGTTCCCATTCAACCTGACATATGGGACAAAGGCTGTCATCCCCTGGAAATTGGGGTCCCTTCGGCTAGGGTCATGGGTTTCAGTGAAGAATCGAACTCAAGCAATTTCAAGGCCAACTTGGACCTAATCAAAAAGATCCGAGAAAATCCGCCATCAAAAGAAATATCTATCAGCAGCGGATTGAAAGATTTCACAATAAGAAAGTCCGTCCGACCGGCATCAGGAAAGGTGACCTCATTCTTAGGAAGCTAGCTATTTCCGACCCTATCAAAAAAGCCAAGCTGGCCCCGAACTAGGAGGCCCCGTATAAGGTCTCTTAAGTGGTACGCCCTAGCACTTACCGACTCGAAGACCTGGGGGGCAAAGTAGTCACAAGACCATGGAATGCAGAGCATCTTACCAAATTCCATGAAGAGCCAATGTAGGTATCAATGGTTGTAATAGACGCTACTCCCTATCCACCTTCCTTTTGTAGACGAACATTGAATAAAAGTAATGATATTTTTTTTTCTTCAAATCAAGTTGAAATGCCTCAACATTACTTATCTAAATGGGAGATTGAGATTTCTCAATCTCTCATGTCCTTGCCGCTCGGCAAGAACTTCGAGCTGGTTACTGTCTTTCTCACAAGTTGATGACCTCACTGCTCGATGTTGACCACAGACCTAACGAGAGATTTCTCAATCTCTCAGGTCCTCTCCGCTCGGCGCCGACCCCGATAAAAAATGAGAGATTTCCCAATATCTCATGTCCTCGCCGCTCGGCATGAACTTCGAGCTTGCTACTGGCTTTCTCACAAGCTCATGTCGTCGACCACAAGCCTTAAAAAGAGATTTCTCAATCTCTGAGGTCCTCACCGCTCGAATCTGACCCTAAACAGAAATGAGAGATTTTTCAATCTCTCAGGTCCTCGCCGCTTGGCATCGACTCAAACCCTAACGAGAGATTTCTCAATCTCTCAGGTCCTGCGGCGAGGACATCAAACCCTAACGAGAGATTTCTCAATCTCTCAGGTCCTCGCCGCTCAGCGTAAACCTAAAACCCTAACAAGAGATTTCTCAATTTCTTAGGTCCTTGCCACTCTGCGTTGATCTCAAACACTAATGAGAGATTTCTCAACTGCTCAAGTCCTCACCATTCAATGTCGACCTCAAACAAAAATGAGAGATTTCTCAACCTCTCAAGTCCTCGCCTTCAGCGTCAAACTCAGACCTCAGCCCTTACGAAAGTCTTAATTATATTTACGGCCTTCACCTTCGGCAAGGACCTCGAGCTCCAGGCCCCGAGTTGGTCCCTCCTGTACCCACTGACAGCTAGGGATAGAGCAGCCTTCATCGCCGCTATCCTTAAAGGTCAGTGGGTAATAGAAGAACCACCAGTCATGAGAGCTCTCAGTGAATTGAGAAATGAGAAATGGATGGGAGGGGAAGCAGAAGCTCAATAGTCGTGATGCTGACATGGACGAATTCTAGCCATTCGCTCACATCCAACGGCCCCCGAAAGGCGTCGATACATCTCCCAGGTCCAAACGTTTTGACTTCACGTAAGGCGCATTTATGACAGTCCTTTAATTCACTTGGAAGATGAAATGTCTCATATCCAGTCCATCAATTCACTTGGAAGATGAAACATCTCATTTCCATTCCATCAATATCCTCAAAATACGAAGCGCCTCATATTCCAAAACTTGGCCTCGCTAACACATCCAGATCGAAGCAAAGCTTAAAAAGTAGAAAGATCATTGTATTGCAACATATAGAAGGTTATTAATACAATCGGAGAGGCCATATGACTTGTGATTATGACAAAGTTACAAGAAGCATAAGGATACAACAACTTATGACGACCTATCCTTTCGTCTTGGGGGGCCCTCGCAGACTAACAAGAACTAGATTGATCCAGGTCGAACGGGTTTGCTCACCAGTAGGCCCAGCAATATAATACCCCGTATGAGATGGGCCTTCATGGTGGGCTTCATGATGGGCTTAGTAATTAATACATGGTTAGATTGACCTATAGATTTGGTAGTGTGTGTATAGAGCCTATAGAAAAAATGAATTAATTACTATGGGGCCATGGTGTTCATGGTAGGTGGTGGTGACTTAGTGCCACATGGAAGGTGAGTTAGGATTGTGTGTGTATAATTAGGAAGCATATGATCAAAAGGCACCAACTAGTCATGACACCTTTTGAGAGGTAGCATGTGGTGAGCAGTTGTTAGAATTTGTTTGAGCAAGGGCCTAGGGCATTATAAATGGTATCAGAGCCGATTTTCGACACCGATTGTGGGTAAGAGTGGGTTAGAGGTATGCCTGAGATGGAGCTAGTGGATGTACACTGGTGGGTAACTAGAATCCTGGGTAGGGCTGTACAGCTAGCAGAATCAGGGTGTTTGAGATGGAGCTAGTAGATGTACACTGGTGGGTAACCAGAGTCCTAGGTAGAGCTATTCAGCTAGTAGAATCAAGGTACTCCACTCCACATCGGCTAGAAAGGGATCCTGGATCTTGTTGCAATTTCCGAGCTCAGCGAGGACGCTGACTTCTCAAGGTTACCCCGAATGAGATGGGGCTTCATGGTGGGCTTAGTAATTAATTCATGGTTAGATTAGCCTATAGATTTGTAGTGTGTGTATAGAGCCTATAGAAAGAATGAATTAATTACTATGGGGCCATGGTGTTGATGGTAGGTGGTGGTGACTTAGTCCCACATGAAAGGTGAGTTAGGATTGTGTGTGTATATATTAGGAAGCCTATGATCAAGAGGCACCAACTAGTCATGACACCTTTTGAAAGGCAGCCTGTGGTGGGCAGTTTTTAGAATTTGTTTGAGTAGGGGCCCGGGGCGTTACAAGAAACCTCCCCGGGGAGTGGCCAACGTGGATGCCCCAGCAACCGAGCTTTTAGCATCACCTGGGTTCGTCATCTCCAACCTCAGTGTCGGAGCTGGGCCGTGAACGGACGACCAGAAACTTCCTAGAGAGGCTGTTCGTGACCTGGCTATCCCGAGCGCAACCTTCAGTCTTCGTATCTCCAGTTCTTTCTCCAATATTACCTCGCGAAGGAATAATTCTGAGGTCAATCACCGGAAGGAAGTGCCAAACTCTGACCATATAGTCTCGGTGCCCCACCTCTCCTCCAGAGTTGCTCCCAAAGCTTACAGACTCCAAGCAGCAAGTTTAGAGTCCACTTCTCCTCCAGAGCTGCTTCCAAAGCTCTTCAACTTCAAGCAGCCAATTTGGAGTCGACCTTCCATCTAGAGCTTATCGCACAACTTGCTAACTCATGACAAAGCATATATTCATCGCTCCTTAGGGCAAAGCCTGTCGTTCGAGCCCTTTTCAATAACTCATTCACCCTATATATTGAGTTTGGTAAACTGCTCGCCTCTCTGACGGTTCTCCCCAGGAATGGCCTTCTTCATCTACAAGCGAGTCCGCAGCTCAACTCTTCCCTAAAGCTGCTATCTAAACTCGCCTCCCAAATAGCTCCTACCAAGAGTCTTACGAAACTCTTCTTCCTAGCTCCTCTGTGGTGAAGTTTCTCTTTTAGCCCATCGGGAGCGAAGCTCCTCTTTATAGCTCCCCGAAGGCGAAACTCCTCTTCGGAGATCCCCAACACTGAAGCTCTTCTCAACTTCAAGGAGGCAAAGATAGTGCGTGCCTGTTTTGACCCTAAAGATGGATGATTCCTCAGCCAACTTATGAAAAGGAATTGTAGATCTTCGACTCATCTTTGAAAAGAGAGGTCACACGCTCCAATCGGACATCTGTAGCACTAGGAAAGCTCTTTATACTACAGCTACATACAAATAACTGAGGAGAAAAACTGGCTCTGTGAATAGGAAAAAAAATTTGTTTGGGCCCCCGATAACGGGAAAGCCCATAAAAAAAGAGAAAAGAAGAATAATCGAAGAGAAAGACCGAAAAGAGAAAAAAAAAGATGTGTAGTGTTGATCGTTCAATGCTGCTGTGTCGGCCCCAGACCGCACCACATGGCACCTTACCCGATCCCAAACTGGGTAACCATTAGACCGGGTAACTTAGGGGAAAATGTGCCATGTGGACCGTCCAATCTTCTTAATCGACGCAATCTTGATGATCATGGTTCAAATCGTCTCAAACATCGTATCTAATGTCAAAGATCGAAACTGAATAGCTGCGCCATTGGATATCCTTGGCACGTGCGACCAACGTGATCGACACTCCAGATTCCGCCACATCACCAAATAAGTAATTAAATCATTTATTCAATTATTTATTTTAATTAATAATTTAAAAATTCTGAAAAAATAATTAAAAATCAAAAACATTAATTATAAATTAAAAAAATAATTAAAATTAAGAAAAAATACTTTTAAATTCCAAAAATATAATTATTAATTTAGAATAATTAATTTAAAATTTTCAGAAATTAATTATTTAAATTTGGTAATTGAATAAAAAATTCAAAAAATTTTAAAACTAATTTTGGGTATTTTGCAAACCCAGAATAACATTGTTACACCTCGAGCAAGATTCAAATGTCTTCGAACACTCTGATAGGTTATGTAAACCCTTAAAAATAGGGGAACTATTCCTTAAAGACTATGAAACTCATTCTTCGGGAGGGGGGTTTGTGATATGGGTAAACATAGAATCAAATCGGGACCGTTCAAATTGGGCACGAATATTAAAACTGTGAGTGGTAAAATGGTAAATTTTGCTAGAAATCGGTCCATAAATTGGCATTAGTCCTCTTTCAGGCCCAATAACCCAAAAACGAATCTGCCTAACTGGGTTGTCATAACAACCCAATATAAATAAGTCCATAATTATTTAAATATGATTTAAACTCATAATTATCTATAAGAGACGGTTCAAAAATAATATCTCTTATCATGAGATGAGTTTTAACTAAGTCTCCTAAACTACTCATATCTCTTCATGAAGAAGAGATAACTGATTCATTCCAAAAACACCGGGAAGTAATGATAAATGATTATCTTGAAACTGACCCTCACAGCAAGTATAAATACCCCTACCTCCGCTAGAACAAGGAAATCAGTGTTTTTCCATCAAAAGCTCTCCCATATTCTTTTTAAGTTTTGACTTAAGCGTCGGAGGGTCTGTCGCCAGGGTCACCCTCGGTGTTTTAGACTTTTGCAAGTCCATCAGAGCAATCGTCACCATCCAGATTAGATCCAACTATTCAAATGAGTCTAATTCAGAAGTCAAGACCAGTTTGCAGCAATCAACATCGGCGATAACTAAAAGGTTTTTTTTTTTAATTCCTAAAAATAATTCATATTATCTGTTTGCTCCCAGACAAAAAAAAGCAGTAACAAATACAAATAAACTTAATTAAATACAACCGGATAAATTGAAATGTATATTTGATTATATACAAGTTTCTGGTATAATATTTTGTGATGTTGCATTTAAGTTAAACAACCATGAGCTAAGAATTATGGAGAAAAAGGGTTAGGAAAAAATTAAGAGGGTGTTATTCGGAGAGGATTTCAAAAACAATGTATGATTTTAAAATCAAGATGTTTTCAAACGCAAATCAGAATGATTTTTAAATCGTTTATGATTTCAAATACATACACTATATAGTTTTGATATTAATTAAGTTGGATTTCACATGCTTTTTTTTAATAGTATTGTTACACATAAATATGAGAATAAATAATAATGATGGTACACAATTGTATTATTAATTTTTTTTTGATGAAAACAATTGTATTATTAATTAATTTTAAAAAGCATAATTATCAATAGTTGACAGGGGATGCGTGCAATATTCTATATATTTAACTTAAAATGTATGATTTTTTTTTACCAGACGGTGTCTTTTTACATTAATCACTATGGATCTAAAGATATATGAAAGTTCCTTTTTTTATGCACAGGAACTTCCATGACCGTTTTGATTTTTATACGTATAGAACCTTCTATTTCGATCATGCTTCACAAATAAAAGATGGCGACTAGAAAAGACTTTTTATTTATGATCTCTTTATGTTATCCTAAGACCCTAACCATAAAAAAGACAAATATGAATTTCAATCAGAACCATTTTTTTATGAAATATATAATTCAATTTTATTAATTAGTTGATTAAAAGTAAAGAGCAAAATAAGAAGAAAAAAAATTAAGAGAGGAGCATAATAGTTACGTGACTTAAAGGAAAGAAAGAATGAGATGAGCCCTCACCAAGATTTGAGAAACATAGAGTTGAAGGTAGGGTTTTAGAGAAAGGTTTTGGAGTCATTTATAGTATAGTGTAATGCTTTTTGTTTCTGGGTGTGGGGGCAACATGTATGAATTCTTGTAATTTGTGAAGCGAAAGAGGCATCCCTGGCTTTAGTCAGACCCTCGGTCTGTAGGACCGGCTCGGGGGTAGCAGGAAAGCAGAAGAGGTGGGGTGCTTGTCTTGGATTTTTATAGCTCGGCTCGGATATTAGAGGCTCGGCTCAGACCTTGGTACCTGCACAATGCCTAGAAACACCGGGAGAAGTCCTAGAGGCAGGCCCTCTGACGATCTAGTCAGTCACTGAGAAAGCAACAGTAGCTCGGGTTCAAGTGGGGGAAAAGTCAAATTACCTGGAGCAAGGAGGAAGGGATCTGTTATTTATAGGTAGGGGTAAACGGGTCCGAGACCCCAATGGGACGGGTCGGACATGTTTGCCTGTGGGCCTGAGTAAGCAGAAGCCTGTTGGACTTGTTGACTTGATGATCTAGATGAGCAGAATCTGAGGAGATCTGATAGGCCTCATCAGGCCACATCATCTATACCACATCATAAGCCCCCCACTCCTGGAGGGTTGAAAAAAGCAGCCGTGGAGGAGTAGTTTGTCTTCGTGGGAAGAGCAGAGGGGAGTATTTGGCTAGAGTGGATTGTTGAGTCCCTGAGGAGTAACTGGGTTTAGCATCGGGTCAAATGTCAATAGAGTCGAGGCAGAGAGCGATGAGCGAGGCCATTCTCGAGAGGGAGCGGCTATGATGGTAAGACGGAAAATCCCTTGGAGAGTAAGCATCGAGGGCCGAGCGCCGAGCATCGAGCGTCGAGCGCCTAGCGTCGAGCATCGAGCGTCCAGCATCGAGCGTCGAGCGTCCTCAGCTTTGAGAAAGCTAGGGCGTTGCTCAAAGTGCATGCCGAGCATCGAGCGACGAGCGTCTTCAGCTTTCTGAGAAAGCTAGGGTTGTACATGTCGAGTAACGAGCGTCTTCAGTTTTGTGAAAAAGCTAGGGTGCTGCTCGAAGTACATGTCGAGTGTCGAGCGATGAGCGTCGAGCCCCAAGTTTGTAGGAAAGCTGGGGTGTTGCTCGACGTGCATGCCAAGCTTCGATCATCGACAAACGAGCGTCTTCAACTTTGTGAGAAAGTTAGGGTGTTGCTCGAAGTACATGTTGAGCATCGAGCCGTTACAGCTTGTAAGAAAGCTAGGCCTTTGCTCGAAGTACAAGCGTCAAGCGTCGAGCAACGAGCCCCTTCATCTTATGAGAAAGCTAGGGCTTTGCTCTTGGTACATACCGAGCGTCGATCACCTTCAGCTTGTGAGAAAGCTAGGCCTTTGCTCGAGATACATGCCGAGCGTCGAGCCCCTATAGCTTGTGAAAAACTAGGCCTTTGTTCAAGATACATGCCGAGTGTCGAGCCCTTACAGCTTGTGAGAAGTCTAGGCTTTTGCTCGAAGGGCATGCCGAGCATCGAGCGTCGAGCCCCTACAGCTTGTGAGAAAGCTAGGCCTTTGCTCGAGGTAGATGCCGAGCGTCGATCCCCAAACTTGTGAGCAAGCTAGGGCGTTGCTCGAAGTACATGCCGAGCATCGAGCATCGAACCACTTCAGCTTTGTGAGAAAGCTATGCCTTTGATTGAGATACATGGCAAGCGTCGATCCTTTACAACTTGTAAGAAAGCTAGGCCTTTGCTCGAGATACATGCTGAGCGTCAAGCATCGAGCCCCTTCAGCTTGTGAGAAAGCTAAGCCTTTGCTCTAGGTACATGACGAGCGTCGAGCCCCTTCAGCTTGTAAGAAAGCTAGGCCTTTGTTCGAGATACATGCCGAGCATCAAGCGTCGAGCCCCTACAGCTTATGAGAAAGCTAGGCCTTTTCTCATGATACATGCCGAGCGTCGAAACCTTATAGCTTTTGAGAAAGCTAGGCCTTTGCTCCAAGTGAATGCCGAGCGTCGAGCGTTGAGCCCCTGCAGCTTGTGAGAAAGCTAGGCCTTTGCTCGAGGTACATGCCGAGCGTCGAGCCCCGAGCTTGTGAGAAAGCTACGGCGTTGCTCGAAGTACATGTCGAGCGTCGAGCATCGAGCCCCTATAGGTTTGTGAGAAAGCTAGGCTTTTGCTCGAGATACATGTCGAGCGTCGAGCCCCTACAGCTTGTAAGAAAGCTTGGCTTTTCCTCGAGATACATACCGAGCGTCGAGCCCTTACAGTTTGTGAAAAAGCTAGGCCTTTGCTCGAAGTGCATGCCGAGCGTCGAGCGTCCAGCCCCTACAACTTGTGAGGAAGCTAGGTCTTTGCTTGAGGTACATACCGAGCGTCGAGCGATGAGCATCGAGCCCCAAGCTTGTGAGAAAGCTAGGGCATTGCTCGAAGTACATGCCGACTGTCGACCGTCGAGCCACTTCATCTTTATGAGAAATCTAGGCCTTTGCTCGAGATACATGCCGAGCTTCAAGCGTCGAGCCCCTATAGCTTGTGAGAAAGCTAGGCCTTTGCACGAGATACATGTCGAGTATCGAACATCGAGCGTCGTGCGCCTATAGCTTGTGAGAAAGCTAGGGCTTTGCTCGAGATACTTGCCGAGCGTCGAGCGTCGACCCCTTACAGCTTTGTGAGAAAGCCAGACCTTTGCTCGAGATATATGCCGAGTGTCGAACGTTGACCCCCTACATCTTGTGAGAAAGCTAGGCCTTTGCTCAAGGTACATGCCGGGCATCGAGCCCCAATATTGTGAGAAAGCTAGGGCTTTGCTCGAAGTACATGATGAGCGTCGAGCGTCGAGCCACTTCAGCTGTAACACCCCGCAAAATTGGAAATGATAATTTTGCCCTTGTGTGTTACGCACATGTATTTCGTAACGTGTTTTCACTGTGTATTTTGATTACCAACTCTTTATACATTTCCCGTATTGATTTTATCTTATTCGTGTCAACTCAAATGCAATATTTCAATCTCCGTATTTTTACGTGCTTTTACGTATTTTTGATGCACGTATCGATTATTTGTTTTCACCGCTACATGCAATATTTTCTATACGTTTAAATTCTTTATTTTTTTCAAATCCATTTTATAAAACGGAAATTCATTTTTCTCGCATTTTGATCTAAATAATTTTGTACGTATAATGTACGTGTTTTTTACGTACGTAGTAACTACGTCGTAAAATATATAAAATTAGTAAATATATTTTCTTATATTGTATTTTAACATTTTTCTGTTGATAAAATTAATTTTTCATATTTTGGCGTTTTACATGCGATGCACGTGTTTCGATGCGCGTATGTGAGCGTATCCGTTTTCAAAATAAGTTTTTGGGTGTGTGTATTTATTTTATTCGTGCATAATACATTGTGATTTTAAAGTAAACTATTTTTACAAATATATATATATATATATATATATATATATATATATATATATATATATATATATATATATATATATATAGATTTGAAAGCACAACACTTATGTGTATATGGAATTATATCTTGAATATGAAATAATGTATGTTGGTGGGGGGCCCACGAGCTGTGTGGTCAACCTTCGGCTGACGTGGCATATTTGAAGTGGGGACCACCCGGGTACAAATAGCTTCGACTGTGTACAAATAAAGAGGAAAGAGACCGGGACCTGAGTGGGGAGAGAGAGAGGTGGGAGTTTTGGGAGTTGAATTTTTGAAGAGGTGGACAAATGAAGAGATGGGAGTTTTGAGAGTTAAGAAAATGAAAGGTTGGAAAATTAAATTGAGTAATTTATTAGGTATAGAATTTTGCAAATTGAACCCTCAACTTGTCCTATAAATAGCACCCAATTCCCCTTCTCTCTTCACACCAAAAATAATCTAAACAAGAGAAAGAAAAGAAAAATAAAGAGAGTGTAACACCCTAGCTAGTCTTTCATTTATGAGATATTTTGTGATTTTACGTGTTTTGCACTTATGATTTCATTTGTATAATTTTTTGTATAAAATATTTTTTTATAGTATTTGTTCTCCCTTATTTTTTTCCAAAAAAAATATTTTCTTTTAAAGCCTAATTAAAATCTAAAGCCCAAATTATCTTTTTAGCCTACTTTATTAATTAATTATTTTATTTATTTGAGCCCATAGTCTCTTGGCCCATTAGTGAGCCCATGTAATTTAATTAATCTTTATTTTAGTCTAACTTGTAGTGTAGACTCAAATGATAGACAATTAATTAATTAGCATGTACAAACTTGTGAGTGGGGACACTAAGGTAACACGTGCATGCAATGGGGTGTGCATTGCACACTTTCACCCTAGGCCGGATGGAATCAAGAGTGAGGGAGAGATGGAGCTAGTGGAGAGGTGGTTAACTCATTCATGGGTGGTTATGGCAACTTCCGAACTAATCCTAGCTCTTAATCTCTAACTAGTTGATCTAATCCTATCCATTCAATCCACCTAAAATCTTGTATAAATACCCCCCCTTTCCTAAGTTACTCTTGCACCTATTTTTCATTTTAAGAGAGACCTATACTAGAGAGTAAAAGATTGAGAGTTAGAGAAAGATTGAGTGTGTGATATTGTGTGTGTTCCATTCAAGAGGAGGCCGGCTAGCATCCAAGGAGGAGAAGGCGATTGCAATACATTTAGGAGGAGAAGGCCACTTTCTCGCATTCTAGGAGCGTTCATTTCATTTTCTCCTAAATAGGTGGGTGTTTCTCATGACTTCTCATTTAGATATCATGCTAGGTTTTGTTGCTAATCATGCAAGAATAAATAAGTAAAAATATTGCTTTTGATAATACTATGATTGAAGTGAAAATGGAACACAATTGAAATTGCATGAAATGAATGGGTGAACTTGATTGAATGATATGATTGTTGTTGTGATATTTCGATATTAATCTCGCATACTAAATTAGAATAAAATGTGTATCCATGTAGAAAAATTGTGGTTATGGGAAAAGTGCAAATTTTAGGAGTTGTATTCATGTGGAAAATGCTATTTGTAAGAATCTCTATATTATTAAGATTAGTTAGTAAATTATGCATGTTGTGATTGATGTTGAATGAACTCTAAAGCCGTGTGTTAGTTTTTGGGGAAATGAACATTTTATAATTTAGACCAAGTTCTTGTGTGTTAATAAAAAAGAAAGAAGAAACGATTCCAACTTTTGATTTTGTTGTTGATCAGTCGACCGATTAGGCGTAGATAGTCGAATGTCCTGATTATCTAGTTCTTCGAGTTGAAAATTCTCGCAGAACAGTCGACCGTATATGTTAACAGTCGACTGCCCCGTCCATTTTATTTTCAAAGTCTTAAAACATCGTAGAACAGCCGACTGGTCATGTTAACTGTCGACTGCCCTGATCCTTTTCGAGTTTTTAAAACTTTACAGAACAGCTGACTGGACAAGTTTAATAGTCAACTATCCAGACCATTGTGGATTTCTCAGAATGTACTGTTTAAAAGAGTTTTGAAAAGAGATTTTATATTGGAAAGAATGAAGACTGAATGTGATAATTTAGAAAAGTGAACTTTATTTGTCTTTTGCATGAAATTATATATGAAAGTGAAATGAAATATCCTAATGAATTATGAAATGTTTTATGACTATGAATGCTATGAACATGAAAAGGAAAAAATCATTGTTAATCATGAAAAGAGAACTTGTGAGTTTGAAAGACTCAATCCTTGTATGATTGTGAATTGAAATTGAGAACTAGAGTGTAGCTAAGCCTCATACCGGCATTGAAAAGAAATAAATTGAAATGAAATTTGAAATGAAAAGACCAAGATTTGGGTCATGTTGAATAAATGGTTAAGACCAATATAGTAGAAATGCTAACTCTAGAGAATTGATTTTGTTCATGATTCTAATAACTAAGGATTTAGATACATAATGGTGAAGTGATGAAAGTAAGAGAAAAACACGAGTATAAAGGTCATCGGATTGGCGGTGTGAGAGTGATTCACAGACTGCCTGCTTGATGCGTCATGACATGGTGTGAGCACTACTCCGGAATTATTGTCCCGGTGGCGATGCTTGTGGGGTGTTTTGGTGACTGCGGGTGGTGCCATCGTTCCATGGCAGAGGTTGAATTGTCCATAGTCTGCCCGCTTGATGCGTCATGTCAGTGCGTGGGATTTCCCTCCAGACTGCCGGGGCATGGGCTCGTAGATCATAGAACATCTAGGATACTTACCGTAGTGACCATGGTAGTTTAAGTCATGGCGAGGGATTGAACCCTATAAGATAAAGTACGATTAAAGGCTCGCCCTCGGACCTATGTAGTATGGGATGCATAGAATCCGAATAAGTGCACATTAGTGTCATATAACATAACAACTGCATTAAGGACTAAGTGCACAGCACAACACGACATCAATAGGGTAGTCCCTTTAGCTTTGTTTATGAACAAGTTTGTGGTTTGCTAAGTATTGAGAATCGTTATACTGTTTCCGGCATAGAGATGATGGCCGTGTATAATATTTGTCTGTGAATGAACTGACGCGCCCACAGTTTTACATACAGGGTAAAGATGCTTGACAAATTGAAGTATACATGTTGCTCAAGGATTGATTCAGTTGTTGTTTTATGTAATTACTGTAAAATTGCTTCCGCTGTAATAATGTAAATGTGTAATGTAACTCTGATGTAAGAAATATTTTTAATTCATTGTAAAATTGTACGAAAAAAGTGTAAAGATCATGTAGAACTTCGAATTCAGTTGTACTTTAGAATTCGGGGTGTTACAGAAAGTAAGAATGTTCTTGTGCTTGGAGGAGTCTTGCTAGGAGAAGAAGAAATTGCTAGGAGCTAGGATTGCTTGGTTGGAGCTGGAGTACTTCCATCTTGTTTGTTCAACTTTCACTAGAGGTGGGTGTTCTCATGCGTTCTAATTATAGAATAATGCATGCTAATAATAATAAATGAGTAGTATAGAAATTTTGATAAGATTATGTAGATCAAATACATGCTTTTATTTGTGTCAAGAAATGTGGAAAATTTTTGCTATGATTAATACACAAATTATCACCATGTTGTTTGCAAATGAGAAAAGAAATAATTGATTAGTTGTCATAAACTAGTATACTTGAATGTAGGGATTTTTAATTATGTGAATGATTGTTGAGTTTTCTTTTTTGATAAGAAAATGAATTTTTGTAAAAATTTTATTTTGGTGCTCATAATTTCATTTGGTTGTTGGGAATTGCTAGTTGATTAAAATGAAAAAATAAATTGCTTATTCATAAAAGAGAAGAGATGGATTTGAAATTTAGATATATTGTCAAAATATTGATTTTTTTTTTATTCATGGGGTTCGCGGTGGTGGAGGAGCCGGATCGGAAAAAAGAGGCTATTGAGAACGAATCAAATCAGATGGTTCTATTTCACTATTAAAAGAAAATTTTGTTTAGATGAACTAATTATAGTGTAATGAAAGAGTAGATTGAATGAAAAGAGAGTTTTTTATGAAAATAATGAAATGACAGAAAGATTGAACAAAAGATTAGTTTTGGTCTTCGATGCCAATTAGTCGCAATGGACTTTCTGGCTATTCGGAGCTCTTTAAAAACGTTACTGTAGCAGCCTGTGTAGTCGTGGGTTGTGAGTTCGAGACTCCATAGTCCCCTCCATTTTCTATTGTGATTTTAATTAACCCTCAGACCAAGTGCTGGTATTTGAGAGTTCGAGTTATCCTCTGTGACAGTATAGTCACTTGGGACTTTTGGTTAGCGGCTGAGTCTGTGGGCGTTGGCTGAGTGGTCATGGGTTCGAAACCCTGTGGCCGAAAATTTTATTACTTTTTTGATTTTAATGTTTTAATGTTTTAATGAGTTTAAATGCAATAAAAATTTGGGGAAAATTCTAGATTTCTATAAAGTGAAATAGAGTTTATTAAAAAGAGTTGTAGAATTTTTCAAGTATATTTAAGATGTTAAAAAAGAGAAATTAAGATAGAAAGTGAATTTTTAACTAAGATTTAATTATTAAAGAGTATGAGGTTTATATTTGGTTGTGTGAAGTGATTTCTTTTGAAAAGATTACACTTTTTTTGTTTAAGAAATATCTTGAAGTGGATTGAGACATCGTAATAGCTTGGATTTGTTATAAAATTTCATGTGATGAAGTTGTGTACATGGGAAAGAATTATTTTTGCTATGAAGATTGTGAATGAATAACTTGATCTTGAATAGAGACAAGATTTTGATCATTTGTGAATAAGTTGAAGATGAAAATATCTAGGCTTAAGACATGTTTACTAAAGGGTATGTGTACCCATGGTTTCTTGTACATGAAAAAGTTGTGATTTAGAGTTAGTGAGACCTCGAGTACCGGCACTATTGAATTGAAAAGAATTGAGTCATATTTTGAGATATGGCCATGGAGCTGTCTCGCTTTTGTTGATAAAGTCTGGTAGGAGGTAAAACTAATTCTAGGCTTGAAAATTTATTCATGTCTTGAACTAAATAATTAGGCACATAAGTGAAGATGTAGTGAACCTGGGCAAATGTAAGTGGGTTGCTTCTATATAGTCGGCGGTGGATCTTCGTGGCTATAGACCCAGTTGGCAGACTGTGGTTGCTCCGTGGGAAATGTACTTTTATTTTTAAATCCGGGACTTAGCATAGTCAGGCGAATAGTTGTCATACTCCAATGTATATACGTATACCGGGGCTAGAGGGAAACTTGCGGGATGATTTGCACTATAAGGGATCTGTTATAACAGCCGGCGGGCAGGGATCCATATTCGTGGAATGATCTAAACCTTGCTTTATTACTAGGTAGTTTCATGGCGAGGGATCGAACCCTTAAATGTGGAGTACGTAGGCGCTTGACCTCGGACCTATGTAGTATGAGATGCATAGAATCCGAACAAGTGTGCATTAGCGTCATTGTAGTATAAAATGTGTGTATTAGGCATTAAGGCATGGCATACACTTACATGTTTAGCGTAGTCACGATTTAACACTTTATTGTTCATTCAATTTTTTTGATTTGTTAAAGTAATGAAATCGTTATATGTATGGCATAAAGAGGATAGCCAAGTATAACATTTTTTTCAGTTGTAAGTGACTAACGTGCCCACAGCTTGATATGTAGGTAATGGACTTTTCCATGAAGAAGTAAACATGTTACGATGCAGTTGATGATTTACATTGTTATAGTTGTACAAGTTGTATTTTATTTCATTGTTGTATTCTTCCGCTATGTAAAAAAAGATGTAATGAACTCTGATGTATTATTGAAAAGTTTTAATTTCCTTGTAAAATTGTACGAAGTGAAGTAAAGATCCTGTGAAATCTCGAATTCGGTCTTATTTGGAATTCGGGGCGTTACATCAGCTTTGTGAGAAATCTAGGCCTTTGCTCGAGATACATGCCGAGCGTCGAGCATTGAGCCCTTACAGCTTGTAAGAAAGCTAGACCTTTGCTCGAGATACATGTCGAGCGTCGAACCCCTACAGCTTTGTGAGAAAGCTAGGCCTTTGCTCGAGATACATGCCGAGCGTCGAGCATCGAGCCCCTACAGCTTGTGAGAAAGCTTGGCCTTTGCTCGAGATACATGCCGAACATCGAGCGTAGAGCCCTTACAGCTTTGTGAGAAAGCTAGGCCTTTGCTCGAGATACATGCCAAGCGTCGAGCCCCTATAACTTGTGAGAAATCTAGGCCTTTGCTCGAGATACATGTCGAGCGTCGAGCGTCGAGCGTCGAACCCCTTCAGCTTATGAGAAAGCTAGGCCTTTGCACGAGATACATGCTGAGCATCGAGCATCGAGCCCTTATAGCTTGTGAGAAAGCTATGCCTTTGCTCGAGATACATGCCGAGCGTCGAGCGTCGAGCCCTACAGCTTGTGAGAAAGCTATGCCTTTGCTCGAAGTACATGTCGAGCGTTGATCCCTTACAGCTTTGTGAGAAATCTAGTGAATTGCATGTGCGATGCTGACGTCAAGGGGGGAGAATCATGGCGTTGCAACCTAATCAACCGTTAGATCTTGATGATAACGACTGAACGGCTGGGATTCTTTTAAGGAATTCGAGGCATCGACGGTTCCTTTATAAAACCCCCGCCCCCTCCTTATTTCTTAGTCTTGCTTTCTCTTTCTAAAAATTGGAGCTTCTCTCTCTGACTGCCAGCTCTTTCTAAAAATTGGAGCTTCTCTCTCTGACTGCCAGCGGCGTCCTTTCTGGTGATCTTTCCGTTACCGAAACCAGATTAGTATTTGATTCTGTAATGCCACGGTCTCAGTCCGGTTTTGAAATGAGTTTCTCTGGTCGGGGTGAGGAGGATCGTCTCTCAACCTCCACGTCATAGGATCTGAGCAGCGAAGCTTATGACGTAGTGCCGATCAGCAGCCGTAAGTCGTTTGTGGTGGAGTCCAATGATTCCAAGGGCGAGGCGGAGGTACAGGGTGAGGAGGTCGAGGAAGGTGAGGTGAGTGAGGGAGCCGAGGATGAGTTGGAAGCACAGGGTGAAAAAGTCGAGGAAGGTGAGGTGGATGGTGGAGCCGAGGGTGCCCTTGATGAGGGCAATGGCGACGATGCTGTGGCAGTTCTCCCCATTCTTTCGCCTTTGGCGACACCGTCTCCAGAAAGGGCTCCCCATACCAAAGGAAGAGGAAGAAATGGTGTCTCCCTGACAATCCGGGTATGCCGGATGAGTTCGAGCCCACGCATGGACTCAATGTCTCGTACGTCAAGCAGCCCCAATCTATCTGGATGTATCCTGACGATGTCGAGGATTTTGTTCATTTTTCGGTGGAAGTAGCTCCGTCAGGCCGATTTCAGATCGAGATGGACAAACTTCAGTGCGTCTTGACGCCCGCCTGCCTGCCCGTGATAAGGGCTAATTACTTCATAGGGAGGGAGTATGAGCTGATGATTCCCAACCTTGGCCTTTGCCGGACCACCAAGTTATGACCAGAATACTGTATGTTTCCCGATGATGCCTTTGTCTTGGGGCTAAGGCTACCTTTGCACCCGTTTATAAAGAAGGTGCTAAGGTGGGGGGGCCTCTACCCAATGCAGTATGGGCCCAACTCTTGGAAGCAGTTGGTCTACTTCATATTGCTCTGTGCGGAGAGGGGAGTGCCCTTGAAGTTGAAGTACTTCAGAGCTGTTCTGGGGGTGAGCTCGATGGGCGATCATGTGGTTATATATTACATATCGCCTCGCTCGCACAAAAAGGTGGTGCACGGTCATCCAGACCCCATAACAGGGTGGAAGGCAAAATACTTCGTCGTCCGAAGCCCGGTGCCTTGGGGATCCCAACTGCTTGGAATTTTTACAAGCCGAACCATAAACCCCCGAAGCGGAGAGAGTTGACGGAAGCGGAGTGGGTGGATGTTGAAAAGATTGTAGGAGGCCAGAGCATTGGTTGGAACAATGTGACCGAGTTGCACATGGCTTGCATCGGACTGAGCACCGTTGACCCTGTACGTTTCATTCCTTTTTTATTTAACTTTCTGCCTTCGTGTTAACATTCTTCCTTTTCCACTGCAGCGATGGCCCAGTTTAAGCATGACGCGAGGCAGGCCCTGTTGGATCTGGCCAAGAAGAGGAGGGCTGAGAAGTCTAAGCCGAAGGTGGGGCCCGCTCATGGAGGCTCCGGAGGCCCCTCGAAATGACATGAACGACATCCTAAGAAGGCGAAAATCCTCGCCGTTAGAGAGGTGCGGGGGCCAGAACCGAGCTCTAGCAGCCAAAAGGCTGCTGAGGCGTTAAAGGGTGGGGTTCCCCCCTTATGCCCCGATGCTCGGGAGATGGTTGGCGAGGAGGGGTTCAGGCCATGGTCCCCTCACTAGTCGATGAAGGCAGCCAACTCTTTGGCTGAGGGGCCTGTATCGGTCGAGGTGGTGGACCATCTTGCCACGCCGCGTGACCGAGTTAATTTGGTGACATAGACCGTCGAGACATGCTATATGAGGTGGGCTCAGGCCCACGTCATGGTAAGGTTTCGTTCGCCTTCGCCTTTATACTTAGTGATATTTTTTTGTATGAATATTAAAACTCATGGCCCCTCGTTCATAGGCATCTATGGTCAGAGCCCAGTTGAAGAGGTGCTATGAGAAGGAGTTGAAGAATGAGAAGAGAAACTCTGGGCGGTACTTGCGCAAGGCGAAAGACCTGAAGATCAAGCTGGACGCGGCTCATGGGCAAGTGCAGGCCCTTCGAACTGACCTTGCGACTGAACCCAACGAGAACCTTCATGTTTTGGCGGCGGTCAAGGCGAAGGCGGCCGAGGAGTACAAGGAACTAGAGGCCGCAGCGGGGAACGAGGTGATTGCTGCTAAGGATGAGGCTTATGATCGGGTGAAGGAGCACTTTCTGTTGCTTTACCCCGATGCCAAGATCGATCATCTCCACTATGGCTGGGAGCCGCTCGTTCTGCCAAAGACTCCTAGGGGAGAAGGCGAGGAGGTGGAGACTGATCCAAACCTCGAGAAGGAAGTGCTAGTTGTAGCAGACGCCGAGGTCTAGGGGCAGCCGACGAAGAGGTGCTGATTTCTTCTAATATGTAGTCTTAACCCCTTCCCCTATTCTCCTTTTTTTGGTATTCGCCGATTGCGGACTGGCCACCACCTTTTGTAACGATTTTTTGAAATAATGAATATGTATTTTTGGCCGAGCTGTTTGACTTGTTGTTTTGAAAGTTTTGGCATGTGCTCTTGTCCTCTTTTTATGTCAGATGGATGAGACCCTCTGAGCCGCTCTCAGCTCAGCCGAGGTCAAGCACCTTCAGGATAGGCGAGAGTTCAAGGAGTCTGTGTTGATCAGCTATCGCAAACAGGCCCATGATCGGGAAGCCACTATCGGCTATTTATGAATAAGTTTAAGGAGTTAAGTTTGGAGGCGGCCCGCCTGAAGAAAGCACTCGCTGACCGTGACTGGGGGAGCACCGAGACGATGTGGTCGTTGTCTGATGCCTCCACCAGGCGGCCGACCCCTGAGTCCTTCTTTCGTGAAGGCGTGGTGGAGAAAGAGTTGGAGATTCAGAGGATGAAGATCATGTTGGGCGCAGGCGAATCTCGATTCCATTCTCTTGGGGGTGGTCGACCTTCTGTCGCGGGTCTCGCACCAACCTTACGCTTGGATGGGCAAGGCCAGCGGACGCCCAAAGCTCCGTGGCTGGGGTGTCCACCTTGGCGATGTCGATGGTGCCAGGCGAGCTAGTTAGAGAGCAGACATGCTCGGCGGGGCTCGAGTTGGTCTGTGTTAGCCCAAAAGGCCCCTGAAAAACACTTTAGCTGGGGCGATATTTGTTGTAATAATCCTTATTGTATTGTGGCCTTCCAAGGCATCTCGATAATAAAAAATTGATCTTATTCAATCCTCTTTAACTCGTTTTTGAGAACTAACATCAAGGGATTGGGAGAGGATGGAAGACCGGGGTGTCTCCCGCTTGTTGCTCATTGTCCCTGCCGAGTGGCGAGGGCGTGGGGCTGAGAAGCCCCATTCCGACATGGGAATCGAACCGAGGGTCGAGGACTTGGGAGATTGAGAAATCTCCCATCTGTCACTCGTAGCCCCCGTTGAGTGGCGAAGGCATGGGACTGAGAAGCCCCGTTCTGGCTCGGGAATCGCACCGAGGGACAAGAACTTGGGAGATTGAGAAATCTCCCTTTTGTCGCTCGTAACCCCCGCCGAGTGGCGAGGGCGTGGGATTGAGAAGCCCCGTTCCGGCTCGGGAATCGAGTCGAGGGACGAGGACTTGGGAGATTGAGAAATCTCCTGTTTTTCGCTCATATCCCCTGCCGAGTGGCAAGGGCGTGGCATAGAGACCCCCCGTTCAGGCTCGGGAATCGAGCCGAGGGTCGAGGAAAAAACTGGGGTGTTTCTCGAGGTACATGTCGAGCGTCGAGCGCCTTTAGCTTTGTGAGAAAGCTAGGGTGTTGCTCGAGGTACATGCCGAGTGTCGAGCACCTTCAACTTTGTGAGAAGGCTAGGGCGTTGCTCGAGGTACATGCCGAGCGTCGAGCCCCTATAGCTTGTGAGAAAGCTAGGGCATTGCTCGAGGTACATACCGAGCGTTGAGCGCCTTTAGCTTTGTGAGAAGGCTAGGACGTTGCTCAAGGTACATGCCAAGCATCGAGCTCCTATAGCTAGTGAGAAAGCTAGGGCATTGCTCGAGGTACATGCCGAGCGTCGAGCCCTTATAGCATGTAAGAAAGCTAGGGCATTGCTCAAGCTACATGCCGAGCGTCGAGTGCCTTCAACTTTGTGAGAAAGCTAGGGCGTTGCTCGAGGTACATGTCAAGCGTCGAGCGCCATCAGCTTTGTAAGAAGGCTAGGGCGTTTCTGGAGGTACATGCCCAGCTTGTGAGACTGCACAGATTTTTGAACAAGAAAAGGAAGAAATACGATTACAATTTTAAGTTTGTACAAAAAGGATTGCACTCACTGCTGATTACAAAAGATGGGTTACACAAGCTCAGTTGCAGAAGAAGTCCACTCCTCTCCCTCAAGAAATTTGATGAGGTGTTCCGCATTCCAGGGCCTCTTAAACACCTTGCCCCCTAGGTCTTCAGGTCAGCATTTTTCTTTAAGCTCGTCGATCAAGTCCAAATTTGCCCTGAGGTCGGTCGAGTTGGTCTCCTCATTGAAGCCCATGATTCTGGGCGAGGGGAGGCCGATTTCCAAGGGGATGACCTCCTCGGTTCCGTAGGTGAGGTTGAACAGTGATTCGCCCGTGGGTATTCTCTGGGTAGTTCGGTGCGACCAAAGAACGCTCGGTAGCTCGTCCACCCAGAGTCCCTTAGGAGATTTATCCAACTGATTTTTTAGCCCATCAAGGATTTGGCGATTGGCATTTTCGGACTAGCCATTTGACTGAGGATGAGATACGAACGAGAAGTATTGTTGGATGCCGATGTCTTTGCTAAAAGTTTTTTCCTGCGAATTGGGTTCCGTTATCGGTAATGAGGACTTGTGGAATTCCGAACCAAAAAATTGTGTGCTTCCAAAGAAACTGTTGAGTTCGATGCTCTGTGATCGTAGCCATGGGTTCCGCCTCGATCAATTTGGTAAAATAGTCGATGGTTACCACCAGGAATTTCCTCTGGCCCTTCGCTTTCGGGAAGGGGCTGACCAAGTCCATTCCCACATGGCAAAAGGGGTCGGACTGGCCAATGACTGGAGGTGGGCTTGCGGGAGTCGTTTCACCGAAGAGAATCTCTGGTAAGGATCGCACCTTTTGACGAGGAGCTGGGCGTCTCGCAATATGGTCAGCCAGTAATAGCCGTGGTTTAGGGCTTTTCTAGCGAGCGAACAGCTTCCCATGTGGCATCCTCTGATCCCTTCGTGTAGTTCTTTCAGCGCGGATTTGGCCTCCTCAGGGGCCAAGCAACGGAAATAAGGTATTCCGTCCGCCCTTGTGTACGAGCGTTTGAAGCGTGTGCCACCAATCATAGTGAAATTCTTCAACCGGACTCTGGTCCTTCTTGCCTCGGCTCAATCCTCAAGAAGTTCGACCCCTGTCAGAAACTTTAGGATGGGATCCATCCAAGTCTCTGATTGGGCTTCAACAGCAAGGCAGAGGACCTCGGGAATATCGATGCTAGGCTTCAAGAGAATTTCGATTAAGATGGTGCGATCGAGGCCTTCGAAGGGTGATGAGGAAAGCTTGGATAAAGAGTCCGCTTGATCATTCTGCTCCCTCGGGATCCGCTCGACCGAAGCAAAGTCAAAGGCGGTTAGGAGTTGTTGGACTAGAGCCAAGTACTAGACCATCCGAGTGTCACGAGCCTCATACTCTCCAGTGATCTGGTTGACCACGAGCTGGGAGTCGCTGAAGGCTCTAATTTTCATTGCCCTCACCTTATGTGCCAATGTGAGCCCTGTGATCATCGCCTCGTACTCCGCCTCGTTGTTAGAGGCAGGGAAGTTTAGGCATAGGGAATACTAGAGAATAAAGTCGTCGGGACCTCTGAGAATGACACATGCGCCGCTTCCGACCTCGCAGGATGACCTGTCGACATAAACCTCCCAAATCGGTGCTCCTTCTTGAAGTTCAGAGGGTTCGGAGATGGTGCACTCTGTGATGAACTCAGCGAGGGATTGACCCTTAATAGACGTCCTTGGCTGGTTAATGATGTCGTATTGACTCAATTTGATCGACCACTTGATCAAACAGACCGAATTCTCCGGCTTGTGGAGGGCTGTCTTGAGCGGCTAATCTGTGAGTACCTTGATCGAGTGGGCTTGAAAGTACGGGCAGAGCTTCTGTGCGGCCATGACCAGAGCATAGACAATCTTCTCCATCTTTGCGTAACGGGTTTCGGCCGAGAGTAGGTATTTGCTAACGTAGTAGAGGGGCTTTTGAACCCCATCCTTCTCTCGGACCAACACTTCGTTGAACGAGTGTTCCGAGGCAAAAAGGTAAAGGAAGAGGTGTTCGCCTGGCTCGGGCTTGCTTAGAAGTGGAGGGTTGGCGAGGTAAGTTTTCAGTTGGTCAAATAACTGCTGCTGGGAGTCTCCCCATTCAAAGCTTTTCGCCCCTCGTAGGGCTTTGAAGAAGGGAAACGACTTCTCTCCCGACTTGGAGAGGAAGCGGCCGATGGCTGCCAGTCGGCCCGTAAGCCTTTGGACTTCCTCCACATTTCTTGGAGGGGCCATGTTGATTATGGCCTGAATCTTTTCGGGGTTCGCTTCTACGCTGCGCTGGCTCACAACGAACCCAAGAAATTTTTCGGAGGAGACGCTGAAGGCGCATTTTGCTGGATTGGGCCTCATGTTGTGGGATTGAAGGACCCCAAAAGCATCCTCGAGGATGGCCACATGATCCAGCCCTCGGTGGCTCTTGACGAGCATGTCGTCGACATATTCCTCCATGTTCCGACCGATCTGTTCTTTGAAGACCCGATTGACGAGGCTCTAATGGGTGGCACCAGCGTTCTTTATCCCGAAGGGCATGCCCCGGTAGCGGTAGAGACCTTGGTCGGTTACAAAGGTTGTCTTGGTGATGTCGGGAGGGAACATCTTAATCTGGTTATAGCCTTAAAAGGCATGGTCAGTAGTTTGTCCCTATGTCGCGTTGACCAGAGCATCGATGCTCATGAGAGGAAAAGGATCTTTGGGCATGCCTTGTTGAGATCCGTGAAGTCTATACAGATCCTCCACTTTTCACTTGCTTTTTTGACCATGACGACGTTAGCCAGCCACTCGGGATAGCTGCCCTCTTGTATGAACCGGACAGACAAAAGTTTGTCTACCTCCTCTTTCATTGCTCGTTACCTCTCGGGAGCAAACTTACGTCACTTTTGTTGGATCGGTTTGAAGCCTGGGTGGACGCTCAATTTTGGCATAATGAGGTCATCAGAAATCCAGGGTGTCACGCTCCGCTTCCCAAAAATACAGAATACGAGCACGTAACACTGGCCCAGCGAATGATTTTCATCATCCATAAGTTGTTCAGGAATCTTTACAACATATCACAAAAATAATCAGAGTCGGAGGCAAAGAGACAACCAGACATGCATAATTGAAACAAGATACCAACAAGAATTTACTTGAAACCAAAAATATATAAATCTCAAATAAATCAGAATCTGGAGAAGTTAATAATATCATGGGTCATATCGCCCAAATACAAAATATTTATCCAAGTAATCAAGTACATTTTATTCAACTTCAAGCAACAACAACAATAATAATAAAGCAGAAAATCCAGTACTAATACATCATTTCGCCAATACCATCTGGCAGCTAACCATCCTGATCTGCAATTAGTGAATTGCAGGATAAGGATAAAGAAAACAAGTACCCGTCAATTGCAAGTTACGGGCCACTTATAATGTAGGATACAAGTATAGGGGATAGAAAATTCTAAGTAACAAGAATAGCATGGTATAAGTGTGTCAACAGAAATATAATGTCTAACATGAATCAAGAAAATATAAATAAGTAGCATGGTATACTAACAGATACAGGTAATATGTATCAAGTGTCAAGTAAACAGGTAAACAAGTAAACATGTAACAGGTAACAGGTATACAGGTAAACAGGTAATCTTGTAACAGGATAATCATGTATCAACTACAGGAAATCAGATTATGTCATGTCAAGTCTTGTTATATTACTATCTAGGTAGCACTTCATGCATCCCAACTTTTACTACATGGTTGCTAGAACAAATAGTTTCTTTTTAGATTTCATAGTGGAGTCCATAGGGCAGTGTA
This sequence comes from Hemerocallis citrina, assembly GCA_017893485.1. NCBI lineage: Eukaryota > Viridiplantae > Streptophyta > Magnoliopsida > Asparagales > Asphodelaceae > Hemerocallis > Hemerocallis citrina. The sequence continues at coordinate 448,185,551 of CM030358.1, read as the reverse complement.
CTCAAGGTTCAAGATAACAGGAATAACAGGAAAAGGTAGAACCTAGTGGTTCTCTTCCGAGTACACCTTTCTAAGGGAAGTATGTAGTCAGGTACAGGAAACAGGCATAACCTAGTGGTTATCTTCCGAGTACATCTTTCTATAGGAAATCATGCAGTCAGGTACATGTAACAAGATCGTGAATTATGTAGTCATGAACACGTAAAAGGCAGGCAGGACACAGGTCCTCTTCTTAGTACACATTTCTATATTTTCCACTACTAGATCTTTCCCTTAATCCCCGGCTTGGTTATTTATTATTATAATCAGGCATGCACGTATGTGTCGCAAAACAAAGCAAGGATAACAAGGCATAAACATGTGTCAGGTTCAGGGTACAAGATAAACAAGTATTGGTACAAGATAATACATAACAAGGTAAAACAACTAGTTTTCTAATTCAGGACAGCAAGACATTGTTGTACTAAAACAGTGATTCCTGCCACTACAAATATCCAAATCTGGATCCGTCGAAGGATCTGGAAATTAGACTTTCACACGAATCCAGCGATCATATATAAGCCATATAGTGTTTCACAAAATCACAACTCAAAACTGAATCTAAACCAGGAAATGCGTTCAGCTAGAAATCAGTAAATTATATCCAAATACAGGGAAGCAGCAAGAAATCATCATAATAAATTCCAGGAAAAATCTGGGGTATTCCCCTATATGTCTAGCATCAAAATATAAAGTTTCATATTTTTTCAGAAAGATTAGTTTAGTCAACCAAATTCAGAAAATATCAAGAAACTGTAGTTTGGCAAATCTGGAATTCCTAACACTGCTATACGAAAACTGAAATATCTCGCAAGCCGTAAAACGAAATCCAAATCCGCCAAAAAGATATGAAAATAGACAAAATATATTAACTTTCATATTTCACGAATATTTTTCATAAAGTAAAAGAAATCAGGGTAAAAATACGATTCTTTACAGAACAGCAAACAAAATACAGCAAGTATAGGTTCCATAAACGAGCATGAAATGGTATGTAAAACTCATCAATAAAATCTGCCAAAATTCTGGGTAATCCCTAGATAGATAAAGAAATACTGACCAACATTTTGGATCAAAATAATATATGTAGCATAGTTATTAAAATGATTTAGTCATCAAGAAAACCAAGAAACGAAATCTGGAAAAGATCGACACCTCTGTAGTAAAACAGTCATATCTCACACATACGGAAATGAAATCAAGCAAGGTCAGAGGGATTTGAAAATAGACAAAATTCTCTAAAATTCATGTTTTATACCGAAATTAAGTTACTAACTTCAAGGCAGTCCAAAACAGCAAACAAAAGAAACCAGCGAAAAAATATAGATTTTTCCCTTTAACAACAACTCAACATATATCATACAAAACTTGTTCAAGGCACAACCAACATGAAATCGAGTCTACCAAGTGATAGAACATCATGAATTAGGGTTATTAACATATGTAAAACAAGCCTATCACATGGTTCTCAACAAGTACCCAAATTCTCACAAGAAGTCTCACATACATGATCAAATCAAGAACGGGCAAAACCTAAGTTAATTCATGTCAATATTGTGTTGTGAGGCAACTATGGTCAAGTTTTTACAATAGAGACAAAACCCATCAAAGATAACACACACGAGTTGTCTCTAGAACCCAACTGCACTATAGGTGGAATTTTTGACTTATATCAAACAAAAAAAATTGGAGTACAAGTTACTTGCCTTAACCGGAGATGAAAACGACATAAATCAAGAATAACAGGAACGGATGCCGACAACGAGCAAAATCCACAAACGAAAGTCCATGAACGAATAAATCCAAGCAAACTTGAGCGAAAATCTCCACACGAACAAATTCCACAAAGGATAGATGATCAATAGAGATAGATGACAACAATAGTGGTTTGCGGCCACGAGGGAACACCAAGAGAGAGAGAGACTAGGGTGGTATATGGTAGTGTAGGAGGTCGGAATTGGCCCAGAGAGGGGGGTCTCGGCCTGGGTGTGTGCAGGTTGGAGTGCAGGCCGGAGAGGGGCTCAGCCTGGGGCTGGACGTCGGGTTGCTGTACGGCGCCGCCAAGGGGAGGGAGAGAGAGAGGGTAGGCCGGGTATAGGGTTTAGATCTTAGGGTTAGGGTTTGAGGGGAGATATATATATATATAGAGAGAGAGAGGATATGAGTTGGGTTATTGGGTAATTGGGTTGTGGGTATACTAGGAGTAGTAATAGGAATGTTTAATGGGTATTGATATGAACTAATTGCATAGGATTCAAAATAGGATTGGGTTTAATTTAGCTTTGGTAAATCTATTAGGGATCAAACAATAGGATTGGGAATGGGATAACAACCAATCACCACCACCACAAACACCCAAAAAATATAAATAAAGAGAACGAGACCAAAAGAAAGAAAAACAAATAATAGAAGAACGAAACAAAAGAGACAACCGATCCAACACAAAAAGCTCAAAATGAAATAAAACGAATATATATTGAAAACAAACTCCAATATACAGTTCAGAAAAATATAAGAGAGAGTACAATAACCAAGAAAAGAAAAATACACCAAAATACCCAAAATGAATAATAGGGGTTACACCGGGCATGTCAGACGGTGTCCAGGTAAAGAGGTCGATATTTTTTGCTAATGCACTCGATTATGGCCGGTCTCAGAGCTGGGGGCAGAGATCGGCTTACGCGGAACCATTTAGATTTGTCCTCCGCTTTGAATGGGACTTCTTCCATTTCGTCCATGGGCTCCGACCCGGACTGGTTCCTTTCGGGTAGAAGCTCCACAGCGTCAAGGGGGAACACATCGTTCCCCACCGCGGTCATATAGCACAAATGTGCAGACTCCTGGTTTCCTCGAATAGCACCGACTCCGAAGTCGATGGGGAATCTTAGCTTTAGATGATAGGCGGAAAGGACTTCCTAAAAAGAGCAGGTCGGGTCGGCCGAGAATGGCGTTGTACGCAGCCTTGACATTGACCACCATGAAGTCCATTAATTCGGTATGTATAATCGGGGTCATCCCGACGGTAACATCCAGTGTGAAGATCCCCTCAATTTGGACGGGGACGTCGGAGAACCCCTGAAGGGTGTACCCGTCTGGCTTTAGCTTCTTGCGTGGGAGCTTGAGGTTTTCGAAAGCTTCAAAGAAGAGGATGTTCACTGAGCTTCCGTTGTTCACGAGAATTCGGTGAACTTCGTGGTTTGCCATGCTGGGGCCAATGATGAGGGCATCCCATTTCGGGAGCCGGATGCCCTCTTGGTCTTCTCCTGAGAAGGAGATTGCCTGCTGCTGAACCCTGGGAGGCGGTTGGTTGTGGATCAAATTCACATCCCGTAAGAAGGCCTTACAGGAAGCGTTAGATCCCCCCTCTCCCGTGGGCCCGCCGTGGACACAGTGTAAGATGGCTGGCCCTCTGGTTTCTTCGAGCTCAGGTTCCCACTCGGGTTGTTGGCTGACCGTTCGAGGAGGAGGTGTCTAACTACCGTTTACGCTATTTTCATTTCCCCCCATTTTTAATATTTTTATTGTAATTGAATAAAATACCCTGTTTTCTTTCCTTCTTGATTATTTTAATTAAGATCTTATTCATGAAATTCCCGGTGGTTCTTGTTGAGCTATTCTTATTGATTTTATTTTTCTTTGGTTATTGCGGGTATTTTTATTTGAACCCTATTGACTTAGATCTATCTCTTGTTGAACCCTGCAACCCAATTCCAATTGTTCTTGATCCAAAACCGTTTTTATTGGACCATAAATCACCAACCTAGTACCCTAATTGTACCCTATAAATACAAGTCTACTGCAAACCCTAAAAAATTGTGCAATTTCGAAACCCTAGCCGCTTATTCTCTCTCCTATATTTTTCTCTCCTAGTCGTTCTCTCTCTCCCTGTGTTTTCTTGCCCAAATCACTGAAACCCCTTCTGTCGTCTTCTCTGGCCATCCCCCAACTCCGGCGGCCTCCCCTCATCGCCACTCCCTCCTTTCAACCTCCTGTCGACACCGCTGCCACCAGAACACCCCCGAAACCCCCTGCTCCTCATCCTCTTCCGCTCTCCTCGACCCCCCCCCCCCCCACTGCTCTCTTTCCGTCCCTCTTCGACCCACTTCGCGTCGCCCTTGTTGCACCTTCAACCTCGACGTCGACACCGCGCCTGGTCTCCAACGCCGCCGCCGCCCGTGGCCTGGCGTTGTTGCTATTGTCTCTCTGGTTTATTGTTGCTGAGGTTGTTGAGTTCTCTTGTACTGTTGCTACTTGATTCTTTGCTTTTGCATGTATATTGCAAGTGCTATTGGTGGATTGTGTTAGATCGTGGGTTTGTTGCTTCGAAATTCTTATCCCGTTAGTCTTGATATTTATTTTCACCGTTTATAAGGAAATTCACTGTCCTCTTTAATTGTTAATTATATCAAATTCAGGTTTTGTTGAAACTCATGCAAGTAGATCCTTTTGTTATCATATTATACTTGTTCATCTCTTCGTTGGGTCTATTGAGGGTTTACACGAGCTAACCCCAATATTTTTGACATCATGCCACCTTTGACTCTAAAGATTTGATCTTTCATGCATTCATGTAGAATTGATAATAGGGTTAACTGTATGATCATGACACGATTAATTATTGTAGAGATAATTTCTAGGTTGTATGTTGGCTGATCGGTTGATAGTTGATTGATGATAAATTAGTGTATGTATGTGTTCTAATTTTATTTATCATATTTTGATACTCATCATGCTGATTATATAGTTTATCGACTAATAGAATTGATACCCCTTAAGTTTAATTAAATTATTTTATGAATAATACCCAAAAAAACCTGTATATTGCTTACTGGCCTGTATGTTGACAGCTATTTTTGAACTAATAAATGATCTTAAAACAAATTACTTTCTGCGTAAGAATTTTAGCCTTATCTTTCTACTTCTAGAAAATCTTGAATTTCTGAATTTCGAGTTATGTAGCAAAAGTTATTCCCATTTTACTACAGCTGTGTTTTTACTTTCAGATTTTCAGATTCTTGTATCTTGCATGTTCAAACAGTAAATAGGCTAACCAAATGATGAAATTTTACCCTGAAAATTTCCAGATTGTTGCTTAACATGTTTAGGAGTCTAGAAAATATTTTTAAGGAATTTAATATTGATTTTTACCGATTCTAAAAATTATAACATGATGTCGAAATTCTGCCTGAAGATGTAAAGAATGGTGTGATTGACCAAGCTACTGTTATCAGATTTTGAACTTTAAATATGCGTTGGAACCGTCTGGAAGTCTAGTTTCTAGAACTTCTGACGGATTCAATTTTCGAGTTCTCAAACAGCGGAAAACTGTATTTTTGTACAAACTATTCTTGTTGTACAGAATTTTACATTTCAGTTTTTAATAGTTTAATTAATCCTATATCATTGTATTGCATGAATCCAAGTGTGTATATTGTATTGCATGATCCTAATGTCCTAATGTCATCATTCTAATTATCCTACTTCATGTTACTATCTTATTGTTCCTCTAGTGTTACTATTGTTCACCCCATGTCTCAAATTGCATATTGTATTATTGCATTAATAAAATAATTAATAAGCCGGGGTTTAAGGGAATGACTTGAGTAGTGAATAATATAGTGACTGTGTCGGCCAGTGTTTATCGATTGATTGTGGAGCGCTGACTATGACACTCCAATCTCTCGTGTATTGCATTAATGAATCGTATCAATGTATCGTATCAATGAATCAGTGAATCATTGTAATGTATCGTGCAACAATATTGTATCGTATCAGTGATTAACGTACCGACACATGATCTATAGAACTCACCACTCGGTCTAAATGAAATTGACTGTATGCATCGAATTTGTAGTATGGGATGCAGTAGTACATGCATTAGTTAGAATTAAAATGATTAATAGACTTTGGAATTGACACAACATCGACATTGCATATTGTACATCATTGTTCCTATTAATACCAAGTATTTTTTAAGTGTTATTGATATCATTGAATATTGTTATTGAATATTGAATCATTGTCTATACCATTACATCGATTATTGTGACATTGTTTCTTGATTATTGTAACCCCTGTTTTCCCACAAATATATTTTTGTGTATTTTCTATGTTTTAAATTTTTTTGCAAATTATTTTCCGGTTTTCAAATTCTTTTGTCGAAATGTTTTTTTTTTTTTTTTTGATCTTCTATTTTAAAAACTGTTTTCAATCAAATGAATTTATTTGTAACTATTTCTGTGATTTTATATTGTAATAAAAATCTTAATTTTATTATTGTTATTATGGTTATTAGTTTTGACTGGTTATTAACGACCTATTTCTATGTACAAATTGTATTTGTAGTATTTTAAATAAATTATATTTTGTAATGCAAATTACATTTTATTAGAGACAATATTTTTATTTGTTATTAATTTTATATACCTATTTTTTTTCCTATTGGATTTTTTAAAAAACCCATTAACCCATTAGATTAATCCCCAATTACCCATTATATCTTAAACTACTCATTTTCCTATACTACCCATTACCCACATCAACCCAACTCGTTAGCATAACCAACCCATTACCTGACTACGACACATTTAAACCTTCCACATCCTACATATACTTACCTGATTACCAAACCTACTACTTTATATCCTACCTAATATAATTAATCCTACTTCCTAATTATCCCCTAACCAGTTTACATCCCTAATTTAAAACCTACCAAATCACCTTAGCATTAAACCAAACCGTGAGCTTCTTTACACCCCATACCCGGTTTGTACTATGTGTGAACCTCCCTTCTTCAAACCCTAATTCATGTGTATCCTATATATATTTACAACCTCATGCCGCATATATTTGTTCTTTCCCTAACCATTGCACCATATTTCCGTGCTTCATCTCTCCTGCTTCCTCTCCATCAGCCGTCTCGCGCTCTCTTGCTCGTGGGATTTTATTTGTGCGTGCTCGAGTGCGCGTGTGAATCGTTCGTGAGTTCTTGGATTTTCGTTCGTGGGATTTGCTCCCACTATTGATTTGCATCGTTCTTCATCTCCAAATTAAGGTAAGTAACTTGTACTACAATTCATTAGGTTGATACAAGTCAAAAAGTTCACATATAGTGTAGTTGGGTCTAGAGACAACCAAAGATTGTGTTTTTATTGATGGCTTTTGTCTCTATTGTGATAATTTGTCTATAGATGACTTATGACACCAATTTTGATAGGAGATAATCTAAGAATTGCCCAAATCTTGATTTGTAGTCATGTATGTGAATATGTGTGTGAATTTGTGTTTGGATGAATACCCATGTGAAATAATAGGTGTGGACATATTAGTAACCCTAAATCATGATATTTAGATGTTTGGTAGGTTGTATTTCAAGTTTGGATGTGTTTGGATCAATATTCTTAAAGTTATGATGTTCTTGATTAGAAGTGTGAATTCTGTATTTTTTGGGTGTTCTGTTTTGATTGATGTTTTCGTCCATGCTACAGTCAGAATCTTGATTCCAAAATAAAAGATGAATTTTAGAAAAAAATTTCTATTTTCAAACCCCACTGGTTTTGCTTGATTTGCATTTCGTATGACTGAGTTATGATTGTTTTAGTATAGAGGTGTCGATCTATTCCAGATTCAGTTTTTGGTTGATTTTGTTAACAAACTACTTTCAAGAACTATTCTATACATATTACCTTGACCTAATATTTTGGTCAGTGTTTCTTTATGATATTAGGGACCACCCAGAATTTTTATGGATTTTATTGATAAGTTTTATGTGGTTTTTCATGCTCGTTTCTAAAATCTACTCATGCTGTATTTTGCTCGTTGTTCAGTAAAAAAACCCTATTTTCACTATGATTCCTTATACTGTATGAAAATTCTTTGTGAAATATGAAATTTAGTAAAATCTATCTATTTTCATATCCCTTTGGCAGAATTTGATATCGATTCACTGGTTGCGAAATATCTTAGTTTTCGTACAGCAGTGTTGAGATTTCCAGATTCGTTAAACTATGATTTCTTGATGCTTTGGTATTTTTGATGACTGATCTATACTTACTGGAATATTATGAAACTTTTTACTTTGATTCTAGACCTATAGGGGATTACCCCAGATTTTTCGTGGATTTATTTAATGCGTTTTCATGCTGTTATCATGCTTTTGAAGTTGTTTTCCTGATTTCTGGTTGAACCTAAATTCTGTATTCAAATCAGTTTTGAACAGTGTTGTTGTGAACTAGTATGTGACTTATTTATATGCGTTGGATTTGTGTGGTTGTCTAGTTTCCAGATCCTTCAACGAATCTAAATTTGCATTTCTGTAGAGTTTAGAATCACTGTTTTAGTACTGACTGGTCATGCTGTTCTTATTATAAACATACACTGTTTTGCTCGATAATGTGACTGTATATTATCTATACACGTTGATTTGTTTCCTTGAACCTTATACTGATTATACCATGTTAGTTGACATTATTTTCGTACACATCCATGTCTGTTTGATAACCATAATAAAAGTAACCAAGCCGGGGTTTAAGGAAAGATCTAGTAGTGGATAATATGGAAACGTGTACTTGGAAAGAAACTAGTGTTCCATACTGTTACTGTTACTGTTTTCTGACCCTGTCTACATTACTTATTTTGTAAGAAGGTGTATAGTAGAAGAGAACCACCAGGTTCTGACTGTTACTGTTACTGCTACTGTTACTGATACCTGAGTACATTGCCCCATCATGGTCCACTATGAAATCTTACTAAGCGAAACTGTTTGTTGTAGCAATCATGTTGTATGGGCGGCATGAAGTGCTACCTAGCTAGTAATACACACAAGACTGTAAGAACATAAATTGATACTGTTAGACTGTTACTGTTAGACTGAGACTGTTATACTGGGACTGTTACACTGATACACTGAACATACTGCTACTGATACTGATATACTGTTATCCTGATTCACTGATATACTGTTATCCTGATTCACTGATATACTGAGCTTACTGTTACTAGACACTGTTAGTTACCTTATGACACTGCCTTAGACATAAAACAACTGTACTATTAGGATACCATGCTAGTTGACTGCCATGCTATTAATTTGTTTCCCCATCTCTTCAAATTCCGCTTGTGTCCCTCGTTCCTCTTCCTTCATATTCAATTCTTTGATTTCTTATTTTCTTTCGTCCCTTGTAGTCGTCCTTCTTTGTTGAGTCGTTATTGAGTATAAAATCCATTCTTCTCCTACCTATATTTTCTTTATATATATATATATATATATATATATATATATATATATATATATATATATATATATATATATTCGAATATTTTGAGTATTTCGATTATTATTTGTTATATTTTGGATCTTCTATAAAATTGTTTTCTAAAACGAAAATTTTGTTATTTCGAATAACTGTGTATTTTAATATCACAAATTTCTACTTCGTACTTAAATTGAGCAATCAATATCTAAGTACGTGTGGAAGATTGCATCATCTCATTCATCATTTTGTTGCAATTGGATGTCGAGATGGCAAACATGCAACTAGACGTCAATGGAGGCAAATTGCAACTGGATATCGGGGAGGTAAAATGTGCAACCGAATATTCAGATGGTAACCTACAACCTGTTGTCGTGGAGGCAAACCTGCAACTTGATGTCGAGAAGGCAAGACTACAGATGGATATAAATGAGGCGAACCCATATCAAAAAATTTCTACTACTACTATTATTGTTTTCCTTATTATTATTAGTATTATTATTATTGTTGTTGTTATTACTATTACTATTATTATTATTGTATTTTTCTTACTATTTTATTTTTTGATGTTGATATTGAATTACTTTCACCAAAATGATGAACCCCAAATTATTTTCTGTCTTGTATTATTATCCTTACCAGTATGTTAATATTTTATTATTATTATTATTTTTACTAGTACCTTATGATGATGATTAGTATTATTATTATTTTTATTATTTTATCATTATTATTTTATTATGTGTTGATTTTTGTATTATTAACATTATTTTTGTTAACACCCATTCGTTTTGACCCAATTATTTAAATTAAAGTCCTCCTCTAAAGCCCCATTTTAATCTGGTGTCTCATTCTTTTCTTCCTGCTCGGATCGTCGCTTGTTGTCGCGTGGTCTACAACGAATTGTCTGCAACTTGGAACGTCACCATCAGAGTGGCGCAGTGAATGCGTGGTGGGCCCATAACCCACAGGTCCCAGGATCATATTGTTGCTTATCCTTCCTTGCATTGTTTTGGTTTCCCCTATCTCTTGCAATTATTCTCATCCGTTGACTTATTGTTTGATTCAATTCTTCCCTATCTTTTCTCTCTTTGATTTCAGTTCTGCCTACTCCTATCTTGCTTTGTTATCTTGTGTTGATTATTTCCTTTTGATACTGTTTGTTCTCTTTCTTGCATTCCATTTGATCTCCTTGTTATCCATTTTCTTTCTTTTTTGGGTGTTGCCGCTGCCTTGTTCCTTCCCCGTTAGCCTTCTGTTTTGTTACCCTTTCCCCTAGTTTGTTTTTGCATTGTCCTATGTACCGCCTAAGCAAATTTCGAGGACAAAATTTTGTTGTAAGGTGGGTATGATTGTAACCCCTGTTTTTCCAAAAATGTATTTCTGTGTATTTTTTATATTTTAAAAATTTTTGCAAATTATTTTCCGGTTTTCAAATTCTTTTGTCGAAATGTATTTTTTTTGGATCTTCCATTTTAAAATCTGTTTTCGATCAAATGAATTTATTTGTAACTATTTCTGTGATTTTATATTGTAATAAAAATCTCAATTTTATTATTGTTATTATGGTTATTAGTTTTGATTGGTTATTAACGACCTATTTCTATGTACAAATTGTATTTATAGTATTTTAAATAAATTATATTTTGTAATGCAAATTGCATTTTATTAGAGACAATATTTTTATTTGTTATTAATTTTATATACCCATTTTTTTCCTATTGGATTTTTTTAAAAAACCCATTAACCCATTAGATTAATCCCCAATTACCCATTATATCTTAAACTACCCATTTTCCTATACTACCCATTACCCACATCAACCCAACCCGTTAGCATAACCAACCCATTACCTAACTACTACACATTTAAACCTTCCACATCCTACATTTACTTACCTGATTACCAAACCTACTGCTTTATATCCTACCTAAAATAATTAATCCTACTTCCTAATTATCCCCGAGCCCATATATTTATCCTATAACCAGTTTACATCCCTTATTTAAAACCTACCAAATCACCTTAGCATTAAACCAAACCGTGAGCTTCTTTACACCCCATACCCGGTTTGTACTATGTGTGCACCCCCCTTCTTCAAACCCTAATTCATGTCTATCCTATGTATATTTACAACCTCATGCCGCATATATTTGTTCTTTCCCTAACCATTGCACCATATTTCTGTTAGAACCTGAATATAAATAATAAAAATCCCAACAGAATTTGTGAAGAAATCAAAATCAATTGAAGAAAAACAGTAAGTAGGAAATTTGTACAGTCGAGATTTGAAATCTCTGTCCTTAAAGCAGAATTTGCCCCGTAGTGTGACGGTTACCGGCAAATTGCTTCCGAGGATACAACTGTACCTTCTCTGAAGAATGCAGAACCCTTACTTCAGAGACAACGAACTGCTGTCTGTGTTGTACTCTCAGTTAACACTTGACTCTGACACAGAGGAGAGGAAGAAGAAAAGAAATGTAAAAATTCTGTATCTGTAAGTAAGCTTCTGTCTGGTTTTATAGAGGAGACTTGGACTGGAGACTGTTCAGCAGCTGCTATTTCTCTGTAACAGCAGAGTAATGGGGACTTTTCAGATTAGTAACTGGTGAGCCATTACTCTGCTGTTACAGAGTAATGGGCACCAGTTACTGAATCTAAAAAGCCTTTTCAGTTCAGTAGGGGAAGAGTTTGTCTGGGCAAAATAAAATAAAAAATTTAAGCCAGACCAGACCAGACCGAACCGAGCCGAAGCCGGGGCCGGAGCCAGGCCGGGCGCGCGCGCGCGCGCGTGTGTTTGTCATTTTGGCTAAGTCCTCTCTCCACTACACGTTAGTGGTAACCCCCGGGCCACGCCCTCTAATCCAGTTTTCTAGTATATATACTAGTAAAAATCTTTTCCAATTTCCGATATGGGACTATCCATTTGTTAAGTTAGTACCTTTCAAGTACCCAACTTTGGATCAACATTTCTCATTCATACGGAATTCATTTTTGGCAAGTGAGTATACTACGGAATAGTACTCGACGAGAGGATCGCAATCCACTCATTTTCCGGTACCGCCGGTGGCCGGAGCCTGCCGGAATCCGGCCTGAAAAACTGCAAAAATTAATTCCAACAATCCCCCACATGAATGGAAATTACCAGACCATGTAATCCAGACACGACAGAAAAACAAAAAACATGACAGAAAGACTCTGAGAGTACAATCGGAAAATCGCTGCATTAGGAATGGTAGTAATTTTTCAACTTTGAACCACCCTTAGTAATTAGCTATCGGATTCACTTGACCAGGTAGTGATCATGATGTCTTGAACTACCCGGGCGTTCATGTGAACCTAGACAATAACTATCACACAGTTTCATCTCCTCACAGAACTAAGTTCTCTTGTTTTCATTTTGGCCTTGAACATCCCTCGTTAATCATGAGTGAACTTGGAGAATGTAGCCTCTCTTCATTCTCCTAGAAACGGCCCCATTTCACACTCACAAGGTGATTGCCCATAAAGAGTATCCTGTTATACCCCACTTTTATTTCAAAGCTATGGGAATCATTAAAAGCCAAGCTTATCCTAACTATTTGCAGGCAGCACTTGTTTTATCATCCTAAGAATGGGTATGAGATGTTAATCTCTCAGTGCTTTTGTCGATTCAACAAGATTTAGTTGTCCCTTTGAACCTAGATCTTGGGATCTCCAATTCCTAGGTAGGGTTTCCATCAAGTATCCTCTTTCGTCATAGGCTTTAAACCCATTCCTCTTGATGATCTCACAACCTGCTCTCGCGACAGACCTTTAGTAAATGGATCCGCTAGGTTGTCGGCCGATTTTATATATTCTATAGAGATTACTCAATTTGAGAGCAGTTGTCTAATGGTTTTGTGTCGCCTTCTGATATGACGAGACTTACCATTATATATGCAACTCAGTGTCCGTGCTATAGCCGATTGGCTGTCACAGTGTACACATAAGGCAGGCACTGGTTTTTCCCACATAGGAATATCCTCTAAAAAGTTGCGAAGCCATTCTGCTTCTTCTGCCGCTTTGTCTAAAGCAATGAATTCAGATTCCATGGTGGATCTGGCCAATAGCGTTTGTTTAGAGGATTTCCATGACACAGCTGCACCACCAAGTGTAAAGACATATCCACTTGTGGATTTTGAGTTCTTTGAATCCGATATCCAGTTGGCATCACTGTAGCCTTCCAGTACTGCTGGATATCTGGTGTAATGCAGCGCATAACTCTGAGTATGTCGCAAGTAGTTCAATACTCTAGTTATTCCTTTCCAGTGACTTCGTCCTGGATTACTCGTGTATCGGCTCAGTACGTTTACCGAATGTGCTAGGTCCGGTCTTGTACAATTTGTTAGGTACATCAGACTACCAATTACACGTGCATATTCCAGTTGTGATATGCTTTCGCCTGTATTTTTGAACAGGTGAAGACTTGGATCGACGGGACTTTTTGCTGTCCCATTGGAATAATTCTTGAATCTTTCAAGTACTTTCTCAGCATAATGAGCTTGAGACAAAGTAATCCCCTCAGATGTCCAGACCAGACCAAGCCGAACCGAACCGAACCGAGCCGAGCCGAAGCCGAAGCCGAAGCCGAAGCCGAGGCCGAGGCCGGGGGCCGGGGGCTGGGGCCGGGGCCGGGGCCGGAGCCGGAGCCGGGCTGGGCCGGGCGCGCGCGCGCGTGCGCGCATGTGTGTTTGTCATTTTGGCTAAGTCCTCTCTCCACTACACGTTAGTGGTAACCCCCGGGGCCACGCCCTCTAGTCCAGTTTTCTAGTATATATACTAGTAAAAATCTTTTCCAATTTCCGATATGGGACTATCCATTTGTTAAGTTAGTACCTTTCAAGTACCCAACTTTGGATCAACATTTCTCATTCATACGGAATTCGTTTTTGGCAAGTGAGTATACTACGGAATAGTACTCGACGAGAGGATCGCAGTCCACTCATTTTCCGGTGCCGCCGGTGGCCAGAGCCTGCCGGAATCCGGCCCGGAAAACTGCAAAAATTAATTCCAACAATTTTCGTGCTTCATCTCTCCCGCTTCCTCTCCATCGGCCGTCTCGCGCTCTTTTGCTTGTGGGATTTTATTTGCGCGTGCTCGAGTGCGCGTGTGGATCGTTCGTGAGATCGTGGATTATCGTTCGTGGGATTTGCTCCCACTTTTGATTTGCATCGTTCTTCATCTCCAAATTAAGGCAAGTAACTTGTACTACAATTCATTAGATTGAAACAAGTCAAAAAGTTCACATATAGTGTTGTTGGGTCTAGAGACAACCAAAGATTGTGTTTTTCTTTATGGATTTTGTCTCTATTGTGATAATTTGGCCATATATGACTTTTGAAACCAATTTTGATAGGAGATAATCTAGAAATTGCCCAAATCTTGATTTGTAGTCATGTATGTGAATATGTGTGTGAATTTGTGTTTGGATGAATACCCATGTGAAATAATAGGTGTGGACATATTAGTATTCCTAAATCATGATGTTTAGATATTTGGTAGGTTGTATTTCAAGTTTGGATGTGTTTGGATCAATATTCTTGAAGTTATGATGTTCTTGATTAGAAGTGTGAATTCTGTATTTTCTGGGTGTTCTGTTTTGATTGCTGTTTTAGTCCTTCGTCACAGATCAAGGCCTATTTATAGTAGAAAGCACCATCCCAGAAGTGAGCAAGCAGCAAATGGCCCCATCTGGACAGTGTATGTAGATGGGTCTTCTTTTGCTGAAGGGAGCGGAGCCGGAGTCATTCTGGCAGGCCCAGATGATTTTGTTCTCCAATACTCCCTCCGTATCAACTTCAAAGCTTCCAACAACGAAGCTGAGTATGAAGCCCTAGTAGCAGGCCTGGGTATGGCTCGCAAGGCAGGAGCGCTACGTGTCCGAATCTTCAGTGACTCGCAGTTGGTGGTGAATTAAATCTTAGGAGACTACGAGGCGCGAGACGACCGAATGGACAAATACCTAGCCAAGGTCTAAAGTCTCATGGCACTGTTTGAAGAGGCACAAATCCAGCGGATCCCTAGAGAAGAGAACTCCCAAGCAGATGCCCTCTCAAAATTGACCTCCTCCTCCCTACAAGGTCTCGAGCAGACCGTCCTAATCGAAGTACTCCTAAGGCCAAGTATCGAAGAAGAAATCCCCGACTCGATGGAGTTTCTACCTGTTCAGCTCAAGGATAATTGGATGAAGCCTTTGATAGAATTCCTCAGAGACGGGAGCATTCCCCAAGACCCTAAAGAAGACTGTCGAATCCGAATGAGAGCAGAGCGGTACACCCTCGTTGAAGGGGTCTTATACAAACGCTCCTACACCCAAGTAGATGGCCGACCCTACTTGAGATGTCTCTTTCCCGAAGAAGCCTCATATGCCCTCCAAGAACACCACAACGGCATAGGCAGAGCCCACTCAGGATCAAGGTCTCTCGCCAGGAAAGTTTTGAACTACGGGTACTTGTGGCCTACCCTACTTCGAGATGCCGAGAAACATGTCCGGCAATGCAACCCCTGTCAGCAGTTCTCCAACATTCGCCGCCTACCCCAAACACAACTCACATCTCTCTCAAGTCCGATTCCCTTCGCAATATGGGGGATGGACTTGCTAGGTTCGTTCCCACCAGCTCCAGGCTAGCTCAAGTTCCTAGTCATGGCAATCGACTGTTTCTATAAGTGGATCGAGGCCGAACCTCTGGCTACTATTACTGAGAACAAAGTGCTGCAGTTCTTCTGGAAAAATGTAATCTGTAGGTTCAACATACCTCGAGTCCTAATAATAGATAACGGAACACAGTTTACAGGGACAGCATTTCGATCTTTATGTGAAGACCTCGGCATTCAACAATGCTTCTCCTCCGTCTCCCATCCTCAGTCCAATGGTCAAGTAGAGAACGCCAACAGGCAGATCCTCTCCAGCATCAAGAAGAGATTAGATAAGTCGGCCAAAGGCTTATGGGCAGAACAACTTCCTAATGTATTGTGGAACTACCACACTATGAAAAGGACCCTCACAGGAGAGTTGCCATTCAATCTCACCTACGAGTCTGAGGCTGTAATCCCCTTGGAAGTTGGTTTGCCATCCCCTCGCCTTATTGCCTATAATGAAGAGCAGAACGCCAAAGGGCTCCGAGTGAACCTGGACCTGATCGATGAGCTCTGCGAAAGAGCTTCAATTTGCTAGGAAAATTATTGGAGAAAAATTGAGCAGGCCTACAACAAAAGGGTCCGTCCTACAAATCTCAAGGAGGGGGACTTAGTCCTCAAAAATCTAGCCATATCATTCCCTAGTCAAAAGAGCAAGCTAGCCCCGAATTGGGAAGGACCATATAAGATCTCCAAGGTAGTTCGGCCAGGAGCATATCGTCTTGAAGACCTTGAAGACAGAGAGATACCGAGAACTTGGAACGCCGACCATTTACTGAAGTACCAAGAAGGTGTTTGAACGCCTTTCCGAGTACCATCAAGTGTCGGGCCATTCCTATCTTCTTTTTATCTGTTTCTTTATTTTCCTATTGTAATAACGGTCTGCAACTTAGAAGCGGCCGACTAGTAATTATTAATAAAGAACTTCTTTTTCCTAATAATTCTTTTGTAATCGTTCTATCTCTCTGTTTAAGACCCTAATTGTGTTTCAAAAAACAACGTGTTCGGAGTTCAAAACTTTGTTCGATCCCGCTTCGCAAACTTGCTCTTAAGCGAGCTAGAAGTGGTTTGCCATTCGGAACTGCTCCCACAACCGTTGAAACTTACTCGAACGACGTGTTCGGAGTCCAAAACTTGGCTCGATTCCGCTTCGCAAGCTCGCTCTTAAGCGAGATAGAAGTGGTTCGCCATTCGGAACTGCTCCCACAACCGTTGAAATTTACTCGGACGACGCATTCGGAGTTCAAAGCTTGGCTCGACTCCGCTTCTACTCCTCACTCATAAGCGAGTAAGTAGTAGTCCGCCCTTTAGAAGTACTCCTACAACCTTTAACAAAACACAAGTCCAAAAGAGGGAACGAGCTTCGATTATATAAAGTTTGGGGAACAAATCAAATTACAAGACTTGTACTTTTCTTTACAACGAAGTTACAAGAGTTAAAAAGCCAAAATTACAGGACCGACTCCTCGTACTTAGAAAAGATGCAAAACTTGGAGAACGAAAGCACAGACAACTCCCTCAACGCCTCCTCGGGACAGGGATGTTCCGGTTTAAAGACACCCAGGGACGGCGGCGCCTAACCTCGGAGCTCGTCCCTAGACCGGCAAACTGAGATGCCTTTTCTGCGCTGCTTTTGACAGTCGCACCAATGGACGCTCCGCTGGACGAAACAGCCACCCCACTTTGGGCGTCACCTGGACTTCGCCGAGTAACGGGCGAGCGAGTCGCAAGTTTGTAAAACGAAATCCCTCGCTCGGTCTCTTCACGAGTACACGAAGTGCTTCTGACGTTGATCCGTCCCGGTTGGGGCTTGAGGCGAGCAACCTCCGCCTCTAGCTTGACTATTCGTTGCTTCAGAGAGTCGTCCTTCATGGCTATTTTGAAGCGAGGGAGCACAGCAGAGCCTGCGGCACCAGAATTTTCGGCAATAACTCGGCGGAGATGAGTAACCTCGATACTCTTGTCGACCGTAACCCTCTTCAACTCGTCGACCTTCGCCGTCACCTTGCTCATTGTTGCCAACAACTCGTCGCGCTCCGCTGTCAACTTCCCCATCGCTGCTGTTAGTTCTTCTCTCCCCGCCAAAAGCTCGTCTTCTACTATCAACAAGTGGTGAATTTCAGCTAATAGTTCGTCTCTCTCCGTTGTCTACTTCGACAAGGAGTGGCGGAGAGACTGAAGCCTCAGGCTGAGACTAAAGGCTGTTGACGAGCCATCATCATCGCCTTCGGGGGTCTTCTCAGCAAGCCTCCCTTCTAGTCTTCGAATCTCGATGTCTCGGTGGCCTACAATTAGTTACAGAAGATTTCGTTCACTTTTGGCTCGGCACAGCCAAAACTCAACTTCATAAAGGCGCTCTCGACACCTAGCAAGGCACAACTTCGTCGCCCCTAGGCCGACCTCGGAACGTAACTCCTCCGCCGCATGAGTTGCTTCAACCAACTGTGTCACCTCAATGAGCTGAAAATTCCAAGGCAAATGACGAGAACACTTAGCAAAAATTAGCGAATTTGGTTAACACAAAGCCGAAACTCCTAAACAAGGCAACGTGTACACAGCAACATTTCGAAAAAAAATTGTGAACACGTAGCCGAACCTTTAGGCAGGGCGACGTGAACACTTAGCCAAATTTCAAGAAAATTTTTGTAAATTCATTTCCAAATATTCGTAAGCACTTAGTCGAACTCAAAAGGATGGATTTTCATTCATTCCAAAAAAGTGTGGTGGCCAGTCCGCAATTAGGCGATACATCAAAAAGTACAAAAGCAAAAAAAAAGGGCAGAAGAATTCAGGGGGCGACCTCTTTCCCAGGGTGACGGGATGGGACGGGGTCGGATTCTCCCGAAGGCGCGACCATCGCTAGCGGAGTCACCTCGGACCCCTGGCGTTCGCCGCGATCTCGACCTCGACGTCCCCTTCATCGTCCCCTACTTCTCCCTCGGACTCGTCGTCGAAGCCATCGACGTGGTTAGGGAAGAGTCGCCATCCAGAGCAGTCGACCTCAGGAAATCACTCCGACACTTGCTCGATGGCGTGAGCATACGCCTTGGCCATGTTGGCCGTGAGGAAGCCTTGCACTTTCTCCATAGTCGCAGCTTCGGCTTCCTTTGCCGCTGCAATCTTGGCGGCCTCCACAGCCTCAGCCTGCTATTTTGCCGCCTCCTCCCTCTGCCAAAGCAGATCGCCCTCGAGCTTCGTGACGAGGTCTTCGAGGTACTCCAGCCTTGTCGTCTTCCCCTCCGTCTCGATCTTCAGCTTCTTGAGCTCGTGGGCGATCCGAGCCTTTTCAGCTCGAGCACGGTTGACCTCCTTCTTGAGGTCCTTCTCAAGCCCCGTCATGTTCTCCATAAGATGACCGAAGTGGGCAGTTATTTGCAGCCGAACAACAAAAAAAAGAGTTCGAGAAATATATATACATGCAAGTTATATAAAAGAAAGAAATCGATACTCACCGATACCGCCGAGTGAGCGATCTCGAAGGCGTCGTCGCCTATGCTGCCGGTGTCCATTGCAGCTCGATCCTTCGGCATCACCAAGTGCTTTACCGCTTGCATGCTCGATGTCGAGTCGCCGAGGAAGCTGTCAAGTTTCCGAACTTGCCAGTCCAGAAAGAAAATCTTCTTGTGCTCCTCGGTGAGGAACACCTCGGCGTCCGCCATCAACGGGGGTGCCTCCATCCCGAGGGCAGTGGCCATCGGGAACTCGCCAGCCTCGGCCGATGTCGGGGTCACTGCTGGCACCCTCCTCGAGGTCATAGTTTCCGAAGCCTTCGCCTCTTGAACTGCGGCGTCGACGGTCATCGGCTTCGACTCGGTCACCTTCGAGGCGACTCTCTTGCGCCTCTAAGGCGCCTTGCTGTCGAGGGCCGCTTTCTGTGCCAAAATCGCCTCGTAATCCATAGTCTCTGCAACAAGAGAAGTTGGTTAAAACACAAGTTATGATCGAATAAAAAAACAACAACAAATAGATAAAGCCGCGTACTAGGATCTACGCAACAGAGCCCTCCCCTGAAGAGCGCGTCTTCGGTCAGATCTCTCCAGTCAAACTTCGGCCGGTCGAGAAGAATTCGAACCATCTCTTCTTCGTTGGGGTAGAGCACCGGCGACTCCCTTACCCTCTTCGTCACCTCCTCCACCCAACCCGAGGGTATGCTCCATAGTTCGCGGCTCCGAACTATGAAGTACTTGTCTCGCTAGTGCTTTATAGAGTCGGGGCAGCTGACGAGCCGAGCACCGTGCCTTGGAGCCAAGTAGTATCGGAACTCGAACTTATGCTGCTGATGAAGCCGATAAAGTGTCCGGAGTACCCTAAAGTCCGGCTCGATCAGTTGGATGGGGCTGACCCCGAACCACCTCAGTTGGATTGATAACCCTCCACGCGTTCGGCATCAGTTGGATGGGGCTGACCCCGAACCACCTCAGCACCTGAACGGCGAACGGGTGAAGAGGCAGACGCGCTCCGGCGATGAAGGCGTCGACCGGCCAGAAACACATGTTTACAGGTATCGACGAGTTGGCCCTCACCCCAGGACCTGGAAGCATCAACTCGTACTCCTCCGGGATATGAAAGCACTCCCAGATCGCTGCCAGGTCGGCCTCGTTAAGAATTGAGACGGTGTTGTCCGCCTCCGAGGTCTCTCTCGCTGCATTCTCCTCAAAGCTTCGTCCCCTCCCATACACGATTCGCTCGACGTGCTCCTCCGGAAGCTCTCGAGCCCTATAGAGCCCCGTCAACACACCTGGCAGTCTGCCGAAGTCCCTTATATGCTTCATATCTTCTACTATGGTGGCTCGACCATCAACTCGTTTGCCCTTGTCGACGTGAGGCTTCTGGTTCAGAGACGGCACTTCGCCAGCAGAGGGAGAAGGCTTCGAAGTAGAGGAAAGAGACATTTTGGACTTAAAATAAACTAAGTGTAATTTACCTTGAAGTGACACGCTCGGTCGGAAAGTTCACCAGAGTACTTTCGACGATCGTCGGAATCTCTCTCTAGTGAAAATAACCGCCTGAGTGAAAATTCGGAGAAGTGAAAAATGAGAGGGGGGTGAGCCTTATAGAGGTTGGCACACAAAACGAGGATGTTGGCCTTCAAAAGTCCAACAGTCATGCCCATTCACACAAAACGACAAAGTTGTACCGTTGCATTAATGACTAACGGCCAAAATCGTCAGAATATTAACAGTTAAAAGGCCACCTGTCATCTCCAAGCTGTCAGACTCACTTTGGGCTTCGGCACGCCTTGTCGAACGCTCTTGGCACCGATGCCCAAACATGGAAAGAATCCTCACTTTGGGACTTCGGCACGCCTTGCCGAGCGCTCATGTCACCGACGTCCAAACATGGAAAAAAATTCTCACTTTAGGACTTCGGCATGCCTTGCCGAGCGCTCTTGGAACCGACGCCCAAACATGGAAAATATTCTCACTTTGGGACTTCGGCACGCCTTGCCGAGCGCTCTTGGCACCGACGCCCGAACATGGAAAAAATTCTAACTTTGGGACTTTGTCACGCCTTGCCGAGCGCTCTTGGCACCGACGCCCAAATATGGAAAAATCCTCACTTTGGGACTTCGGCACGCCTTGCCGAGCGCTCTTGGCACCGACACCCAAACGTGGAAAAAATTCTCACTTTGGGACTTTGGCACATCTTGCCGAGCGCTCTTGGCACCGACGCCCAAACGTGAAAAAATTTCTCACTTTGGGACTTCGGCACCACTTGCCGAGCGCTCTTGGCACCGACACCCAAAGAAGGAAAAATTCTCACTTTGGGACTTCGGCATGCCTTGCCGAGCACTTTTGGCACCGACGCCCAAACATGGAAAAAATTCTCACTTTGGGACTTCGGCACGCCTTGCCGAGCGCTCTCGGCACCGACGCCCAAACATGGAAAAAATTCTCACTTTGGGACTTCGGCACGCCTTGCCGAGCGCTCTTGGCACCGACGCCCAAACATGGAAAAAATTCTTTTTGGGACTTCGGCACGCCTTGCCGAGCACTCTTGGCACCGACACCCAAACATGGAAAAAATTCTCACTTTGGGACTTCGACACGCCTTGCCGAGCGCTCTTGGCACCGACGCTCAAACATGGAAAAAACTCACTCCGGACTTCGGCAAAAACTCGCCGAACCCCCCTTTTGACACGTGTCGCCACGCCGAGGTATCTCTGCACCTCGGCAGGGGACCCCGAACCCCCCTAGACTTCGACCTCCTTCCTAACACATAACTGGCGGGGGTCGACAACGCCACCGAAGCAACTTGCCACCGAACGAAGGGAAATACGCCTTTGAGCAACCACATGCATTAGATCTCCACAAAATTCGTGCCCTATGCTGATGGAGGGCCCAGATCGTGCCACGTCATAAATAGAGTTTAAAAATCTATTTTATATTTATTTAATTTGAATTTTTTATTTGAAAATTGCGGGAAAATGGTTTAAATTCACGAAAATTAATTAAAAATTCTAAAAAATAATTATAAATTCGGGAAAATATTTTTGAACCCCTGGGTAAATAATTATTGCTTAGAATAATTAATCAGCGCTTCCGAAAAATAGAATACTGCTCCGCAAAATTGAATAAATGGTCCGAAAAATAACTAAATAATCAAGAAAAAATCCCAAAGGTCTAGAAGAGCTCAAGAACAACCTTGAGCGCGCAATCCACTCTGAAAATCACCATAATACCTCATATAAAGATTCGACACCCCTCATTTGGACTCCGATACAACTCCACAAGCCATTAAAACAGTAAAACTACTCCTCAAAGACTGATCACGCTCAGTCTTCGGGAGTGGGGGGCTCGTGATATGGATAAAAATGGGGTTAAATCGAAACCGTCCAAATCACGCACGAATCATAAAGCTCAGGGGTAAAATGGTAATTTCACCTACAAACGGGTTCGAAATGGGAACTGGGTCTTTTTCCAAAAGCCCAACAACCCATGAACGGATCCGTCTTAACTGGATGCGGGTTCTAACCCGCAAGAAACCCAGTCCAGCTGGATAGAATTAGGGTTTATGATTTTCCTTAATCAACGGCCCTGATTCCTTCTATCCATTCACTGGGAAGTAGGGATTTGATCTTATCCCGAAACTGGTCCTTAAGGCGGCTATAAATACCCCCCATCCCCCACTGTTACCAGGTAATCAATCTTTTTCTAGTTAAAGCTCCTTCTTAATCATTCCGATTACTGACAAGAGCGTCGGAGGGTGCGTCGCTAGGATCCATCCCGGTGTCTCGCACTTTTTGCAGGTCAGCAGCAGCGGCAAGAGATCAAGTCAACAAGTTGGTGGAGGTCAACGGGTCAACAGGTTTGCTTTATTATTTTCTCCAAGAATCCACAAATTTATCTGTTTGCTCCCACACCAAAATTAGCAACAACAGTTTTCGATCAAACAATAATGAAAGTTTTAGTGTTTACGCGATTCTCTATCAGTTTTGATTCCGTTTTCATCTTATAGGGTTTAAGATCTCTATTTTCTCAATAATTGGGGTTTGGATTGATTCAAGGCATCCTGGGTTTCGTTCATTGATTGATTTGCATAATGTTGAATTAATTTTTGTTAGTGCTCAAGTTATGTTCAAATGTTAGGGATTTATGTATCATTAAATTCCTTGATATTTGTTTCTTAAATTTTTATTGTGTGTGATTTTGTTGGGTTTTTTGTAAACCCTTTTATTTTAATTTATGAATAATGTGTAATTCTTCTCAGATATCTATCTAAATTTGTTATCATCAATAAATAAAATATAAGTTTTATGTATTAACTTTAAAAGATCAACATAGTTTAGATGATTGTTGGTGTACATTTAATTTCAACAAATTTTAACCTCCTCAAATGTCACATCTCAATACATCATTTTCGATGCCACAAATTACCAACCTGGTGGCTGCGCTCGAGAAACCAACCACTGCAAATTATTGTGATTACTTACCGCATCCACATGCACGACTACAACCCACTATGTAGGAGTTCTCACTTGTACACACCCAGTAACCTACTCTACTGTTACTTTCGATTTATTATCGAACTCTTTAATGTACCTACTGGTCAGTTAACCGACTCGCATTCCACACTAACACAGCTCAACACCTCTACAACCAACCACAACTAGTTGTATTATTACGATCACCCACACGATGATATGTTTACTGGTGCCAAGTTTTAGAATGTAGCTGGTTTTATATGATTCTGCTTTTAGTTTATTTACAACATTTACACTGTTTAAAGAAACAAGGTTGTTGACAATGGTAAAACTTATTATTTAGCCGAGGTTAACAAGTGCAGTCATAAGTCTTAACTTTATAATAGAGTTGGGTCTCAGATCAGAACACAGTCAGGTTTAATTGTTTTTCTCTCTTCTCTTTTTACATTATTCAATAAAACAATCTCACATATACCTCTACATTAAATTTTTTACTACTTTTTAAATTTTCTGTTTCTCTCATCTCTGTCATATCTATATAATAAATCAATGACAATTTGAAAAAAAAAAATATATATCAAGCGGCTCTCCTTCATTTGAAACAAAATCAATGGCTCATATTCACCAAGATATTTCCCCCCCAAAAGTGTTCCCTCAAAAACTATTTTTTTTCCCAAAATATAAATCATTCTCACTTTATTACTATTTCTCTCTCCTCTCTTCACTTTTTCAGCTCTCTCTCTCTCTCTTTCTTTCCCTCTCTCATATTTCTTTTCACTTTTCAGAAAATGAGGAGCTTCTTCAATAGTTGGATGTTCACTAGCCGGTGGTATTGCATATAAATGTTTATATCAATGCGGTTTATTATTCAAACAAGATTGCATATATTTTACCGTTTACCGAATTTTCCAGATGCTGCATTGTTCACGAAGACGTGACGTAGGCACGTGTCCACGGGCAAACCTGTACTACCATAAAACTATATCTAAATATACCACTTTTTTATAATTCACTTCTAAAGATTTTTTTCCTACAGTAATCTTCATGGTTTTCATATATTTTAGGGCAAAAACCAAAGTACCTCCCCAACATTTGGCCTGAGTACAAAATATTCATATGTTTGAAAAAATATATTATACCCACTCATCTGCTAACTTAATCCATTCTGTTAATTTTGAATTATTAAATTACATTTCTACTATTACCCTTTCTGACACTCCCCGCTTCCCGTTATACGGAAACACATGCACGCAACTGAGGCACAGCAAATAACATAAGTATACCATCTCATATCATTCGTAAGCTACGATACCAGTAAGCTCAACAATACAATAATAATCACATAAACAAGAAATATGATAAATAATCTCGAACAATAACCATCATCTCGAAAAATACATAAACTTCAGGTCAAATGCCCGGGATTACAATGCATAAGTAAAAACAATAATAACTAGAAAAGGAAACATGAAACATGATAAACTGATGTAGCAAAGTGCGACTCCACCCTCTAGCAGATATGGCCACTGAGTCTTTCCAAGGGTTCCTCCTCAATACCTGTAAGTTCAACATCTAGAGTTTTTTTTTTGGGTGGGGGGAGGGGGGGGGGGGATTTCCGTTAGAGCAAGCTACGAGCGACAAGTGGGAGCAATCAGTAAAACAATAAGGTATGATATAACAAGGAACGGGGAACTAAGAAACTAGAACGATACAAGTAACAAATGTAGACTTGTAAACAAGAAACATGAAAATATGACTTCAAAATATATTCAATCAGTAATTAAGTGTCAATAAACAATAATCGACAATCAATGAAGCAAAACAATATGGTCAATAATACAGTGATCGGTAACAATGGTTGGTAACATGATTAATAGTCGGTAAACAATAATCAGTAATCAGGTATCAGGAATCAGTATTCAAGAATCAAGAATCAGTTATCAATGTCAATATTCAATGTTAATCTTATGTCTATCTTTTTTTATCAGTCCTATCTATTGCACACAATCCTGCGTCTCATACCACAGATTCGGATGTATACAATCAAGTTAATGTTTAGACTCTAGTGGTGAATTCTACAAGGTTATGTACTCAGATCTTCTCATGACTATAATCAGTGATCGGTAAACATGAACAGTATCTTGATCGGTGAACTTGATTGGTAAACATGTAACATGGAAAACATAGGCCCTCTTCCGAGTACACTCTCCTCTATTGTTCACTACTAAGTCGTGCCCTTTATTACCCCGACTTGTTATTCTTTTATTGTGATCAGTCATGTATAATCAATAAAACAGTTGTATTATCAGCCATGTAGTATAAGATATCAAGTCATTCGATCTATCTAGTGTATCAATATAATTCCTTAAATACAAAAGTAACATGTTTATATTTTAATAAAAACATAAATATACAATTCTGGACGACAATATGTTGTTGTACGAAAACTCATTTTCTCGCTGCTACGGAAAAGCAAATCAGGTTTCGTCAAGGGTTCCAGAAAGTAGACTCCCTACCGGTCCCAACGCATATTCATACAATGTATTCGAAGGATAGTAGCTATGCATATATATTAATTCTTTACTAGTTTCTTGCACAGTCTCGGTTCTGGAAAATAAAACGTGACAGTACTAAAAATTCAATAACTTACAATCTATAAATGAGACTGAGAATCCGTAAGATGTTCCGAATTCAAGACTCAGTGTGCTACAATTTCTATGTACCAAGTTCTAAATTTCAGTGTCAAAAACTGAGTTGAAATCTCAGTACAAGGTTAAGCAATTTATTGGGCAGTAAAGTTGAATGTCAGATAATACAATAAATTAACGGTCCAAGATTTAAATCAATAACAATGACATGATAAGCAGACTATGAATCAATAATATAGTACGATAAAGAAAACTATTATCAACTCAATAACTACTTACCGGAGGTCAAAGAAAATGCTTGCACAGGAATAATAAAATGTGTACAGGAGATGCTTGCGTATTCTATGATTACACGGGCGACGAGGCGGAGCGAAGACACATCAAAGAGATAGTTGCACCGACGAGGTGGATAACAACAGCAAGGGAGAGGGCTGCCGGTGGCTTGCTGGTGGTCAAGGCGACGATGGAGGTGCACAAGGGTGGCTCAAGATGATGGCAATCCTCTTTCTTGGAGATGAATTGCGGCGTTGCTCCGGAGTGCAATGGTGCTTCGGGTTTCGAGGGTGCAGTGGTGGAAGTCTGCAGTCGAGGTGATCGGGGTTGCTGTTGACGAGGAGGTTGTTGGTGGGCGTCGGGTGCTGGCGATGGTGCAGAAGGTGTGGGAGTGGAGACAAGGAGAGGGACAAGGTGATGGAGGAGCTCGAGAATTAGGGAGACGTCGATGGGTTTTGGGAAGAGTTGGAGGGTTGAAGAAGAGGGGCTTGGAGTTGTTCGAGCTCAACTTTGGTGATGAGATGACGAGGCGCAGGCGGTGGCTGACCGCTGGCGATGGTAAAGCAATGGGGGAACGTCGATAAGGGGGGTGGCGGAGCTTGGTGAGGAGCGGGATAGACTGAAGACTGCGGTGGTGAGGGCAATGGAGTGAGAAGATGAGGAGGGAGGAAAGCGGTCGGTCGACAATGGCAGCAATAGTGAGGATGGAGATGGTCGACGGCGATTGGAGAGGCAGCATCGGGGTGGTCGCTGCGAGTGCTCGGCAGTGGGGCTTCGAGATAAGGAGAGGTGGAAGAAGGGGCGTTAGGTGGTGCTGGTGCGGTGGTGAGGCAGCGTGAGGTGGCAGTGGAGGTGGCAAAGCAGCAAGGGAGAGGCAATGGTGAGGTGGCTGGAAGATAGAGCTTTGTGGGTTAAAGATGAGTGTGTGAACTTGGTTTGGAAAAGAAGATAGAATAGGAAGAAGAAGTATCAGTTGGGGTGAAGAAATAGTTAGGGCGTCGGGTTTTGGGGAGCTTCAGGGTGAGAGAAGAAGAAGGGGATGGGGATGTTGATGAGGAGAATTAATATGGTAGTTAAGGGTTTAGTGGGGGTGCTTAAGAGATTTAATATGGATAGTAGAAGTTAATTAGGAAGTGGGGAGTTAGGTAGTTAATTTGAAGAATTCGGGTTATGGGTTTGTGCTAGCTTAGAATTTCGGGTTGGGTTTTATGTTAAGACTTGAGTTTGGGCTTGTAATAGTATTTGTTTAGGATATAAAAGTGTGGGCTTGAATTAAAAATGGATTTAGGTTTGAGTTATGAAAATCAAATTGGGAGAATAGAACTAGGCTATCGAACTAATCAACAAATAATTAAAGTATATATAACGAGTTCAAAAGGAGCAGAAAATTTATGAATAAGCAAAATACAAGAATACAATATTTTTTTTGTATAAATGGAAACATGAGTTACACTTTCATATCTCAATCTCTTTTTCATTTCTCCTCTTTCTACATTCTCAAATATTAAACAAAATCAAATCTCAATCTAATGATGGTCTTCTAATGATATTCAACAAATTGATCATAGTTCTATCTGACGACATTGTTAATAATCATGTTAATATAGGAACTGTCAGGGCCGGTCCTAAGAAATTAGAAGTCATATGCAAAACTTAAAATTGAGCCCTAATATAAGAAAATTTATTATCGACTTGTTGTTTTATGACTTCATTGTTCCGTTAGTACTATTGGGTATAGCTAGTTTAAGAACATTGTTTTGATCAAGACAGGTTTATATTATAATAATTTTAATATGACAAATTTAAAATTTTCTTCATCTAGCACATATTTAGTCTTTTTTTTAAATGAAAATTCATCATATATAAATATACTTACTAACATCTACATGATTCACTTCAATT
The DNA here is from genome assembly GCA_017893485.1 of Hemerocallis citrina. NCBI lineage: Eukaryota > Viridiplantae > Streptophyta > Magnoliopsida > Asparagales > Asphodelaceae > Hemerocallis > Hemerocallis citrina. The sequence continues at coordinate 448,156,854 of CM030358.1, read as the reverse complement.
TTAATTACATCTAATAAATGTCTTTATCGTATAAACCGAACTACTGAACAACTGCTGATCGCTATCGTATAAACCGAACTATTGCTGATTGCTGCCAATTTTAATAATTTAACGTTAAAGAAATGAGTTAAGTTTACGAGGATTGAGTACAATGTATTTTTTCAGTTGTTATATGCGCATTTTATTTTTTTGATGAATCGGATAGAGCCAAAAGGCTCCAGCCATCAAAAATATATTAATCAATAAAACAGTAATAATTCAAACAAGCGTCAAGGGTTTTACAAGAGGTAAAACAGAAATAAACGAATAAAATAGAAATACAATAACAAGTATCAACACTGAGGGCCAAATCACGGCAGAGCAACCCAACCCGAAACCAGAGAGCGTAGCAAAAGGCCCAGAGACACGAGCTAACGGTCCAAGAAAACTGGAATCAAACTACCTCCACGACGACATCCAAATCCACTAGCAATCTAGAGGGACTCTAGTGGCGAAACGGCGGAAAGACACTGCAGACACCGGGGATGTCAACGAGCAGACGATACTCAACAGTGCCCTGACTGAAAAGCTGACACGGAGCCGGCTTTCCTCGCAAGAAGGCGAGCGCTCACTCGAATCTTCGAAAGATCGAAAACTTTCTTTTTGTAACCGCGCTTGACAGGGGGATGGGCAGCACTTGCCGAAAGGGGCGAAAACGCCTCAGGGTCAGATGAAGAAACATCTACAGAAATGGAACACAGGGGGGAACTGAGACTGCTGGGAGCAGCCGAAGAGATAGATGGGATGGACTTGGTGGTGCCGGCCCAAAGTGGAAAAGAAGTGACGTCAAGACTAATAGAATACTTGGGGGGAAGGGAGAGCAAGAAGAGTTTGAAAGCCCTCAGGACCTGATAGAGCCATGACTGAGCCCCTAATAGTTGATACCAAGAGTATAGGCATCCTGGATAATGAAACGAGATCGCAGAACATAAGGGATGGGTGAGCCTCAAAGCACAGGGAAAGTTATAGTACAGAGAAGGGGCCTTAAAATCAATAATAGCTCTGCCAAGATGCACAGGGGGTCAGAAGTGCTGGAGTGTGGAGCAGACTTCCTCGCACAATGAGACCACGAAAGATACGAGGAATAGGATTTAACCCAGTCAGGATATATACCCAAAGTCCTGAATAATGACGAGACCCCTGAGACAGGTCGGGGGCGAGCCTTGAAAGAGGCCCGGCGAGGGTTGGAAACAAGGTTCGTGAAAACTTTACGATCCTTAAAAAGGAAAGCAATATTAGGTCGAATAAGAGTGACTGGATATGCGCGAGGAGAAGAACTAGATGGGGAGGAATTCAACGCTGAACTTTCAACCAAGACAGAGGAGTCGAGGACCTGGCTCTCAACCCTACTGTGCTTACTAACCAAGCTATTCGGAAGCTTGAGCTTTAAGAGGGGGTAATTAAGGAAGGAAAGGAGTTTGGCCGGTAATGGATGACCTCTGGGCCATCCCAGAAGTTTTTGAAGGGAAAAGCAACGACTACGAGAGTGACCGAGCTTATCACAGAATAAACACTTCATTTTATTCAAACAATCACACTTAAGATGCCCAGGAAGGAGGCACCTGAAGCAGACCCGATGAAGATCGGGCTTATAAGGTGAAGGGGAGATAACGCAATTGGGAGAACCCTTAGAGGGGTAAATGAAATCCCAAGTAGAAGAAGAAACATCCCTTTGCGAATCCTAAACCGAAGCTGAACGATCAGAGCTCGCTACAGCCTTGATAAGATTCATAGAAGAAACCCTTCCACGAATGGAAACAAACTCAGCTCCAATAAAGGAAAGGAAGTGTATAGAGAAACCACTCACAGAATGGAAACCAATAACCCTTCCACAAGAAAATCGATACCAGTGCTAAACCAACACAATGCCTCTCAAAGAAGAGAAACCGCACTCTCCAAACAGAAGAACAAGAGAGGAGAAAAAAGAGCGAGAGAGAGGATAGATAGAACGGGCAATCTAGAAGAATAACTCAGTCAGTTCACCGACATGAGCTGAAGTAGTCGCTGGCCAAAAAGGTCCCCAGGGAATGGGGAAACACAAAGCCAGCACTAACAATCAGAAAGCCCGAAGGGTTTAACTGCTAACGGAACACTACACAGTGCTAAGAATAAGCAACAAACCAAAAGAAGTGCTCCATGGATCCACCCAAATAAACAAGACTACCGAGATAATTACTTAAGATAAAAACGGCCGGAAACTTACAGGGCGCTGTTGAAAAGGGTGATTGGCTCGCCGCTGGGAGAGGGGAGGAGACTCCTGGCTGAAGAGCAATCTCTAAAAGGGGACGCCGGCGAATAGACGGAAGAGCAACACCGCTCAGGGCTGGAGGAAGGCGAGTCGAAGTACAGCCGAAAAAACCGTTCGGATCTGGCCACCACCGAGATGGACAAAAGGAGAGCGAAAAGGGAGAAGCACCACGCTACGCCTAGAGTGGCTCAAGGAGCGCGGCCGGACGAACGGAGGGCGCTGGAGGAAGGAAGAGAGACAAGGCCTCCAGCGGAGAGAGAGGGAGAGCACTGACTCAAAATCGAAAAGGCTGAGATGGGTCGGCAGGGATTGGGGAGCTCTACGAAGTTGATAGAAGGGCGAAAGCGAGAAGGAGGAAGGATCGACGGGATCTGGGGAGAGAAAGTGCCGAGGAAGAAGGGGTTTTTGAATTTTGAATCGCCTATGAATCGCTTGTCCTATATGCGCATTTTATATTCAGGCTAAACCTTGGCTACTTTGATTTTGCCCTTTATTTTACAACCAACCAAATACCTCCAACACTTCTATTTGGGCCTTGAATTGGGCCGAATTCGAAAATAAACTAAAAGGCCCAGTCAGTCCAGTACCTATCTCAATGGCAAAAGAGTAAACGGAAATTGTAAATCCTAACCCTATTCAAACCATCTCTTCATTCTAGGGTTTTGGTACGCTTCTTCGCAGTTCATCAGAGAAGAAGAAAACCGCCGCAATCATGGTTTGTTATCTGTTAATAAACGATTAGGTTTTATATATTTATTTTTTCAATAATTGGTCCCTGGATCGGATCCAGACATTATGGTTTTGGTTCTTTGACTGATTTGCATAGTGATCAAGATATGTTCCTGATGTTAGGTTAGGGTTTTTGCATCATTAAATTCCTTTATATTTGTTTTTTTTTCCTAATTATTTGTGTTTATGTGATTTTGTTATAAATAATTTATAATTCTTCTCAGATATCTATCTGAATTTGTTATCATCAATAAATAAAATATCATTGTTGGGGGTAGATTACTAATTATCAATGTAGCTTTGTTTGATATCGTATTGTTGTATATTTCATTTGGACAAATTTTAGCCTCCTCAAATGTCACATCTCGATATATCGTTTTCGATGCCACAAATTACTAACCTGGGGGCTGCGCTAGGGAAACCAACCATTGCAAATCATTGTGATTACTTGTACACACCCAGTGACACACTAGCATTCAGCACTAACACAACTCAACAACTCTACAACCAAGCACAACTAGTTGTGGTATTACAATCATCCACCCGATGATATGTTTCCTCGTGCCAAGTTTTAGAATGTAGCTCAAGGTTGTATCCAGATTGGTTGTTTTATATGATTCTGCTTTTTGTTTATTTACAATGTTTACACTGTTTTAAGAAACAAAGTTGTTGCAAGTGTAAACCTTATTATTTAGCCGAGGTTAACAAGTGCAGTCATAAGTCTGAACTTTAGAATAGAGTTGGGTCTCGGATGAGAACACAGTCAGGTTTAATTGTCTTGACACTTAGCTGGATGGGTGTCGGTTTTGATTTTTCTCCTAAGTGCATCTATATGTACTTAGGGAAAAATGTTTGTCATGGGCCCTGATTTGGGTTTGTCTTTTAATTAGGAAGGAGTACCTAATTTAGTTCTTCAAAATATTACAATGTAGTACAAGCTAAATGGAAATATTTTTTAAAATGACATTGTAGTTACTTCTTTTATTTAAGTGTTTAATATGTGCGATTAATTTCTTTTGTCCACACTTATTGCATCAAATTTTCTTGTGAATTGGGTACTATGTTCTTATCTACTTGTTGATCTTCAATATACATCTTATTTAATATCAGATTCTAAATTTTTTATAGAGTGATTAATTAAGTACTGATTGAATTACTAATGTTTGTAACACTTGTATGATTTAGGCAAGAGGGCTGAAGAAGCACTTGAAGAGGCTAAATGCCCCAAGACATTGGATGTTGAACAAGCTTGGGGGTGCTTTTGTAAATTTCAATATCCTTGAGCTATTTTCTTTTCTCTTCCCTAATATTTTTTTCCTTTTAATATTATGAGTTCTAATTTTATGGTTTGAAAATAATAGGCCCCCAAGCCATCTTCTGGCCCCCACAAGGCTAGGGAGTGCCTGCCTCTGATCCTCATTTTGAGGAACAAACTGAAATATGCTCTCAATTATCGTGAAGTAATTTCAATCTTGATGCAACGACATGTCATGGTTGATAATAAAGTCCGGACTGACAAGACTTACCCTGCTGGTTTCATGGGTATGCACATTCTTCCCATCCATTCTTAAACAATGTGAGTTATCATTTTCTCAAAATTTTCTTACATGTGTGTTGAATTACACTTTGGTTTTTCTTTTAGATGTCGTGTCTATTCCAAAGACGAACGAGAACTTCCGTCTATTGTACGATACCAAGGGGCGGTTCCGCCTTCATTCCATCAAAGATGAGGAGGCTAAGGTAACTTATTAATTATCATATCTACATAATTGTTCCCTTTTATTGAATTGGACTTTATTGAACTTGTCTTTTTGTTACGGATCCTAAAGTAGATAATACATGTCATTGAGGTTTGATTGTTCACAAGGACCACAAGTATTATTTTGCCAAGAATGGAAAAAGACCCAACTGTTAAAATACTGCACATTACATTGTTCTCATCTTCACGATAATTGGGTTTCATTGGTTTCATTACATTACTTCTACATGTATTTGTTGGTTTCATTGGTCTCATTGGGTTTCGTTCTAAGCTTCGGTTTAGATAGTTTCGTTAATTTTGTGGAGAACTATATGTTTGTATAGGTAGATAGAGTATGTAGAAGTAGTTATTAACTAGAATTTAATTAATAACTAGATCCTATCATAACCACATTAATTAAAAAAACTTAGCAAGAAATAAATAAGATAGATGGAAAAAAGAGTTGCACCTAGAGCTGGTATCGGGTCCGATCGGGTCCGGTTCTCCACTACCCGGACCCAGACCCGGTACCTTACGGGTCCAAAAATTGGATCCGGACCCGGACTTGCAAGCACCAGGTCCGGGTCCGGGTCCTACTTAAAAAAATCTACCCGTCGGCACTGTTTTAAATTTCCTCCGATATGGTCGAAATTTCGGCCGAAATTTCGTTTCGGCTAGCTTGCCGATACGAAATCACATATTTTATACTCTATATCGTTTTGGACCGAAATATGTGGATTTCAGCCGAAATTACCGAAATATCGGCCGAAATATTGCCGAAATTGGCGAAATATCAGCCGAAATAGACACATGCTATTGTGAATATATTTAAAAAATTTATTTTACTTTTTACATGTCTTTCAATATAGGGCCTTAAGCTAAATAATGTGATGATTTCATATCGCTATCGTTTGTATATATGCAAAGTCAAGTAAGTTTATTAACTAATACATTTTTTCTAATCAATGCAAATTCAATTTAGTTATATACTTATATTACATTCTCTTCTATATTCTTGTTAAATTATGCGAAGATTTACCGCAACTGATTCATGTCATTAGTTACATTATACAATATTTTATATGATAAATGACATGTAGGACATATAATATCTTATTTAGTAACAAAAAAAATATTTATTGAGTATAGGAAATGAACATCCGAAATGATCACATTTCCCCGAGATCTCCGATCCGAGACGAAACACCCCTTACCGAGACGAGTCCGAAATCCGAGATTTAAAACCATGCCCGTCGGATCCGGTAGTGAGGAATAAATATTTGCAATTAAGTATTTTTGCACTCGATACTCTACGCTTCTAACAATTTTTACACTTAAGTACATAAATAAATATTATATTTACACATACCTTTAACAATTACTTTTATATGTATATCCCTATAACTCTATTATTTGAATTTCATATTTTTTGGGGGTATTTTTTTACGGGTCCGGGTCGGGTCTAATTTTGAGCGGACCCGGACTTGGAAGTGCATCGGGTCTTATTTTATAATCCGGACCCGGACCTTGACCGTATAGATCGGGTCGGTTCCAGTCCAATGCCAGGTCCGGGTATCGAGTAAATGTGACAGTGCTTGTTGCACCTAACCAAAGGTCCCAAACACTCACCCAATAAGACTAGCCTTATCTACTTTAATCAGACTAACCAATTAGGATAAAATAAGTGAACGAAACAACTGTGGGTCCTATAATAACTCAAAACCCAACCCAATAAGCTTCCTTAATTAGAAACACATCCAATAGTTTCTCTTCTAGCGATTCTGTTGCTCTCTTTCTTTTTATCTACAATGATGTTTCCAACCTCCTCCCATCCCTGATGAAGATGCCAAAACAAATGGCAGTTATGATGAACATTAGGGTTTGTTGAGGATACTTAATCCTAATGTCTATTTTTCTTTTTATAAATGATTTCTTAATATTTTCAAGATCTCAGAATTATAGTGTCTTCTAGTTTTGATTTATCACTAGCGTTGATTTTTCATGGCAACAATGATGGTTTCTTTTTCTTTTATGGCTGTCGAAGACAGTATTGGCGTTGTTTTGTTGGGTTTTGTTCTGAAACTGACCGAAACATGAAGTTTCACCTGAAACTCAATGATACCGATTTTGACCATAGAGTTCCGTACCACCTCTTGTGGCTCTTGTCGAAACCGGTCCGAAATGTTCGATAGATACGTATTGGTCGAAACCTAAAACCATGGTTTTATACTTGTTTTTATCTTTGTTCGTTTTACTAGTAGGTAGCATTGAAAAGTGAAGACAGTTTATCCATATGTAGTCTCGTAATGGCCCACACTATGATGGAAAATTCATGCATTAATTGTATTTGAGATCTAGTTTTGTTATTTGTGTAGAATATTTAGGTGTGTAATGCGGCAAAAATCCTACTTACTGTAACCATGCAACTGGGTTTCAAACGTTTGGAGAAACTGCATGTTCACCCCATTAAAATGATAATAAATGATGTTCCTGTTGTTTTCATAGTGGAAGAAACGATTTCCATTAATAAGTTTTATGGAGGTGAAGTTGCTGAACACTGGTTTATATAGTTCTATGATTTCGGCATGGTTATTATGTAGTCAAATACACTTGCATCATCGAATACAACTTGTATAAACTTTTTCATTATCTATTCTTGTTCACTTGTGTCAGTCCGTTTGCATATCAATTTGTACTTCATCATTTTATGTATACATATTTCATTGGTAACAGTGTAACTTAATATTTATTTGTGCAATAGTTTTGAGAGCTTTTATTCCTTTCCTTTGCAGTTCAAGCTGTGCAAGGTTCGCAATGTGCAGTTTGGACAGAAGGGGATCCCCTACCTCAACACCTATGATGGTCGCACCATCCGTTACCCTGACCCTCTTATCCGTGCAAATGACACCATCAAGCTTGATCTCGAGACCGGAAAGATTGTTGACTTCATCAAATTCGATGTGGGCAATGTTGTGATGGTTACTGGCGGGCGAAACACAGGACGTGTTGGAGTCATCAAGAATAGGGAGAAGCACAAGGGAACTTTCGAGACCATCCACGTCCAGGACGCTACCGGTCATGAGTTTGCAACCCGTCTTGGCAATGTGTTTAACATCGGAAAGGGAACCAAGCCGTGGGTGACCCTACCAAAGGGCAAGGGTATTAAGCTGAGCATTATTGAGGAGGCGAGGAAGCGTGCTGCTGTTGCTGCAGCTACTGCTGCTGCATAAGTTTCCTGGATTTTTGTGTTTTTCTTGTGCACCTTATGACTTTTAGTTACTGTGTTCTTGTTTTAAGACTTTGTTTATCGATGTGGTCATTGTCTTTGGCTTTGAAACTTTTTGTTAGATAATTAGTACGTTCTCTTTGTATTGTCAAGTAGACATTTCAATTTCTATTGCTGATGTATTTTACATTGTGCGATTTTTGCTTTTATCTAAATTGATGTCTCCTTCGTTTGTGCTGGCATTTTCTTATGTTTCATTTGTAGCCTGTTATATGCTGCTGATAGGTTGGTGCTTGAATTTGGTTGGAGTTTTAGGACTTTTACAGATTCCTTGTTTCCTGAACTATATTAAGTCCACAAGATTTTATATGCTTCTACTTAACTACAGTAATTTTGTCAACTTGTTTAACTGTCATGTCAAAATTCATGATTGAAAGTATTGTTATGTTTGTTGATCTTTGCAAGTAATATATATTTATGGTATTTCGTACAGTGTTTTGCGTTGAAGAATGTGCACGAATATTTATTTATGATCTATCAACAATAATCAGGATTCTGTAAACGTTTACCGGTCGCCTGTGGTCGCCTGTGTCGATGCTGAAATCCATTTCCATCAGGCCATCTCTGGCATTTCAGGGGTGGCCGAAAAGTCAGTCCATAATGTTGTTTCGTGTAAGATGATGCATATACCAAGTAGCTCAAGGGCAAGGGTATTATGCTGAACATCCTCGAGTCTATGTAATATTACTAGAAAAAGTTTAAGAGAAATCAGTGGGGACTATAACATGAAACCACGGCAAAATGCAGAAATTTTAGACTTCCTCGAAATCGTTCAAAATCCGTGTGTTATGTGTCCTATGAAACTGGCTAAAATTCAGAAATCGGCCACAATAATCCGCAAAAAAGGGGCTAAAATGCTGAGAATTATCAAAATCCTCCAAAATTGGACTGTCACCCGCGAAGTTGAGTCAAAATTTTGATCTTCTTTATCCAGGGCCGAGGCGAAAATAAAATTGTTGTCTTTTTAGACATGCATGTATTTTTATATATATTAATAAAATATGATACAGGGGGGGACAAAAAATCAATACCTCGAAAAATAAAAATTACTTTGTTTTGCTTTATGACACCAAATACTTCATATTTTTAATTAAACATTATGACACACCTAAAAAAAAATCAAATCAAATCAAATTAATCACATCTCTTCTAAAATGATTTATTTTTGCATTTCTTAGAAGCAAAATCATCAATAATATGTTCAACTTCAATATTTTCAACATATTCTTTTCAATAGTCAAAATTGCTAATCCATTTAACCTATGTTGAGTCATAGTTGTTCGCTAATAAGATTTTAATAATTTTAATTTTGAAAAGTTTCTTTCCGCAGAGGTACAATCAATAAAATTCTATAAGCAACCAAAATATTTGCAAACATATATTTTTTTGTTGTTGCAAACTCCATCATTTTATATTTATTTCATATGTTTCACTTGGTAGCATTTCTTGCAATATTTGTAATTCTGAAAGTAATTAATTTGTAGCAATATCAGGCATCTCACCATGTTTCAAAGCAATTTCAAGTTACATACAACATTTTTTCAGTTCATCATTATGCAATAAAACTAACCGTGATGCGTCAAACAAGAAGCCAAATATAGATTCAAAATTTGTATTTGTTCAGATCTACGCTTCAATTGAGAAAGAGTCTTATCAACTAAAACAATAAAATAATCAGTTTTAAAATTTTTTTGAGCAAATTATTGTTCTCTATCCGTGTCAGGAATCTCATCAAAATATATCTTTCTAAAAGCCCTACATTTTATAGAAAATAATGGCTCAAATTCTATTTCAAATACATTTTCTTTAGCTTCAATCAGAGTAGAAGTAAATCCATTTTCTCTAAAAATTTTTTAAAATGAAACAAACTCTTCCAAGTTTTTAATTGCAACATCAAGAAGCATATCTTCAGTATGCAAATTTGTACTCACTAAGTTTATTTTGTACAAAAATTTCATGCAAAATAACCAAACTTGAAATAAAATCAAAACAAGAAAATTCACTTGATGCTAATTTTTAAGCATCCCAACTTACTTTAGAATCATCAGAATTTTTTGCTAATTTAATTAAAGTTTGTTTCAGAATGTAGTAAATAACTAAAAACACTTATCAAACCATTAATTAGCAAACAAGAATTTAAAAAGTAAAAATCGAAAATCGAAAACCATTAATTAGCAAACAAGAATTAAAAAGGTAAAAAGTAAATAATAATTCATTAGTAAACATGATTATAAAAAGTAAAAGAAAAATTGCTCTCATTGAGAATCATCAATTTCAAGACCTCCCACTTACTAAACGGGTGCTCTAACCAACTGAGCTTGGAGACATTTAGCATTCCTAGTCCAAATATTAATTCGTTAGTGTTATAAACTCATTATACTTACAAATTTTTGCGTCCATTATCTGAATTGGGCCGTGGGCAGTCCCCCAACCCGCCCTGGGCCATGGCCAGCCTTGATACTTATTATACAAAAACTCGGCATTAAGTCCTTATCTTTTTATATTGAAAGTCGAGATTGAAGTACAGAAGGCTAGATGTCACATGGTGGAAATTTGTAGCTCCACCGGGTAGTTAATTTTAAGGAGTCCAAAGTATGGCACTTATATATCTTTGTATGAAGCCATAATATCGAGTATACTGCTATATTTTAGGCTAAATTTGATAAAACCCCCCTAAACTATACCCTTTGCACAGAAAACCTCACTGAACTTTTTTTTGCACAGAAAACCCTTCTGAAGTATGTGTTAGAAAATGAGTGTTTTATACACTATTTTCGAACCGATTTTTGAGCAATTTTTTGAGTAAGATCCTCAATGAATTATTGAGAGATCTTGATTGATTTGTGTTCTCCTTCATGAGTAGATCAAAATTATATATTGGTTCGCTAAAATCGGTTAAGGGGTGAATGAGAAATTGTCTCTCAAAGTGAGACGTTTTCATTCTTAAAAATGGGTTAAAAGGGAACATAGTCCCATATCGGAAATAACAAAGGAAATAGAAGAGGATATATAGTAATCTCCTTCTAAGCATTGTAAGATGGCTAGAAGAGAGGCTCTCTCTCGCGCGCGCAGGGGGGGGGGGTGCAAATCACGGACCGGTTTACATGCGACTTGTGTGCGCCCGCACGACCTGCGGACACGAATGCCGGACCGATTTGATCCCACCCCGTGCAGAGCCACTTTTTGCTACAGTTTTCTTTTTGTAACGGCTGAAATGAATGCAGAAATGGTTCTGTCTGCCGTTTCAGTGCTGTATTTAATATTTTGTCTGCCGTTACGCTGAAGGCATTCAATTCACTGTCTGCCGTTACAGTGAAGGCTGTTAAAGGCTGTTAATGCCTTTTCTGCCGTTACAGTGAAGGCTGTTAATGTCTTGTCTGCCGTTACAGCAAAGGCTGTTAATGCCTTGTCTGCTGTTACATTTAACCCAGGCCGTATAAATAGAGGCCTCCCCTCTACTTTCTTCCCTGCACGATAACAGGTCTTCTTTCTCTCCTTCTCTGAGTTCTTTTGTGTTGTTCTTCGGCTTTAGTGTTTTTGGTAAGTCTGGTGATAGGGTTCAGGCGCTCATACTCAGTTCGGGAGTGATACGTGGTGTCTACGGGATCGCTCCAAGTCGTTGCATCCTGGGAGACAAATGCCTCCGTTCAATCCAGCAACCGGAGAGAGGCGAAATCTGTTTTAAGGACACTGTGTGATGCACAGGCCTCGGCTTTCTTTGAGTTGTAATTTTCATTTGCTTACTGTAAGTTGATTAATTTATTTTCCTTTTCGTTTCTTTCGGGTTACCCTCCTCTGTTCCCTTCTCGGTTTTTCCGTGCCTCTCTATCTTCTCTTTGTAAAAGGAACTTTGTAAACACTACTTATAACAATCTTAAAACAGATTCCGATTTCTTTCATTTTCGATTTTGAGGCACGGTTTTTCCTTTTATTTCTTTTATCTGGAAAACTTACACTCGTGTTGTATAAATTTCAGATTCACGATGACTACTGCATTGGACAATGCTGTTGTATCTGAAACGGTCTATGTACCGGTTGTTGATACAACGCAAGAACCAATTGCTGCTGCGGCACGAGTGCCAATGCCCACCGTTGTACCTGTCTCAGTCTCCCATGGGGAGAAACCTGAGAAGTTCAACGGGCAGAACTTTAAGAGGTGGCAACAGAAGATGATGTTCTATCTGACCACACTGAATCTTGCAAGGTTCTTGAACGAAGATGCTCCAGATCTTAAGAAAGATGAGCAGGATAACCAAGTCATTGCCGCTGTGGATGCTTGGAAAAATGCTGATTACTTGTGTAGAAATTACATAATGAACGGATTAGCCGACTCTTTGTATAATGTTTACATTAACAAAAGAACAGCTAAAGAACTTTAGGAATCACTAGAACATAAATATAAAACTGAGGATGCCGGCGCCAAGAAATTCATTGTGGGCCGCTTCCTGGACTATAAAATGGTAGATTCTAAAACAGTAATCAGTCAAGTTCAAGAACTACAACTAATCTTGCATGAGATTCATGCTGAAGGTATGAACTTAAGTGAAAGTTTCCAAGTGGCTTGTATAATTGAAAAATTACCACAAGGTTGGAAAGACTTTAAGAATTACCTAAAGCATAAGCGAAAAGAAATGGGCATTGAAGATCTCACTGTCAGGCTTCGTATTGAAGAAGACAATAGGGGATCTGAAAAAGTTGGACTCCTCAGCCATGCAGCTAAGGCAAATGTAATGGAACATAAACAACGTTCCAACAAGCACAACAATAAGGGTCCGAAGTTGGGGCCTAAGGGAGGAATCTCCAAGAAGCCGAAGTTTCAAGGCAAGTGCTTCAATTGTGACAAAATGGGTCACAAGTCCACTGAATACAGACTTCCCAAGAGGAACAGGAACAGAGAAGCAAACTTGGTTCAAGGAATTGCTCAAGATGTCTCCGATATCAACCTCTCAGCTGTGATATCAGAAGTGAATATGTTAGGTTCAAACCCGAAGGAGTGGTGGATTGACACTGGAGCTACTCGACATGTGTGCTCCAATAGAAGTATGTTCTCCACTTTCGAACCATTAGAGAATGGGGAGAAAATGTTTATGGGGAACTCGGCTACTTCAGAAATAAAGGGCCAAGGCAAGGTGATCTTGAAGATGACTTCTGGAAAGGAACTGACTCTGAACAATGTTGCATATGTTCCTGAAATCCGTAAGAACCTGGTATCTGGTTCGTTGCTTAATAACCACGGTTTTCGTTTAGTGTTCGAGTCGAATAAATTTGTTTTGTCTAAAAGTGGAATGTATGTTGGTAGAGGATATATGAGTGGTGGAATGTTCAAACTCAATGTAATGACCATGGTCAATAATATGAATAAAGCTAGCTCTTCTACTTATTTGCTTGAGTCTTCCAATTTATAGCATGGTAGACTAGGACATGTTAATTATGATACTTTGCGAAGACTAATTAACTTGAATCACATACCAACGTTCCAAATTGATTCCAAACACTAATGTGAAACTTGTGTTGAGGCAAAACTAACAAGATCATCATTTAAAAGTGTTGAAAGAAACACCGAACCACTTGATCTAATTCACACTGATATTTGTGATTTGAAAATGATACAAACAAGAGGTGGTAATAAATATTTTATTACCTTCATAGATGATAGCACAAAATATTGCTATGTATACTTGCTTAAAAGCAAAGATGCTATAGAGAAATTTGTTCTCTATAAAAATGAGGTTGAAAATCAACTCAATAAGAAAATTAAGGCGCTAAGAAGCGACCGAGGTGGAGAGTATGAATCGCCATTTGCTGACACATGTGCTAAGCATGGGATTATACATAAAACCACAGCGCCTTATTCTCCTCAGTCCAACGGTGTTGCTGAGAGAAAGAATCGTACATTAAAGAAATGATGAATGCGAACTGGATATCGAGTGATAATTCAAAATCCACTAGTGGCTATGTGTTTACACTAGGTGGTGCAGCAGTTTCTTTGAAATCCTCGAAACAAACAGTGATCGCTAAATCCACGATGGAATTAGAATTTATCGCATTAGATAAATGTGGGGAAGAGGCTGAATGGTTACGCCACTTCCTTGAGAATATTCCAAGGTGGACGAAGCCTGTGCCTCTAATCTGCATACATTCAGATAGTCAAATCTGTAATTTGTAGAGCACAGAGAAATATGTATAATGGTAAATCTAGACACATTCGTCGAAGACATAATACCATTAGACAACTACTCTCTACTGGGGTTATCTCTGTGGACTATGTAAAGTCAAAAGATAACATTGCGGATCCGCTAACCAAAGGGTTAAACAGAGAGTTAGTTGATAAATCATTGAGGGGAATGGGACTAAAGCCCATGAAAGAATAAGTCGATACAATGGAAACCCAACTTAGTTGACTGGAGATCCCAAGATCTAGGTTCAAAGGGACAACTAAATTGTAAAGACCAAGTTAGATCACTGTGGGGATTTTTCCATGTCCATTCCCATGATGAAACAGTGATGCCCGCAAGGTAACAGGTTAAGCTAGGCTTTTAATGATTCTTATGCGTCGGATATCCGAGCAGAGTAATGCGGGTTACTCGTAAGTAAGAAATCACCTATGTAAGATGGAAGAAGGGCCGCTTCCAAGGGAATAATATAGGGCAATATTCCTGTTAAAATCTTGCAGAACCAGGCGTATGTTCATGGCCAAAACGAACATAACAGTGAGAACTGAAAAAGCGTTAGAAAGATTTCTGTGTGAGATATGTCATCGTTTACACAAATGGCAGAACAGTTCAAAGACATCGCGTCTACTATTTAGTTAGTAAAGTAAACATATTTTCATAAGGGAAGGTTCAAAGGGTAACACCTACCTATCCTATGCAGAAATCAATCGTTGAATTCTATCACCAAGTCTGTCGGGTCAGTCCGTCGTGTCAGTCTGTCGTGTCAGTCTGTCCTGTCTGTGGTCGTCAATTTTCATTCATGTGGGGATTGTTAGAAAATGAGTGTTTTATACACTATTTTCGAACCGATTTTTGAGCAATTTTTTGAGTAAGATCCTCAATGAATTATTGAGAGATCTTGATTGATTTGTGTTCTCCTTCGTGAGTAGATCAAAATCATATATTGGTTCGCTAAAATCGGTTAAGGGGTGAATGAGAAATTGTCTCTCAAAGTGAGACGTTTTCATTCTTAAAAATGGGTTAAAAGGGAACATAGTCCCATATCGGAAATAACAAAGGAAATAGAAGAGGATATATAGTAATCTCCTTCTAAGCATTGTAAGATGGCTAGAAGAGAGGCTCTCTCTCGCGCGCGCAGGGGGGGGTGCAAATCACGGACCGGTTTACATGCGACTTGTGTGCGCCCGCACGACCTGCGGACACGAATGCCGGACCGATTTGATCCCACCCCATGCAGAGCCACTTTTTGCTACAGTTTTCTTTTTGTAACGGCTGAAATGAATGCAGAAACGGTTCTGTCTGCCGTTTCAGTACTGTATTTAATATTTTGTCTGCCGTTACGCTGAAGACATTCAATTCACTGTCTGCCGTTACAGTGAAGGCTGTTAAAGGCTGTTAATGCCTTTTCTGCCGTTACAGTGAAGGCCGTTAATGCCTTGTCTGCCGTTACAGCAAAGGCTGTTAATGCCTTGTCTGCTGTTACATTTAACCCAGGCCCTATAAATAGAGGCCTCCCCTCTACTTTCTTCCCTGCACGAAAACAGGTCTTCTTTCTCTCCTTCTCTGAGTTCTTTTGTGTTGTTCTTCGGCTTTAGTGTTTTTGGTAAGTCTGGTGATAGGGTTCAGGCGCTCATACTCAGTTCGGGAGTGATACGTGGTGTCTACGGGATCGCTCCAAGTCGTTGCATCCTGGGAGACAAACGCCTCCGTTCAATCCAGCAACCGGAGAGAGGCGAAATCTGTTTTAAGGACACTGTGTGATACACAGGCCTCGGCTTTCTTTGAGTTGTAATTTTCATTTGCTTACTGTAAGTTGATTAATTTATTTTCCTTTTCGTTTCTTTCGGGTTACCCTCCTCTGTTCCCTTCTCGGTTTTTCCGTGCCTCTCTATCTTCTCTTTGTAAAAGGAACTTTGTAAACACTACTTATAACAGTATGTTTTTTAAAAAAACCCCTGAAGTATATTTTCAAAAAACCATATCTAACTTTTCTGCTTATATTTGATAACCTCATTCATCTTTGCAAGTTAGTTCAAAAAAAATCATGCAACTTTCTCATTATTGTCAAAAAATCTCACTCAACTTTACAAGAAATCTCATACTATCAGAGTGGGTTTTTTGTAAGCATACCTGAGTGCGGTTTTTTGCGCAAAAAAAAGTTCAGTGAGGTTTTCTGCATAAAGGATATAGTTCAAGGGGTTTTTTTTTCAAATCTAGCCTATATTTTATGAAGCCAAAGTATAGATTACTATATTATTTTTTGGGTTTGCAAAGACACACTCACAGACACTTTTTTGGTTTGCAAAGACACGCTTACAGACTCAACATTGCATGTATATTGAAACGACATCTCTTCATGCCAGGATCAGTCTCGTTGACACTGTTGGATATATATGTAAATTCTCAACATAATAGAATATTATTGTGAATAATGTTCTATGGGGAAACACGTGCTTTGCACGTGTTATCTGTTAATTGTTGGATCGGGTTGACTGGGGCTTCAAGCCCAGTACCCTAAACCCAGTTTCATCCCATATATACTTGTCTAGAGGCAGTACTCTGTGATATTCCAATTATGATAAGTAGGGTATAATATCTCAAGCAGTAGGAATATTAACCCTAACCTTAATTTCTATTATTATTATCTCTCATAATCTCTAACAATCTTGAGATATTAATAATTTTAATTTTGAGACTGAGAGAGAGATCGTCATAGTCGTCGAAATCACCATTTGTTGGGTTCTCATCATTGTAGTCGTCGCCAACCACCACCATCGCCGATGTCGACACCCGCCGCCGTAGCCATCGTTGGTGCCGCCGCAGCCGTCATTGGCGCCGCCGCAAGCTACCCCTAGCCGTTGCCCTGCTCAACCTCTTTCTCTCTCTTCCTGAGTGCAAACAGAGAACGGATGTGGTAGGTGAGATCCAAACTCACCATTGGTTCGAAACCATGTTCCGTGTTCGGGTTGAAGAGGGGATCCAAAAGCTGCCAAGATTTTGACTTATCAAATCTTTGTGTGGGGTCCCATATCCATTATTATGCAGTTGGGGTTTCGGAAATTCTGATTGGTCGCTTTGGTGTTTTGTGTTCGGGTGTGAAGAGGGATCCCACTCATTTGGTCGTGGCTTTTGATTGGGTGAGATCTCGCTAGTGTGTGTTCGGCCTTGAGACCTGATCTTGACAATACGAGATCTACTACACCGTGCTTCCAATTCAGATCTAACCTTCCACTACCTTTTTGATTCTCATCAAGATTGGTCCACTCTAAACTTTAATATCTATGCTATTTTATTTGATTTAATTTATATTTAATATTTATTATTCAGTTTTACAGAAAAACTCTTCATTTTACTGAAATTACGTTAGTAGTAATTATTCAGAATAAACCCACTAGATTTTGGAATTTACTATTTATTCCAATAAGATGGAAAAACTTAATCATGCATACAAGATTCCGAAACTAGATAGTTCTGAATTTAACCGTTGGAAAGTGAAAAGCATAATAAATGATGTTGATAAAATTTTGGTAAGTCAAATATAATTCCCCTCATTTATTTGTATATTGTTGACATGTTTGTTGATTAGAAGTGACCTCTCTATTATAAATGAAGCTAAAACCATGCAATCCAAACAATTTAGCATGAAACATCTAGGTGGACACCATATTAAGTATAATGGTGAGTTTCGGTTGGCAAGGGATAACCCTTAGTCAAACTCCTAAAATCAATAATGTGTTCCAAAAGTGTGGATATAGTGACTGAAAGTGTGTTTTGAAACACCTTATGATTATGATAAAGGTTGACACCTAATGATGGTGCAACTATGATCTGCAATAACAGGCATAGCCTAGAATTAGGTATGATCAGCAGATTCAATAGTAGTCCTATTATTACTTATTGGAGAGCCCTAAGAGGCTAATGAGATACTTGAGAGGTACTCAAGAGTTTGCTTTGTGCTACTCTAGTCATCCTTCATGAATCAATGGATGATCTGATGCGTTATAATGCTCAGAATTTAGTGAAAGTCGATAACTAGTGGATATGTATTTACACTAGGAGGAGCAAAAATATTATGAAAATTAAAAGGCTAACAGGCACTGTGTAATCATCCATGAAATCAGACCTCTATGTGTTATCCTCTGTAGGGGAAGAGGCTGAGTGGGTTAAAGAACTTGTTGCTAGTCATCCATTAAGAAGTTTAAGTAACTTTCTAATTCTATTTGTCGACTATCAAGCTACAATGCATTGTAGCTCATAACTCACTCTATAATAGTTAGAGGGGTATATTAAAGCTGAAGGAAGCATAGTTGAATATTCTCATAAATAAAGTGCAATTGAGATAAAATATGGCTAATGCTCTTGTTAAGAGACTTGAAAGTGATCTAATTATCAAAACTGTGGGGAAAATGGAGTTAAAAGCTATTGAGTCAAAAGTTTTAACATCCTATTTGTTTTAAAAATTAGAATCTAATTGGAGCCATAGAGTAGTTCAAACCTAAGCATCAATTTTAGCCAATTGACATACTTTAGATAATTTGAAATTGTTCTATGTAAATTTTGTTAATATATAATTTCATTCCAATTTTGATGATCCTATATATTTTCATAATTTACTTAGAATGATCTTATTATTCAAAAAGAAGGTGTGAAAACTTGTCGATGTGTTTCCGATGTTTAAAATTATCGTTATATCATTCCAATTTTGATGATATATCTCTTTTATGGATTCATGTTTCATTCCAATTTTGATGATTCAGAATTAACCATACTGTTCTATCATTCCAATATGAAACATAGTATAGTTCTTGTGTAGAAACTATAATAGTTCTTATACTTTATTTAGTTAAAGAAACTTGATTGTGATGCTTGCACAATAATCTTGCTAAGCTAATTATAAATTGTACTAAGTTCTTTTGTGGAACTAGATACTTTGTGAAATTTGTTGGAATTCTTAAAGATGTGTCTCTTGACATTCTTGTTTACAATAAGCTAGTAAAGATAGAGGAGTTGAATCTGTCAACATAGATATTAAATTAATGATTTGCTCAAAATGGAGGAGTAAATATAAAGCAGTTTGCAAAGATATAGTTTTTTGTTTATTTCTCTCGAGAATAAATTTGTCGCTTGCTTAGTACAACTTCTATTGAGTTTAAGACTCTTGTGTTCATGAGCTTAAAACTCATATTTTGTTTTTGAAATTTATTTGCTTTGGTTGATTTTAAAACTATGACAGGTTTCTCCAGTTGGTTTAGTCACTGTGAACTATTCTGTTTTGATATTTTCTTTTGAACTATTTGATTATTTTGGTTTAGTCTTATTTGAACTATTCGAGTTATAATTGATTTAATCTATGAACTATATTATTTTGTGAGCCAATGATTTAACAGGGCATTGCCTAATATATTGAGAATATAGGAGGAGATTGTTGGATATATAGGTATATTCTCAATATAATAGAATATTATTGTGTATAATGTTCTATGGGGCAATACGTGCTTTTCACGTGTTATCTGTTAATTGTTGGACCGGGTTGACTGGGGCTTCAAGCCGAGTACCCCAAACCCAATTTCATCCCATATATACTGGTCTAGAGGTAGTGCTATGTGATATTCCAATTATGATAAGCAGTGTATAATATCTCAAGTAGTAGGGATATTAACCCTAACCCTAATTTCTATTATTATTATATCTCATAATCTCTAACAGACACTAGATTATTGGATACATACTTACTAAGCTAAGTATCTACTCACTATCCATAACATAACATCTATTGAACATGTTAATTTACTAGGTTTACCCATGGACACGTGTCTACGGCACATCTTCGTGAACGATGCAGCATATGAAAAGCTCTGTAAACACATAAAGAAAATGTAGCTAAAGCAAAGAACATAAAGAAAATGCTGGATAAACACATAAAGAAGTTAAAAAAAATTCAGCATGCTAGTGTTACTACTAACCATCCAATTGTTGAGAAATGTCTGATTTTGTAGCTCATCATTTTCTGAAAAGTGAAGAGATAAAAGAGAGGGATCTGAAAAAGTGAAGATAGGGGAGAGAGAGAGAGATAGCAATAAAGTGAACATGATACATGTTTTGGGGGAAACTTTTAGTTTTTGGTGGAAAACTTTTGGGGGGAAAATGTCTTTTAAGATGGTGAATGTGAGCCATTGATTTTATTTCAATTGAAGAAAAGTCACTTAATAGGTTTTTTTTTTAATTGTCTTGTGATTAATTATTAGGGGTGGCATTCAGGCCTACTGGCGAGCCGGGCTTGACTCGGGCAGGTTTGACTCGGGCCCGGGCTTTGGCGAGCCGGGCCAACAAGGATCGCGGGTCGGGCCGGGCCAGTGGAGGAAAATAGCGGCCCGACTCTAGCCCCTGGCCCCCAGTTCGGGGTTTGGACCAGTTTTTTTTCTGTCTTTTTCACAAAGATAAAGGAAAAGAGAAATTATTCACAATTGTCAAGAACATATAGATAAAAGAGAAATTCATAAATTAAATTATTTTTATGAATTACAAAGTTTAATATATAATCAAACAGATTAGTAACATTTCATACAAATTTATTCAAATTACAATATGAGAGACACATTTGTATTTAGAGATTGAGATGGCCTCAATTTAGATTGAAAATAAGGCATTGGACTATTGTCGTGCACTTCTACTTAACCTAAATATAGAATCTCATCCCCCTAAATTTTCCAATTATTTACAATACATTATCCAAACTTCATTCTACTAGATGTTCATTCGTCACTACTTGTGGAGTCATTGTGTGCTTTATATAAATTTTGGGTCCTCTCTCCTGCTTTTATCCAATCTTCGGTGCATACTACAATTTCCAAATTCTTTGATGTCAAGCGATTCTTGTTCAGGCTAATAATCCTACCACCAAGAGAAAAAACACTTTCTGATTCAACAGTTGACACAGGTGTAGTTAGCAAATCTTAGCCATACGAGAAAGAATAGTAAAAATATTTCCATTGGTATTCCAAAAATAAAACACATCTACAACATCTTCAATGGGAGGTTGTGCATCATACCAATTCAACACATTTGGTGAATTGGTTCTTGGTTTTTTTTTATGAGATTTAAAACACTACTAGTACGTAGTAAGACCCTTTCCATTTGATAATATAGAAGAAGAAGAATTAACATTTTGTGTTTGTGTAATGTTAGATGAATGAAGTCTATCGTAACTATCATATAAACTAGTCAAAACATGCTCAAATTTTGTAGTGAAAACAATATGATCAAAATTTTGTATTTCATCGTGTGGAGCATGAGTATAAAAAATCTCAATTAAACTTTTTGTGTCCTATAACTTAATCATGTGATTCATTACACTAGAAACACAATATAACATAGGAAGTGGATGAAAATATTTTAAAATTTTAATATAAGCGGCATAAACTAATCCCCTAAGTTGACACCAATCATGAAAAGCTTGATATATTGGACCACTCAACGTAATAAAATGAACACAATTTCTCATTGCCTCAATTTTATCGCTGATGTGTTTAATTTTTATATAAATATTTGTACTCATTTACCCATTAAAATTACTTGTATTCATCTATCTTGTTAATAATTTATCTTATTTCCATAAAATTCAGTTAATTAATTATTTTTGAAGGAATAAGATATTTTGATGCAAAATGTGATTTTTTTGTAAAAATCAACAAACAAAACAAGCAGAATGATTTTTTTTATTGATTTGTTGAATTTTAAATTTTACAATTTGGCTGTGTGAAAAGCAAAATAAAAATTTTAATTGCCAAATAGAGGGTGAAAGTGCAATAAAGAATTTTTAAAAGGGTTTAACTGAGCTAATGTGATTATTAGTAAGTTTAATTAATTTAAACTAATTAATTTTAATTTTATTCTAAATTCGGATTTTATTTTGTGTGCGTGCAGCACGTACTTCAAGAAAAAGAAAATGAAGAAAAAGAAGCAAGAAATAAAGATGGAATCAAATAAGGAAAGAAATAAATAAAGATGAGGGGGTTTTCCGCAAAAATAAACCCTAAACCTCCCTTCCGTGCTCCTATAAATAGAAGAGAAAGAGAAGCAACAGGACAGGCACCCCAAGACTCAAGAGAACACCATTTTTTCCCCAAACTGTCCCACTTTTTGAAAGTTTTTTCCAAACTGCCCTAATTTTTTTATAAAATTCTCAAACTGCCTTACTCGCTTTATAAAAAAACGAGTGTGGTTAAAACCTCATCGCTTTTTCAAAAAGCGAGTGTGATGCTTTTGATTTCCGAAAGTCTAGACTCGCTTTCTGAAAAAGCGATTGGGTTTTAACTAAACTCGCTTTCTCAAAAAGAGAGTGGGTCGTTTTGGTAAATACTTTTGAAAGTGGATCAGTTTGGTAAATACTTTCAAAAGGTGGGTCATTTTGGTAACAAGTTCAAATTTTTGTGGGTGCACTCAGATTCTGTCTATAGCCTGTAGGTTTTTGTCTAGAAATTTACCGGTGTTTGAGGATATGGTTGGATTTGGTCTAATTATATGACATTGGGATGATGAACTTTTAACATACACTAAATTTTTAGGTAGGGATGATAATCATGTAAGTTTTATTTAGGAATTTACTAAGTGTTCGAGGATAAGCTAGGATTTGATCTGAGTATATGGATTACGGCAAGGAACTTATAAATTTCGTTTGGGAATTCATTTGAATTATTTAGGTTGTACTTAGATTTGATCCAACGAATTTGGGAATGGTGAACTTACAAATTTCGCTAGGGAATTCACTAACTTTTCAGGGGACTCTCGCATTTGGTTGAATTGTATTAGTTATGGAAGATGAGCTTACAAGATAGAGCATACGCACAGAGTTTTATGGGTGTCCAACCCACATGGGCGGTGGATCGTCACCATCCTCTTGTCATATATAGTTGCTTTGTCATGTATAATTTAGAGAAGAAAAATGTAAGCAGGAAAACATTTTACATAATATATTACCTATTTCTTTATTTTGTAGAACCAATGTCAAGTTATTTAGTCTGGATTAAATAGGTGAGAATTTGGGTTGATTTGCATCGTTAGGGACGAAGAACTTAGAAGTTTTGTTTGGAATTCATTAAAGTTTTGATGATGCGCTTAATTTTGGCGAGGTAGGGTTGGGGGTGATGAACCTATAGGTTTTTGCCTTGGATTTCATTAAGCGTTTAAGGATATGCACGGATTTGATCGAAGTATATGAAATGGGATGACGAAATTGTAAGATTTGTTTGGCAATTCACTTCTGTTTTGAGGATGCACTCAGATTTGGTTTGAATATATAGATTTGGGATGGTGAATTAATATATTTTTTCAAGAAATTTGCTAAATCTTTGAGGATACACTTAGATGTGATTAAATATGTGGATTGAGGTTGATGTACTTGCAATTTTTGTAAGAAAAATCACTGAATCATTTAGGATGTGGTAGATTTTGTCTGAATAAGTCATATGGTTGATTTACTTATAGGTTTTGTTTGGAAATTCGCTAAACGTTTAGGGTATATGTACTTAGATTTCGCTTAAGTAAATTGACCAGGGATAGTGAGCTTATATGTTTTGTTTGGGAATTAAATAAAATTTTAGAACTTGTTACCAAAATAACCCACTTTTTGAAAGTATTTACCAAACTGACCCACTTTCGAAAGTATTTACCAAAACGATTCACTCGCTTTTTGAGAAAGCGAGTTTGGTTAAAACTCAATCGCTTTTTTCGAAAGCGGGTCTAGGCTTTCGAAAATCACACTCTCTTTCTGAAAAAGCGATGAGGTTTTAACCACACTCGCTTTTTCAGAAAACGAGTGAGACAGTTTGGAAATGTTTTTAAAAAGTAGGGCAGTTTGGAAAAAGATTTCAAAAAGTAAGACAGTTTGGGAAAAAATTCAGAGAACACAACGACAGCTGATTCAAAATAATAATTAAAAAAAATTAAGTAAGCGACAGAGAGAGAGAGTTGTCTCTCTGCTTGCGGCGCTACGAACAAGAAAGAGGAGAGGCTCGAAGTCAAAGGCGAAGCCCCCTCTGTGCTGACGTGGCGACGAAACAAAGAGGGGACCAGAGCTGTTGTGGTGCGCAGCTCGAGGTGATGACGTGGTGGCGTGACGTCAGCAAGGAAAGAGATAGAGCCAACTCTGTAACGTGGCTACTCTTGCGGGTCTGCTGGCTCGGGATTCAACGCTACAGAGAGAGAAAGATAGGGGTTACTGTTTGGCACAAAAATCGAAACTTCGGTTTGCATTTTTTTTAACAAAACGGTTCTTTTCTGTCTCTCTTTTGTCTTTCTAATTTTTATTATGCAATCCAAAACAGTGTGGGTTAGTTGCAATTTTATTATGAACTAAATTTTATTTTTCTAGGGCTTCGATGTAGCCTAGTTTTGAGAACACAATTTTTAATTCCATATTATTTTTCTATTTTTTTCATGGTTGTGTGTTTGATTTTTGTTCGTAATGCTTACAATTGTTTGGCCAACTTTTATATGATTTATTGGATCATGGAGAGACCGAGAGGTAATTTGTGATTTAGAACTATAGAATTAAACAACATTGATTGAGCAAAATTAGAGATGATTTATCGCAATTGATGTGACTATAAAGAATCCCATAGAACCTAATGAGTCTTCAATTAATTAAATTTGCATAGAGATATGACAAACTGTTAGTTGGAGATATTTTTGGTGTTGTTCGAGAGAAAACATTGAATACTTAGGGGATTTTGGTCTACAACTTGGAAAAATAATCTTTTTATTCACATGGAATTATGAATTGTGTGGAAAAAAACTAGGTGAAATCATAAGCCCTAGAATTAATTTTGCAGTTAATAAATTTTTAGATTCCGCTCATTTTTAATTAATTTAGTTAAGTCTTTATATTAACTTAATTTAGTTGCTTTCTTTATTAATTTCGATTTTCCAAATAGTAGTTAATCTAGAAATTTCGGTACTCAATAAAATAATTAGTCCTTATGGGTTCGACACTCTTTTCACTTAACTATACAACTTGTTGTGATTTTGTACACTTGCAAATAATTCACATCAATCGTGTTCATATTTTAGTGCATCTTGTACACAAAGATTTAAAATATGATAAGCATACCTAACATGAAACTTTCCAGTTCTATAGGATTTAATGTAATTTTCAAAATAGCGGTTGTCTTAGTATTATTACAGGAGTTATCTAAACCAATAGGAAAAATTTTATCAAAAATACCGAAATTATTACATGCATCCATGATGTGTGTGACAATTATTTCACCCTTATGTGGATACCTAACAAATCCGAATGAAATTATTATTTTTTGAAGTAGCCAATCAGTATCTAACCAATGACATGTGACACACATCATTGATACATCGTTCACTCCTACTCACCCATCCGATGTCAAAGAAACTCTAGTGTTTAGTGATATTAGTGTTGCTACTAATGAATACTTAGCCTCATTGTAAACTAATTTACAGTCACCCTTAACTACATTCCTAACAATTATAATGAGGATTTAAAGCGGTTTGTGCAAAAGGTTCTACATTCCTACGTTCACCAAAGAAATAAGGTAATTCATCTCTAATTACTAACTTAGCCATTTTCCTACGAACAATGTCTGCATCGTAGCTATGACTATCCACTCGACCAATCTTATGGTTTATTTTTTATTGTGTGAGATTGTCTTTAGAAATTTCGGATTGACATTTGTTTAAGTGACGTTGAAGTGTATCCGTTCCCAATCCTAGTTTAAACTTATAGGGCGTTTGACACTTCTTACAAATTTTTAGTCCTACACACTTATCATTTTGTGAAGAGACATAGTCAAAATATTTGTGTACTTCGAAAGTGCTCCCTCTTATTTTACGGGATTGAGAAGGACCTTGTTCCGATGGTTGTGTTTCTATGTCTTCTATTTCTACTTGATCCGTGTATGTTTCATGAAAATCAGAAATACTATCATAATTTATAAGTGTTTCTTCACTATCTACATATGGAATTGGAATGGAAGGAATGCGACGACTACTAGTGAGCTCTTGGCTACTATGTCTACCACGTGAACGGTTAGATGCCATCTAGACTAGTGTATGTATGTTTGGAATGTAAAAAAAATTATTTCTAGTGTATAATCTAAAAATTAATTCTAGTGTATATTTTAAAAATTAATTATACAAAACAAGTAAAGATAGATAAACTAGTGTATGTTATAGAAAATGATTCTACAAAACAAATATAGTTAAATAAAATTCTACTATAAACCAGTGTTTGTTAATAAACAAAATCTAAAAAAAAGAAGAATATCTCAACAAACAACAACAATTAATTGAAATAACTAGTGTATGTTTACCAAATTTTTTTAAAAAAAAATCTAAAAAGAAGAAGAAGAAGAAGTACAACAAAATCCAATCTAATTAAGACAAATAAATGATTACAAACAACTATGCTAATTCTAAAGATTATATAAATGTAAAAATACCGTATGAGTGTAGAATGTACAATGAAGAATGAAGGTAGAGAGAGTTATAGCTTGTAGTGTTGTTGTTGATGTTGTTGTTCATGTTGTTGATTGTTGTTGGATGTTGTTCATGTTGTTGATATTGATCAAACTAAGCAAGTAGTTGAATGTTGTTGATTGTTGTTGATTTGTTGAGAGAGTTAAGAGAGAGTAGAGAGAGTTGAGTGAATTTGTGAAGAGAGTTGAATGAAATGAGGTTGTATATATAGATTATGACTTTTTTTGAATTTCCCAAAATACCCCCCAAAAACAAGCTAGTATAGATCCGTTTGGGGTATTTTAGTAATTACACATACACAATATTTAAAAAATCTTCTGGAAAAAATAGGAAAATTTCAACGGTCAGCTCGTAGGTCGGCTCGGACCGGACCGGGACGGTTGCAGGCCGGGTCGATTTCGATTTTTTTTGTTTTCATTGAACTGGATCTGCCTGTCATTATTTGGCAGGTTGGCCTCGGTTCAACCCGATTTTGGGTGGGCCGGGCCGGTCGAGGATCGATCGGTCCGATTCCGGGCAAGCCAAGAAAATATAGGAAAGCACAAAAAAGTTTAAAAAAATTCAGCATGCTAGTGTTACTACTAACCATCCATCTGTTGAAGCAGGTCTAATTTTGTAGCTCCTCCTTTTCTGAAAAGTGAAAAGATATGAGTGAGTGATATATATATATATATATATATATATATATATATATATATATATATATATATATATATATACAGTGATTTCTTCCATTGCAAACGCAAATTTGTGCAAACGTTTGCACACCACTTAACCCGTCATTGGCAATGACAGGTTAAAGCATAAGGCAAAAATTTATATTTTGCCTTAACCCGTCATTGCCAATGATGAGTTAAGTGATGCACACAAACATTTGCATTTGCAATGGAAGAAATCCCATATATATATATATATATGAAAAAATGAAAAGAGGGGAGTAATATTAATGAAGTGACGATAATTTATGTTTTGGAGGAAAAAAATTTAGTTTTGGGTAAAAAATATCTTTTGGGAGGGTGTGGTGAGCCATTGATTTTGTTTCAATTGAAGAAAAGCCACTTGATAGCTTTTTTTCAAATTGCCTTGTGATTTATTATTTAGACTAGGTTTGCCCGTTGACACGTACCTACGGCATGTCTTCGTGAATGATGCATAAAAGTCTATAACACATAAAGAAAATGCAATTAAAGTAAAGCACATAAAGAAAATACAGGCAAAACACAAAAAGAAATTAAAGAAAATCCAGCATGCTAGTGTTACTACTAACCATCAAACTGTTGAAGAATGTATGATTTTGTAGCTCATTCTTTTCTGAAAAGTAAAGAGAGATGTGTGAGAGAGAGATCTGATAAAGTGAAGAGAGGAGAGAGAAAGCGAGAGAAAGATAGAGAGAGATTGAGATCTGAAAAAGTGAAGAGAGAGAGAGAGAGAGAGTAATAAAGTGACGATGATTTATATTTTGGGGGAAATTTTTATTTTAGGGAAAAAACTTTTGGAGGAAAAATGTCTTTTGGGATAGTGAATGTGAGTCACTGATTTTTGTTTCAATTGAAGAGTAATATATTTTTTTCAAATTGCATTGTAATTTATTATATAGATATATGCTACTTGCCATCAACAACTAATTGGTTTGATGCTAACATTCCCACAATATTTAATTCAAATTCAAGTAATTATGAATTACAAGTTTAGCATGACGAGCATCGAGCTACAAAGAGATAAATATCTCAATCAAAGTTGTAAATGATGTTGAACCTTAATGTAAAGAAGATTTTGAATTTTTCAAAAAAATACTGTCAATACTGATATGGGTATCGGGCACGAATCTTAAATCTCTCAGGGCGTAAAACTATATATTTCATCATAAACGGGTCCATAAATTGGGATTGGCCTCTTTCAAGCCCAATAACCCAAAAAATTGATCTGTCTAACTGGGTTGTCATAACAGCCCAATATAAATGAGTCCATAATTATTTAAATATGATTTAAACTCGTAATTATTTATAATAGACAGTTCAAAAACCATATCTCTTATCATAAGATGAGTTTTAACTCAATCTCCCAGCTACTCTTATCTTTTCATGAAGAAGAGATAACTGATTCAATCCAAAAACTCCGGGAAGTAAAGATAAATGATTATCTTGAAACTGACCCCCAAGGCGACTATAAATCCCCCCTACCTCCACTAGAACAAGGTAATCAGTGTTTTTCCACCAAAAGCTCTCTCATATTCTTCTTGAGTTTTGACTTAAGCGTCGGAGGGTCTGTCGTCGGGAACAACCCTAGTGTTTCAGAGTTTTGCAGGTCAATCAGAGCAATCGTCACCATCCAGATCAGAACCAATGGTTCAAACGAGTCGAATTCAGAAGTGGAGATCAGTTTTTTTGTTATTTCTAAATAGAGTTCACATCAACAGTTTGCTCCCACAGAGAAAAAAGCAGTAACAGATTGGCACCGTCTGTGTAAAACAGCGAAGATCTTCGACCAAACAACACTGGTAAAAAATTGATTTTTTTAGCCATTCCTCCAAAGAGAAAGAATGCAGTGGCTACTAGCCATTCAGCCAACAATCTTTCTCCTCCTCTTCAAGTGGGGCAACAACTCCTTCAAGAAGGGCAACAACCTCCTCAGTGACAGCCTCCACCTCTTCCTCAACAGGTTGATCACCTGACCTCATAACCCCCTCTCACCGGGGATGCATCAGCAAGCTCTCAACCGCATCTTTTAGCACGCCACTCGGGACCTCGCCCTAAACGATCATGGGGGAACAGACCCTCAGTCCATTCAACCATCGATTCCATAGTTCCTCCCATGGTGCCTTCCGGGGTGCTCGTTATAGTACCCTTCATACCGCCAGATCTTCGTACATTTATCAACAACAGGCAATAGGAGAAAAAGCTCCGCTATCACCGAGAAGAGAAGCACGCCGAAGGCCAAGGATCCTGCTCAGAGCACCATGGGAGTAGGAGGATCACCTCCCCCTCTCGATCACGCCACAGGAGGTCTCCTCCTTCTCGTGGTCGAAGGGACAGAGAAAGCCTTCCTCCATTTCATAGGCGCACTCGCAGAGACCATAAGGAAGAAGAGGCCCCCATCATAAGGGCCAAGTGTTGTAAACTCAGAGATGAAATCCGCTAAGCCCTGCAAGTCACCCCAAAGGGGGGTTGACACACAAGTACAGGTCGTTTTCAAATGTGCAAGAAAAAGAATCATATGGCTCTACAAGATTCAAGCCAAGCGAAAAATCGAAAAAGAGGAAGTGGATCATGCCCTAAGCTATCACCCTAGTAGGCCCCCGTTCTCTAATTCTATCCTTGAATCTTACATCCCAGAGAAGTTCAAGCTACCAACCTTCGAGTCTTACAATGGAGACACAGACCCGGCCGACCACAGTGAGAGTTTTAAAACTCTCATGATGATCCATCAAGCCTCTAATACCCTCCTTTGCATGACATTTCCAGCCATTCTCAAGGGACCAGCAAGGGAGTGTACTCCCGCCTCTCTCCAGGCACCATCTCCTCGTTTGATCAGTTTGAGGAACTCTTTCTCACTCACTTCGTAAGCAGTCAAAATACCGCGAAGATCAAGGCCTCCTTGCTCGAGTTAAAGAAAAGAGCAGGAGAACCACCCAAGGACTTTGTTAGAAGATTCACCACCGAATCACATGATGTCCCTTCTCTCGACTCATCAATTGCACTTGTTGCCTTCGAACACAATGTGAGACATGAATCTTTCAAAATATCCCTAAAAAGGAAGCCTCCTCAAGATTCCCCCTCCCCTCCTCCAAAGGACCGAGAAATACATCCGAACCAAAGATGCTCTACAGGCTCTCCATCCCCTGGTTCCAGGAGAGTCTTCCTCCAAGAACAAATGCAAGAGTGATGATGAAGAGGGACCCAAAAAATCTGAAAGGATACCGCAGGACAGCGTCACCCCTCCACATGACCACTATTTGAGAATTACACTCCACTCAATGCAAACATATCCACTGTCTTCTTGGAGGTCGACAAGGAAGGTCTACTCATGCATCCTCCTAAGATGAGCTCCTCAGTCAGGAGGAGGGATAGGAACAAGTGGTGTGCATTTTACAAAGACCATAGACACACCATTGATAATTGCAATATAATAAAGGTCACAACATGTAATAAAGGTTGGCAATTGAAGCAGCCACGTAGTTTAGAACTTGTAATAAAGTCGTGCAACCAAAGCAGCAGACTAGTTTGTCATTTAAGAAAAAGTCCAGCATTTTCTTTCGAAAATTCATGTACTACTCTTCCAATCAAAGCAATGAGTTCGGTGCTCAGCTCTTCCTATAAGCTACATCAATAACTCATTTACTCCAAGCAATGAATTAGGCGCTCAGCTTCTCCTATGAGCTAGACCAACTACTCATTCACTCAAGCACTGAGTTAGGCGCTCAGTTCCTCATCCGAGTTGCACCAACAACTCATTAACTCAAAAGCGGGTCCAACTAGAGCTGCCTCCACAACTCGTTAATCTCTTATACTACAAAGATTCAAAAGCACACAATGACTCATGTGTCCTACTCTCCTACCTAACTACACTGGAGACTCATTGGCTTCTGGAACAAACTCCCTTGACGCCAAGTCAAGAGTCTAACCACTCCTCTCACTTGGATAAATGATGGTATTGCTTGTGTGGTGTAATGCCCCGATTTTTCATTTAATGAAAAATTATTTATTTTGCACATAGTGTGCACGTGTAATATTTTTGGTTGAAGTGTGATGATCATTTTCATTATGATGGGTATAGATTTTTAAATAAGTGCTTGTAATTGTTTTTATAAAGCCTTCTTTCAATTAGATAAAAGGCCTTTTCTTTTTTAAGAGCCCAAAGTTAATTTAATTCATTATTTTTATAATAAGTATTTTGGCCCATAAACTAAAGCCCATGAATTAATTTTTTTTTTTTTACAACTTGTAATGTGGGATACAACTTAAAGATTATTTTTATACAAAATTTAATGTACAATTTTTGGACCTAGTTGCATGCACGTGTATTGCACGTACACGTGCAATATGCACTTCCTATTGTAGGCCGGATTGCTTTTTTTTGGAGGGAATGGGAAAATTTGAGTGGAGATCATGCTTGGTGGTTACTTGGTTGTGGGTAGTTAATGTAACTCCTACTTTCATCTTAGCCCTCCATCTTATAACCAATTACTTGATCCTAGCCCTCCATTCCATCAAGATTTTAGTATAAATACCCCCTCCATGGCTAGTTATTCTTGTGCTTATTACTTTCTACAAATCTATAGTCTAAAATACTCTATCTAGTAGTGATTGTGTGAGTTAAAAGATTGAGAGTGCGTGGGTTTGGGCTTGCAACATCAAGGAGAAGAGGGGCCGGCTTGGAGTGCTCGGTTGGCTTGTGGAGGTGCTCGGATTATTGCTAGTGTGCGCGCATCTAGGAGGAGGAGCAATTCGTCGCAAGGACATTCGTCTAGGAGATTGCTAGCTGTATTTTTCTCTCCATACAAGGTGGGTAAATTTTCTATATTTCTTATTAGGAATGCATGCTAGATTAAATTGAATGAATGAAGCATGAAAAATATTAATAAGAGTACGCTTTTAATTGGAAAATTGACCTATGAATTAATTGGAATGTGGGTGTGCAATTGTATGTGATTTGATTAGTAAAAATCAAAGTTTGTATGGAGTAATTATAACCATGGATTGTTGAAGAAAGTTTCAGTTTCTACATCACAAATTATATACACAAAGGTAGTAGATTGACAATGCTACTTCATGTGATTAAATGGATCGTTTTGTCATATTGAAATAAATGAATTAAGTTATAGATTGGTATGTATGATAAAAGGTTAAAAATAGAGAATGTGTAGTTTGCTAATAAAGAGATTAGTGGCGTTAGTTGTTGAGAAATGTAGAAAAAGAAGAAATGTGGTAGTGATAGTCCACCATTTCAATTAAATGTATGAAAAATGTGTTTTGATTATTGAAAAAATTATTTTATTATACTGGAATATAACTTATGATAATGTTAGTCAATCTAGAAATTTTCAGTAGTTTTTATAAAAACAGAATGAAATGAGGACTTGTTGAATATCGAATTGTCTTAATAACAGAGAGAATTGTAGTAAAAAGAATTTAAGTTGTACCTTGACAACTTGAGCACGTAGCTCAAGTGGTCAGAACGTGCGGTTGGGTTCCCTGTGGTGGCCAGTTCGAATCCCTGTGGCACCGTATTTTGTTTCATAAATTTTTAAAAGTATAAGAATCAGCGACCGAGAGTATTTAATACTCTCAGTGCCTCTTTATACCGCTGGCGCAAGTGGCCTAGTGGCCTGTGCCTTCGGCTGTGTTCTCTGTGGTCCTGAGTTCGATCCTTGGCTTCGGCAGTTTAGAAAAAATATTTTTTTTGGGTGTTTTGGTGATCCAAAAATTTTGAAAAAAATATGGTTATTCTTCTAAAAATATATGGGACTTATTAAAAATAATTTGGGAATGATTTACATAAAGTAAAGTATAATTTGTGACTAAATGAATAAATAGAACTATGGTTCCACATTGATATTCCTTGTGAAATTATATCTTGCAAAAATGACTTGAAATGAAGGATTAGAAAATTAATGTGGCAAAAAGAAATTATATTGTGTGATGTGATGCAAATTATTCTCATTTGAGAATAGTGTGAAAATTATGAAGTCTAAATGTTCACCTTTGATTGAATAATTAGTGATGTGGGCTTTTATGTGAAAATAACATTTCATGAGTTACATGATGAATAATTGAATTCCATGTATAGTTATGGACTATTTGAACGAATTAGAAATCATGATTGGAAAAGAGAAATACTTTTGAGTATGATAACTCAACATGAGAATTTAAGAGTTGGAAATGCTCAAATTGAAAATTGTGAATTGAAAATTGAAACAAAAAGAGTAGCTAAGTCTCCCCCTGGCACTTGGAAATAAATGAAATGAAAATTGAAAAGAAAGACCAAGGTTGGTCATGTTTGAATGAATGAATAAGTCTGGTTTAGTGGAGAGGCTAACTCTAGAGCTTTGATTTTTGTTCATGATTTTGATAAAAACTAAGGATTAGTACATAGTGGAGACGTGATGAAAGTAGGAGAAAAACATGAGTTGGGGGCCATCGGATTGGCGGCGTGAGAGTATTTCACAGGCTGTCTTCACGATGCGTCGTGACATGACGTGGATACTGCTCCAGAGTACCGTCTCGGTGGTGGCACTTGTGGGATGTTTGGTGACTGCATGAGGATCGTGTGCCATGAAAGAGGCTGAATTGCCACAGGCTGTCTTCACGATGCGTCGTGACATGACGTGGGATTCCCCTCCAGGTTTTCTGTACACGTGCTTTCACTCATAGATCATCTAAGATACCTACCGTAATTACAGTAGTAGATTAAGTCATGGCGTGGGATTGAACCCTACAAAGATGAAGAACGATTAAGAGGCTTGCCCTCGGACCTATGTAGTATGGGATGCATAGAATCCGAACAAGTGTGCAGTAGTGTCATCTAATATAAATAATTGCATTAAGAACTAAGTGCACAATCACAACACGACATCAATAGGGTAGTCCCTTTAGTTGATATGTGACAAGTTTGTGTTTGTTAAATATGGAAAATAAGTTATACTATTTCCGGCATAGAGAGGATGGCCGTGTATAATGTTCGTCGGTTGAATAAACTGACGTACCCACAGTCTTATATGCAGGTAAATGACATGATAAAGATTAAAGAGGAAACGATGCTTAAAGATTATCCAATGTTGTTGTACATTTATTCAATTGTTGTAAATTTTACTTCCGCTGTGTAATGTAAAGTGTAAAGTCTTGTGTAAACTCTGATGTAAAGTAAAAAGTTCAAATTTTCTTATAAAATTGTACTAAAGGAAGTGGAAAGATCCTGTAGAACATCTCGAATTCAGTTGTATTTGGGATTCGGGGCGTTACATGTGGAGTCCACACTCTTGAGCAAAAACATTTTAACCTACTTGCTAATAAAGCAAGTTGAGATTTATGACTCACCTTATGGCCTGCTCCCAAAATAAGTTGGCACTCAAAATGTGTTTGGAGTCCATAACCATGACTCACATGTCGCTCTAACAATCTGCACATAAGTAGGTTCATAGCACGACTCGTTAGTCGAACTGCTCCTACAACACATTACCTCCGAAGCCAACTTGTTCGGAGTCCATAATCGCGGTTGAAACCCACTCCAAGCAAACTTATGGGCAAGTAAATTTTGGAGTTCGATTCACTGCCGAGTTGACTCTTCGCAAACTCGTTATTTCCCCCAAGTAAGGTTGCGAACTAATCCCTCAACAACGCTTGCCAAAAACTCTATCAATAAGTTGGGTTACGAGACTGGCTCCCTCCAGAGCTACTCCCCTGACTGGGCAAAATGGGAGTACAGCCTGTTCGGAGTCCATACCCTTGAAGTCGTAGCCTCTCTATCTACTTGCCCACAGTCAGAGAAACTTGGCTTGTATGATGGTATGCACCCACAACTTGCTGGTGCCGACATAACGAGTTCGGAGTCCTCAACCGTGGCTTAAAAACAACTCTAATAAAACTTATGAGAAATTCAAGTTTAAAGTCCGATGCCCCCACTCGAGATGACCCTAACAACTCGCTACCCCCGGAGTCAACTTGTTCGAAGTCCTCAACCGTGCCTAAAAACCATTCCAAGAAAACTTGTAAGCAAGTCAAGTTTGGAGTCCCAACCGCCACTCGAGATGCCCTCTACAACTCGTTACCTCCCTCATACAACAATTACAAAGCCTAACCCCTGTTCTAAGCTACTACTCTCGCAACTCGCTCAAAACAAGTTTCCTTAATAGGTCAATTATAGGTCTAGCCTTTCTAGAGCTATTCCTTCAACCCCCTAGAATAAGGAAGCAACGAGTTTATGATCCAACTCTTCCCTAGATCCTGACAATGCTTTTCTCCACCGCGGGCTCAGAGTCCAGCTATTCTTTAGGGCTGCTCCTAAAGCTCGCCGACTTGAAGCAACAAGTTTGGAGTCCACATCTCCTCCAGAGCTGCTCCCAAAGCTCGCCGACTCCATGCAACAAGTTCGGAGTCCACCTATCCTCCAGAGCTGCTCCCAAAGCTCACGGACTCCAAGCATCAAGTTCAGAGTCCACCTCTCCTCCAGAGCTGCTTCCAAAGCTCGCAAACTTCAAGCAACAAGTTTGGAGTCAACCTTCCAATCTAAAGCTTCTCGCACAGCTCGCTAACTCATGACAAAGCTCATCTTCATTGCTCCTTGGGGCAAAGCCCATCGTTCGAGCCCCTTTCAACAACCGATTCACCCTATATAATGAGCCCGGTAAACTGCTCGCCTCCCAAACGGCTCACCCCTGGAGTGGCCTTCTTCATCTACAAGAGAGTCCGCAACTCAACTCTTCCCTAAAGTTGCTCTCTAAATTGCCTCCCGAATAGCTCCTCCCAAGAGTCTTACGAAACTCTTCTTCCTAGCTCATCCGTGGTGAAGCTTCTCTTTTTAGCCCACCGGGAGCAAAGCTCCTCTTCGTAGCTCCCCAAAGGCAAAACTCGTCTTCGGAGATCCCCAACAATGAAGCTCTTCTCAACTTCAAGGAGGTAAAGATAATGCGTGCATATTTTGACCCTGAAGATGGATGACTCCTCAGCCAACTTATGAAAGAAATTGTAGATCTTCGACTCATCTTTGAAATGAGAGGTCACACGCTCCAATTGGACCTCTGTAGCACCATAAAGCTCGTTATACTACAGCTACATACAAATAACTGAGGAGAAAAACCGGCTCTGAGAATAGGAAAAAAATTTGTTTGGGCCCCCGATAATGGGAAAGCCCATAAAAACAAAAAGAAGAAGAATCGAAGTGAAAGCCTGACAAGAGAAAAAAAACTAAGATGGGTCAGTGTTGATCGGTCAACGCTGCTGTGTCGACGCCAGACCAGGCCACATGGCACCTTACCCGATCCCAAACTGGGTAACCATTAGAACAAGTAACTTAGGGAAAATGAGCCATGTGGACCATCCGATCTTATTAATCGGTGCGATCTTGATGATCATGGATTCATATCGTCTCAAAAATCGTATCCAGTGTCAAAGATCGAAACTGAATAGCTGCGCCATTGGATATCCTCGGCATGTGACGCGATGGACACTCCAGATTCCGCCACGTCATCTGATAAGTAATTAAATACTTTATTTAATTATTTGTTTGAATTAATTATTTAAAATTTCCAAAAAATAATTTTAAAAAAAATTAATTATAAATTACAAAAATAATTAAAACGGAAAAATACTTTTAAATTCCCAAAATATAATTATTAATTTAGAATAATTAATTTAACATTTTCAAAAATTAATTATTAAATTTGGCAATTGAATAAAAAATTCTAAAAATTCTAAAACTAATTCTATGTATTTTACAAACTTAGAATAACAATGTTACACTTCGAGTAAGATTCAAATGTCTTCGAACACTCCGATAAGTTATGTAAACCCTTAAAAACAGGCAAACTATTCCTTAAAGGCAATGAAACCCAGTCTTCGGGAGGGGGCTTTGAGATATGGGTAAAAATAGAACCAAATCGGGACCGTTCTCTCTGTGGTAAAACGGTAAATTTCGCTAGAAATCGGTCCATAAATTGCGATTGGGCCTCTTTCAAGCCCAATAACCCAAAAACAAATATGCCTAATTGGGTTGTCATAACAGTCCAATATAAATGAGTCCATAATTATTTAAATATAATTTAAACTCATAATTATCTATAAGAGACGGTTCAAAAACCATTTCTCTTATCATGAGATTAGTTAATTTTAACTAAGTCTCCTCAACTACTCGTATCTCTTCTCGAAGAAGAGATAACCGATTCAATCCAAAAACACCGGGAAGTACAGATAAATGATTATCTTGAAACTGACCCCCACGACGACTATAAATACCCCTACCTCTGCTAAAACAAAGAAATCAGTGTTTTTCCACCAAAAGCTCTCTCATATTCTTCTTGAGTTTTGACTTGAGCATCGGAGGGTCTGTCGCCGGAGTCAACATCGGTGTTTCAGACTTTTGTAGGTCAATCAGAGCAATCGTCAACATCCAGATCAGATCCAACGATTCAAATGAGTCAGATTCAGAAGTCGAGATCAGTTTGCAGCAGCCAACATCGACAATAACTAAAAGGTCTATTTTATTATTATTATTATTAATTCATATTATTTGTTTGCTCCCACACAAAAAAAAAGCAGCAACAAATACAAACAAACAAAATTAAATACAGCAGGATAAATTGAAATGTATATTTGATCATATACAAGTTTCTGGTATAATATATTGTGATGTTGCATTTAAGTTAAACAGCCAAGAGCAAAGAATTAAGGAGAAAAAAGGTTAGGAAAGAACTAAGAGGGTGTTAGTCGGAGAGGATTTCAAAAACAATGTATGATTTTAAATTCAAGATGTTTTCAAAGGCAAATCAGGATAATTTTTAAATTGTTTATGATTTCAAATACACATTGTGTATAGTTTTGATATTAATTAAGTTGTATTTCACATATCTCTACTATATTAATGGGAGAGTTGGGGTTGTAAACAAATAAACAATTTTTTATTATTTCTTAGTGTGTGTGTCAACACGTGCAACGCACGTGTTAATAGATTTTTTTTGTCCTTTTCATTTCCCTCCTCATTTTCTCCACGTGCAACGCACGTGTATAATACGTAGATTTTTTTTGTCCTTTTCATTACCCTCTCCATTTTCCCCACGTGCAATGCACGTGTATAATACATATTTTTAAAAAATACATCGCACGTGCATCGCACGTGCATTATACTAGTTTTTTAAATATTATTGTTATATATGAATATGAGAATAAATAATAATGATGGTACACAACTGTATTATTAATTAATTTTAAAAAGCATAATTATCAATAGTTGACAGGCGATGCATGCAATGTTCTATATATTTAACTTAAAATGTATGAATTTTTTTTTTTATCGGCGATGCATGCAATGTTCAATAAATTTAACTTAAAATGTATGATTTTTTTTTTACCGTACAGTGTCTTTTTTACATTAATCACTATGGATCTAAAGATATATGAAGTTCCTTTTTTATGCACAGGAACTTTCATGACCGTTTTGATTTTTTATCTCTAATCTCTAATATTATAATGGGAGAAGGGCTTAGTGTCATTTGTAAATATTTGTCATTTTGTCAACACGTGCAGCGCACGTGTTGGTAGTTTTTTTTGTCCTTTTCATTCTCCCTTCCCATTTTCCCCACGTGCAACGCACGTGTATAATACTAAATTTTTTTTTGTCCTTTTCATTCTTTCCTTTCCATTTTCCCCACGTACAACGTACGTGTATAAATACTAGTACGTATAGAACCTTCTATTTCAATCATGCTTCACAAATAAAAGACAGCGACTAGAAAAAAAAAAAATTATTTATGATCTCTTTATGTTATCCTAAGACCTAAGGGTGCGTTTGTTTTGATATTTTGAATAGAGTATTCTGAATAGAGTTATTCTGAATATGAGTTTAAAAGCTGTTTGTTTATATTGTATTCTGAATATTGATATTCTGAAAGCTGTTTATCTGAAAAAGAGAGTTTAGAAGCTGTTCGGTTATATTTCTAGCTGAAAACTGTATTCTGAAAGCTGTTTTTCTGAAAATGAGTGTTTAAAAGCTGTTCGGTTATATTTCTAGCTGAAAACAATTATCTGAAAGCTGTTTTTTCTGAAAAAGAGAGTTTAAAAGCTGTTCGGTTATATTTCTAGCTGAAAACTGTTATCTGAAAGCTGTTTTTTCTGAAAAAGAGTGTTTAAAAGCTGTTCGGTTATATTTCTAGCTGAAAACAGTTATCTGAAAGCTGTTTTTCTGAAAAAGAGAGTTTAAAAGCTGTTCGGTTATATTTCTAGCTGAAAACTGTTATCTGAAAGCTGTTTTTCTGAAAAAGAGTGTTTAAAAGCTGTTCGGTTATATTTTTAGCTGAAAACTATTATCTGAAAGCTGTTTTTCTGAAAAAGAGTGTTTAAAAGCTGTTCGGTTATGTTTCTAGCTGAAAACTGTTATCTGAAAGCTGTTTTTCTGAAAAATAGTGTTTAAAAGCTGTTCGGTTATATTTTTAGCTGAAAACTATTATCTGAAAGCTGTTTTTCTGAAAAAGAGTGTTTAAAAGCTGTTCGGTTATATTTCTAGCTGAAAACTGTATTCTGAAAGCTGTTTTTCTGAAAAAGAGTGTTTAAAAGCTGTTCGGTTATATTTTTAGCTGAAAACTATTATCTGAATGCTGTTTTTCTGAAAAGGAGTGTTTAAAAGCTGTTCGGTTATATTTCTGACAATTTTGAATATCAATTTGAAATAATAATAATAATAATAATAATAATAATAATAATAATATATAATAATAATAATAATAATAATAATAATAATAATAATATATATATATATATATATATATATATATATATATATATATATATATATATATATATATATATATATAATAATAATAATAATAATAATAATAATAATAATAAATAATAATAATAATAATAATAATAATAATAATAATAATAATAATAATAATAATAATAATAATAATAATAATAATAATAATATATAATAATAATAATAATATATATAATAATAATAATAATATATAATAATATTAATAATATATATAATAATAATAATAATATATAATAATATTAATAATATATATAATAATAATATATATAATAATAATAATAATAATAATAATAAATAATAATAATAATAAATAATAATAATAATAATATATATAATAATATATAATAATAATAATAATATATATAATAATAATATTAATAATAATAATAAAAATAAAAATAATAATAATAATAATATATAATAATAATAATAATAATAATATATATTATAATAATAATAATAATAATATATATAATAATAATAATAATAATAATAATAATAATAATAATAATATATATAATAATAATAATAATAATAAAGAGAGTAAAGGAGGTGTTTTGGAAAGGAGGTGTTTTGGAAAATAGGGGGTATGAGTATTCTGAATAGAGATTCTGAATAACACTTAAAACAAACGCCTATTCTGAATAGAGTATTCTGAATACTCTATTCTGAATATCAAAACAAACGGACCCTAACCATAAAAAGACAAATATGACTTTCACTCAAAACCACTTTTTTAATGAAAGATTTAATTTTATTTTATTAATTAGTTGATTAAAAGTAAAGAGCAAAATAAGAAAAAAAATTAAGAGGAGCATTATAGTTACCTGACTTAAAAGAAAGAATGAGATGAACCCGCAGCAAGATTTGAGAAACAGAGAGTTAAATGTAGGGGTTTTGTAGAAAGGTTTTGGAGTTATTTATAGTATAGTGTAACTTAGAAAACATGAAATCACCTTGTTTTGAAAATCATCTACGATTAACACCTAACTTTAAACCCACACTTGGAAATCTTCTCCGACTAACACCTAACATTGAAAATACTATAATTTTAAAACTACGTTTTTGAAATCATGCCCGACTAATCTTCTATATTATAATGGGAGAGGAAGAGTTGTAGTATTGTAAATCTATCACCTTACATACATCACACGTACAACTCCAACTCTCCCATTATACACTTTAAAGGTACCAACTTATGTGCATCGCACGTACAACTTCAACTCTCTCATTATATTAGATATTACTCTGAAAAGTATATATTTATTAAAATGTGCCTCACATGTGCTAGATTATATTACTTTAATAATTATATATTTACTAAAACGTGCATTGCACGTGCTAAAAACTATACCCCTAGGGAGAAAAGGCAAATACAAAGTTCATACTTTTCACACTATAAGTCCAAATGGCATGGTACGAGGGTTTTATTATGACAAAAGAAAGAAAAAAACAATCTTTTTAATTTATATTGTATGTAAATGGTACACACTCCAATTCATATACTATTTTATATCATTTTGTGTTGGAATTAATTTTTGCAGTTTTCCGGACCGGATTCCGACAGGTTCCGGCCACCGGCGGCGCCGGAAAATGAGTGGATTGAGATCCTCTCGACGAGTACTATTCCGTAGTATACTCACTTGCCAAAAACGAATTCCGTATGAATGCGAAATGTTGATCCAAAGTTGGGTACTTGAAAGGTACTAACTTGGCAACTTGGAAAAAATGGATAGTCCCATATCGGAAATTGGAAAAGACTTTTTTTAGTATATATACTAGAAAACAGGACTAAAGGGCGTGGCCCGGGGGTTACCACTAACGTGTAGTGGAGAGAGGACTTAGCCAAAATGACAAACACACGCGCCGGCCCGGGCACGGGCTTGGTCTGGTCTGGCTTAAATTTTTTTTTGCCCAGACAAAAAAAAAACTCTTCCCCTACTGAACTGAAAAGGTTTTCAGAATCAGTAACTGGTACCCAGCAGAGTAATGGCTCACCAGTTATGAATCTGAAGAGTCGCCATTACTCTGCTGTTACAGAGCAGTGGCATCTGAACAGTCTCCAATTTTTCTTTATAAATCCAGACAGAGTCTTTTATACAGGTACAAAATTTTTCATTTTGTTCTTCTTCTTCTTCTCCTCTGTGTCAGTGTCAACTGAGAGTACACCACAGACAACAGTTCGCTGAATCTCTGAAGTAAGGGTGCTGCGTTCTTCAGAGAAGGTACAGTTGTATCCTGGGAAGCAGTTCACCGGTAACCGTCACACTATGGGGCGAATTCTGCTTTAAGGACAGAGATTATCAGTCTCGACTCTGTGCAAATTCTTTAACTTACTGTTTTCTTTCCTGTATTTCATTTCTTCGCAATTTCTGTTGGGATTTTCTATTTTTATATATTCAGGTTCTAACAATCTTAAAGCAGAATTTTTTCCTCACAGATTCTAACAGTTTTGTGAAGTCTATTTACAGGTGCTGTTCGGAAAAAACAACTAACAGTTTCTGTTTCAAACAATTTCAGAGAAATAAGAACATGGAGAACACACCAACTGACATTGCTAATGGGCTTCTCAGTACCGAAACACCGGTGATCCAAAATGTGACTGCACAATTGGTTGCGGCACATTCGGTCGTTCTACCCACGCACATAACCGTGGGAGAAAAACCGAAAAATTTCAATGGAACTGGATTCAAAAAGTGGCAAGGGAAGATGCAGTTCTACCTGACCACAT
The DNA here is from genome assembly GCA_017893485.1 of Hemerocallis citrina. Lineage (NCBI taxonomy): Eukaryota > Viridiplantae > Streptophyta > Magnoliopsida > Asparagales > Asphodelaceae > Hemerocallis > Hemerocallis citrina. Next base: position 448,113,924 of record CM030358.1, on the reverse strand, counting down.
TAAAGCTGGACAGATTCCTCACTGAATCTGCCCCGATGCTGGCGCCAATGGATGCACACTCCATTGCTGCAGTTGATGCATTGACTCAGGGCGACTACCTCTGCAGGAATTATATCCTGAATTGCTTGGTAGACCCCCTATACAACGTCTACTGTATCTTCAAGACGTCCAAACTCCTGTAGGGGTCCCTAGAAAAGAAGTACATAATAGAAGACGTCGGGTCCAAGAAATTTGTTGTCTGCAAATTTCTGGACTACAAGATAATTGAATCCAAAACTGTGGTGAGTCAAGTCCAAGAACTGCAGGTTATAATGCACGACATTGCTGCAGAGAATATGACGCTGTGCGAACCAGTCTAGGTTGCAGCGTTCATTGAAAAACTTCCACCTTGGTGGAAAGACTTCAAGAACTACCTCAAATACAAGCGAAAGGAGATGTTTCTTGAAGACCTAATTGTCAGGTTGCGGATCGAAGAAGAGAATTGCAAGGCTGACAGGTCCTATGGAAATCAGTCCATAGAAAAGGCCAATTCGGTGGAGCACGAACAGAAGGGCAAGAAGAGGAAGTTTCTGCCACAGGCCTCAAACAAAAAACCTCTTGCAAAGAGGTTTGCTGGAAAATGTCACAAGTGTGGTAAGCTGCGGCACAAAATTTCTGAGTGCCGCAGTAAAGACAGTAATCGTTCAGGAACTAGACATGTAAAAGGGAATGAAAAATCCCACGCACACATAGCTGAGAACTTGTCCACTGGTCTCTCTGACCTGGATCTCTGTGCTGTAGTATCAGAGGTAAATCTTGTGGGGAGCAATCCTCGTGAATGGTGGTACGATACTGGGGCCACCAAGCATATCTGCTCGGACAAGAAAATGTTCACCTCATACCAGAAGTGCAACAACGATGAACAGCTGTTCATGGGAAACTCTTCCACCTCCAAAATTGAAGGAACAGGGAAGATAGTGCTGAAAATGACTTCAGGCAAAGAGCTAACACTCACAAATGTGCTGCAAGTTCCAGACATTAGAAAGAACTTGATATCAGGTTCTTTCCTAAGCAAGAATGGGTTTAAGGTTGTTCTTGTTTCTGATAATTTTGTACTGTCTAAGAATGGGGTATACTTGGGTAAAGGATATGTAAAGGATGGACTGTTCAAGTTTAATGTAATGATAGTCATCCCTAAAACTATTGTTCCTGCTGTTCCCAAAGTTAATGAAATAACTCCTATTGCCTATGTTGTTGAGTCTTCCTCTGTTTGGCATGAAAGACTAGGCCATGTTAATGTAAATTCTATACGTAGATTAATTAACATGAATTTGCTACCAAAGTTTAAGGTAGATAACTCAGAAAATGTGAAGTTTGCACGGAGGCCAAACTCACTAAAACTCCATCACGTTCCGTCGAAAGAAGCACAGAAACTCTAGGTCTAATTCACACGGATCTGTATAACTTAAAATATGTGCAAACCAGAGGTGGCAAAAAGTACTTTATGACTTTCATAGACGATTGCACAAAATTCTGTTATGTATATTTGTTACATAGCAAAAATGAGGCTTTGGATAAATTCAAAGAATATAAACTTGAGGTTGAGAATCAACTTGGCAAAACGATCAAAATCGTTAAAAGTGATATAGGAGGAGAATATGATGCACTATTTAACAGGTTCTGCTCGGAACATGGAATAGTTCATCAGACAACTGCTCCCTACTCACCCGAATCAAACGGTACTGCCGAGCGCAAGAACCGAACTCTAAAGGAGATGATGAATGCCTTGTTGTTGAATTCTGGCTTACCCCAAAACATGTGGGGGGAAGCGTTGCTGACTTCCAACTATATTCTCAACAAAATACCTCACAAGAAAACCGGCAAGACACCATATGAACTGTGGAAAGGTAACTTACCTTCGTATAAATACCTCAAAGTGTGGGGGTGTCTAGCAAAAGTGGCAGTACCTAACCCGAAACAGGTCACCATCGGACCTAACACGATTGATTGCATATTCATAGGCTATGCACACAACAGTAGTGCATATCGGTTCTTGGTATACAAATCGGATATACCGGATATCCATGTGAATACAATAATGAAATCAAGGAATGCTTCCTTCTTTGAACACGTGTTTCCATGCAAGGATACTACGTATCCCAAACGTACACGTGAACAAGGGAATGCAAGCACTTCAGTTGATGAACCAGAACATGATACTGATGAGCCTAGACGAAGTAAACAGACTAGAACATCAAAATCATTTGGTCCTGACTTTGTGACGGCCTTTCTGTTAGAGAATGAGCCCAGAATTTTCAAGGAAGCAATGTCTATGCCTGATGCTCCTATGTGGAAGGAAGTAATCAAAAGTGAAATAGACTCCATTATGCAAAATCATACATGGGAGTTAGTCGACTTGCCTTCTGGATGTAAAGCTCTAGGATGCAAATGGATTTTCAAACAAAAATTAAAACCAGATGGTTCAGTAGAGAAGCATAAGGCAAGACTTGTGGTACAAGGATTTAGACAAAAGAAAGGCCTAAATTTCTTTGATACATATTCCCCAGTTACAAGAATAACATCCATAAGAATGTTGATAGCTATTGCAGCTCTACGTAACCTGGAAATACATCAAATGGATGTTAAAACTGTATTTTTAAATGGGAACTTAGAAGAAGAAATATACATGAAACAACCTGAGGGTTACGTAGTTCCTAGACAAGAAAACAAGGTGTACAGGCTTGTAAAATCACTGTACGGCCTAAAACAAGCTCCAGAGCAGTGGCATGCAAAATTTGACAATGTTATGATGTCAAATGGTTTCAAAATAAATGAATGCGATAAATGTATTTACATCAAAGATACTCCAAATGGATACATTCTGGTCTGTCTGTACGTAGACGACATGCTCATTATTGGAAGCAATAATGACATTATCAAACAAACTAAGAGCATGCTTAGTGGCAAGTTTGATATGAAAGATTTGGGAGTTGCAGATGTCATACTAGGAATCAAAGTTTCCAGGACATCTGAGGGGATTACTTTGTCTCAAGCTCATTATGCTGAGAAAGTACTTGAAAAATTCAAGAATTACTCCAATGGGACAGCAAAAAGTCCCGTCGATCCAAGTCTTCACTTGTTCAAAAATATAGGCGAAAGCATATCACAACTGGAATATGCACATGTAATTGGTAGTCTGATGTACCTAACAAATTGTACAAGACCGGACCTAGCACATTCGGTAAACGTACTGAGCCGATACACGAGTAATCCAGGACGAAGTCACTGGAAAGGAATAACTAGATTCCGGCAGGCTCTGGCCACCGGCGGCGCCGGAAAATGAGTGGATTGAGATCCTCTCGACGAGTACTATTCCGTAGTATACTCACTTGCCAAAAACGAATTTCGTATGAATGAGAAATGTTGATCCAAAGTTGGGTACTTGAAAGGTACTAACTTGGCAACTTGGAGAAAATGGATAGTCCCATATCGGAAATTAGAAAAGACTTTTTCTAGTATATATACTAGAAAACTGGACTAAAGGGCGTGACCCGGAGGTTACCACTAACGTGTAGTGGAGAGAGGACTTAGCCAAAATGACAAACACGCACGCGCGCACACGCGTGCCCGGCCCGGCCCAGCTCCGGCTTCGGCTCGGTTCGGCTCGGCTCGGCTCGGCTTAGTTTGGTCTGGCTTAAATTTCTTTTTTGCCCAGACAAAAAAAAACTCTTCCCCTACTGAACTGAAAAGGCTTTTCAGAATCAGTAACTGGTACCCATTACTCTGTAACAGCAGAGTAATGGCTCACCAGTTATGAATCTGAAGAGTGACCATTACTCTGCTGTTACAGAGCAGTGGCATCTGAACAGTCTCCAATTTTCCTTTATAAATCCAGACAGAGTCTTTTATACAAGTATAGAATTTTTCATTTTGTTCTTCTTCTTCTTCTCCTCTGTGTCAGTGTCAACTGAGAGTACACCACAGACAATAGTTCGCTGAATCTCTGAAGCAAAGGTGCTGCGTTCTTCAGAGAAGGTACAGTTGTATCCTGGGAAGCAATTCGTCGGTAACCGTCACACTACGGGGCGAATTCTACTTTAAGGACAGAGATTATCAGTCTCGACTCTGTGCAAATTCTTTAACTTACTGTTTTTTTTTCCTGTATTTCATTTCTTCGCAATTTCTGTTGGGATTTTCTATTTTTATATATTCAGGTTCTAACATTTTGATCACTAAGTTGGCTTTAATTGGCCAAGCCAAAGTAATTAACAAGTGAGATATTGGAGTGTACTAAAAATATTTGAAAAAATAAGAAATAAACCACCAATCGTAATTGTAAAAGAGTAAATAAACCCTAAAGGAACTAGTTTATACGAACCCTATATAAACATCTCTTCGGTTTAGGAATTTGGTACACTTCTTAAAAGGCAGTTCCTCAAGAAAACTGTTACCGAGATCTCGCAATCATGGTTCGTTTTCAGTCAAACACTAATGAAAGTTTTAGTGTTCATGCGATTTTCTATCAGTTTTGATTCCGTTTTCATCTTATAGGGTTTAAGATCTCTATTTTTTCAATAATTGGGGTTTGGATCGCTTCCAGGCATCCTGGGTTTGGTTCATTGATTGATTTGCATAATGTTGAATTATTTTTTTGTTAGTGGTCAAGATATGTTCAAATGTTTGGGATTTATGTATCATTAAATTCCTTGATATTTGTTTCTTAAATTTTTTTAGTCTGTGATTTTGTTGGTTTTTTTTGTATATCCTTTTATTTTAATTTATGAATAATTTGTAATTCTTCTCAGATATCTATCTGAATTTGTTATCTTCAATAAATAAAATATAAGTTTTATGTATTAAATTTAAAAGATCAACATAGTTTGGAGGATTGTTGGTGTACAATTAATTTCGACAAATTTTAACCTCCTCAAATGTCACGTCTCATTACATCGTTTTTTATGCGACAAATTACCAACCCAGTGGCTACGCTAGAGAAACCAACCAATGCAAATTATTGTGATTACTTACCGCATCAACATGCACGACTACAACCCACTATGTAGGAGTACTCACTTGTACACACCCAATAACCTGCTCTACTGTTACTTTCAATTAATTATCAAACTCTTTAATGTACCTACTGGTCAGTAAACACACTAGCATTCAACACTGACACAACTCAGCACCTCTACAACCAACCACAACTAGTTGTATTATTATTATTACAATCACCCACCAGATGATATGTTTACCAGTGCCAAGTTTTAGAATGTAGCCGAAGCGGTTGTATCCAGATAGTTGGTTTTATATGATTCTGCTTTTTGTTTATTTACAACGTTTACATTGTTTTAAGAAACAAAGTTGTTGATAATGGTAAAACTTATTATTTAGCCGAGGTTAACAAGTGCAGTCATAAGTCTCAACTTTAGAATAGAGTTGGGTCTCGGGTCAGAACACAGACAGGTTTAATTGTTTTTCTCTCTTATCTTTTTACACTATTCAATAAAACAATCTCACCTATACCTCTACATTAAAATTTTTAGTACTTTTTAAAATTTCTTTCCCTCTTATCTCTATCATATCTATATAATAAATCATTGGCAATTTGAAAAAAAAACTATCATGCAGCTCTCCTTCATTTGAAATAAAATCAATGGCTCATATTCACCATCCTAAAAGTTATTTTTCCCCCAAAAAGTCCCCCCCCCCCCAAAAAAAAAAAATCGAATTTTTTCTCCCAAAACAAAAATTCTTCTCACTTTATTACTATTTCTCTCTCCTCTCTTCACTCTCTCTCTCTCTCTCTCTCTCTCTCTCCTCTCTTCACTCTCTCTCTCTCTCTCTCTCTCTCTCTCTCTCTCTCATATCTTCACTTTTCAAAAAATGAGGAGCTTCTTCAATAGTTGGATGTTCACTAGCTGGTGGTATTGCATATAAATGTTTATATCTATGTGATTTATTAGTCAAACAAGATTGCATATATTTTACCGTTTTTAGGATTTTTCATATGATGCATCGTTCATGAAGACGTGACGTAGGCACGTGTCCACTGGCAAACCTAGTACTACAATAAAACTATATCTAAATAAACCAATTTGTTTATAACTCACTTCTGAAGATTTTTTTTTCCTACAGTAATCTTCATGGTTTGGATATATTTTAGGGCAAAAACAAAAGTACCAAAGTACAAAATATCCATATAACGTTTGGAAAAATATATTATACCCACTCGTCCGCTAACTTAATCCATTCCGTTAATTTTGAATTATTAAATTACATTTCTACCCTTACCCTTTCTGACACGCCCTGCTTCTCGTTATACGGAAACACAGACACGTAACTAAAGCACTGCGAATGACATAAGTATACCAACTCATATCATTCATAAGTTGTACGATACTAGTAAGTTCAACAATACAATAATAACAACATCAACAAGAAATATGATAAATAATCTCAAACAATAACCATCATTTGAAAAATACATAAACTTCAGGTCAAATGCCCGAGATTACAATGCATAATAACAACAATAATAACTAGAAAAGGAAACATGAAACAAGATAAACTGATGTAGCAGAGTGCGACTCCATGCACTAGCAGATATGGCCACCGAGTCTTTCCAAGGGTTCCTCCTCGGTACCTGTAAGTTCAACATCTAAAGTTGGGGGATACCCGTTAGAGCAAGCTACATGCGACAAGTAGTAGCAATCAGTAAAATAATAAGGTACGGTATAACAAGGGACGAGGAACTAAGAAACTGGAACGATACAATTAACAATTGTAGACTTTTAAACATGAAACATGAAAATAGGACTTCAATATATATTCAATCGGTAATCAAGTGTCAATAAACAATAATCGACAATCAATGAAGCAAAACAATATGGTCAATAATACAGTGATTAGTAACAATGGTCGGTAACATGATTAATAGTTGAGCAACAGTAATCAGTAATCAGGTATCAGGAATCAGTATTCAAGAATCAAGAATCAGTTATCAGTGTCAACGTTCAATGTTAATCTTATGTCTATCAATCTTTTATCGGTCCTATCTAATGCACGCAATCCTGTGTTCCATACTACAGGTTCAGATATACAATCAAGTTAACGTTTAGACCCTAATGATGAATTCTATAGGGTTATGTACTCCTATCTTCTCATGACTATAATCAGTGATCGGTAAACATGAACAGTAACTTGATCGGTAAACTTGATTGGTAAACATGTAACACGGGAAACACATGCCCTCTTCCAAGTACACTATCCTATATTGTTCACTACTAAGTCGTACCCTTTATTACCCCGGCTTGTTATTCTTTTATTGTGATTAGTCATGTATATGCGGTCGGTATAATCAATGGAGCAGTTGTATTATCAGCCATGTAGTATAAGATATCAAGTCATTCGGTCTATCTAGTGTATCAATATAATTCATTAAATACAAAAGTAACATGTTTATATTTTAATAAAAACATAAATATACAATTCTGGACAGCAATATGTTGTTGTATGAAAACTCCCTTTCCCGCTACTACGGAAAAGTAAATCAGGTTTCGTCAGGGGTTCTAGAAAGTAGACTCCCTACTGGTCCCAATGCATATTCACACAATGTATTTGAAGGACAGTAGCTGTGCATATAAATTTATTCTTTACTGGTTTCTTGCACAGTCTCGGTTCTGGAAAATATAACATGACAGTACTAAAAATTCAATAACTTACAATCTATAAATCAGATTAAGAATTTGTAAGATGTTTCAGATTCAAGACTCAGTGTGCTACAATTTCTATGTACCAAGTTCTAAATTTCAGTGTCGGAAACCGGGTCAAAACCTCAGTACAAGGTCAAACAATTTATTGGGCAGTAAAGTTGAATATCCGATAATACAATAAATTAAGGGTCCAAGATTTAAATTGATAACAATAGCACGATAAGAAGACTACGAATCAATAACATAGTATGATAAAGAAAATTATTAATAACTACTTGCCGGAGGTTAAAGAAAATGCTTGTACACCAATAATAAAATGTGTACAAGAGATGCTTGCATATTCGATGATTACACGTGCGACGAGGCGAAGTGACGACACAGCAAGGAGACAGCTGCAGTGACGAGGTGGACTGCAACAGTAAGGGAGAGGGCTGTCGGTGGCTTGCTGGTGATCGAGGCGACGATGGAGGTGCACAAGGGTGGCTCGGGATGATGGCAATCCTCTTTCTCGGTGATGAATTGCGGCGTTGCTCCGGAGTGCAATGGTGCTTCAGGTTTCGAGGGTGCGGTGGTAGAAGTCTGCAGTCGAGGTGATCAGGGTTGCTGTTGAGGAGGAGGCAGTCGGTGGGCGTTGGGTGCTAGCGATGGTGCAGGAGGTGTGGGAGTGGAGCCAAGAAGAGGGACAGGGTGATGGAGGAGCTTCAGAAACAAGGAGACTTCGATGGGTTTCAGGAAGAGTTGGAGGTTTGAAGAAGAGGGGCTTGGAGTTGTTCGGGCTCGACTTTGGTGGTGAGATGACGAGGTGCAGGCAGTGGCTGACTGCTGGCGATGGCAAAGCAGTAGGGGAACATCGATGAGGGGGGTGCTGGAGCTTGGTGAGGAGCGGGAGAGGCTAACGACTGCGGTGGTGCGGCAATGGTGGTGAGGGCAATGGAGTGAGAAGATGAGGAGGGAGGGAAGCGGTTGGTCGGCAATGGCAGCAACAGTGGGGATGGAGACGGTCGGCAGTGATTGGAGAGGCAGCATCGGGGTGGTCGCTGCAAGTGCTCGGCAATAGGGCTTCGAGATAAGGAGAGGTGGAAGAAGGTGGGCGTTAGGTGGAATTTTTTCCCAAACTGTCCCACTTTTTGAAAGTTTTTCCCAAACCGCCCTTTTTTTAATTCCCAAATAATCCCACTCGGTCTTTGAAAGACCGAGTTTAGTTAAAACTAACTCGGTCTTTCAAAGACCGAGTGTTAGTCTTGGATTTTTCGAGGTCTAACACTCAGGTTTTGAAAGACCGAGTTAGTTTGAACTAAACTCGGTCTTTCAAAGATCGAGTGTCGATTTGGGGTTGGGGGGGGGGGGGGGGGGGGGGGTATTTCAGATCTGTTTCTTCTTCTTCTTTCTCTCTACTTTATTCTATTCTATCTTCTTTAACTCATCTCCCTCAATCTAGGGCGACCTCCTACCCACAAAATCTCATCTCAATCTAAATATATTTACCAATTCTTTCCTAATCCTCTCACCTTCCACTATAAAAACCCTAAACTCATCTTTCGAAAGATCCATATTTTGGAATTTTGCTAAATTTGAAAAGGATAGTAACTTCAACTCTCCTACCCAAATATTTATGGCTCTATATATCCTTGAAGCTTGTGAAGGTATGATGAATATTGGCCTATAATTTTCTACATTTTTTATAGATTTTGTTTGTGGGTAGATAATAACTCGCATATTTGTATAAATATACGTAGGTATGGATCTCGAGATTCCTATTTGGTTATACTTTGGTGGTGAAATAATTCGTGATCTAAAGATCGGTTGTTGTTATAGTGTGTTGGATCCAAAAATAGTTTGGGTACCTCGTACCATTACATTTGCAAAAGTAGTTGAGAAAATTTATGAAGTTACTAATTGGGATAGAGATCAATGGAATGTGAAAATTTTAGCTCGATACGCAGCAGGTAGAGGAGATGGTCAATATTTTATGACAGTACTCGTATCTACTGATAATGCTATGAAGTCAATGATTGCTAGGACATTGGATCTCAATTGTACTTGGTCTGCATTAGAGTTATATATTCAGCAAATTCAAATTTTGAATGCTCAGCCACATGATATTCCTAATTCAAGCTTCGTAAGGGTAGTACCTACACAAGAGATTAGGTCTAACCCCGCTCAATCTTCACAACCAAATCCACTGTCCTCACAAGAAAACATCTTCACAAATACAACAAACCCAAATTCTACAGATGTTGAGTTGCCACACCAACCTAGTCCGGTTCATGACTATGTTCCCAATGACACTGTATTTGAACTCTTTCAAAATGCTACCATTAACAACGACTTATTAGACGATGATGAAGAAGAGGAAGAAATAGACGATGAAGTTGATGATAGTGTAGAAAATGATGATAGAGACGAAGATGATGATGTAGCAAATGTAAATCCTACGAACAACAGTTCTAATGAAGTGAGCGATACTGATAGCTATGACAATGTTAACGCTCATGTTACCGAGGAGATGACACAAGGTGCTAGAGTACACCAAGTTCCACAAGAGTCGTCTGGTTCATCCAATATAAACGAATTGTACATTGAACAGGAGTTTGTAAGTAAAGTGCCGATTCAACAAGCTGTCAAGGTGTATTCTATCAAGAAACATCGTTAATTTGTCATATTGAAATCTTCACCGTCACTGTACACTGTTAAATGCAAAATGGCACCTAGAAAATGTACAATTGAGGAGATCGTGCAAGGTCCCCCAGGAGTAAGTGATGGTGCATGCCTTTGAAGATTACGAGTAATTGTTCCAAAAGGTGGGACAAATTTTGTGGTGAAGAAGATAGTTTGGCCTCATACATGTACGAATCCCACGTTGAATCAGGACCACTGTAAAGTTGATTCTAACCTTATTTGTAATTTGATTGTGGGTGTAGTGAAGAAGGATATTGGTTTAACACTGCGGGCAATTATTGAGATAGTGAAAATACAATATAATTATCAGATTTCATATAAGAAAGCTTGGATTGCAAAACAAAAGGCAATTGAGAGGTTGTTTGGTACCTTTGAAGAAGCATACACGAAGTTGCCTTTTCTACTAATAGCAATTCAAGGAGCAAATACAGGAACCATTGTCCACTGGGATAAATATGAGTCTAGTCCTAGCGAGGAAATATTCAAGGGAGTATTTTAGGCATTTGGTCCTTCGATTAAATGTTTCAAGTCTTGTAGACTTGTTATTAGTGTCGGCAGAACTCACTTGTACGGTAAGTACAAGGGTTGTTTGCTAATTGTTGTTTCCCCATATGCGACTGATTGCTTATTTCTATTTGCATTTGCATTGGTTGATGGAGAGAGTATAAATACGTGGACATGGTTCATGAGTTGCATTCGGTATTATGTCACCGATCGCACTGAGTTGTGTGTTATCTCGGATCGTCATACTGGTATATTGTCTGCTATGGATTTGCAAAATGGAGCTTGGAACGAACCTAATGCATATCATCGTTATTGTATGCGTCATTTTGCTACAAATTTCTTTAGTAAATTTCATAGCAAGGCATTGCGGAAAAAGGCTTAAATTATAGCGTGTCAAAACCAACCCAAAAAGTTCATGGCCAAAATCGCTGAACTTGAAACCGTCAATGCCGAGGCAGCTAATTGGTTGAAAGAGAAGCTAGTTGAGAAATGGGCACTTTATGCAGATGAAGGTCGAAGATACGGCATAATGACTACGAACCTGTCAGGAGTCTTCAATTCTGTCTTGAAAGGTGTCCGTAATTTACCAGTAACTGCGATTGTTGAGACGATCTTCTATCGTCTCAACTCTTACTTTACTACTCGTCGACAGGAAGCTAGTAAGCTTTTATCTGAAGGGACGATTTTTGCTAGAAGTGTACATGAATTGATCGATAGTCGCCGTGAGAGAGCAAACCAACATGAGGTTACAATGTTTCATCATCAACCTGGAGTTTTTTCCGTGAGAACGGGTATACGCATGGTAAATGGAGAAAGGAAGGGTGGGAACTTGCACACTGTGAACTTGGGTACGAAAACATGCACATGTATGAAATTTCATGTATATCATATTCCATGTTCTCATGTATTGGTAGCTTGTGCATATCGTGCAATCGATCACAAGCCTTTTGTTGATAAATTTTACCTTGTCACATCATTAGCCCAAACATGGGCTCCCATGTTTATTCCTATTCTAGATCAAGCATATTGGCCTACTATTGATGGACCACGACTCGTACCTGATGCTACTTTACGACGTTTAAGAAAAGGCCGGCCTAAATCCATGAGAATACGCAATGACATGGATGTGAGAGATAGGTCTAGCAGGGGTTCAGGGATGAAATGTTCAAGTTGTGGTTTGGAAGGACACAACAAGCGTCGATGTACTAATAGAGGATCTCAAAATATTTAATTTGATTATGTGCTTTCGAATGTGTTTGTAATATTTAATTTGAACTATGTACTCAGTTTGGATGTGTTTAATTGTGGAAAATGAATGATTGTATGAGTTTTAATTGTGTTTTTATTCAAATATTAGTCTTTAAGTATTTTGGAATCAGTAAGATTCAAATTTAGAGGAATTGGAATCAATCAGCCTTAAAGCTGATTGGGAAAAAATGTACAGGCATAAGACTCGGTCTTTCAAAGAACGTTCTCATTATAACTAGAGTCGGTCTTTAAAAGACCGAGTCTTGAAGCTATTGATAAAAAGAACTTACAGCTGATGAGAACGTTCTTTCAAAAACCGACTGTGGAGTTCACTCTTTTCCAGAGAACATCTTTTTTCCTGGAAAGGAGTGTACTTAAAGCTCGGTTTTCGAAAGAACGAGCTCACTATAACTAGACTCGGTCTTTCGAGTCTTCAATCTGATTGAAAAAAAACTCACAGGAGCAAGACTCGGTCTTTGAAAGACCGAGTCTAGTTATAGTGAGCTCGTTCTTTCGAAAACCGAGCTTTGAGTACACTCCTTTCCAGAAAGCAAGATATTCTCTAGAAAAGAGTGAACTCCACAGTTGGTTTTTGAAAGAATGATCTAATTATAACTAGACTCAGTCTTTGAAAGACCGAGTCTTCAATCTGATTGAAAAAAAAACTCACAGGAGCAAGAAAGACCGAGTATAGTTATAATTAGATCGTTCTTTCGAAAACCGACTGTGGAGTTCACTCATTTCCAGAGAACATCTTGCTTTCTGGAAAGGAGTGTACTCAAAGCTCAGTTTTCGAAAGAACGAGCTCACTATAACTAGACTCAAAGATCGAGTCTTGAGCTTAATTGAAAAAAAAACTTACAGGCAGAAGACTCGGTCTTTGAAAAACCGAGTATGTTAATACTAAACTCGGTTTTTCAAAAATCGAGTGTAGGCTTAAATTGTACCATTTCAATTTAGAACATGCATTTCCCCTTTACATTCACTTCAAACAAGCTCACATACAGTTTAAACAACTTTTCAATCCACTTCCACATTCATTTCCACATTTAAGTTCAATGCACTCCACATTCGGTTCAAACAACTTCTCCACAAGCTCAAACATCTCATAAACATCTCATAAACATCTCAAACATCTCGTAAACATCAAACATGCATTATATTACAACATCAAACAACAATCTCAAACATCTCTCCAAAAATATTACAACATCAAGCTAACTCAAAATATTACAACATCAAACTAACATCAAGCTAACATATAACTCAAATTAACTCAAAAGATAACATGCTTTATAGACAAGATAACTCAAAAGATTACTCAAGGGATAACTCAAAAATGTGGTTCCTTCAAGCACTTCCCTCCGCTTGTTCCGTTCACTAAATATTTACCGAACCTGCATTATAGACATGAATCAACTAACTCATAAATTACGGTGACAAAAATAAACTAACGCTTAAATGCACCTAAATTCCTACATGGTCACAAAAATCAAGGGTCGGGTGTGAAGAAGTTAGTGGGTCTCTGTTGTCTTCTACTACGTTGTGGAGTAGCCTGTGTGACACCGGACATTGGGATATTCTCCTCTTCTTGAATCTCACCCCCAACTTGTTGTTATATCCCCTTCCCTTGAATCTCACCCCCTGCTTGTTCTTCGTCTTCTAATTCACTTTGAGGTTGAGGTGGGGTCCTTCGAACAACTCTCTTTCATCGGAGACCAGAACGACCGCTGGTTCGATGTGTGGGAATCCTTAGTATTGCATCTAATGTTGCTCCCTTGCCCACAAATCAGCTTGTGCACGGCAACATGTAATCATCTCTCGTATGGTTTCCTTCGTCTAATCCGCGACGTTGCTATTCAACAAAGTAGCACATTTTTTTGCTATGGCCCAAGTCTGGTTCAACTAACAATCACGAAAAGTTGAAAGATTATGGTACTTACATATACACATACATATATAAAAACAAAATTTTGACAAAACTTTAAAAAATAAAATGAAACTTTAAAACTTACGAATTTGCAAACAGTAGATCCCTTAGGTTGGTACATAGGCAACTTCATGGAATGTTGATCTACTGGTTCGGCCCCTGGTCGACGGATCGGGACTACCACTCCAGCAGGAGTCTGCAACGTCGAAGAGATATATCGTCTAGTCACTCTCTCGTACCAAGCAATGTATGCCGCATGCACCATGAGGTCAAACGGAGGAATGTCACCGATGATTTGGTCGAACCGGTGTACATTCCATCTCTGAACATACGTAGCAAAGCATGCGGCCCAATTGTGTCCGGGCTGTCGACCCATTCTAGTAATATTTTGCATCTCCGCATTGAATGGCTTGGCAACCGAAATCCTTTGGTGAAGACCAAATTGGCGTAGCACTCTATCGGGTTAGTAGAACTCAACAACCCCAAAGTTCATTAAAGGTGCTTTCGTCAGCCACAAATCACGCCTGTACGTGCAATTAGGCGGCAGTCGAAGTACATGCTCCTCCGTGTAAGGAAGTCACACGACACAATCAGCTGCCAACTTATCCAACTCATCGCGGTAGTACGTTAAGCACCTGTTGGGGTTGGCTGTCCATGTAAGTTTTTCGGTCCAATAAACACCGATAGGAGGTAGCATGTGCACGTCATCGAGAAGATGTATCCAGTGCAGAGATTGGATCCGTACTACGGGCCGACCGACGTGAATGCGCTCCCAACTCCAGATTTGAAGTAAAATCATAGGTCCATTCATCTGCACCGAACCTATACTGGCCAAACACAAACTTTGGTACAGTGATGACAGTAGGCACTACCCCAACTGTAATGGCTAACGTTTCCTAGATCGGCAATTAGTGGCAAGAACATCAACGAGACGGCATTACCTGACGAATTTGGAAACAATACAGTGCCAAATAGCGTGAGGATGTAGGCCCTGCAATAGCACTCCACCTCCACCGCAGTTGAACCTTCATTCAATTTATTTCTAAAGATGTCCTTCAACCACTTCAGCTGAATAAATTTACCACTAATCGCACCGGTTTCAACTTCGACACCTAAGTACTCCTCGACTATATAAACTAGGTCGAAGTCCATTATACCTATGACTGCCACTCTATCTATTTGAAGCTCGATGATTATGGAGACGTCCTGCAAAGTCACTGTCATCTCCCTAACTGGCAGGTGAAAGGAGTGTATCTCAGGCCTCCATCTTTCAAGAAGTGCTTCTAGAAGAGGTCGATCGCACTTGATGAAGCTCATCCTAGCAATACCGTATAACCCACAGTCTCTTAGTATCTCGTGTATCCATGGGTGCATAGGTAGTAGATGACCGGCCCTAAATCGTCACTCCGTAGACTCACCGTTCCATACATTCTGCGATCGATGCAACGGTTGAAGAGTGAGGAGTGAAGGGTCGAGGGGTCCTGGGCCTCCAGAAGGGATATACGATGATGAAGGGACTGAAGAAGAAGTGTCCGACTCATTTGGATTGATTTGAACCTACATAACAATAACATTTACATTAATAGACCGAAATTTCATATAATTGTATTAGAATCAACAATTAATTACTTACATTAGTACCCTCGGTACGAGCACGACCACGACCACGTCCACCACGAGTACGTGCTTCATCGCCACGTGGAGGTCTACTACTTTCTCCTTCCTCCATGTTCCCCATTATGCATGCCATTTACGATAAAATAGAAATTACTACAACTTCAACAAATTTGTTATTAACTACACATAACCTACATATCAAAACCAACATTAACAACAATTGCTAGATAACAATGCCTTTGCTACTCTACTTATTTTTTTCATTCTCTAATTAAAACTAATATTAACAACAATTGCTACTCTACATTGTCAAGAAAATCACCAACATTGTCATATATATGACCAGCATCGTCAACAAAATTGCCATTTGCTACTCTACTTGTTTTTTTTTTCATTTTCTAATTAAAACTAAAATGAACAACATTTTCTACTCTACATTGTCAACAACAATTGGCATTTGCTACTCTACATTGTCAACAATAACACAAAATTAACTAAGCACCTTCACAATAACCCAAAATTAACACAAAATTTGCTTAGCAAAAGCTTGATAAATATACCATTCGAGTAGGAGATTCCAAAGCTTGATAGTGACAATGTAGAGTACTTCTAGATCCTTCAACCAAGATCTTCCCCCACCGAAGATGAAATTAAACGAGATCTAAGATATTGGGATTCAGGGTTTTAGGGTTTAAAGAAAGATTCAAATTTGGGAGAAAAAGATGGGGGAAATCAAAAGACGATGAGAGATGACTCGGTTTTGGGGAGTGAATTGATCAATTTAAGGGGAAATCAACCAAAAAAATAACTAGGGCGACGATGGGTTTCGTTGAGGGAGAGAGGTAGAGTATATTGAATAGAATAAAGTAGAGAAGACGAAGAAAGAAACAGATCTGAAATAACCCCCCAATCGACACTCGGTCAAAGACCGAGTTTAGTTCAAACTAACTCAGTCTTTCAAAGACCGAGTGTTAGACTTCGAAAAACCCAAGACTAACACTCGGTCTTTGAAAAACCGAGTTAGTTTTAACTAAAATCGGTCTTTCAAAGATCGAGTGGGTTGTTTGGGAATTAAAAATAAAACTAGGGCAGTTTGGGAAAAACTTTCAAAAAGTGGGACAGTTTGGGAAAAAAGTGCTGGTGCAGTGGTGAGGCAGCGTGAGGTGGCAGTGTAGGTGGCGGAGCAGCATGGGAGAAGCGATGGTGAAGTGGCTGGAAGATGGAGCTTAGTGGGTTGAAGATGAGTGTGTGAACTTGGGGTTTGGAGAAGAAGATGAATAGGAAGAAGAAGTATCGGTTGGGGTGAAGAAACAGTCGGGGCATTGGGTTTTCGGGAGCTTTAGGGTGAGAGAAGAAGAAGTGGATGGGGATGTTGATGAGGAGAATTAATATGGTAGTTAAGGGTTTAGTGGGGGTGGTTAAGAGATTTAATATGGATAGTAGAAGTTAATTAGGAAGTGGGTAGTTGCATAGTCACAATGTTCGGGATTTATTCGCGAAATTCGCGAATAATTCGCGACTATTTCTCTAGCCGATCCAATTCGTGACTTATACGGCACTTTGCGAATAATTCGCGCACTTCGCGAATAATTCGTGAAATCGCGAATGAACGAATAGTTCGCGAATGCCCAGTAACCCAGTTAAAAAACCCTATTTCCACTTTTCCAGTAGCGTTTCCTCTTCTCTTACTTTTCCTCTTCGCTTCTTGCCTTCCCAGTTGTGCAGTCGCGCGTCTTCCCCGGGTTCCCCCAATCCGGGTCGTCTATTTCTTCTTCGTTGCTAACTTCTCCTATCCCCCTTGGCATTTTTACCCTCTTTGGTTATTTGGCTGGTTCCTCTGCTTCAGGTATTTTTATCATATTTATTGCTTTCTACACTCAATTTTGGTTTTTGGATGATAAGGATTCTACTTATTACGACATTTCTGTTTGGATAAATTGCGAATACATACCCTATATAAAGGTGTAACAGAACCTTATATAAATTTCACTTTGCAGTTATAGATCCTGATTCTTTCTTGCGTTCATATACTTGTAGTTGTCTACGATTCGAGTATAATGTTGTAGAGGTAAAGAATTTAATTGTTAATGCAAGAAAGTCAAGAATGTCGAAGTTAATGGAAACTTAATTTCAAAAAAAAGTTTTAACATTACACACAAACTAGTTAACTTTTAGTGATTGCTAAAAGGATGTCGAAGGCATGTTTAAATGGGACATGCATTTAGGAGCACCATGAGACTATCTCTTTATGTACCCGTAAGGGGATTAACTCTTGACCAGGAATGCAAGGGTTGAAAGGAAAATGATTAAATTGTTATAGCATACTTGTATTGTTATTTACTATTTCTGGCCTTGATCGCCATTTCTGAATATTGACTATGTCTAATACAGTGATTGTTATCTACTATCATCTTTGTGTCTATATTAAGTTTTGTTTAATCCCGATTTTATATTATTTTCTTATCAGAATGCCTAGAGGAAAGGATCTGTTGTGCGATCATATTACTCAGGTTGAAGGAAATAAAGTTCGGCAACTTTTGTCAAGAAATATTTGTTGGTGGCGTAGCTCGTATGAGAAATCATTTTTCAAACATGGTCAGTAGAGATGTACGCCCTTGCCTTAGCATTCCTGATGAAGTTCGTGAAGCTTCTTTGAAAATAATACAAGAATTAGAGTCGAGAAATAAAAAGCAAAAAATCAATGATTTTTTGAAGCAATCAGGAAGTTCTATGGAATCAAGATGGGTCCCGCTCAAAAGTTTTGGTACAGAAAACTATCAACTCAGTGATGAAAAAATCTGAAAAGGAAGAAGCAGATAAAGCAATAGTTAGATGCATAGTTAATAATAATTTTCCATTTCAATTATTGCGATCATCTGATTTTCGTGAAGCACTTGCCGTAGTTGCAAAAGTTAGGTCAGGTTATGAAGCTCCTAGTAGTGAGACTGCAAGAACAAAATTGCTGGATAAATTGAAGCTTGAAGCTGAAGATCATATCCAATGCATGAAAAAAGAATGGGATAGTACTGGTTGTACAATTATGTCTGATGGATGGACCGATGGAAGAAACAGGCTATACTTGAATCTACTAGCAGCTTCCCCTAAGGGTGTAGTTTTCTTGAAATCTCTCTGCACAGTTGGGCATAAAAAGATGCAAAATATATTTGCGACTTAATATCATCGGTAATTGAAGATATTGGTCCGCACAATATTATCCAATTTGTTTCTGACAATGATTCAAATTATCTTGCAGCTGGAAATTTAATTGTGGAAAAGTATCCACATATTTTTAAAGTTAACTGTGCGGCTCATTGCATTAACTTGATGTTCAAGGAGTTTGGTACACTTGAATTCGTCTCTCCCTTGCTTGCTCAAGCTCGAAAGATTGTGAAATTTATTTATAGATATCAACTTGTGCTAGAACTGATGAGAGTTCATACAAGTGGTCGTGAGTTAAAGATACCAGGGGCAACCAGGTTTGCTACACATTTTATATGTCTTAACTCAATTTTGAAAGAAGAGCAATCCCTCCGCTATATGGTGGCTTCAACTGAATGGAGAGATTTGCCTCCATGTAAGACTGCAGAAGATACTGAAATACAACAAACAATTATGGGAAAAGAATTTTGGGAGTGCAGGAAAGTGCTTATAACAACATTGGAACCTCTTTTTAAAATATTAATAATGGTGGACGGTGATGGTTCTACTGTTGGATACATACATTATGCAATACAAAAGGTGAAAGAGGCTATGAAATATGTTTTTGATGAATATCCAAATAGGTATTTACCTTTTTGGAAAATTATAGATGAAAGGTGTGTAAAATCTTTAAATTCAAATATTCATTTGACCGCTTTTTATTTGAATCCACATTTATTCCATTCCGGCCATGTAAAGATGGATAATCAAGTGAAAAAGGGCTTAGAAGTAGTCTTGTCAAAGATGTTGACACATGATGAGAGGTCCAAGGCAATTAAAGAGCTTAAGAGTATCATGCAAAGGATCCAAAAATCTTTGGAGCTATGGCTATTGAATCACTTGAAGTAGCTCATCCAAGTAACAATCATTTATACACTTTTTCTTTCTTTTTATTTATTCATTATAAATATCAAGTGTACTATAATGTTACTGACATTAATTTATAATTTCTATTAGAGATATGGTGGAATATGTGGGGTGGCTCTTTGCCTATCTTGCAGAAAGTTGCAATTAAAATTTTGAGTCAAACTTGTAGTGCTTCAGCATGTGAGAGAAACTGGAGTGCTTTTGAAGCGACACACACAAAAAAGAGAAACCGACTAGAACCAAGCAGACTTCAAGATTTGGTCTATGTGAGGGTAAATGCTCTTTTGAAGAGGACCATGCAAAAAAAAGAGCAACTTGATACGGTTCCCATCGATCTTGATAAAGTTGATCCAGATGTGACGTATATATTCTACGGAGATGGAAATGTTCCAATCCATGACGATCAACATGGCAACGAAGATAACAATATCTATAGTGGTGAAGAAGATACAGTAGATGATAATGATGATACCATTGAATTGGAGTTCCTCGGCTGATTTTCTTTTTTAAATATTTTTACAATGATTAGAATCTAACTTGTTTCTGAGGACTTTATCTTATGTCTCAATGTTTTTTATACCACTCTCTGTTTTTTACGTGGTGTTTTAGATCGATTTTTACACTTTCTAAAAAGATAATAAAAAAATAGGGGAAAAGAATGACATGAGGCTCAGCTAGTAGTATCATATATTTGTCAATGTTCTTTATAATGTACTGGACTATCTCTAATTTTGGTAGTAGTATCATAATTTTGGTAAATTTGTTTGATTTTAGTTCTGAACTATCTCTAATTTTGGTTATATTTTCATCTCCTTTTCATTTGTGGCTGTGGTTGATTTTATTAGTTGGTTATTAAAGATTCTCCAAGTGATATAGAAAGTTGAGATTTGAATTATATGATGCTTTGTAGAAAGATGAGAACGAACAGGGTTGAACAATGAATATCTCGAAAATAATGGATACTTCAATTCTTTCTGTAAACATAACTGTAATTGGATTTTGAATGCGAGGAACATGAGGTACTTGAATTGGTAACTTGAGTTTTTGAACTTCGGGTGTATAATGTTTTTAAAATGGTAATCTTTCAAATGGTTTTTTTACTTCAGGGTAGACCCTACAGTGCTTGACATCTAAAGCGAGATTATCTTCTTGTACTTAAGTTTTCACACATATTTTGGTGGCTACAGGATGGACGATATCCTGTTCAGGAGAAAAACTGATGAGTTGAAGGATCTTTTGGAAAGTAGCTTCCTCGACATGACTGTCATGAGGAACATTGATGAGGTATGAAAGATATTTTTGCATCTCTCTAGTGTCCTTTATTGGCATATGTCTTGTATGCTTAAATACTGAAGTATTTTTTTTCCGAATAGTATTGTAAATTTCGTGTGGTTTCTTCAATTGGTTTTATTCCCAGGGAAAATGTTGCTTCATTAGAATAATGATGCAATCATAAGTAAAATTCAGGGTTCCACAAGTCCATCCCAGGGAGAAAGCATGCAGCTATGAAGCACAAAGGCACAAACACTTCAATTGGTTTTATTAACAGGAATCTTTCGTATTTCAACAGAATTATTTCAACAGATCTCATGCTGAAGTGTTACATGATTTATTGATAGGAAATTATCCTTATAAAACAATAAGTGTTACATACACAAGTGCATTATGTAATCTTAGCAGTCTTACTGGTTCATTTTCCTGCTTGCTCTTTTCTGCTTCTGTTCTCTCCACTTTAACTATTGTCTATAATATGGAGTCTTCTCTCCAGTTTAATGCATTATATGAGTTAATAGTTATGCCTGATATTCTTGAGCTTGGTTGCTCAAGAGGCATTTATAATCAAGAAAAGGAGAAGCTCCTCCAATGAAGCTATTATTCATTATGCAAATATTTACATCATGCTGTCAGAAAACCATACATGTTCTCAAGGGTTATATGCCATTTATCTTATCGCTGTTGCATTCCTTTCAGTAGGGATTTGTGCTCGAGGATGCGACTGGGTTCTCACTAAATGGGGATGTAGAAGTTCACTACAAATTAGCAGCTTCATTACCTACATCACATCCTAGTTTTGCCCCTGAAAAGAGTCTTGAAATGCTGGCTGAGTGGCAACAACCTCAACTTCCCCGTGGACCCATAAAGTTTGAACTGGAGCTGAACAAAACAGACTCCTGAGATCAGGTATGCTGCTCAAGCGATTTCTTTGTCAAGAACACATGATATTATTACTAATAAATATACTTTTGCTTTGGTTAAATTTTTTATTTCTTTCTTCCCGAACTTGTGTCGAAGTTTTCCCGAATTTTCCGAATTTTTGTCGAATTCCGAATATTAAATCTTGCCGAATGATTCCCGAACGCCGAATTTGTAACTATGGGTAGTTGGGCAGTTAATTTGAAGAATTTGGGTTATGGGTTTGGGCTAGCTTTGAATTTCGGGTTGGGTTTTATGTTAAGACTTGAGTTTGGGCTTGTAATAGGATTTGTTTAGGATTTAAAAGTGTGAGCTTGGATTTAAAATGGATTTAGGTTTGAGTTATGACAATCAAATAGGGAGAATATAATTAGGCTATCGAACTAATCAAGAAATAATTAAAGTATATACAACGAGTTCAAAAATAGCAAAAAAATTATGAATAAGCAAAATACAAGAACATAGAAATTTTTGTGTAAATGGAAACGGGAGTTACACTTTCATATCTCAATCTCTTTTTTCCTTTCTCCTATTTCTTTATTATCAAATATTAAACAAAACGAAATCTCAATCTAATGATTAGTCTCAATCAAATGATTAGTCTTCTAATTATATTCAACAAATTGATTATAGTTTTATCTAACGATATTGTTAATAACCATGTTAATATAGGAACCGTCAGGGTTGGTCCTAAGAAATTCGAGATCATATGCAAAACTTAAAATCGGGCCGTAATATAAAAAAAATTATTATCGATTTATTGTTTTATAACTTTATTGTTCCATTAATACTATAGGGTATAGCTAGTTTAAGAACATTGTTTTTACCAAGACAGGTTTATATTATAATAATTTTAATCAGACAAATTAATATTTTTCTTTATCAAGCACATATTTAGTCTTATTTTTTTTAACGAAAATTCAACATATATAAATATACTCACTAACATCAACGTGATTCACTTGAATTTTAATTACATCTAATAAATCTCTTTATCTTATAAACCGAACTCTTGCCAACCACTGCCGATTTTAATAATTCAAAGTTAAAGAAATGAATTAAGTTCACGAAGGATTGAGTATAATGTATTTTTTCAAACATTACATGAGCATTTTATACTGAGACGAAACGTTGGGGGACTTCGGTTTTGCCCTACATTTTACACCCAACCAAATACCTCCTTAGAAGTTAAAACACTCTATTTGGGCCTTGAATTGGGCCGAATTCGAAAATAAACTAAAAGGCCCTGTCAGTCCATTACCTATCGCAATGGCAAGAGAGGAAACGGAAATAGTAAATCCTAACCCTATTTAAAACATCTTTTCTTTAGGGTTTTACTACGCTTCTTCGCAGTTCCTCAGAGAAGAAGGAGAAAACCGCCGCCAATCATGGTTTGTTTCCGATTAATATACGTTTCTTTTTTATCCCGTTTTCATTTTATAGGTTTTAGAGATCTATTTTTCAATAATTGGGGCCTGGATCGGATCCAGACATTGTGGGTTTGGTTCATTGATTGATTTGTATAATGTTGAATTAATTTTTGTTAGTGATCAAGATATGTTCCTGATGTTAGTTTAGGGTTTTATGCATCATTCATAATATTTGTTTTTCTTAATTATTTTGTGTTTATGTGATTTTGTTATAAATAATTTGTAATTGTTCTCAGATATCTATCTGAATTTGTTATCATCAATAAATAAAATACCATTTTTTATGTATTAAATTTAAAGAATCAACATAATTTAGATGATTGTTGGTGTAGATTACTAATTATCAATGTAGCATTGTTGTACATTTGATTTCGACAAATTTTAGCCTCCTCCAATGTCACATCTCAATACATCGTTTTTGATGCCACAAACTACTAACCTGGGGGCTGCACTAGGAAAACCAACCATTGCAAATCATTGTGATTACTTACCGCATCCACATGCACGCCTACTATCCACTGTGTGGGAGTTCTCACTTGTACACACCCAGCGACCTCTACTGTTACGATCGGTTAATTATCGAACTCTTTGATGTACTTACTGGTCAGTAAACACACTAGCATTCAGCACTAACACAACTCAACACCTCTACAACCAACCACAACTAGCTGTAGTATTACTATCATCCACCCGATGATATGTTTCCTGGTGCCAAGTTTTAGAATGTAGCCCAAGTGGTTGTATCCAGATTTTTGGTTTTATATCATTCTGCTTTTTGTTTATTTACAATGTTTACACTTTTTTAAGAAACAATGTTGTTGACAATGGTAAACCTTATTATTTAGCCGAGGTTAACAAGTGCAGTCATAAGTCTTAACTTTAGAATAGAGTTGGGTTCTCGGATCATAACACAGTCAGGTTTAATTGTCTTGACACTTAACTGGATGGGTGTCGGTTCTGATTTTTCTCCTAAGTGCATCTTAATGTTTGGGGGGGGGGGGGGGGGGGAATGTTTGTCATGGGCCCTGTTTTGGGTTTGTCTTTTAATTAGGAGGGAGTATCTAATTTAGTTCGTCAAAATATTTCAATGCTGTACAAGCTAAATGGAAATATTTTTTAAAATGACATTGTAGCTGCGACTTTTATTTAAGTGTTTAATATGTGTGATTAATTTCTTTTGTCCACACTTATTGCATCAATTTTTCTTGTGAATTGTGTACTACATTCTGATCTACTTGTTGATCTTCAATATACATCATATTTAATATCAGATTCTAAATTTATTATAGAGTGATTAATTAAGTACTGATTGAATTACTAATCTTTGTAACACTTGTATGATTTAGGCAAGAGGCCTGAAGAAGCACTTGAAGAGGCTAAATGCCCCAAGACATTGGATGTTGAACAAGCTTGGGGGTGCTTTTGTAAATTTCAATATCCTTGAGCTATTTTTTTTTCATTTCCCTATTTTTTTCCTTTTAATATTGTGAGTTCTAATTTTATGATTTGAAAATAATAGGCCCCCAAGCCATCTTCTGGCCCCCACAAGGCAAGGGAGTGCCTGCCTCTGATTCTCATTTTGAGGAACAAACTGAAATATGCTCTCAATTATCGTGAAGTAATTTCAATCTTGATGCAACGACATGTTATGGTCGATAATAAAGTCCGGACTGACAAGACTTACCCTGCTGGTTTCATGGGTATGCACATTACCCCCATCCATTCTTAAACAATGTGAGTTGTCATTTTCTCAAAATTTTCTTAAATGTCTGTTGAATTATACTTTGGTTTTTCTTTTAGATGTCGTGTCTATTCCAAAGACGAACGAGAACTTCCGTCTATTGTACGATACCAAGGGGCGGTTCCGCCTTCATTCCATCAAAGATGAGGAGGCTAAGGTACTTATATTAATTACCATATCTACATAATTGTTCCCTTTTATTGAATTGGACTTTATTGAACTTGTCTTTTTGTTACGGATCCTAAAGTAGATGATACATGTCATTGAGCTTTGATTGTTCACAAGGACTACAAGTATTATTTTGCCAAGAATGGAAAAAGACCCAACTGTTAAAATACTGCACATTACATTGTTTATTCATTGGACCAGTTGGTATATGAGTTATCTTCTCTATTATATGTAGAGATGGGATGTGCTTGTTAAAACCAAGGTTTGGAAACTCGGTCCCATTATCGGTTTTGGAGTTTTTTTTATAAAAGATGCGTATTTGTTGGTTTCATTGGTCTCGTTCAGTTTCGTTCTAAGCTTCGGTTTAGGTAGTTTCGTTAATTTTGTGGAGAACTATGTGTTTGTATAGGTAGATATAGTATGTAGAAGTAGTTATACAACTAGAATTTAATTAATAACTAGATCTAATCATAACCACATTAATAAGAAAACTTAGCAGGAAATAAATAAGATAGATGGAAAATAGAGTTGCACCTAACCAAAGTCCCAAACACTCACCCAATAAGACTAGCCATATTTAATTTAATCAGACTAACCAATTAGGATAAAATAAGTGAGCGAGTCAACTGTGGGCCCTATAATAAATCAAAACCCAACCCATCATGCTTCCTTAATTAGAAACACATCCACCAATTTCTCTTCTAGCGATTCTGATGCTCTCTTTCTTTTTATCTACAATGATGTTTCCGACCTCCCCCCTTCCCTGATGAAGATGCCAAAACAAATGGCAGTTATGATGAAGATTAGGGTTAGTTGTGGATACTTAATCCTAATGTATATTTTTCTTTTTATAAATGATTTCTTAATATTTTCAAGATCTCTGAATTATAGTGTCTTCAAGTGTTGATTTTTCACTAGTGTTGATTTTTCATGGCAACAATGATGGTTTCTTTTCTTTTATGGCTGTCGAAGACAGTATCGGCGTTGTTATGTTGGGTTTTGGACCGAAAGTGACCAAAACATGAAGTTTCGCTGAAACTCAACGATACCGATTTTGACCATAGAGTTTCATACCACCTCTTGTGGCTCTTGTCGAAACTGGTCTGAATCGTCCGATAGAGACGTATCGGTCGAAACCTAAAACCATGGTGAAAACTTGTTTTTAACTTTGTTCGTTTTACTAGTAGGTAGCATTGAAAAGTGAAGACAGTTTATCCATATTTAGTCTCGTAATGGCCCTCACTAAGATGGAAAATTCATGCATTAATTGTATTTAAGATCTAGTTTAGTTATGTGTAGAATATTTAGGCGTGTAATGCGGCAAAAAATCGTACTTACTGTAATCATGCAACTGGGTTTCAAACGTTTGAAGAAACTGCATGTTCACCCCATTAAAATGATAATAAATGATGTTCCTGTTTTCATAGTGGAAGAAACTATTTCTATCAATAAGTTTTATGGTGGTGAAGTTGCGGAACACTGGTTTATATAGTTCTATGATTTCATCATGGTTATTATGTAGTCAAATACGCTTGCATCATCGAATACAGCTTGTATAAACTTTTTCATGATCTATTCTTGTTCCCTTGTGTCAACCCGTTTGCATATCAATTTGTACTTCATCATTTTATGTGTACATATTTCATTGGTAACACTGTAACAGTGAAACTTAATAGTTATTTGTGCAATAGTTTTGAGACCTTTTATTCCTTTCCCTTGCAGTTCAAGCTGTGCAAGGTTCGCAATGTGCAGTTTGGACAGAAGGGGATCCCCTACCTCAACACCTATGATGGTCGCACCATCCGTTATCCTGACCCTCTTATCCGTGCAAATGACACCATCAAGCTTGACCTTGAGACCGGAAAGATTGTTGACTTCATCAAATTCGATGTGGGCAATGTTGTGATGGTTACTGGCGGGCGAAACACAGGGCGTGTCGGAGTCATCAAGAATAGGGAGAAGCACAAGGGAACTTTCGAGACCATCCACGTCCAGGATGCTACCGGTCATGAATTTGCAACCCGTCTAGGCAATGTGTTTACCATTGGAAAGGGAACCAAGCCGTGGGTGACCCTACCAAAGGGCAAGGGTATTAAGCTGAGCATTATTGAGGAGGCGAGGAAGCGTGCTGCTGTTGCTGCAGCTACTGCTACTGCATAAGTTTCCTGGACTTTTGTTTTTTTGTGCACATTGTGACTTTTAGTTACTGTGTTTTTTTTTCAGACTTAGGTTAAGTAGTGAAGTTTTTTTAGTTGAGATTTCAAGTACTATTGCTGATGTATTTGACATTGTGAATTTTTTGCTTTTCTATATTGACATCTTCTTCGTTTATGCTGGCATTTTCTAATGTTTCATTTATATAGTCTGTCATATGCTGCTGATTGGTTAGTGCTTGAATTCGGTTGGACTTCTTAGGACTTTTACAAATTGCTTATTAAGTCCACAAGATTTATATGCGACTACTTCTTGACTTATATGTTTCTTAACGCGTTTGACTGTCATGTCAGAATTCATGCAGATATTGCCATGTTTGTTCATCTTTGTTGATATATAATGATCTATATACAATTTTTTGCGTTGAAGAATGTGCATTAATATCTATTTATGATCTATCAACAATAATCAGGATTCTGTTTGTAATCTTCCCTAATCAAAAGTTCACCCTTCACCAGTTCACCTGTGTCGATACTGAGATCCACTACCATCAGGCATTCTCTGGCATTTCAGTGGTGGCCGCGGAATCGGAGTCCATCGCGTTATTTCGTGTAAGATGATGCATATCTCTAATTTCTAATACTATAATACGAGAGTTGGGGTTGTTTCATTTGAAGATAAATTGTAGACAAACCAACTTGATTGATCTAATCTCAACCATACCTTTTTAAGTAAGAGTAATATGATCATTTTAACCATCAATTTCTAATTAATTAGGTAGTTACCATAACATCCTTAAACTTTAAATTTATTTAAGACATAATTATTTATAATCATATAAAATAAATTTAGTATCATCGGAGTAATTTGTAAAGAGTATGGTAAAAGTTTGAGATTGGTAAAGGGAGGTCTAAGATTTGAGGCCAGACTACGCGTAGTATTTACTTTAAATATATAAAAAAATTGTAAGGGCGTGCGAGACGTTCACATTGCTAGTACTAAGTAGCTCAAGGGCAAGGGTATTCAGCTGAACATCCTCAAGTCTATATACTATAACTAGATAATTTTATTAAAGAGAATAGTCAGTGGACTATAACCATGAAACTATGGGCAATATGCAGAAATTTTAAACTGGAAATCGTCCAAAATCAGTGTTTTTTATATATAAAAAGATGACACCCGTCATCGTTTCATTAATGAGCAATAATAAAACAATGTAGTACAAATAAACATAAAACCCGTGAGCATTATGCACAACACAGTACCCTTAGGTAACATATAATCAAAATGTAGCAACAGTAATATATAAAGTAGCATCAAAATACGCCAAGTTCGTCAAAATCTAAAAAGACAAACGTCCCGCATAGACCAACAGTCATGCTTTCCCCCAATGTACTGGATGGATACTCCTCCTCATTCGGCTTAAGCTTCTTCCTAGCTCCCACATATCCTGCCCAATCATGAATTAAAAAGAAAAATTTTATGCATGGAAGTTGAAAATCTATGAGCAGTTTTCGAAAGCATAAGTCATTTCAATCTAGCCATAGTCTCTATAAGGTAGCCGCTGCTGCTATATCCCAGACCCGTTTGTCCTCTATCCTGATAAGTTGTTCCCTCCAATGTCCCCAAACATCCCCAGTATACCTTGAAAACTGCGTGCATCCAAATCCTCTACAAACTACTTTCCAAGTGAGTGCCGCCTTTAGGTTATATAACAACAAAATCAGTGTGTTATATAACCTACGAAACCTTGCTAAAATCCGGAAATCGGCCACAATCGATGGACTATAATCCAAAAAAGAGGCCCAAATGCCGAGAATTTAAAAAATTATCAAAATCCTCCAAAATTGGTGGACAGTAACCCATGAAAGTGAATCAAAATGTTGTTGATCTTTATCAATATGTAATGATTTGTAATCCAAAAACTATAAACATGTAAATATCCTCCAAAGAGAAAAATTGGTGGACTATAACCATCAAACCATGGTAACATGCAGAAATTTTAGACTTCCTCGTAATTGTCCAAAATCAGTGTGTTATATTATAACCTACGAACCTAGCCAAAATTTAGAAATCAGCCACAATTGATGGACTATAATCCAAAAAAAGGCCCAAATGCCAAGAATTTAAAAAAATATCCAAATCTCTAATCTGTAATATTATAATGAGAGAGTTGGGTTGTCATTTGTAGACACTCTGTAATTTGTAGATATTCAACCATCTAATCTCAACCATTTATTTTTAAGTGAGAGTTATATTAACCATTTATTTACTCAACTGTTGTTAGTTACCATAATACTCTCAAAGTTCAAATTTATTTACGACATAATTATTTACAAAGTGTTACTCATATAAAATAAAAGTTTGTGCCATTAGGGATAATTTATAAAGAGTATGTGATGAGTAAAAGGAGGTTTTAGGTTCTAAGGCAGATTACGTCTTATTATTTACTATATAAAAAATTTAATTAGAACGTGCATCGCACGTGCAGATTACTAGTACCCTCAAAATTCAAATTTATTTACGACATAATTATTTACAAAAGTGTCACTCGTATAAAATAAAAGTTGGTACCACTAAGGGTAATTGTAAAGAGTATGGTAAGGATTCAAGATGGGTAAAAGAAGTTCTCAGGTTCGATACAAGACGACAACATAGTTTTTACTTTAAATAATAAAAAATTCTTAGGGCGTGTATTGCATGTGCAAATTGCTAGTCCTCCATAATTGGTGGACTGTAACCCACGAAACTGAATCAAAATGTTGTCAGTTGTTATCAATATATAATGATACGTAATCCAAAAACAATAAACAAGTAAATATCCTCTAGTCCTCACCCTTCACCTGCATCAATGCTGAAATCCACCACCATCTGACCATCTCCTGGCATTTCAGAGGAGGCGGAGGACTGGAACAGCATAAGTTCCACTAGAGCATCCACATTTCTCGTGTACAATCATGTATATATTAAGTAGTGGGCAAGGGTATCAAACTGAATTTGGTCTATGTAATATAACGACTAAAGGTCGACTGTCCCCTACACAAAGTCGATTGTCCCGCTCCTTAGTTTGCTGCTCTTGCTGCTACTTCTTCATGTCTTCTCTTCCTCCAATTTCAACCTTGTGTTTGTGTGTTTGAGTCCATAGTTCTTAACACCGACAAAAGTTATCAAAGAGAAACAAAAAATTTTGCTTGTATTCTCATAATGAGTTTTATGTGATACACTCATATCCAAAAATTTGAGAATTCTTCGAATCATCATACAAAACCTGACCAAAATGTTGAAATTTTAGAATTTCTTCAAAATCGCGCAGTGGGTGGAACAAAACCCACAAAATTGGGGGAAACTGCTATGTTTCAAAATTTCTCGAAATCATCCAAAATTGGTATGCTACAACCCAAAAAATCAGGCCAAAAATGCACGAATTTTAGAATTTCTCGAAATCGTTCAAAATAACCTCTGAAACGAGCCAAGTGTTGGAATTTCATAATTTCTCGAAATCGTCCAAATTTGGTGGACTATATCCAATGACACATGGCATATATGCCCAACTTTCAAAATATCTCGAAATTTTCACAAATCGATGAACTATTACCCCCAAAAAAAGGCAAGTACTCGGATTTCATAATTTCTCGAAATTTTCCAATACTAGTGAACTATATCCCACGACACATGACATAAATGTTGAAATTTAAGGATTCATGAAAACATGCCAAAGTCGGTGAACTATATTCCATGAAATTGGCCAAAATCCTAATATATTAAAATTCATCAAGATTGTCCAAAACTGGTGGATTTAAACCAAATCAAAATGTTGTAATTTAGAATTTCTACGAAATTGTCCAAAGTCGATGCATTAAACCCCCACCAAACTTGGGTTAGTGCTTATTTTTGGAATTCCTCACAAACATTCAAAATTGGTATGCTATAACCCACAAAATTTGGTCAAAATGCTAAAATTTTCAAATTCCTCGAAATCATTCAAAATCAGTGAACTCCAACCCGTGAAATCAAGCCAAGTGCTGGAATTTCATAGTTTCTTGAAATCATCAAGAACCAGTGAACTATATCAAACAACACATTGCCTATATGGTGAACTTTCAAATTTCTCAAAATCTTCCAAAATCAGTGAATTATAACCCCCAAAATCGAGCAAAGTAATTACAGAAGTTCGTGTTCCAATACTGATGGACTATATCCCATAACACATGGCTTAAATGCTAAAATTCAAGAATTCTTTAAAACATGCGAAAATTGGTAGACTTCAATCCATGAAACTGCCTGAAATATTTAAATTCTTCAAAATTTTCCAAAATCAATGGACTATATAACCCATTAAACCGAACCAGAATGTTGAAAATTTAAAATTTCTTCGAAATTGTCCAAAATCGGTGGTCTAAAATCCACAAAACAGAGTAAAGCGATAATTTTGAAATTCCTCAAAGTTGTGCAAAATTTATGTGAAACCAAGCGAACATGCTTAAATTCGAGAATCTCTTGAAATCATCCAAATCAGTGGACTATAACCCCCAAAACTGAGCCAAGTGCTGGAATTTACGAATTTCTCCAAATCGTCCAATATTTTGACCATATTCCACCACACAGGGCCTAAAAACTAAAATTTCAAAGTTTTTTCAAATTGTACATAATAAGTGAACTCATTACCCCCCCAATATTGAGCCAAGTACCCGGATTCAAAATTTTGTGTAATCCCCCAATATCGGTGAACTATATCCCACGATACAGTGCCTAAATGTTGAAACTTAAAATTTTCTCAAAATAGGTCAAAATCAATGGACTATATCCTATGAAAATCGCCAAAATCCTGAAATTAAAAAATTTATCAAAATCATCATAAATCAGTGGACTATATAAACCTTGAAACTAGCCCAAAATGTTGAAATTTTTGAATTTCTTTGCAATCATCCAAAATCGGTGGATTATGACCCAGAAAAATAGTGTAAAGTGTCAATTTTAAAATTCCTTAAAATCGTCCAAACTTGGTCTGTTCTAACCCACAAAATTGAGCCCAAATGTTGAAATTTCATAATTCTCAAAATCGTCCAAAACCAGTAAATTATAATCCCCAAAATCGAGACAAGTGCTGGAATTTCAGAATTTCTTGAAATTGTCTAATATCAATGGACTATATCCCACGACACTTGACCTAAATGCGGAAATTTCAGAATGCCTCAAAATAAGCAAAATCGGTGAGGACTTGACCCACGAAACTTGGTCAAAATCCTGAATTTTAAAAAATTTTTAGAATCGTCCAAAACTGATGGACTAACTAATGAAACTAGACCAAAATGTTGAAAATTTGTGGTTTCTTTGAAGTTGTAAAAAAAAAATGACCATACCCACAAAATTGGGGTAAAGTTTTAAAATTTTGAATTCCTTGAAATCATCCAAAATTGATGTGCTATAACTAAAAAATCGAAGCAAGATGCTAAAACTATATAATTTATCAAAATCATCAGAATTTGGTGAACTATAACCCTCGAAACCAAGCTAAGTTATGGAATTGAAGAATTTATCAAAATCATCAACCCCGTTGGATTATATCTCACGAAACAAGGCCTAAATGTTGAAATTTCAGAATTTCTCAAAGTATGACAAAATCGATGGACTAATTCATGAAACTTGACCAAAATTTTCTGAAATTTTAGAATTCTTCGAAATCATCCGAAATCAGTGGATTATATCCTATGAAACCGTGCTAAAGTGTCGAAATTAGAATTCCTCTAAATGAACTTAAACTAGTGGATCTAGAAAATTGGGTTATAATCCTGAATTTTGGAATACGTCGAATCTTGAATAGGTATGCTATAAAACCCACTAAAGCTGGCCAAAATGTTGAAATTTTAGAATTTCTTAGAATCGTCCAACATTGGTGAATTATAACCACTGAAACTGAGTCAAGTGCTGGAATTTCAGAGTTTCCCGAATTTGTCCAATATCAATGGACGATATTCTCCGGAACAAAGGCCTAATGTTGAAATTCCAGAGTTCCTCAAAATAGACAAAATCAGTGGACTTTCAACTAACTCATGAAATTGGGCCAAATCTTGAAATTTTAGAATTCTTCGAAATCTGGTCAAAATCGGTGAAGAAACCTAAGAAGACAAAAGGTTGAAATTTTAGGATATCTCTGAAATCATCCAAAACCGATGAACTAACCCATGAAACCAGACCATAGTGCTGAAATTCCAAAATTTCTTGAAATCGTTCAAAATTCCAAGAATATGAACCTCGAAACTAAGCGTAGTGCTGGAACTTCGGAATTTCTCGAGACAGTCCTATATTGGTCGATTGTGTCCCACAACACATCTCTTATATGCTGAAATTTCAGAATTCCTTAAAATAGGTCAAAATCGGTGAATGTATTAGTGTATAACCCAAAAAACTGGGCCAAAATTCTCAGGCCATGTTTGGATTCAAAGGTATGATACTTATAGGTAATTTATAAGTGAAGGTAGATGTTTGCAACCTGTAGGTTGCATATCTGTACCTCCATTTTGGCTTTAAAAATAAATTTGGTTGGATTGAATTGAATTGGATTTTAGATACCTATCAAAACTTCCATTTTATCTCAACTTTGAGGTGAAAAAAGCTAAGGTAGCATACCTCCAAAGTATGATTCAAACGGACCAAAGTTTAGATATCTATAGGCAGACAAGTCACATCAACTAACCTCCAAACATGGCTTGAAACTTTAGAATTATTGAACTCATTTAAAATTCATGGACTCTCCATGAACCTGAGCCAAAATACTTACAATTTTGAATTCTTTGAAATCATCCAAAATCAGTGTACTATATAAAATTGGACCAAAATGTTGAAAATTTAGAATTTCTTCAAAATAGTCCAAAATCGGTGTACTAATCCAGATAGTTGAGTTAAAAATGCTAAAATTTGGAAATTCTTGAAAAGGTCCAAAATTAGTGTGCAATATCCCACAAAAATTCTGAAATTTCATAATATTTCTTAATTTCCAAAATCAGCAGACTATAATCCCTGAAAATCGAGCCAAGTGTTGTAATTTATAATTTTTTATCGAAACCATTCAATATCGGTGCACTATGTCTCAGCACACAGGGCTCGAATGCAGAAACTTTAGAGTTCCTCAAAAAAAGCCAAAATCAGTGGACCATATAACCCATGAAACTGGACCAAAATCCTGAAAATTTAGAAATCTTCGAAGTCATCCAAAATTGTTGGACTAACCCATGAAATCTGGCTAATGTTGAAATTTCATATTATTTGTCAATCGTTCAAAATCGGCGGATTGGGTAAAGTGCTAAAATTTTCCACAAAACTAGGTTAAAGTCCCAAAATATTGCATCCTCGAAAGCGTCCAAAATTGGTGTCCTATAACCCGCGAAACTTCAAAAAAATGCCAAATTTTAAAATTTTTGGAAATCGTTGAACCAAGCCAAGTACTGGAATTTCAGAATTTTTTGAAATCGTCTAATATCGATGGACTATATCCCATGACACATGGTTTAAATCCTAAAATTTCAGAAATCTTCAAAATAGGCCAAAATCAGTAGACTAACCCATGAAATATGGCCAATATCTTGAAATTTTAAAATTCATCAAAATCACGCATATTAGTGGAATATTACTAGTGATACCGGACAAAATATTGAAATTTTAGTATTTTTCGAAATTGTCCAAAATCGGTGGACTTACCCATGGAGCTGGAGTAAAGTGCTAAGTTTTAGAATTCTCTATATCATCCAAAATTGGTCTGCTATAATAGAATTCCTCGAAATGGTCCAAAATCAGTGGATTATAAACCTCGAAACCGAGCCAAGTACTGGAATTTCAGAATTTCTCAAAATCTTCATATATATTTCCCGATGCATGTCCTAAAAGGTAAATTTTCAGAATTTGTCAATTTATATCCCAAGTGGTGGAATATATTCTATGGGACGGGGCCTAAAACCCATAAAATCATACCAAAATGTAGAAATTTTAAAGTTTGTTCGAAATTGTCCAAAATCAGTGCAATATATCCCACAAGACTGGCGGTAAAGTCAAATTTTGAATTCATCAAAATCGTCTAAATTTGGTCTGACAAAACCGGATCAAAATACTGAAATTTCAAAATTCTCGAAATTGTGCAAAATTGGTGAACCGAGCAAAGTGCTGGAATTTCTGTATTTCTCAAATTTGTCCAATATTGGTGGACTATATCCCACGACATGGGGCCTAAATGCTGAAATTTCAAAATCCTAAAAAATAGGCCAAATCGATGGATACTCATGAAGGCGGACCAAAATTCTGAATTTTGAAACTGCTTGAAATCGTCCAAAATTGGAGGACTTTTAATGAAATCATGCCAAAATGTTGAAATTTCATAATTTCTTTGGAAGTCATCCAAATTGATGGACTATAACCTACAAACCTGGGGTAAAGTGCTAAACTTTTGAATTCCTCGAAACCGTCCAGAATTGGTGTGATATAACCCTGAAACATGTCCAACTACTAAAATTTTAGAATTTCTCAAAATCGTCCCAAGTTAGTAGACTATATCCCACGAGATAGAGCATAAATACTGCAACTTCAGAATTTCTCAAAATATGTTACGACGGGTACACTATATAAACTATGAATGTGGCCAAAATATGAAAATTTGGAATTCTTTGAACTCCTCCAAACTCGGTGGACTAACCCATGAAACGAGACCAATATGTTGAAATTGTAGAACTTCTGCGAAGTCGTAAAAACCCAGTGGACTAACTTTCAAAACTGGCGTAAAGTGCTAAAATTTTGAATTCCTTGAAACCGTCCAAGATTATTGTGCTACCTACGAATTGAGTCAAAATGCTAGAATTTCAAAGTTTCTAAAATCGATGAACCATACCCTCAAAACCAAGCCCAAGTGCTGGAAATTCAGGATTCCCCAAAATAAGCTAAAATTGGTGTGCTAAACTGAGCCAAAACTTGGAGACTTTAGAATTCCTCGAAATCTTCCAAAATCGGTGGACTAACTGGACCAAAATCTTGAGATTTTATAATTTCTTCGAAAATCGTCCAAGGTCGATGGACTAGTAATCCACGGAACTTGGTTAAAGTGCTAAAAAGTTTTAAATTCCTCGTAATCGTCCAAATTTGGTGTGCTACGTAACCCATGAAAGCGGACTAAAATACAAAAAAATCATAATTGCTCGAAATCTTCCAAAATCGTCTACCATTTATGGACTATATCCTATGACACATGTCCTAAATGTTGAAATTTAAGAATTACTAAAAATATGCCACAGTTGGTGCACTATATAACCCACTAGACTGGGCCAAAATGCTAAAATTTAAGAATTCCTCAAAATTGTCTAAAATTGGTAGTCTATAATCGGTCTGTTATAACCCACATGACAACGGTGGTCTTGAATTAATTCCTCAAAACTGTACAAAATTGGTGTGCTAACCCATGAAAACAAAACAAGATGCCAAAATTCCAAAATTTTCTTCGAAATTGTCCAAAATTGATGGACTATATAACCTTTGAAACCGGAAAAGTGCTAGAGAAATTCTCAAAATCGCCCAACATCGATGAACTATATTCCATGACACAGGACCTAAATGCTGAAATTTTAGAATTACTCAGAATATACCAAAATCAGTGATTTATAACTATGAAACTGTGTAAAAATCCTGAAACTCCTCAAAATAGTCTAAATCCAGTAAACCATAACCTACAAAATTGGGCAAGAAATGCTGAAATTTCATAATTTCTTGAAATCATCTGAAAATTTGATATGCTTCGCATGAAACCACGCAAAAATCTTGAAATTTCAAAATTCCTCGAAATCGTCTGAAATTGAAAAACTTCCACTAAACTAGAGGCCAAAATGTGGAAATTTCATAATTTCTAAAAACCGGACGAACTCAGTTGACTACAACTTCCATACAAGTTTATGCGCCGCCAGTATAATAAGTTGTACATAGTCCACCATCTTTGGTCGATTTTGACAAAATATTATGAGGTAACACACATTAGTTCCTAGATTGCTACGCAGCATAAAGGATTTTATCACTACATTTGCAAGACTTGCAGCTCCTATGTGAATACCAAGTCATAAGTAACATTATTACGATAACCCTAAGTCAAATATATGTTTGTATTGCAGTAAACTTCACGACATGTTTTACTAATGATTAACGTAGCAAGAAAAAGCAGTAAGTAGGATAAAAATAGTAAGAAGATAAAGCAAAAAGGACACTGATGAAATGGCTTCCACTCCCTGATTACTCGTCATCGGAGTCATAATTCTGACAGAGGGATAGAAGGCCATTTGTCATTTTGCTTTCATTTTCTGGTTCACTTTTGCTCTTTTGATCACCGTTTGCTTGGCTAGTATCTGTGTGCACTATGCGTGGCTTCTTGTTGGATTGAACCTCTGCCGCAGCTCGGGGTTTCAAGATAAATTTCGGTTTGAGAATTGACGGTCCACCAAGAGTTTCTGAACAAACAAGTTGACATGGACCAATAAGAAAGAGAAGATAAAACGAGACCAAAATTTTAATTTTAATCATCATTACGCCCTTTAATAATAATAATAAAAAGCTCTACAAATGGAGATGACAAAATTTTACAAGCTGTCAACCTAACATCAACTCTCTTCTCTAAATGGCTAAAAGAAACTACTAACAAGGGCATACACCAAGTGCCGTCTGTGGCTTAGAAAGTATATTCCTATCAAAAACCTATCATCTTTTATTTTTTTTCCCAGTCATGATTTTAAATGACCTGTTGGCATACTCCAAATTCCTCAAAGTCTACAGTAAATCATCTAGAAGTAGGAAAGGAAGAAAATGTAGCTATTTTCTATAAGACAACGATTAGAGGCTAGAGCCACACAAAATGTATTCTTTGATAAAAAGATAAAGACATGCTGCATAATATTTTGCATAAAAATGGAAGTACATTTTCATTTACAGATCAAGCAATGGTATAGGAACATAACTAATAAGCAACGATGCTCTTTCAACTTTTCAAAAAAGAAACATTGAGAACAAGTGTGGAATAATTGGTTCAGACTACTGTAGGTAGATGTGCACGTGTTTAAAATTCTTCACTAGACATGCTAATTAATCATGTTTGGACCAATTTAGAGAAATTCTGAATTTCAATGTTTGGACTAGCTTTTGTGGGTAGTCCACCGTTAGTCGATTTTGAGAAATTATGAGATTTAGCAAGTTTTTGTAGCTTATAATTCAATGTTTTTTTGCCAATTTAGAGAAATTTCAAATTTCTCTATTTTAGACGGCTTCTATGTTTATAGCTGAAAGTTTTGCCCGGTTTCAAGAAATTCAAATTTTCATCACATTGCCAACTTCTACTGTTTTAGTTTTGTAGGCTATATTCCACTGTTTTACTCAATTTATTTAAAAAAATCTCCATTTCACTATTTCGGCCAGCTTTTTTTGGGGCTATATAGTCCACTATTAACTGATCATAAAGAAATTATGGGTTTCACTGTTTAGCTTGTTTTGTTGGCACTAGTCCACCATTTTTATTTTGATCTCAACAAATTCTACTTTTCACTACTTAGCACAACAATTCTAGGCAATAATAGTACATCATTTATTGTCCAGTTTCGAGAAATTCTTAAACTCACTTTTAGCCAACTTTTGTGGACTGGTCCATTGTTTTCAGGCGATTTCAAGAAATTTGGACTTTCACTAATTAATCTAGCTACTGTGGCTATAGCCCCATTTACCGATTTCAAAAAATAATGATGTAAAACCAACCCTAAAATAGAGAATTTCCAAGAATTTTAATGGGTTAATTTTACCAACATGAAAGTGCGGATCTAAGTTGAATATTTTAACCGTTAACAGGTTCGATGGGTTTTCAAGAATTGAATAAGTGTAGCAGTCGCAATTAATAAGTCAACCTTACAATCAATTAAATCCCTACGTGTTTTAGCAAGTAATAAGTCCAATACTGATTCAACTCTACTCTAGCATGTGGAACACTCAATCTCAATTATTTTTGTGGACGACAGGCAAATTAGATAATATACTAGATAATAGGACAGTAAAACACAAATATTTAATAATGAAAAGAGTATACCGAGGGTCCGAAGAACAATTGCGTAGATCTCTGGTAGAGCACAGCAATGGCAGCAACAACTTCAAGAGCAACGGCAACAAGCGGATCTGGACTTGGCATCAGTGTCACAGATGGTGGCGCAACGGAGATCGGAGGGCGACGCTACCACGTCGCCGATCGGAGGAGAGGCGCGGCGTCAAGGTGGGAGTCCGGTGGTTGACGGAAATAGGGAAGCAGCCGGAGGAAGGGTTGAGGGCTTTTGGTGGGGTGAGGCTGGTCGTCGAAGTAAGGTGGAGCGGCGGCGGCGCTGGGGAATGGTCACGGGGAGTGGTGTGGACGAAGGGGAGGTCGAGAAGGTTTAGGAGGGTGGTGACGGTGATCGGGGGGATGTTGAGATGACGATGAGGGGAGGTTTTGGACGAGGGGGTGGACTTCCTTGGATCGGGATCTGGAGAGTGGGGAGGAAGAATGAAGGAGGAGGTGAGGGATGGGTTTCTCGGGTTGGTGATGGAGATGGGATTTGGGTTAGATGACGACGGGAAGATGAAGAAGGGGTGGAGGCAGGTGGGTAGTTGTGAGATTAGGGTTTGTAATTGTGATTAGGAAAATTAGGATTTTGGAAGTGGTTTTATTTGGAGATTTCAATTTGGAGGTGGATTTTAGAGTTAATCACTAACCCTAAAATTGTATTAGAATTTATCACAAACCCTAATAATGGGGATCTCAGTTATATCACACAAAAGAGAAGGAAGAGCAAAAACTCAACACAGATTTTTTTTAATCAATAATGGCATATCTTCTCATTCATCTCAAGGCCTTTAAATAGGCTCAAAATACATCTTGATACAAATCTCCAAAATATTCTCAGAATCTAAAAAAATACAAAAAGATTACATATGGCTATAATTGTCAGAAACAAAAATGGTACTGAAATAAAAATCCTAAACTAAACAGGAAAGATGTCCTCATCAAATAATGTTACCAACTTGTGTGGACTAGTCCATTACTTTTAATCCCTTCAAAAAATGGACTTTCACTAAATGGTTAGCCCGCCGTTTTTTACCCATTTCCAAAAATTCCGAATTTCTCTATTTTGGCCAATTTTGTGGGCTACATAATCCAAACTTGGCTGCTTTTGAGAACTTCAAATTTTCAAAGCTATCTTCAACTTTTGCAGGCTCTGAGAAATTCTAGTTTCATTGTTCTTGCCAAATTTTGCCTGGGCACTATAAACCACCCTGTATGACGATTTCAAGAAATTCAAAATTCAGTAATTTAGTTAGCTTTAGTAGAGGGTATAGTCTTACCATCTTTGGCTCATTTCACTAATTTAGCGAGCTTTTATAGCTTAGTCTACCATTGTAAGCAAGTACAAAAAATTCTCAGTTTCATAGTTCCAACCAAGTTTTGTGTCCACGATTCCTTGTTGATTTTGACAAACTCAGAATTGCACTATTTTTTCCCCCAATGTTTGTGGCTACAATCCATAATTTTTGGGTCTACTTTGGCTAATTAGTCCATCTTTAACCGAAT
This sequence comes from Hemerocallis citrina, assembly GCA_017893485.1. Lineage (NCBI taxonomy): Eukaryota > Viridiplantae > Streptophyta > Magnoliopsida > Asparagales > Asphodelaceae > Hemerocallis > Hemerocallis citrina. The sequence continues at coordinate 448,072,907 of CM030358.1, read as the reverse complement.
TCAAGGGTCTGAATTTCAATTCACATCTTTAGCCAGTTTTTGTTGGCTGTAGTACATTTTTCAAATGCAAAATATTATGAATTTCATTATTTTAGCCCAATTTTCTAGACTATACTTTACCTTTTTAGTTAATTTAGAGAAATTCGGGTCTGAATTTCAATTCACATCTTTAGCCAGCTTTTGTTGGCTATAGTACAGTTTTCCAATGCAAAATATTATGAATTTCATTATTTTAGCCCATTTTTCTAGGCTATACTTTACCTTTTTAGTTAATTTTGAGAAATTCTGAATTTTCACTACTTTCAATCGATTTCGAGAAATTTGGACTTTCACTATTTTGGCTTAATACTGTAGGCTATAGTCCATCGTTTTTACCAATTTTAAGAAATACTTGATTTCACTATTTTACCCCGTTTTGGGGTCAAGTCCACATTTTTTGGCTGATTAAAAGACATTCAACATTCTTTTTATAGCCAACTTTTGTCGGCATATAGTCCACCTTCTTGGCAGATTTTGAGAAATTCCGAAATTCTTTATTTTAGTTAGCTTTTGTAGGCCGTACTACCATTTTAACTGTTTTTTTAGAAATTTCGCATTTCCTTATTTTGCTCATGGGCTATACAGTTTGTGGTGATTTTGAAAATTTTAGAATTCCGCTATCTTTGGCCAAACTTTATGGCTATAGCCGTCATTTATGGTCGATAACTGTATTGTTTTGGCAACTTTTGTGGGCTAAAACCACCGTTTGGCCAATTTTAAGAATTTGGTATGTCACTAATCACTGTTTTGGCAATGTTTTTTTGTAACAGTCCATTTCTAGTCTTTTTCAATGAATTTCACTTTTTAGCAACATTTGTGAGCTATACCCCCACTATTTTTTTGAATTCAATGTTCCGATCAATTTTTAAGGACTAAATAGTCCACCTTTTTTGCCAATTTGATAAATTCTGAATTTTACTATTTTCAATAAATTTTGCAGCTATATATAGTCTATATTATTTTTACGCAATTTAAAGAAATTCCAAATTTCGTTGTTTTCGTTTGCTTTTGTATAGTCCACGTTTCTTTTAATGATATCAAGAAAATTTGAATCTCACTATTTCAGATTTGGCAAAATTCAAACTTCACTATAATTGGCCAAACTTTGGGCTATAAAGTGACCCCTTCGTAGTCAAGTTCAAGAATTTGGAATTTCACTGTTCTTGTTAGCTATTGTGGGCTATAATTAGCTAAAACAATGGAGTAATCTTTATCAAATGCAACGACTGGATTAATAGGTTTTATAAGTAACCTTGACTGAACTTTGAATATGTGATCTCACGAGAAGAAAAAACCCCAAGTTTGGAGATTTTCTGTTTGATTTAGTGATCAATTCATCGGAAACAAAAAGAGGGATGCTCATTATTCTCTCGAATTAGTATTATTATTATTGTTGCTTTGGAACATTGTATCTTGTACTTGGATATTTATTTTTGTATTTAGGCAGCATGACCCATAATTTTGACTTATTCAGATTTGATTTATTTGAGATTAATAAACTTTGTTTCAAGTAAATTCTGTTGGTTTATTAATTCAATTTTGCATGTATGTGGTTGATATTGCTTCCGACTCTGATTATTTTGTGAGATATTGTAAAAATTCCTGAACAGCTTATGGATGATAAAAATCATTCGCTGGACCAATGTTACATGCTCGTATTCCGTATTTTTGGGAAGCGGGGCGTGACAAGGTTTTTAGTGGTAGGCCCAATTTAAGGGGTATTGGCAAAGGCATATACGTACCTAATCACACTGTGTACCCTCCTCAGTTCAGTCTTCCTACTTTTGTCCTTCCCTTTTCTTTCATTCTTCTTTTACTTCGATAACTCATCAACGACCCATTCAAACATACTGCAAAATTTCTAAAATTGAGACTAGCCAACATCCAACCATTTCAGCAAATGATTCTCTTAAAATTTCCATATATTCAATCTTCATTCTTCATACATTCACTCACTACCATATTTTCCTCCTTAATTAAGTTCTTGTTCTTCCTTCACATTATCATGGCTTCAAGATCATATGCACTTAGAAGAAGGAAAACTACTGTTTAGGCTGATCGTCTCACTCCATTGAATGTGAACCACTAACAAAGCTACGAGGACTTGGAGACACCGGTGGCAGCCATTGTTCTTTCTCCCAATGCAACTCTTTCACCTTCTTGAAAGTTTCTTCCAAAGTTTTTCATCGAACTCTCAATTAATTAATTAATTATGTTTTTCATTGTTTAGCTAATTCTTTCTTGTAATCAATGTCATGCATGCAAAATAGTGAAAATTATAATCTCCTGATATAGTCGAAGAAATGTGTACTATATACAGTAAAACCTCTCTATAGTGATACTTTATATAGGAATAACCTTTATGTAGTCATAACAAATTCTGGTCCAACTTGGGCCAGTTATAAATAAGAATGAACTCCACATTGAAATAAATAATAATTGTTTAGGCCTTGTCTTAAGGAACTTGGGCCGGTTATAAAAATATATGCTATGTTACTTTAAATGTTTAAGATTAAATAAAATATTTATGCAAAATTTTAGACTTTTAAGTTGACTTTGCAAATTCCCAACACTAAATAGATACATGTACTAGTTTTTTAAAACTATCTCTCTCTCTCTTTTACCAATGTCTATACTTTGAATTTGACATGCTCCATTAAGTAATTATTAATGTAGTGCATACTTTACCTTGGCACTAATACTATTAAGTTATAACCTCCTCATAGTAATAAATTTAGTTTGGTCCCAACATTATGACTGTAGAGATGTTTTACTGTATAAGTTCATGGGGATTGGCCAATTTCAAGAAATTCGAAATTCCACTATAATAGTTTAGCTTTTGTAGGCCAAAGTCTATTGTTTTTGGTTGATTGCATTTCACTATTTTGGCCAATTTTTGGAAGCTAAAAAGTTCACAATTTTGGTTGGTCTCGAAAAATTTTGACTTTCTTATTTTTGGCCGGCTACGACATGCGCTAATTCACCTTATACCGATTGTGCAGGCTTATTGTGCACTTCTTTTGCCAATTTTGAGAAATTTTGAATTTTTCTACTTAGCCATATACTTTCACTGGCTTAATATATGGTTTGGATTTCAGTATAGTGATCCAAATCCAATAAATATTCGGATTATCTATATTGCACTCGAATAAGAACGTTTAGACTCTACATCCATCACTCAAGGGATTCATAACGCATGAAGGGCTAAGGTATGTGCATGTAGGTGTGACTAACGAAAGACCCACATATTAAAATATTGTGGCTGCTGCATAGCAGAACTGCATGAGGTGCTATCTATGTAAAGAACATATATAGTCGAGCTAAGTTTGAAGATATTTTTTGTTCTTCTAAAAAGGAGATGAGAGAGATCCTGACAGGTGGACAAACTCCTCACGATAATAGATGTCAAATATGACAAAATGGCACCAACAAGCAACTTTAGGGACTAGCTTACTATTTTAATTCAATAAAGAATGATCCAAACATAGACCTAAACCAATAAAAAAAGAGGCTTTTGCACTTATATACGGTGGTATAAATAATAAATTGGAGGGAGCAACGAATTTTGTCCTTCTAACTTGCAAGACCTAGCTAGAAAATGGCCAGAATGTAGGCCAATTGTAAGACTGACCTTATTGTCATTCTAGGAAAAATAAGAGACCAACTTGCCCAGACAATGAAGTTACGTGGAATTAGAATTTTGAACTAGAAGTGCTTACAACCAAAAGAGGGTTCTGAAACAAAACAAAACAAAAAACTAAAACGGCACAATGGGGATATGCTGACGGTGAATCAGGCAATGGTTTTAACAAAGAAATTGGAGATTGACGAGTGAATGAATTATAGAGAATATTAGATCTTAGTTAGAAGCTTCTAGTACATGTGGGGTCACAACGAATACCGAGTGGACAGAAAAGCCAAACAATCACCCTAGGAAAATGGAATTGCAGGCTTAAGTATAATTGCTTTTCTATTTGTTTTTGATGAATATGAGTGATATAATAAATGGGATTGAAAGATAAACTATTTTAAAGTTTCACGAAAAGCTATTAGCATCATAAGTTAATCCACCGATCCTCAGCACTCCAAAATAAAGAGAGGGATTTAGTCAGCAGGAACAACCCAATAAGACGGAACATTAAAACTAAACATTATCAAAAGTGGAGTTTACGATGTAATACACAACAATAATGGTCCCAATATTTCGATGTGAATGTTTCCGGTATTCTGAATCAATTCTTAATAACAGGGAGGTAAAGGATGTTGAGAATAAAGGAAGTTGATTAAAATTAAGAAGTGCTTCTGGAGTAATGTATAATTGTAAGATGCTAACAACGTTTAAAGGAAAATTTTATAAGACGGTGATAAGTCAAGCCGTGCTCTGTGGTTCACAAAGTTAGGTAACTAAAACAGTGTTAAGAATGTGCACAATGGATTGAGAATGTCAAGCTGGAGTAAAAGAACGACAACAAAAGGATATCATAGATGATGGCTTGCAAGAGAGATTAGAAATAAGGTAAAGAATAAATAAGGAGAATATATTAAGGAACTTTGGGCATCTCTTCTGCAGTAGAGATTGATGAACAAGTGAGGAAGTTTGGTGTGACACCATGATAGCAAATGACTAGAGTTCCCCCCTCTCTCTATATATAGATGGGTACAATGTTATAGATCTCTCTCTCTCTCTCTCTCTCTCTCTCTCTCTCTCTCTCTCTCTCTCTCTCTCTCTCTATATATATATAATGGCGATCATGTGCAAACCAGTGATCGCATGTGAACTCGCCTCGCAGCCATCCAATCATGATCATGATCATGATCAGACAGCTGCGTGTGCGAGTTTGCACATGATCAGCAGGTGCGAACGGTTCGCACCTGATCACCCCCCTATACACACACACACACACTCTTTTAAAAATCTCCTCTTCTTGATACATTTTTATGTTATAATTTCAACGCAAGTTTTCCTACCAATCAACTACCATCTGACATGTTGGCAATTGCAAGCACACTCCCCTAGCCATACTTCTCATCGTCATTTAATTTGGAATGATGAGTTTAGGGACTATTGTGAAACTCCAGTCATTTATATTTTGTGGAGCCTTGATCTCTTTAGATAACATTATACGATATGATGGTGATCACATAAGAACATAGTTAAAACTATAAAACCACAACCAAGCACATCAAAATCAATAAGCCGCACTCAGCATAAGACCTACCTCCATTCTTGGAACTGTTGATGCTGGCCTTTGCAAGCGAATCTGTTGGATTCCCCACCACACTTGACAATCTTGAAGTGTTTTTACCCTGTAAGAAAACAAAGCAAGCAACTGTGAGCAACACAGAGATGAAATACAAACTTTTCTATGGATGCATTTATGACTACATACACCAATAAATAAGCAGTCAATATATCTTTTACCAATCATCTTAAAGCAACACTAGAATTATATCTGAAAGAAGGAAACACAGCCCTTTTCACCATAAGTTACCACTTTAGAGTCACTCAAGCTAAGGGCACTAACCTCTGAAAAACCTAACCAACACAAATAGGTGATCAAACCTTGGAGATTAGGTATGAGGAAAAGAAGCCAATAAGAGCATCTGTAGTCGTTTGCTAAATACCCAAATTTTGCAAATTTTGGCAAAAAGTCCTGAAGTCGTTGGCTAAATAACCAAATTTTGGGTTTGAGAGGAACAGTATTCTGCCATAATTGGAAAGAGATACGGGACTTTGGAAAATATAGCATTCGAAACATGAAGCTTCGTCCGTTCAAATTTTTTACCTGTAAATCTTATCGGACGAGATATGAAATCTCGTCCCAAAATTTTAATATATATATATAATATCTCGTCCCAACAATTTTTTTTATCCCAACAATTTTTTTATAAAATATATCGGACGGGAAATGAAATCCCGTCCGTGCAATTTTTAATTTTTTTTTAAAAAATCGGACGGGATTTAATCTCCCATCCATTAATTTTTTTTGCCAAAAGTTGAAGGGTGTGTTCTATGGAATTAGGCCTATAGGAATTGTTATGCATATGTATTAGCTTTGAGATTGGCGTGTTCTTTGGGTTCAATTGCATAGATGGAATGTTGCCTATCGGAATTGTTATGCGTACATATGCGTAATTTTTTTTAAGTGTCGGACGAAATATCAAATTTCGTATCAAATTTTGTCTGATGCATATTTAGCCCACAATTTCGTCGAATACAAAATCATCCAAGTCCAAGAGCATATTAAATTTTTTTAAAAAATAAACGGGACAAAATTACATCTATCGTCCGTCTCATTTTTTAAGCAAAAAAGCCAAATTTTGGGTTTAACAACTACAGCTACAACCCAAATTTCTATTTCTAAATGCCAAATACCCAAATTTTGGGTTCAAACGACTACAGATGCTCTAACCCAATAAATTTTTGTAAATGCCAGACCGAAAATGGAGAAGTTGCTATAAGCACCAGTTTTTCTTATTCACTCATTAAAATTAAGCAGCATATAACATAGAGTAGCAAAAAGGGAAGATGTAATTTTTTTTTCAAAGAGTTGCATTCATCTTTTGCGAATAAAACCCACCAAAGCTTCACATCAAATTCTCTAACTAGTTTACTCAATGTTATACCACAGGAAAGTATCAGAACGCATATTATGAAACAGAAGTGCCTGAAAAAGAAACTTGGTGTAAAAAAAATTAATATCTTTTGAACAAACTCTACACCCACATTTTAAATCTCAGTAATTGTGATTAGGAAATATTCCACAAAATTTGAGTCAAACTACATATGACAGTGCAAACACATAACAAATTTGAAAAAAGTACCTTCAAGTTGTTATCTGATGCCTGACTCAAACTTGAAGATGGCATATCTAAATCTTCATCAGAATCATCATCCTCATCATCTTCTATTCGCCGAACAAAATCTTTTGAACCCTGTATGAATGGCTGTTAGTTAGCATATTTTACTAGTTAATTTGTACAGAAAAGTTTCAAATAAACTGATGGATCTGAACAAAATAGTAGCAATAAAGGTACTTGAACACTTACAGGAAATATTATTGATTTGATGACTGCTTCATCTGCTTTATCTATTTCATCCAGTATCCTTTTTTCCTATAAGTAATAAAGAGTATTAGAATTAAAAACATCCAAAAAAGCACACTTTTGTAAGAAAACAACTAGTAGATAACCGAATATAAATAAAATGTATTGCTAGAATTACTAAAAATATATGTGAGATCTTAATTTCCCATTTGGATGCTACCAATAGATACAGAAATTTGTAGTCAGAGCCAGGTATTTATAATATTTGCAGTGTTGATACTTTCATACAAGTTTTAAGTAGACCAGTCATGTCGAATGATACTTTCTGTATATCTCAAAAAAATTATCTTTAGATTAGTGAATGAATAAAATGAAAAATAATAAACAAGCCATTCATACTGCATGTAATCCTCTGAACAATGTTTACATTGGAGCATCAACAGCACAAGAATTCAACTGGATAAAGCTAGTATAACTGTCCAAGTATCACACAGGCACATGGAATAAACTGCAAGACACTTTAAAATGATTCTCCCAGGTTCCTATTCGAAGTGAATAAACTTACATTGCTCATGTAGTATGAGTTGAACTACAAAGTACAGTACTTTCAATAATAAATGTAAATACAATACTTGTCCTGAGATATGTATATATATATCACTTTCTAGTGCATGCCACAATTTAAAAAAACTCGGCACACCTGTAACAAATCTCAAAGAGAATACGAAGTTGCTAATCTTAGTTTTAGATTTACTGCAGGGGGGATGCCGAAAGTACTATTCTTGTATTACTAGTTTACTCAAAAGAAGAATCTGGAGTCCATGAGAGGCACATTTTATTTATTGCGTGCTCCACACTCTTAATAGTAGAAAGGTAGTAACCAAAGTTTAGCATGATTAACACTACTCTGAAAGGAAGGCCTCCACTACTACCCGATGAGAGATTGAAGGCCTCCACTCCTACCTGATGAGAGAGAGAGATGAAGATAGAGAGAGAGAGAGAGAGAGAGAGAGAGAGAGAGAGAGTACTATTACATCCTATAGTGACTTGATGTGACACTAAATTCTGCCACTATATTTCAAATGATGAAGCGAAGTGCATCTATTGCAAAATATAGTCTGTTAGATCACATACTAGTGATTAGGGATATGGCACATCAATTTAGTTTCGATATACAGTAGGAGCACTTTCACTTAACCTCTCTCACACACAGTTATAAGAGGCCTTCAAACTCCTAGGTTAATCAACCTATAATGGTGGAATAAACATTACATATAAGACAACCTAAGTTGATGTTGGAAATATATCAAAAGTTGAAGTTGAACCCATCCAATAAATTAAGGAGATACTTAGGAGTAGAAAGTAAGAGTGGAAAGGAAGAGAGAATAAGAAAAAGGGGGAGGACAAGCTGCTAAAAAAAATGAGGAACAATTAGTGAATTGTTTTATATAGACAAATACTAGAAAATCTACCCTCATATTGAGAGAGAGAGAGAGAGAGAGACCAATCATCATTTGCAGCCTCTGCTAGCAGGTTCAGAACTAACTAGAATAGTATGCATCGGATAAATTAAGGTATCAGTTAATCAACTTAAAGTCAAAATTACAAATTATTTAACCTTAACGTCAAATATTTATAATCAATTTAGCAAAGTCTCCAATACTTTTTAATGAAAATTTCAGTAAGTACACACAGTTCTTACTACAATTTGGCCTAAATTACAGAAAAATGCCTTTAAATAAATACCATGAGTTTTTTTTATTAAAAAGAAACCATGACTTTATTCCGGAAAGATTACAGAGGTTCCCACTGAAATTTGAGAGAACCTGTAGTGTTCTGCAGTGTCCGCAATGAAGGTTGTGGTATTTTAAAATTTGAAATAAAAGGTTGCAGCTTTTATTTGAGAAATGGTGAAAGGTTGTGGAATATCAACTTAGCTTTGTTCTGCCATACTTGATCCTATATCAAGCTAAAACTATACCAATAGTGAAGATGTGATCAGACTGATGCTTGCCACACTTGTAACTAAAAAATGGGATTGCTGACAGCATAATCACCGAAAGCATAAGAAGATAAATAAAAGATTCCTCCTCCATCCCTCTACAATAGTTTTCTTGAAAATAACACTTGGGTGAAAAAAATATTGTTGCATTATTCTCTAATTAAGTGCTACCTTGACATGTGCAAACAATAAGTTTACATTGGCATAATTATCTTCCATGGAAAGGCAAATCATCACCAAAAATCAATAAAAGGACAGATAATAAGGAAAAGCGAAACAAGAGCACAGACACCAAAACTAAATCAACTTACCTTTTCATATGCTGATCGCTTCAAGGTCTCTAACATATCATCAACACTTACAGTTGCATGCCTGGACTGGAGAAATAAAGATGAATTAGTTAGCACAGGGTACATATGGTATAATTCCTCAGTGTCAAGAATATTGCAAAAGAATGCGTGGACTTGAAATGCACCAGAGCAGATGGTCCATACCTTCATTGATCTCATTTCTTCAAGGGCTGCAAGAATATCCATATCTTGTTTTGAATCCACTGCCCTGTTCTCTAATGATTTCATAGCATCACCCATTTCTTCTTCATCTCTTTTCCTCTTCTCACTTTCTAGTACCTAACAAACACAAAGTGACAAATCTTAGGAATGACATTCATATGCCCACTGCAGAACTTCAGCAGACTTGACCTGAAACAGGAATATTATTTAAAGTTGCAATATATTACATACTATATGCTGAAAATTAAGATTAATTACCTCGTCTTCCGCACGCCAAGGCTCAAAATTACGGGCTGCTCCTGACTCCACAACATAATCTGAATTTTGAGGATCTGTTTTCATAGTCAGCTCAGCCGAACATTTCGTACATTTGAAATAAAATCTGAATATTTGTATTCCAAGATAAGTCTGCAAGTTTAAATGGAAAAACAGTTCGTTAATAAAGAAATGTGCCCAAAGATTAATAGTTAGTTAAACAATAACATGCCCCTAAATAGTATGCAAAAGTATGATAACAGTTGAATTTTAAGCAACTTTGAGGTGTCATCATTTTCATTATGACTTGTGCCAGCTATTAGACATACAAGGCTAAATTATATTATGTAAAATAACACACATATACAGTGGAAACAATTTTGTGCTCATAGGATTTTAACTTCTACGTAACTCAATGTTCAGTAATCTACTTGGTATATCAGATGATTTAAAATCTTATACTTAACAGACTACAGCTCATGGCAGTAAATATGCTGCAGGCATGCTTCTAGCTAACACCTAAAATAAGAACATATGAATCCAACAAATAAAATTAAAAATTACACTGCCACTCTTCTACTGATATCAAGGTAATAAGCAATAATAACAAGACTCCCATGAATGAAGGAGTAAAGGAAAGTCTACCATTTTTAAGATCCTGTCTGTTATTCAATCTGTAGAACTTGTTGATTGATACAACTAATCAAGCCAAATCATGGTTCTTGTGACTGCCTTGACAATGCATAATCCAAGCTTATTTTTTCTGGCTTATGAAAGGCGAATATCCAATCAATTTTGAATTAGAAGAAACACTATTAGGTCTACTTTTTACTCCAATCATACGGTCTACAAGAACAAAGTAACCTATTATATAAGTCCAATGAGTAGAACCCAAGATACCAATGATAAGTGCAGTACAACAACAAAGCCTTTCTCCAAAAAATTTAGGTCAGCTATATGAATCCTTCTCCTCCACTCAATTCTGCTGCAGGCCACCTCCCTCGTCAAAACAAACGCTTTTCAAATCCCTATCATTAGCTTCAACCAATGTTCATTTTGGTCAACCCCTAGTCCTTTTCGCTCTCCTAACTTCCATCCTATCAATTTTCCTAATTGGGGCTGTAATCAGTGTCCAAACACCTCAATCGGTCATCCTGCATTTTATCTTCAATTACGGTCCATGACTCCATGACATGTGCATCATCATCCAAATTTTGCAAGACATTTGGCAATAAAATTGTCAATTACAAATATTTGGTAAGACATAGGTACTAATATCTCTCTCTACTATCATGCCTCTAAATGTGTCGACATGTACACCACCACATGTACAACACACGCATTTTCATATCCTAACATACTTGGCGACATTCCAAATCATGATCACTACTATTCTTACATTAAATAAACACCCTCTATAAAAAAACATTATTGCACATGCTAAATATCTAACAAACAAATCCTACAATCAACAAAACGAACATGCAAAAATCCCAAAATCGATCGATAATTTCACGCAAGATTGAAACTTTAACTCTCCAATCACATCCACTTTCCGATAATTGAACTTAATCCCTTCGTAAATGTAACTATGTAAGTTTTCTTACATTTGGCAATTAATTTGTCAACAACAAATATTTGGTAAAATGTTAGCGTACAAACATCTCTCTCTACTATGATAAGTTCATAACTATAACAGTGTGTGCATTTCCATATCCTCAAAAACCTATCTTTTTTTGGAACCATAATCATTACTCCAGTGTTCTAAAAGTCGCTAGGCGGTAGTCGGGCAGCCGATGGGGACCTAGTGCCTAGAACTTGTAAGCGGGGGGCCTAGGCGGCTAGACGCTAGGCGATTTTTAAATATATTTTTAAATATATTTATAAGAAAATATAATATTGCATTAAATACAATATATATATATATATATATATATATATATATATATATATATATATATATATATATATATATATATATAACTAAAAAGATAACTCAAAAAATCATAAATGAAATTAGCTCAATGGTAGAGTGCTCATTTTGCGTATTGCCCATTATCAAGATTCCAATGAGAGAGGGGCGATCGATTTGAGATTTTGAGGATTTGGGAATAGCATGAGCAATTTGGGAGATTTCTAATTTAGGGATTTAAGTTTTTGGGGGAAGAGAGAGAGGGGCACGGGGGTCGGAAGTTTTGAGAATGTGGGAATTTAAGTGGACCAATCACTTAACACACAAAAAACCCGCCAAGACCTGCTCCAGACCGGCCTAGGCAGCCAAACCAATTTTTTAAAAGGCCCAGACCCTAGGCGAGTCGGCTGGGGACGGCCTAGCACCTAGGCGGCCGCCTAGGTGGATTTTTAGAACACTGCATTAGTCCCTCTGTCCCATTATGTATCTCATTATAGGTTTTTATACTCATATCAAATAACACCATAGGTTAGTGTAAAAATAAAAAACATTCTTCAGTCTAGACTATTGGAGCACTTGAAGTGAGCTAGTTATTGTCAAATTTCAAACTTGCCCCCCTCTTAAATGAGCTAGGTGAAAAATTATGTGGATACACAAGGGCATGTTTGGAAGTCTCATAGAAAAAAAATTGAAGTCCATATAAAAAATTACGACATCTCCATTGAAACCAAAAGTGAAACAATTTGGAACCCAAAAAAGAGGTTATAATGACATATTATGGGTGGGAAGGATTATTATGCTTACACTAATGCACAAAACAAAAACCCAAGAATCAACAAATCCCAAAATGTAAAATTCCCAAATTTCGAGCAAGACTGCGACTTTACTTTGCCAATCACATCCTCCTTTGGAGAATTAAATGTGATACCTCTGTAAATGTAACTTCTCTTCCACATGGCAGTAAACTCGTCAACGACAATATTCCGTAAAGCCTACAAATTAATCTCTCTCTCTACTATCACAACTATAATCACCGTGTGCATTTTAATATCCTCCCATACCAACCTTCACAAAACATCCGATACCACAATCATTATATGCTTACAGAAGTGCACAAAACAAACAAACCCAAGAATCAACTATCCCCAAAATGGAAAAAAAAATCCAAAATTTCAAGCAATATTGAAACTTTACCTCGCCAATCACATCCTCCTTTCTCGAATTGAACTTGGTCCCCTTGTATATGTAAGTCCCGCACGTGTTGCACCGTATACTCATCGGAAGCATCATCCGAACCTTGATCTGCTGGTTCTTCGGTTGCCGCCGCCTCGGAATTTTGGCTGGATCGAAATCCGGCGGGTAGTACTTGTTCAAAACCTTTCTTTCTCCCATCTTTCAAACCCTATAAAACCCTAACCCTAAATTTAGCCCTAATTTGGGGGTTTGAAACCCTACCCCTAATTTGGTCCCCAAAAGCGGGGGTTGAATTGAAGGGATTGGGGTTTTGGTGACTGGGGGGGATGCGATTTTTGAAGAGGAGGAAGGAGAAGGGCCAGAGTAATATGATTTACATTTTTTTCCCGCTATTTAAATCTCTAATCTCTAAAAGCATCTGTAGTGGTTGGCTATATATCTCCTAGTATAATGCACGTGTGATGCACGCGTACAAAAAGCATGCATACTAAATAGCCTGTAAGTATGAGGAACGCTTCAAGTACTCCTTCAAGTATTCTCGCCCTAAGTATTGCAAACTTAAAACAAAAAAGAATTCTTTATTTAGATTCGGAGAAGAAAGGTACCAACTATAGTAGCATCCCACAGACTTCTCAACTTCATGGTGAAACAGCAGCCGTGTTCTTGGATGTTAAAATAAATTGGTCAGGCTATTTAAGGTTCAAAGTGATATAACATAATAAACTTTTGAAGGAAAATAGAAAATAGCAAACAGAATCCCACATAATGAAATTAATTTTAAAAAGGGGAAATATGAGCAGAATTCCAGGTTGAGCTATTGACTGTAAAGTAACTGAATCAAACAAAATATATGCATGAAACCGTTTGATAAGCTTGATATTCTCCATTGGTTAGGCAAAAACTGTTTGCTTGCACATACTGGACTGCTTGTTTCAAAAGGAAGAAAACAAAAAACAAAACAAAACAAAGTTCATATCATTAAACTAACTGCTCAAATTGATAGCAAAAAATTACTTATATGAAAAGTGTTTCATAAACCTGAAGCAATTTGTCCCACTCAAGAAGAGTTCAGCTAGCTTAATTCCTTAAGATGATCGAACATTCAGCAAAACTTGAAGTTCCATAACAGCAATATATCTGTGCAGCATAAATAAGAAATGATACCGAAGAAATTAGGCCACTATCAGAAAGTTTTTCTTTATATTTCTCAAAATATGAGGAAATGAGTTCTCTCTTGCAAAAGAAAAAGAATATTTATCAATTTAGGAATCGGAATAATCCAGCACTAAAACACTTCATTGACATTCCTCTTCCAATAACGACAGAATTTAACACTCACTAAGATTGTGGTTTATAGTTCACACATAATTGATACAATTTCACACGACAAACCAAATTATTGAACAATTAATGTTCCTTTGGAGGAACAGCTAGCAGTGAACTTGGAAAAGGTTTTTAGTGTGAGATAAAGAAACATCATGAGAAGGTGCAGAATTTGAGGAGCAAGGCTTAGGTGGCGGTTCTTGATCGGTAAAAGATTTGTCGATTGAATCGGCATATTAGCCCATGATGTATCCTCCTGAATCCATCTGTTTGAACATATGCAGAAGATTTCAAGAAGAATGTACTTCAAGAAGATTTTATTAAGAATGAAAATAAGATAATGTCAATAAGCTAATACATTATATCCATTCCTATAAAATACATGCAGATTTTATAAAGAAGGTTAAGATGGTAAGGTTCCCTTAAGATGGTGAAGATTTTATAAAGAAGGTTGGCTAGTGTGAGTTCGACAATCCCAACTCTCCGAATGCATTCCAGGACAGATTCCACGTCTTGAGCCGAAAGGGAGGAACTGAAAATCATGGCATGTGAAATTAATGGTGTTGTCAATAAATCTGCATGGATCGAACTCTTCTGGCCTTGTCCAAATGTTTGTATCCATTCATATAGCCCATGCATTGATAGACAATCTCGATTTAGGTGGAATATCATAACCATTGATCTTAAAATGTTTTATAGTTTCTCTTTGAGCTAGAAGTGGACCAGGAGGGTGAAGTCTCAGTGTTTCCTTCACCACTGACTTGAGATAGTTGAGTTGGTCAAGGTCACTCTCCTCTACCTTTTCTTTTCTTCCTACGTGAGCTCTCACTTCACCTTGAGCTTTCCTCATTGCTTGTGGGTTTCTCATGAGCTCTATCATTGCCCATTCTATTGCTATAGCGGAGGTGTCCGATCTAGCAGAAAATATGTTGTAAACAAAATTGACATACATGTTTGATGAGTATTTATTGGGTTGCAAGTTAAACAAAATTATTTTATAAAACACATCTGATGATGAAATCAGTCTAATTGTAAATCCATATTCTCTTCTTAATATCAGTCATCAATTCTCAATTGCCCAGGAAAACTAAAGCTAAAGTTTGCTACAAAAAAAGAAAAAAGTTCATAATTTGCTGCAACTTCAAGAATCAAGACAGTTTCCCGCAATTTAGCCCAACAATTATCGAAATTTCTTTTCTCAATCAACCTTAAAAGTTTTCTTAGGAAATTGAGAATACCATATTCAATCAGAAAATAAAAGTTAGGCTCATTTAATAAAGAGATAAGTATATATATCATATAAAATGTAGCATATGAAGTGTAGTGAAAATTAAAGTGTAGTTAAAATTTTATTGATTGGTGAGGATGGTTCATATAAATTTAAGTGGGTTTGTTATCCATGTTTTGCACAATTCGGCTATGAGGTTATGAGAGTATATTAGCTAATTAGTATGTGCAATGCAAGCGAAAGTAAGGTGTGATTAAGATTTATATTGAGTCACTGATTTGTAATGGATGGTCAATACTACTTCAGATATAGTGTCCGAATCAGACGACTTTAATTGGGTTGGTCGTTGACACTTTGCATAACTCCAACTTAATTTGTAGTTATAATATTAGAGATGAGTGATTATATAGAGATATATAAAGGCTTTGTTGTAGAACATATGGAGACCAGGAAGATTGAAGAATCTCCAAACAATCTCTCTTCCAAATCAGCTGTCCTGCTAATTAACTTCAGAAGAATCACTATCAGTTATCTGATGTAAAAGTCCCAAAGATACCCTCACACAAAGGGTGTTATATATATAAAATCCTATAAACATCACAATAATATATAGAAAATTCTTTAAAGCAAAAACCTACTTAATAATTATTCAAAAAGACATACTAAACAATTGATGTTCAGAGCTATAATAGTTGATACATGGATAAAATAAGTCTCATGAGAGAATTAGATAAGAACTTGATGGATTGAGGTTTGAGGACTGGAATAGAAATTAGGTTCTATTCGCCTTTGCTTATTATGTTGAATTTATTTACTTTTTGTACATTCTATTTTGAACATTAAGTAGTCCGTGACTTCTTTTTGTATTATTTGATTGATATCCTGAAACCCTAGCCGCCAAGAACTAGTGGTAGTTACAAAGACATTGGTGTAAATCATGAATATCAATCACACATTTAAAATAGTAATCATGTATCTAAATTCAACCATGTATTTATAGATTTGAACAACACATTTATAATCCAAAATGACAAAGAAATTAGGCGAGGGCTATCTTTGGCTGAACTGCGAAGATGCGGTGCAACACAGAGATTCGACGGCAACCGTCGGTCCAACTCGCCCATCTCATAAGCACCTTCTCCTCCATCACTGATCCTGCTAAAACACCAACAAAAATAAATACAAAAAATCATCTAATATCATAAGATCTTATATAAATAACAGGTACAATAGCTAGCATAATTTACAACGGATTAGTTCCATGGTTGGAGGAAAATGAGGGTTGCATCGTCCCGAATGAATCGATCATCTTCAGCTCTTGATCTTTCTTGATCTTGGCCATCCAGTCTCAATCTATCACCCATCATGTACCTCTCTCTCTCTCTCTCTCTCTCTCTCTCTCTATATCTATCTATCTATATATATATATATATATATATATATATATATATATATATATATATATATATATATATATATATATATATATATATATATATCCCGAATTTAATTTAGTGAGTCAAAGCAAGCTAGGGCCAAAACCGAGCAAGTTCAATAAGTTGATTTTGAACAACACATTTATTATTCAAAACGACAAAGAAATTAGGCGAGGGCTGCCTTTGGCTGAACTGCGAAGATGCGGCGCAACCCTGACGGCAACCGTTGATCCGATAGCGAAGCGGCAACTGCGGCGGCCTTCGGGATTCGATGGATCTACAGCAACGACGCGACGACGGTATGTTGGAGAATGGACGGATCGATGGTGTAACGGCCTTGGGACGACAGCGAAGTGCGGCGCAACGGCAGTGTGGTGGGGACGGGAATGCGAGAGAGAGGGCGGCGCACATCCAGAGAGGAGTTGAATATGGAGAAGATGAAGAGGTTTTTGATTTAGTTTTTTTGTTTCCAACAAAGAAGATGATGTGGTGTTTTTTTTTTGCTGCATGTGCATCACAGATATATGTTTGGTGGATTTAGTTTGGCCGTATATTGCACGAATTTGCTCAGTTACAAAATTAGGGTTTGTTTGTTTACAACCCTAACTCTCCCATTAAAATAGTCGAGATTTTATGAATATTTTGAGAAAAAAAAGCTCTGTAGTAGTCGTCTGTATACCCTTTTTTTTTAAGGTATATGATGAAGAGGGGCTAATTAGTGAAATGACCCACTTTTTAGGAATATTTGGCAAAATGACCTAGTTACTATTTAAATTTCTATAGTATACTTCCTATAATAATTTCTATAGGATGTGTGACCTTTCTTTTAATTCTAAAAGTTTTTGGGTTTTAAGATAATTTCTAGTTTTATTATTAAATTTTTATTTTCTGTTCTATAGCTTATAAATTAGTGATTAATTTAAAGAAAATTACAGAAAATAAGTAAAAATTACTTACTCTGTAGTGGCTCTGATACCAACTTGTGTGCGAAGCGTGAAATCTCTCTTGCAAAATAGAATTAAAGAGAGTATCAAAAAACTTTAAAACTTTAAAGGATCAAAAAAATTTAAAGATGATAATTTTCTGTAAAATAATATTCTTCGAAATAATGTATATTTTCTATCTCAAAAAAGTAATCAAACGTGTCTTCAAGATCTTCCATATATTTTAATTCTGTCTCAGATATTTCACTATTACTATCATATGGAGGTTCTTCGAGTCCTTCTATATGTCTATTTCCTTCTCCAATTTGTTCATTTTCTACTAGAAATTGTCTATATGCTATTGTAGAGCTCCAGATATAACTACTAAATACACCATTCTCATAGAATAATAAAGATTTTTCCATAAAAGTTAGATCATCGATTATTTTGACATTTATATTACTAGTTTCTCCAGGATTTATTTGATTTATTGTTATAATTATTACTCGTTGAACACTAAAGAAGAATAATTTGAATTCATAATAATCATTCATGCTTGTTATTCCATGAGGACAATAAACATAAAAAACTAGCATTCTATCACTTCCTTGATAATTAATCATTAATTCAAAAATTTCTAAGGCAATACTCAAACTATTATTATCCATTAGTTCTATTGAACAACAATAATTATAAAATCAAGAGTAGAGAGAGATTTCTAAGGATACCCTAAAAATAAAAACAAAATGGCCCATCATGCTTCCGACCTAGTTAAACTTCTTCAAGCTGCTCTGTACCAGTTACTACCAGTGGATACAATACCCCTGGTATGCACCCCGATTTCAGTGCTCCTTTTACGTTCCTCCCATCTCAAGATTATTATACTCTCAAGAAAGCTTCATCTGAGAGATACGTCTGGAACAACTAGTAGCACTTCGATACAGGCAACCACAACCTAGCTCGTTTTCTGCTACTAGGTGTACAGTCTAATTGTATAGGGTTACAAATGGGTCTTTTTGCAAGATTCTTTAGGCAGAGCCTTACAAAACTCTCCCTAAGTAAGAAAAATTAGTTTTTCATACCTTATTTTGTACAAGATCTTGTAGTAGAACTCATAGAAAGATAATTTTATTTCTCACAATCCCCTTACAGACTTTTCTAACAAACTTATATGAAATTTCTTTCCTCCTAGATAGTCTTCCTGCCTTCCCTTTTATAGAAGAAGAGATGACTTTACATCAGATACAATTATTGTTCTCATTACATCATTGCTTACATCATAGATAAATAATTGAGCTAATTACGTCACTGCTTACGTTGAAGATTCTTTTATGGCCAACATCTTCACGTGCTTCACACCAGAAATAGCTCTTCGTCAGCATTCTCTTGTTCTTTTCTGCATTGTCCGCATTTATGCTGTGGTTCCATCTTCATCAATCTACAGTAGTTGACAACTGTCTCTTCTGTCATTGTCATGTCTCTTTTATGCAGGATTCAATACTAGCTGTCAAAGACTTCTTTCTTTGACTGTGGCTGTTTAATTTTTGCTATGCTGTAAATCATTAATTTTTGTGGGTCAGGGCTATCATAGATCCATATGTCACCATCTCCATTTTGTATGTCCTTCAGTTCACAATACATTGTACAAAATCCCGTAGCTCTTCTTTCTGGGATCAGTTTTTCAAATTCTTTGTTTTTATATGGTATAATGTCAGCTGCTCCAAATAGGATTTGTGTAATCATCCCTATCTTTATAATATGTTCATATGATAGTTCTTCATCATCTTCAAGGAATTCTGGAATAGCTGAAAATACCCGGACATATATTTTGGATGCCTTTGTGAGACCAAAATAACTCTTAGCAGCTTTATATACTTCTTTTGGTAACTGGCTAAGTTCTTCACATTCTCGAGATGGATAGATGCAGTGGATAAGTCCTCTTTCGAACAATACTCTCATTGTTTTTGGATTTGCTCCAAGTAGTATGATCGCTTTGTTCATATGTTGTTGAGAAATAGTCTTGATAAATTGGTTGACCTTAGTGGTTTGGTATAATTTCTCAATATATTGTAAAAATAAATCCTTCTTGGAGTATTTTGGAGGATCTGAGATCAAACTCTCTTTGTAGGTAGTAAGCTGTATGGATGTGGAGTTTTCCTCTTGTGCGGCTATTTTTGTGATCCCACTTGTATTTTTTCGGTTAATAGGTTCACTCCCTTCGCTCATTTTTCAATATGATTTGTATTTATATGTTGGTAAAATATACTTTGAAGACCACATATTTACAACTACAGTTGGTTAAATGCTCATTTAAATTTGCTCCACTGTCTCCTTTAGGTAGACTATATCCTGTTCCATATGCTGAACTCTATTTTCCATCTTGTAAAAATAAAATTGTTAGCTTCTTGATAAGAAATCTGCTAGGATGTTATCTTTTCATTTTATATTTTCTATTGAGAAGTCGTAATGTGCTAACTTCATTTGCCAGCTTATCAACCTTTTATTTGCTATAGTTGGATTTATTATTTTGTTAATCCAACTATTTGCTTGTGTATTGTCTGTTCTTGGTATTATGAATAACTCAAACTTTTTTATAGATTTTAAGATTGCTAGTAGTTCTTTTCATTTATGTAATAATTTTGTTGGGTCTGTGTGAATGATCCATTAGTATATCTGGCTAGTCTTTCTTCTTATCCTATTTCAATGAATTTTAATACTGCTCCCCAATTATTTTCACATGCATCTGTTTCTATTATCCATAAACATTTTTTAACAGTTAATCTTAGCTTATTTAATTTTGAAATTTGTTGTTTTAATATTTTAAGCTTTTCTTCATCCTGTGGGGTCCACTTCCATTTCTTAAACTTTTTTAGTTTTTGTTGTAATCAATTTGTTTTTGCTGATAAATTTGGTATGCATCCTCATGTCTGATTTAGTAACCCGATTATAGATTGTACTTCTATTTTTTCTTTTAGGACATTAGGAAATGTCTTTATTTTTTTTGCTATATGTGGTTGTAGTTCTATTCCTTCATGGAATAATTTTGTTCCCAGGAATTCTATCTCAGTTTTGAACAATTCCATTTTCTTTTTTGATAGTATAATACATGCATTTTTTACTATTTCTATGAATTTTAGTAGATGCTCTTTATGTTGTTTCTCATTTTCGGACCCTATTAGAATATCAACTACATATACCAATATGAAATTGTTGTATTTTTCAAATATCTTATCCATATATTCTTGAAATATTCCTGAGCTGTTTTTATAACCGAATGGTAATACATTCCTTTCATAGAATCCTTGAGGTGTGCTAAATGTTGTTAACTGTTTTGAATCTTCTGTTGGTTTTACATGATAAAATCCTGATTTACAATCAAATTTTGAATATATTTTTCTTGTCCTTACTGTGTTGAGTAGTATTTGCATATCTGGTAGTGGATATCCAAATCTCTTAGTATTTTTATTTAGTTCCTTATAATTTACTACCATTCGAGATTTACCTCTTTTTTCTTCTGAATATTTTCTTACTATGAATGCTGGTGATGAATGTGGACTTTGTGATTTTCTTATGTAATTATTTTCCATTAATTCTTTTATATGTATTTTGAATTCTTCTAGATATGTTGGAGTGTGCCTTATAGGTTTAATTTTTATTACTTTGTTCTTATCTATTAACTTTATATGTGTTGTGGGTTTACTTAAGTCCCATTTTGCCAAGGGGTCTTCTCCGCACAGATCTTCTAATTGTTTTTGTAAAATTTCTTTTGTAGTTATTTCTTGGACTTATTATATTCTGGTTTTGTTTGGTAAATATTGATATTCACCACGCTGGGCTGAAAAAACTCTGATGTGTGGCAGGTCGGTTCTAGAATAAGGTTGGATTATTCTAATTGCGATTGCTTGGTGTCGACAATGTGTCGTAAATACAACTGATTTATGTGATATGGTTATAGGATAATATTGTTGGAAAAATTCATTTCCTAAGAGCACATCATTATTCATATCATCAAACTGGTATATTATTGGTATGTTTAGTATGTAATTTCTTATTTGTATACTAACATTTTGTTGATACTTATCAAGTATGATAGTTTGTCTAGTTAATCCAGTTATTGCTTTTTTATTATATCCATCTTGTTTCTATTTTGGTAGTAAATCTTCGTGGCATGGGCTGGTGCCTGCTCCGGTGTCTATTAGACTATGATAGTTTCTTAATTTGTATCCTTCGTAAACAAATTCTATTAGTATGTATAATGTGTTTTTTGTTGCTCTTAATAGATTCATTTGTCCAATATTCTATTTATTACTATACTTTCATGATTTACTGTTATTGTGATTTTTTCTTCTTGAATTGAGTAAGATTGTACTGATGTAAGGAGTCAGTTCCTAATAACAATTCATTAACATGCTGTTCTAGGTCTACGTGTAAGTGTAATAACATTTCATTTCTACTATTTATTCTTAGTGGCAGTATAATTTTATATACAATTGGATGTCTATTATTGGAATAGTTTAGGTAGTAATATGGGTTTTCTAATGACATTAATTCATTTGTTTTTACATTTGTTTGTTTAATAAGTGAATTAGTAGCTCCTGTATCTACTAAGGCTACTTCTTTATTCCATTTTCCATTGTCATAATATTCTATCTCTATTTTAATTGGTTATTGTTTTGGTGTTTTAATGTATTTATTATTGGTATTAATTTCAATGCTTGTTGTTTATTTCTTATTGATAGTGATCTCTTCCCGAACATTATTTGTGGTGCCTTTCCTTTTGCACTTTCTTTTGCTTTATTTAAGTCGAATTCTATATAATTTGGTATAGTCATTTCAGGATTTTCTCTAGCTAGTTTGTATCTTATGATTTCGCTGAATAGAGGCTCTATTTTAAAATTATCTGTATTTCTATTTTTTACTTCATGCTTACTAGTGAACGCATAAATATTTCTTATTTGTATATTCATAACTTTGCTTTTTTCTATCATTTCTATTCCTGCTAATCTGTGATACATGACTAGACTTTTGTCTTTATTTTCTTCTGCCATGCTTATAGAGAAATTAGGTTTTATTGTAAATTTTATCTTTTGGTACATTAGGTTTCCTTGTACTGTTCCTATTATGGTATCTTGTGTACTTGATATTATTCGATCATCCATTAGGTATATTTCCAGGGGTGTGTTTATCCCCTCCTTAAAATAGGCTTTTATTATTATTTGTACAGCTCCTAAATGTATGTGTCTTAATGTTTTTCTAGTCTTCTCATTTATTTTTTCCATCTCTTGTCTTATTATTCTTTAGGGTTATTAATGGGATTATGGTTTTTCCTTGTGCTTGTTCAATGTCTATAGGTTGTTCATTATTCCTAACTATTATGATGGTACTTTTCTTCCTTTCGAATATTTGTAGTTTAAATTTTTTTTGGATTTATATCTTATTTGGTTGCTCTTATTTTATGGTATTTTTGTATGTCAAAGCACATTCTTTCTCTTACTTCTTCATTGTTTTCTTCTCTTTCTGATAGTTCTCTTATTTAGGTTATTTCTATCATCATGTTAATTTCACATTCTTTTGTTTCACCTTCACTGCTTCCACTATCTTCTTCCATTACCATTATTTCTTCATCTTCACTTATTTCTGACCATTCTTCCTCATATTCTATGTGTTCATAATTTATGTTATTCATTTCTTCAATTTCTTCTACGTATTTTACATTTTCTTTTTTCATTCTTTTAGGACAATTTGGTGACATATGTCCTACCTCTCCACATATGTAACAATTACATTTCTTAGGGTTTTTCGTATACTGTCTATTTTTTTTTTATTCTTCTAAAGTATTTTTTATAGGGTTTTTTTATATCTCTTAAAAGTTTTTCGATATTTTGGTTTATATTTTTGGAATTTATGTTTACTCTTCTTTGTATAATTATAGATATTATTATATCCCCAATGATTCAGTCTTGCATCTTCACAACAAATTCTTTGTTTATATGTTCTATAGTATTTCATTATTGCTCTAGCATCTGGGCATACTTTATCCCTATAATCTTTTACGAATTGCATTCTAAACCCTAAAGTGTCTACTTCTGGTTTTACTTTCTCACCTATGTATTCACTATATATATTTATACTCCATGGATCAGGTTGTTTTAAAACTAATGAGTCCAGAATTGGACTCCTTTCTTCTTTTGTGTAATAACTATCTTGAAAATATTCTCAGAATTCACAAGTATAGTTGTCAAAATAACACATGTCGCATATTTCTAAGTTGCTTAGTCTCCATCTTGCTTGATTCTTTTTGTATATAGTGTGCTTTTCTCCTTTATCGTATACATTGAATTCTGTTCTTATTGCTATTTCGTAATTTGTAATTATTTCTTTTAGACCTAAGGTTCGTTGTGCTGAGGTTTCTTCAGTTCCTTAATCATCAATTGGTCTTGATTTTCTTATAGTACTTCTTTCTTATTCCTTTAGTCCATTCCACCATTGTGCTACTACCCCTATAAAGGTAGCTTCTATAAATTTCTCAAATGCGTTTTCTATAAGATTTTGCCTAAATCCTACTATTAGTGAGGACTTTACCCATTCTTCAATTGTCCTATCTACGTCTTTTAAGCAATCTAGGTCTAGCCATTCTCCATTTCCTGTTATTCCTTTTTCGTAGTGTTCTGTAGGTTCATATTTTGGGGTTTCCTTTTCTCTGTCTCTTCCTAGCTGCATTCTTCTTTTTGTGTTTTTCCATTTCCATGGTAATTGGTAAGGTTTTTTGTTAGGTGGTGGCCTTAAGATTTCATACATGTCATTTGGAATTTTTGTAGGTTTTGCTATAATCTTATCTTGGTCCATTTTTATTTCTTCATTTGTTATATTTAGATTTTTCAAGATTTCTTCTACTTCTACTGAATTAGGATTTGCCATTAAATCTTCTATTTCCAAAATAATTATATTAAGTTTTGTTATGGCTTCTAACTCCTTCATGCGTTCTTCCGTTATGCCTAATTCTTCTTCTGGGTAGTCAGTTATATATCTACCTAATTCTTTTATATTTTTATTTATGATTTTTAAATCTTTCCGTATGCCTCCAACAAATTCAGAACCACTGCAATCTTCTTCCAACTCTTGCATGTTTATCATATAAAATTCTGGGCTTATGTTAGGATTTAATTTAACTGCTTCATTGGCCATACTTAGCTTGTTATGTTGTATGCTAGTAGGTATTGGTAATACCAACTTGCTTCTTCGTTTCTGTAATCTAATACTTTGTATGCTATCTTTTTTTGTATTTCTTTAGGTAGTTTATTAGTTACTTTTCTTGTTAGTAACAAGTATTCTAATATTTCTCTATTAGCAATATGCTTTCTTTCCGTTAATCTTCTATCATTGTATCTAATCTTAAATTTTAAAAGATTTTTTAATTTGAGTTTCTTTATTTTCTCTGTGGAATATCCAGCTTTTATAAGGATACGAGATATTATAGTTTATAATTTCTAAATTAGGGTTATATATAAAATTTTGTTTTTTATGTTATTATATAAATAGGGTTAATTGGATGTAATATTTTGTAAAAGAGGGTCAATTGGCTAAATGTTTTTGGAAGTGGGCCGTTTGGCTAAATAAATATTGAAAGTGGGTTAGTTATTAGAGTTAGCTCGTATGAACAGTAGACGTCTATATTTGGCAGACGAAATGGTATTATGCATATTTTAGAAATCGGAAGATCATTTACCGTCTTAGTGTCGGACGGTATATGATCTGTCGTCTGGGGAAAAAAATTAATTGCAAAAGCTTGGGACAGAATATGATATGTCGTTTGGAAAAGGGAAAAAAAAGGACAATGTCAACACTTAGATGCTGACATTTGAGGAAAAAAAACAAAAAAAAAAATAGTGTTTGTTGTTGGACGGGAGATCATCTCCCGGCCTTCAATATATATATATATATATATAATTCATCACACATTGCTGCTTTGAAAAAATAGAAAAAAATAAAAATAAAAATGGTTAGACGGTAAATGATATGCCGTTTGAGAAAAAAAATAAATTAATTAATGTGTCGGATGGGAGATGATCTCCCGTCCTTCACAAAATTTTTTTCCATCAGACGGCAGATGTTCTGCCGTCTACAAATTTTTCTTCTTCCGCTTTCTACGAAAATTGTTTAGACGGTATATCATCTTTCGTTTGATTAAAAAAAAGCCATTTTTTGAGTATTGACGATTGCAGCGCTACCTCAAAAAAGCTATTTCTATATTTTCCATATACCCATTTTTTAGCAAAACGACTACAGATGCTCTTAGAGCATCTCCAACCATGCTAGCCATTTTGGCTCACTAGAATAGGCAAAATGGAGAGCAATTGGATAATTTTCCTAGCGAAAAAAATTCTCGCTCCAACCATTAGCATTGGTATCGGGTCGGGTCCTTCACTACCCGGACCCAGACCTGGTCCCCTACGGGTCCAAAAATTGGACCCAGACCTGTGAGGGTCGGGTCCGGGTCCTATTAAAATATTCCTACCCGTTGGGGTAGGAGCGGGAGTGTGAGCGGTGAGCGGAGGCAGCAAGTGGAGGATTTAGAATAGAGGAGAGAAGAAAAAGGCATGAGTTTTAAGTTTGGAAGAGGAAGATTTAGAATTGAGGATAAAGGAGGGGAGGGATAAGGAAAGAATATTTATTTTTATGTTGATTTTTTGGTTTTTTTTAACGGGCCCGGGTCTCTTTTGAGCAGACCCAGACCTGGACCCAAAAGTACAATGGGTCCCATTTTAGGACCCGGACCCGGATAGGCCGGGTCGGTTCCGGTCCAATGCTGGGTCCCGGTCGAATCCGGGTTTTGGGTATTTATACCAATGCTACCAACCATGCTAGTTATTTTAGCTAGCAATAATTTTTTAAATTTTTATTGAATCATTCATTAAAGCCCAGAGAAAATGCTAAACAATTAATAAATAATTAAAGGCCAAATATATAAACAAAAAATGAAGCCCATTTTTGAAAGCCCAAAAAAGGGGGGGAAAAACAGATCTCTGAGATTGTGATTTTCTGATTCTGTGATCACATTTATTTTTCGTGATATTTTTTAAGAGATTTTTTTTTGGATTTTTTTTTGCAACTTTTTGTTTTTGATTTCTTTTTCAAGATTTTTTTTCCACGATCAGAAGAAAGAAGGAAAGTTTGGCGAGTGATACAGACTCGCCAGATCTGGCGAGTGAAGCTGAGAAATCTATTTTGGCAAGTGGTTTGGCGAGTCCCGTTGGAGCATATTTTTCTTTCTAAATTTGCTATTGTGGCTAAAAATAAGAGATGGCTAACGTGGTTGGAGATGATCTAATCTCTAATCGCTAATTGCTAATACTATAATGTGAGAGTTGGGGTTGTATAATTTGTAGACAAACAACCATCTAATCTCAACGGTTCATTTTTATGTGGGAGTTATATTAATCATTCATTTACTCAACTATTTTTAATTACCATAATATCATCAAAGTTTAAATTTTTTACGGCATAATTATTTACAAAAGTGTCACTCATATAAAATAAAAATTTGTGGCACTAGCCCTAATTTATAAAGAGTATGTGATGAATAAAAGGATGTCTCATGTTCGAGGCCAGATTATGTATTAGTATTCACTTTTTACAAAAAATATTAGGACGCACATCGTACGTGCAGATTACTAGTATGACTTACATGATGTAGCTCATAATTTGATATTTTTGTATGAGATGATTTCATCCCACATAATTGAGTAGAAGCCCTTTGTCTGATGCTTTATGGTCAATCTGCACTGTTCACTTTGAATTTAAAGTTGCGAATAGCTATGAGTAGGAGCACTAATCAGATAATCCAAAGACAAATAGATAAAGTGTATAAGACTTATACTCAGCCATCATATCAATTTTTTTATTTTTTTTGATAGCATGGATAGAATCGTTAGATTCCAGTCTAAAAAATATATTAAAAGAAAGTGAATCGACCAATACGTACAATTTTACCGAGAGTAAAACTAAAAAACAACAACATAACAGACAAAAAAGAAAAAGCAATTGCAAAAATTGCCAAGGGGGACAAATAAAGCAGCCAAAAAAGAACATCGACAGATGCAGCATCAAGGACGGGTGGAAGCTGGGGCAACAACACGCTCACCACCGAGGGACCAAGACCGGATCCAAGATGCAGAAACGTGGCACTACGGAAACACCACACTGGAGCATCCCTGCCTAAAGCCAGACACAAAGAATGCACCAGGACCTCAGAGCAATAACCAAGCAGCCAACCAGAATCACAGGCCACTTCAATAGCGCTGCCTGTGAAAAGAAACAACACGCTAGTCCCTGCAGGACGAGAAATAAACAACGACAGAACGAAAGGACCTGGCCGAAAGATCCCAGAGAACAACTTCTGTGAGAAAAGCAAGAAGACGAACAAACGATGGAGCTAAACTTCACAAACAACCAGATGAGGAGCAACTGTGCTCAAAGAAAAGGTGACAAACAAACAAATAATGCATCAACAGAAAATACACAGGCAACGAAACCCAATGGGGGCTTACTAGCACCAATGTGATCACCCACAATAAACCTGTATATCATAACAAGACAGACAAGAAGTGAAGCCAGCACAAGCTCCGACAATAACAAACCAAACACAGCTCCATCAGAGCAGAAATCAAACACCGGCTTCATCAGACCAAAAACAGAACACAACGACCAAATAAAGACGCAACAGTAACGAATGGTAGAGTTAGGAAAAAAACAAGATATTAGCCATTAGAAACAACCAAAAACAAGCCATGCTCCACCGAGCTAAACACAGCTAGCACTGAGAAAAGTAAACGAACATGTTCCAACATTCAAAATAACTACACAACCAAAAGAGCCCAAAAATCAAACCCCGATAGATAGAGAGGCAATCAGCCATCTCGTACAGGGTGAGAAACAGCGGAATGAACCAAAAAGCCTCCTGAGAGTACGAAGCAAGGTGCACAACCACATCTTAGCTGCAACGAAAAAGAGAAAGGGAAATAAATAAATAATAAATAAAGAAAACTAGTTGGGGTTTATGTTAGTAGAACGATACGAGCTTTTCGCCTCATGAAGGCGGCCTAGAAACAAAGCTTCCACTTTATCATGCGGGAGAATGGAAGGCCAAAAATTGGTGAAGAATAAAAACTCATCGATAATGGTATTGATCGACGAGAAGGAGTTTGTAAAAAAAACGTTCCGTTCTGCCCAAATCACCCAAATGATCGCCATCAAAGAAAGAAACCAGGGTTTACGAAACTCTTTCTTAAGAGCAAGAGACATCCAACACGATGAAAAATTGTTTGGGATAGCGGAGACTTGCCAAGCGAGGATATTAATGATCCACAACGGGCAAGTAAAGTTGCAATGGAGAAAAAGATGGTTTGCGTCTTCATGGGCTGAAGAGCACAACGCACAATTGACCTAAAGCCAAATTCTTATTATTAAGCACCTCAATGGTCAGGAGTTTGTTGTTGAGAGCGAGCTAGGTAAGGATCTTGACTTTTAAGGGCGCGCAGCTACTCCATAAAGGCTTAGCAAGCGGGGAACTGATACCACCAAATTAAGAAAATTGTAGAAAGATTTAACCGTGAAATTACCGGAACTGGTCCATCGCCATTTGAAATCATTAGATGGATGCCAAGAATAAAGGTTAAGTATGACGAAAAGCTGTTGAAGTTCAAACTCAAGCATAGAAGGAAGCACGCAACTAAATTGAAGAGACCAAAACTTTTTGCCATCGATGATAGTGATGTAATCTGCCGCAGTTGCGGCGGGATTGGACGCCATTTGGTATAGCAATAGGAAAGCTGACGATAACCTAATCTCACCTAACCAAAGGTCGACCCAGAACTTGGTCTTAGAGGCATCAGCGCACACATGAAAGATACCACACTGGAAGGGACCAACCGTTTTCCAAATCCCCTTCAAAAAAGAAAAGGACCTGCGAGAAAGGATTGTAGGAAATTCCCAAATCTTACGACGGGAGAAACATTTAAATGAGATGAGGCGAGCCGAGGGTAAGTTATCATGTTTTAGAAATCTCCATAACCATTTGCATAGGAGAGCTAAATTTTGGTGCCTAAGGTCAAGTACCCCAAGGCTTCCCGCCGCTTTGGAAGTACAAATCAACTTCCAATTCCAGAGGTAAGAGCCGGCTCTATAATTATCAACACTAGCCAGAAGAAGTTTCTTCTGATTTGGCCAATTCTCTTAATAACCCAAGAAGGAATGTAAAAAAAGGACATCATATAAAGCTGAATAGAAGAAAGGATGGAGTTGACCAGAATAAGCCTGCCTCCGCGCGAGAGGTGCTTACCCGACTAAACATTAAGTCTAGATTCCACTTTTTCAATCATCGGCCTCCAATCCGATTTATAAAGTTTCCCCTATTTCAAGAGAATACCAAGATATTGGATCGGAAAGGAGGCAGGAACACAGTTGAAGAAATGCGCAATTTCCACTTGACGGGTGGGAGCCCCTCCAAGCCAAAGAACAGATGATTTTAGAAAGTTGATAAATAAACCGGAGGCGTTCTCGAATAAATACAGAAGTAGCTTAAGGTTCCTTAGGGTGTACCCATTGGGTTTGGCAAAGATAATGGTGTCCTCAGCGTATTGGAGATTCAACACGCCACGGTAACTTTGAGAACCCTCAAGACCATCGATAACCCCCGCCTCCCAAGCGTTACGTAGCAACTTAATGAAGACATCGACCACAAGAGAGAGCAGGAGGGAGGAAATAGGATCACCCTATCGAAGGCCACACTTACACTTAAATTTGTGACCTTCCGATCCATTGATAATAATGGACGAGGTACCAGTGAAGAGACTGGATTTAATCCAAGCGATGCATTTGGGACTGAAACCACGGTGAAGAAGGATTTCAAAAAGGACATCCCAACTAACGTTATCATACGCTCTGTGGAAATCTAATTTTAAAAGGATACCCTCAGAATTGGACCTATGGCATTCGGAAATGATTTCTTAAGCCGACGGCACGCTATCAAGAATAAAGCGGTCTTTGATAAAACCCGATTGAGCGGGGTCAATCAAGGGGGAAATAATCGCGCTGAGACGGGTCGCAAGAACTTTCATAATGATTTTGAAATTCATGTTAAGAAGGCTAATCGGTCGAAAGTTAGAGACCGAATTAGCTCCCAAAATTTTGGGGATGAGAATGATATAAGCATAATTGATCCTGTCAAAGGAGAAAGATCCTTGGTGGGGATCAGAGAACATTTTGAGAAGATCTTCTTTGAGATAGTCCCAAAACTTTTGGAAGAAAAAGGCTGGAAATCCATCCGGCCCTGGGGCAGAATACTCTTCAACGAAAACATCGCGGACTTAGTCTCTTCTAGCGATAATGGATCCTTCAGGCTAGACAGATCATGAGATTGTTGTTCGTACAATTGTGTCCAATCCAAGAACAGAACGATGTTTATAAGAACCCAGAAGCTCTTTGAAGAAGCGAAAGAAAGATGCATGGATCTCATAGTCAGTAACCAGATCATTGCCATTATTGAGGATAGAAGAAATACGATTATAACATTGGCGATGAGAAGCAAAGTTGTGGAAGAAAGAGGTGTTTCCATCACCCTCTTTAAGCCAACGAAACTTAGCCCTCTGGGCCCACTTAATGTGGTCATTGTGAAGGATGGAAGCATATTCTTTCTTACAAGATGCACGTTCGGATCGAAGGGAATCCGAAATAGGTCCAAGCTCCTCAAGTTTATTAATGGACTCAATGGAAGAGAGAAAAACATTTAAAAGGAAATTTGCACTGGCAAATCTCTCTTTACTCCAGTTCTTACAACCGTATTCAATAGCGTGAAGCTTCAGAAGGATGCGACCCAAACCCGAAGATCCCGAGATAGTCGAGAGGCACTCTGTAATCAGATTGACGAAAATCTGATCTTGTAACTAGAATTTTTCAAAACGGAATTTGAAATTTCTAATGAACAAAAAGTTAGAGTGCAAAGAAATTGGCACGTGGTCCGAAGACGGGTTGGGCATGGCTGAGGCAAAGGAGTTATGGAAATGGTTAATCCAATCACTAGAAACGAGAAATCGATCGAGCTTAGCCATAGTAGGCGACACCCGCATGTTAGACCAAGTGAAAGATCTACTGTTGATCGGAATCTCAGACAATTGAAGGGAACGGATGCAGTCATTAAAGCGGGAGGAAGCAAAAGAGTTGGCTGCTAGCCCTGACCTTTCACAAGTAAATCTGGTGACGTTAAAGTCACCACATAAAATACAGAAACCTTAAATGGAGTTTTGGAACGATCTAAATTCGTTCCAAAACTCAGATCGACGGTCTGCGGTAGAAGGACCGTAAACCGAGACCACAGTGAGTTGACAATTAAATTCAAAACAGTGGAGACGAACCATGAGAAAGAAAGAAAATCTACGAATCGAGATGAGGGAGAAGCGATCATCTTTAAAGCCGAATAGGATCACTCCTCTTGTACCGGTGGCATCAAGAGATATCCAATTGGAAATTAAAGATCCCCCAATCGAACGAAGGATGGAAGGGGACGGGGAAACGAGTTTAGATTCTTGAATGGAGATCATATCGCAATGGGAGGAAGAAATTAGTTGGAATACAGCTTGTTATTTGGACGCGCACCTCAGACCCCTAACGTTCCAAGATATACTAATCATGATAACCCTTAGTCTCAAAAGCTCTAGAAATTTCGTGGCTTTGAATAGAATCAAAATCAACAAAGTTGGTCGAGTTAGCCATGAAACCCATCGCCTTACAAAGGCAGAGCATCTCAAGATTTGATAGGGTACCATTTGTACCTGATAGATGGAACCTAATTGGTCCATACCAGACGAGTAGGGAGAGGAAGAAGAGCAGTCCGCCTCGCAAAACTGAGCCGCAAGGGGAACATGTACATCCCCCGCTACTGTCGAAATTCTTTTAGCCCAAATACGAGCACTAGAGCAGATAACTGCAATGGATTTTTTCTTCGAAGAAGCAGTAAGACTGCTCCTAGGAATGTCAACAAGAACTGGCTTTATCAAACCCTCAGAGAGTAATTTTGAGGAGGTGGGTAAAAAGTTCATTCGGTCAATTAAAACAGGAGAAGTGAATGAGGATGGAGGAGAAAAAGGTGCAGGGTGATTAGACAGGGATAAAGAGAGAGTGATATCACCACGCCGACGGGTAGGGCAGACACCCACCGTGATTGGTGACGGATCCCAAAGACGGGAATGAAAGTACATATAAGTAGAGAGACAATACTCTAGAGAGTACCTTGCCGAGAACGAAGAGAAAACACCAAAACGGAAACAGAAACCGTAATTGAGATAGCAACCAAAAGACGAGAGGAATTTTAAAACTACAGAGCTAAAATAAAAGGATACCCGAGGTTGCAGATTGGCTGGTTCAAATCAGCTACTTCTTCTCCCAACAGATCATCCTGATCAAACCAAGCATCAACTTTTGGAGAGGATGAGGGGAGCGCTTTCAGTGTAGCAGGATTGGATTTGGAGGTAGAAGTAGCACAGTGCAACACACTTTTATAATTGTCCCAATCCGACGAAAAATGTGGATTCACCTCCCAAACTGGCCACTTATCACCAGTCTCTACTAATGAGGACACCGGTGGAACGGGGGATGGGGTAACAGCAGTTGAGGGATTCAAAGCTGAGAGAGGCCCCGCCAGAGGATGAAGCGCCAGTTTTGGGGGGATCTCACAAGAGCTGGAAGGATTGGAGGAGATGAGCTTCGAAGCGGCAAGGTCTG
Organism: Hemerocallis citrina; assembly: GCA_017893485.1. Lineage (NCBI taxonomy): Eukaryota > Viridiplantae > Streptophyta > Magnoliopsida > Asparagales > Asphodelaceae > Hemerocallis > Hemerocallis citrina. The sequence goes on along the minus strand of CM030358.1, from coordinate 448,039,262 downwards.
GATTAATCCAGATCAGGTTATGGGCTTTAGATGACGATATTTTGGGCTTAGAAGGTGAGATAAATCCTCTGCAATTAGACAGGAAAGTTTTTTGAATAGGAGCTTTCTGCGATGCCCTCCACTTGGAGGAAGGCATAATTGGATGTGAAGAAGTGCTAACAGCAAAGGTACTGGGAAAAGAGGGATGAGGGATGAGCCAAATTGGACTTAGGGGCCTCCGCCGCTAAACGAGCAGAAGTCAATCTATCTCTCGCATTATTTTGATAAAAGAACGAGATAGCAAATGAAGTAAACTATCTCCTAACGAGTAAGCATCTACCCTGTCATCCCCCGGGGGGCAAAAAAACTCAGCATCAACCTGCAGGCAACCCGAAGCTAACTTGGAAGAGGAGGAAATTCGACGTAGCTCTCCCACACATTTGGTTATATCAGCGACAAGGCGAAGAGAGTCACAGAAGGGCGGAAGCCCAATTAGATTAACATGAATGGGGGATTGGACCAATGAAGGAGGAGGCTAACCTTGGTGCCCCCACTTGCGAATAGAATTCTTGATGGCGCCAATCGAAAGTGAGTTGATTGCAATGAGATCATCCAAAATTTGAACGGTTGGGCAGTTAATGACTAATTCACCATTAGAACATGAGTTAATCACCCACTCCCAATCTCGGACATTACATAAGTTGCACAGAAAGGAATCAAGAATATTGTTAGACACCGATCCTCCGGAGAAGGCCACTGCACCATAGCACTCAAACATTTTCATTTTATCCGATAGCTCCACAGAGGGAATGAAAACATAGGTGACCTGGGGCTTGTTCATCTGGGGATGCGGGTGAGCAAGCACTTGGTGGGTGGGCTTCACCACAGCAGGTAAACGCTGTGTTACCGGAGGCGTAGGGAGGAAAGGATCAGCCGAAGTCAATTTTGCCTTCCTGGGCTTGGGAGCTTGAAGGTCTGCCAGCTTGGATTGTAGAGAAGGGAAATCCAGAGCTGCCAAAACCTGATTGGAAATGGGTACTCCCAAGGAAATACTTAAGATTTGTTGAAGAGAGAAACAGCAGTTACGGGAGTGGTATGCTTTAAGGCAAAATAAACACTTCATGTTGTCCCCTCAGAAAGCCTTTACGTGCCCAGGTTGGAGGCAATGGAAACAAACCAGGGCAAAGGAAGAAGAAGAAGGCGAAGAGCTAATTGACTGAGAATGAGAGAGGGAGGAGGAATGAGGGTAAATGGATGAAGGTACTAGAACCAGAACCTTCTGCACCTTGGGCCGAACCCAAAAAGGGTTCGAAGGTACCGAAATAAGCCCAGTCGATGAAATTTTCGTTGTGATTTTTTTAACAATCTCAACCCACAAAGAGCCCATAGCGTTAAGGCCCAAAACCCAAATAAAGACAAATAGGTACTGTAGCGATCAGAACGTCCGATCGTAGAGGACAATTGACAGCTCCAAGTTGTGGAGAAAAGGAAAAAAATTCAAGTCGAAAGAACTTGAACAAGGATGAACGAGAAGCTAAGTTAACTCCAATGGGATCAAAGGATCCAAACTAACAATGCACAAAAGATCTGATCTGAAGATCAGACACCACTAATACGCTGCTAGGTCACCGAGAGAGGTAAACCTCTAGCACTCGGGAAGAGGGTAAAAATAGGAGAACGAGATGGAGATCGACGGAGGATCTCAGAAGAAGGACCACAGAGAGAACGGGAAGTTAGTATTAAAAAAAAACCAAAAACTATAACTCACAGTGATTGGTGAGCCAACCTTCTCTGCCAGGTACCGGGATCAACGAAAGATGCTGGGGGATTCGCAACCGAAAAAAGTCTAGACCACAGCTCAGACCCAGAGAAAGCAGAGGGGAAGGCGCTGGACACTGCACTAGAAGGGTCACCGAAGCAGATCCAGACGACTAGAGGGCGCTGAAAGCCCGACAATCGGAAGAAGACAGGCACCAACACCGAGGGAGCCCAGGGTAGAGGAAATAAAGTAAAGAGGGAGAAGGGTGTGAAGGGAAACACACACTGAACTCAAAAATGGAAAGAAATAGGCGAGACAGAGGGGCAGGCCACGAGAGCTGGGAGAGGAAAACGACGGCGATATGAAGGGAGACTGAAGTTAGGAACAAATAGTTAATAAATAAATAAATAAATAGCTATCATATCATTATAAATAAATAAAAAAACAATATTCAACCATACAATTTTGTAATACTTCAACGGATGAGCAAATAAATTTCAAATAACTTGATTTTATATATTTAGACTAATCTAGACGTATAAATCAATGTGAACGGTTCGGATTTTACATAGAGACTTCATCGTTTTAAGGAAATTTGAACTAGTCAACTTAACTTGTTGTTAGTGATAACGGGATTATTTAAATAACCCCATTATCACTAACAATGGGTTAAGTAGAATAATTCAAATAGAGAATTTGCAATTCTTGAAAAAAGTCATATAACCTAACCCGCTATTGGCGATAACAGGTTAGGTTAAATCACAGTTTTGAATTTCGGCCATATCGGTCGATATTTCGTATAGGCAAGCTTGCCGATATGAAATCACGTATTTTAGAGTCAATTTCGCTTTGACATGAAAAGTGAAAGTTTCGGACGAAATATTCGAAATTTTGCCCGAAACGTATCGGGCTGAAATTTCGTTATTTCGGGCTTCAAATTGAATTGTGGGTTTGGGTTTTTTTCTTGCGGGTTTGGGTTTTGGGTATCCATTACCCAACACCCGAAACCCAAATTCATAACCCTAATCCCCAATTTCTCCCTTCTTAATTTCTCTTCCTTCAGTCGCTCTCTCACACTCTCTATTCTTTCAGATCTTCTTCTCTTCGACTCTTCATCGTCGCCAAGTCCAACAACAGCAGACCACTCACACACTCTCTCATCTTCTCATAAATATGTCATTACAAGGGGCACAAATTAGAGCAACATCCAATAACCTTAGCCAAATGACATCACGAATTTACAAAATCTTTGTAGCCTTAATTTACAAAATCCAAATGACTATTCAGTAGTTAAATAGTGCATATTTCTCTTGCAACATTACAACACCATGAATTTACACAAATTCATCTGTCTTGTTTTCAATTTGTTTAGCTTTTTGTATATACTGAAGTCATCTCATTTTGGGCCTGCAACAAGAATGCAACAAGTATTAAGACTAATAAAGCATTAGAAAGTAGTAAATAGACACACTGATGTTAAATGACATTAAGAACATATAATATATTGTGCAGTAATAAATTTTTTATTTATTGAGTGTCCGAAATGAACATCCGAGATGATCCCAAATCTACGAGATCTCTTCCGATATCTCCTATCTGAGACGAAACACCCCTTGCCGAGATGAATCCGAAATATGAGATTTAAAAAATTGGGTTAAATAAACTTGTTATCGCCAACAACATGTTAAGTTGAAGATTTCTAACAGAGAACTTGCAATTCTTAAAAAAAATTCACATAACCTAACTTGTTATTGGCGATAACTGGTTAGGTTAAATAAACTCATTATCATCAACAACGAGTTAAGTTGAAGAATTCTAATAGAGAACGTGCAATTCGTCAAAAAATCCACATAACCTAACTCAACCCGTTATTGGCGATAACGGTCAGGATTAGGTTTGGAGGGTCATGTTTCATCTCTTTTCTTATTACATTTTTAAAAAAAAAAAATATGAACAAAATTCTGCCATGCCAGTGAAGGAATACAAAATTAGTCAAATTCTATTGTACGCCTTGGTTCTCAATTTTTTTTTCAAACTTCTGCCAACTTCTGTTGTAAAAGAGAAAGAATCATGGCAGTGACTAATCCCAAAAGTTATAGGATGTTCAGTCCCTTCTCTATAATTTAACAAATTTTATTTTTTTGTTTTTAATATTTTTTAAAAATTAGTTAATTTTGTTCTTCTTCACGTTCTTTGAATTAATAAATAAAGAAAATTAATAAATCAATACATTAAAAAATAACAAATATTTTAATAAGGTTTTATTTTTTTAAAAATCAAAAATAAATAAAAAGTAATTAAAAAGCTAAAAATTTAAAAATTTAAAACTTCAAAAATTTATAAATTAAAATAAGTTTGAAAAATTATAAATTTATAAATTAAAATTCATTTAAAAAATGCAAATTGAAAAAATGTATATTAAATAACGGGTTAAAGGGAAATTATATTTATAGAGATACTAAATAATAGAGCAATCTTCCATTGCAAACACCTTTGCATGTGAACGCCGTGCAAACGGACATTTTGGCCTTTGTATCGATGATCTGAACCCTTCACATTGATCTACATGTCTAAATTAGTTTATATATGTAAAATCAAGTTATTTGATATTTGTTTTGTCCATCCATTGAAGTGTTACAAAATTGTATGGCTGAACATCGTTATTTTTTATAATAACATGATGGATTGACAAATGAATTTCAAATAACTTGATTTTATATATTTAGACTAATTTAATCAGTCCAAATAATGTAAACGGTTCGGATCGTCGATACGATGGTCAGGATGGCCATTTGCATGCAAATTTGTTTGCAATAGAGATTGCTCATATAATAATAATAATATTAAAAGTCAATCTTCTCGGGTATGGTTACAATGGGTTAAGTTAGCAGTGAAGAGCGATAAACAGTTCAACTATGAAGTTTGGAGGGTTTAAAAAAAAAATTTAAAATGCTGCAAAATGCAAAATTGAAAATTTTAAAATTAAATAATTAAATAATGAAAAAATATTTCTAATAATTAATTTTAAAAAAGTTTGTGGGAAATTATATTTATAGAGTTAATAATAATAATCAAAATCAACAAAACTCGGGTTTGGTTACAACGGGTTAAGTTAACAGTGAAGAGAGTGATAGAGAGAGATAGAGAGAGATAGAGAGGATAAATCCGAAGTTGTGATGTTTAAAGATAAGTTAACATGTTAGGGCTGGAGGACTAGTATGAGTTGTTAGGGTTAAAGAAAAGTTGTGTTCGTTGAAATGAAACTCAGAGAGGATTACATCGAAGTTGTGTTTCGTTGAAGTTAAGATACAAGGGTTAGGGGTAGGGTTACGGTTAGGGTAAGGGTTAGGGTTAGGGTTAGGGTTAGGGTTGGACTTAGGAGGGAGAAAATCAAGTTTTAAATTTGAATTCTTCAGCTTAACCCGTTGTAAGAGAGAACGGGTTTATTTAACCCAACCCGTTATCGCCAATAACAGGTTAGGTTATGTAGATTTTTTATAAAAAATTAAGTTCTCTGTTAGAATTCTTCAACGTAATCCGTTATTGGTGATAACATGTTTATTTAACATAACCCATTATCGCCAATAAAAGGTTATGTTATGTGGTTTTTTTGAAGAATTGCAATTTTTCTATTAGAAATCTTCAATTTAACCCGTTGTTGGTGATAGCTGGGTTATTTAACCTAACCCGTTATCACCAATAGTGGGTTAGGTTATATGGTTTTTTTGAAGAATTGCAAATTTCTATTTGAATTTTTCAACTTAACCAGTTGTTAGTGATAACGGGTTTGTTTAAGTAAACATGTTATCGCCAACAACTGGTTAAGTTGAAGATGAATTTGTTCAAATTTCTAAAAATAATGAAGTCTCCGTTCAAATCTTGAACTGAACCTGTTATGTGGAACAACGGGTAAATTTAACTTAACCCGTTATCTTGATGATAACGGGTTAAGTTGGAGAGAAAATTGTTCAAATTTGTTTTAAAAAAAAAACAAGTTTCTTTTTGAATTTTTCAAGATAACCCGCTAGTGGTGATAACGGGTTAAGTGAACTTAACCCGTCATCGCCAATAGCGGGTTAGGTTGAGTGTCAACTAAAAAAAACAAAACACACAGCTGCATACAGAGACACCAGCATCATACTTCATCCATCCACATTCTTTCATCATTCAATCTTCATAAAACAACAATAACAACTCTATTTTCAACCCACCCCAAAATCCACTTTTTCACCGCAAAACCCACCGAAAAATCACCAGAGCTCGAAGAGGATGGAAAAATGATGCAGGAAGTGCGGTGAAGGAGATTATTTGGCGGCCGAATGCAAAAAGCTTGGTTCCCACTGTTTTAACTACAAGAAATTTGGCCATAAAGTGCGTGAATGCCCAGTGTTCAATCGGCGAGAGACTTTGGAAGTTCAGGTTGCCCACAACTCCGACATTGCTTTCCTCCATCTCATCAACCCAAAGCCCTCCCCGTCGACTAGAGATGTGGAATGTGCATTGAACTTCACTTGGGAGGGTCAGGTTTGGTCGTGGTGCCTCAAAAGGGTGGGGGAGGGAGTCTTCCATGTTCAGTTCCCCACAGTAGAGAGTGACTCTAAGGTGGTGGAGGAAGGGTTCTTCCGCTTCTTGGATCAATATCCCTATGCTCCCTTTCCACATGTGGAATCGATTGTCAATCCATTTGCCAAATTGATCACCCTTAAACAAGGAGATGCGAGATGCTGAAAAGAGAGACCAAGCCATGGTCCTGGTTGAAGTTGATGATATCACCCTCATCCCCAAAACCCTCACCATTCGTTATTATATTCCTTGGTCCCTCGAAGAACAGGTGTTTGATGAGCATGTTCTCATTACGGGCCAAACCGTTTTGGTTGAAGATGTGCAAAATGGCATGGTGCAACTGTTTACCAACTCTAATGGCAATGTGGAGACTGGTCAGAGTTCTTTCCGGTGTAAGAAGGACATGGTTGCCCCAATGGTTGAAGTAAATGACTCATCAGAGATGGTAAACTAAGTGGATGTAGCGTTACCTGCTCCTCCCCCGCCACCATTGCCACCACAGCCAGTCAGGGCGGGGAAGATTGTTGCCCCTTAAGAAAATTTTGAAATTCAAACTGAGCGTGAGATTATCCACCATGAAATCAGGGAGGCAAGAAATTGGTTGGCCAAAATCTCGTTCCTGATATGGATTCCAAAGATAGCTGCTCCGGAGATTTCGCTCCTAAAAACTGCCATATCAACTCCTCCAACAACAAGGCTGATAATCACTCCCCTATATTTGCATGAACAGTTCACGATACGATATTCAGATGTGAAGAACTACTTACAGGAGTTCAAAGAATACATGCCTATTACGACGATTACTAGCATGGCAGGAAGACGAAGCGACGATGGGCAAGACGGTAGAAATGATAGTGAGGAATGAAAACAATCACAGGGAGTACGGTAGCGACAAGTAGCAACTAGCAGTGATGATACCAACACACGCAGCAACGACAGTGAGGACGATGAGTTGAGGGGTTGTTGGAATTGAAGTGGGTCTGTTCGGTGGTGTTGCAGAGCTACTATTGGTGTTGCTGGTGGTGGAGAAAATGGCAGCAATGCCGAGCTCGGGTTGCAGGGTGGCTACGAGAGGAGGAGCTTCGGGTGAAGGAGAGGACGTGTTCGGGCTAAGGAGTTGGATGGAGATCTGTGGCGACAGCAAGTGGAGATGAGGGTTTCGTGATGGAGTCGTGGCACAAGGGGATGAAGATGAGGCCATAGGTGTTCGGGGGAAGTGAGGAAGGATGGGTTGAGGTGAAGGGGGTTATGGTTGGAGGAGGTGAAGATGGCAGTAAAGGTTACAATGTGGTGTTGGTGCATCCGAGAGAAACAAGAGAGATTAAGGGGGAAACAATGGCGAAGTGGAGAAGGTGGAGGTTGCGGGTGTGTGGAGGTGTCGGGTGGTGGTGCAGTTGTCGGGATGGGGAGATGGAGGCAATGAGGATGCTCGAGTTATTGGGTTTGGAGAATTTTGGGTGCTCGGGTGAAGAAGGTAGTGGGAAGAAGATGAAGAAGGAGAAGGTGTCATGGGGTGGAGCTCGGGATGAAGCTTGGAGGGGAGTGGGTTGTAGCTTCAGTGAAATAGATGAAGGCACGGAGAAGAAATGAAGATTTTGGGGAATAGTTAAACTATCTCCAACCATGTTAGTCATCTCTCAGTTTTAGCAAAAATAATAGATTTTGGAGAAAAAAATTGCTCCAACGAGACTCACCAAACCACTCGGCAAAATATATTTCTCAGAATTTCTCAGATTGACTCACCAGATCTGGCAAAGTCGTATTACTCTCCAAACTTCCCTTTCACCTTTTCTGCCTCTCAAAATACAACCTCTCAAAATCCAAAAAAATATATCCGCGACCAGCTCGCGAATGCAAAAACCGTAATCTAAAAAGTTCAAAAATTGCGAACACAAAAAAATCCCAACCCACAATTGCGAACTCAAAAAAACCGCGATCAGAAGCTCTTTCAATAAAAAAAAATCCCAATCACGAAATCGCGATCAGAATTGTGAACTCATCGCGATCAAAACCACAATTTAAAAAAATCACAATCGCGAACTCGCGATCTGTTTTCAGATCGCGAGAAAGATTTCTTTCTTTTGGGCTTGGGCTTGGGATTTTTTTTTTGCTTGGGTTTTATATTTTTATTTTATTTTATCAAAAGCTTTAAAATATTTATGGTTATCCAAAATAGCAAGTATGGTTGGAGTGTTGACTTATTGCTAGCCAAATTATCCAAATATTCTTCATTTTGCCTATTCTATTGAGCTAAAGTGGCTAGCGTGGTTGAAGATGCTCTTAGTCTGATAATTAGGAGATAATGGCAATATTGGGATTAAATCAAGGGTGAATAATGGGGTAATGGCAGTAATTAAGAATTTTAATGGGGATCAATTATAGGAGATTTTAGTGGGTAGTCAGTTGGGTATTTGTAAGGGGTTTAGGTTTTGGGTTTTGATGTGGGTTTCAGGTTAGGAGCTTTCACATGAGCAGATAATAATAATTAGAATGGGTTAGAAGTCAGAGTTTTTAACATGAACTAATAAATAACGTAGTACATGTTAATAAGCCCCAAAGAAAATTAGATAGCAAATGAGTGCATAAGAAGAAAAAAAATACGGTAGATAACCTAAACAAAAATATACGTAAGAAAATACATATAGAGGGATTACAGGCAGAGGTCAGAAAGTGATAAGGGAAGCCAGAAAGTGATAAGGGCAGTTATTACACTGATACCGATCATGGCTGAGTTTGAGCGGCAGCTCAAGAACTGCGTAATGGTGAAAGCACACACTGGAAACCCATCGGTCGAAGACATCACCAAGATTTTAACGGCTAACATCTGAACTACTCCGAATTGGACCTGTGTAGTTCAATGGTTGAGTCAAAATGGTCTTTTCGTCCATTGCCAAAATGAGGAGCGAGTTAAAAAGGTCTTGTCTCTTGGAGGGCTTGAAGGAGACGAGTTCTATATCATGTTCGTGCGGTGGTCGAGAACGATCTAAGATTTGAAGGTGGAGACTATGCTTCAGTTTGGATTAGATCAAAGCTTTGAAGGTGGGGACTTAATTGCGCTGTCAGGAGCTGATTTCGAGCAGGCAATCAGAAGGGCAGTGCGGGCTTTGGTGATGAAGGCTAAGTATACTTGGCCGGCCCATTCAAAAGTAGATGAAGGGCTAGAAAAATTAAATCAAAATATGGTGTTCGTTAAAGAACAGGGTAATTCGCGTGAAAACAGACAGAAATAATGAATTACATGCACATGAGTCAGAGAACAACTCAACTGAGAATGAGAAGAATTTAAACAAGGAAATTAGTATACAGAGCGATAGCAACAGAGGAGAGTACATGAAGAAATTTAGGAAAAGAGATGGAAGAAGACGAAAAGGATGGATATCCAGTCAGTAGGGAGGATGAAGAGGCATGTAGTCTACAAGGTAGCAAGTACTCCAGAGATGTCATAATGGACACTTTAGACGGAATGGGAAATGATGATAACGTGTCAGATTCGGAAAATGCATAGTGGGATAACAAAATCCCGAAATCAATAAGAGGAGATATTCAAGAAAGATGCACTGGAAACATAACTAAGAAGACGGTGGAATAACAACGAAAAAGTAAGAGGTAGTTTGAACAATGGGGAACATAGGGGCCAAACGAGGAGGTCTAAATTAGAGTACTGGCTAAAGCAAAAGAACCGGTCTCAGCTTGTGAGGTATTACTAACATCAATTTATAAATTACGAAATATATCTCTGATAATACTCTGTTATATTATGCTTCGCTTTTCAGTTTAGCCATGGGACTATCTAGAGTTGAGCATTTAGTAGAGGGGAGGCCAATAGACTAAGTCTATAGCTTCGGTATAGCCACGGGTGTTGGGAATTCTACCAAGGATCTTGTTGAGTTATTCGATGCAATCACCACAAACCACCAAGTACATACCATAGATCATACCAAACACACCAAAGCACACACAACTTTGTCCCAGTTAGGGCTTTCGCCTTAATCCGAGGGAGAAGAAACCCAAGATGTTATTCAACTAGAGAAGATACAAGAATATTACAATTCTCACCACGACTCCCTCTCAAGCCTCACCAGCAAGTACTAGTTGTTTACAATTAGAGAATCACTCAATCTCTCTTTCAATGAAGTACTCTCTCTCTTTCTTAGCTCTTAGTGGAGGCCAATAACAACAATATATAAGATCTAGAGAAACCCTAGTTTGATATCTTGACATAATAGCCATTGGATATTCCTGAAGAGATAAACCTACGATAAGAGCCGTAAGATCTGACTTGAAGAGCAAGTTGGGCTTCTCACGAATCACCAAGACCCGACCCAAATAACCCATCAGCGTCGTGTTTGTTTGACCGCACCCCAAGGTCGGTCGACCGTCCCACTCTCAGGAACTTTTGCATAGTAGAGCGTTCGATCGACCCCAAGTACGGTCGACCACAACTCCACCTGTTGCTACTGCTGCTGACTGTTTCCCTTGCTTCCACTCCGTCTCCGATCATTTCGATTCCTCCATCGTCTCATCATCTTCGTATCCAACATAGTATGTAAGACATAAACCCAACAATCCCCACCTTGGATTGCATACTCCCGAATCCATACCTGTGTGATTTAAAACCTTCTGGACTCATTTCCTTCACTTCTTGCAAATAACTCGTTTCGATGGCTTCCTCTGCCAGTTGAATCTATCTCCACCTATTTTTCTTCCACTGTATGTGTAACACCCCGAATTTCAAATAAGAATAAATTCGAGATTTCACAGGATCTTTACTTCACTTCGTACAATTTTACAAGGAAAATTAAAACTTTTCATTCACAATACATCAGAGTTCAATTACAACTTGGTTTTACACAGCGGAAGAATGAGATTTACAATAAAACATTTACAACATCTTTAAAATAAAAACAGCATCAGCATATCCACTTCATAGCTTCATGAATGGTCCTTTACCTGCACGTTAATCTGTGGGCTCGTCAGTTACTTACAACTGACGAAATGTTATACACGGCTATCCTCTCTATGCTGGGAATAGTATAACGATCTCATACTTTAACAAATCACAAAAAAGATTGAATGAACATGTAAAGTGTCAAAAGTGATTATTCTAAATATAAGTGTATGTCATGCCTTAATGCCTAATGCACACAATTCTACACTAGGATGACACTAATGCACACTTGTTCAGATTCTATGCATCCCATACTACATAGGTCTGAGGGCAAGTGCCTACGTACTCCACATTGAAGGGTTCGATCCCTCGCCATGAGACTACCCGGTAATAAAACAAATTTTAGAGTTATTTCACAGATACGGATCTCAGCCTCCCTGGCTTATATTAACAGATCCCAGCCTCCCTGGCTATTATATCGTGATGATAATCCCGTAAATGCCCTTCTAGCCCCAGTATGTACATATTCTTTGGAGTATGGTAAACATCCGTCGACTACCCTAAGTCTCGGATAAAATACAGTCCATCTCCTATGGGGCAACCACAGTCCACCAACTGGGTCTATAGCCACGGAGATCCACCGCCGACTATATAGAAGCACCCATTTACGTTTGCACAAGTCTATTACATCTTCACCTAAGTGCCTAATTATTTTTAGTTCAAGACATGAATATGTTATCACCCTAGAATCAGTTTTACCTCATACCGGATTTATTCACAAAATACGAGATCGCCCGACGGCATTATCTCAAAATCATATCAATTCTTTCTTTCAAAATTACCGGTAACCGAAGTCTTACTAATTCTTAATCATAATCTTTCATGTACAAGAAACATGGGTACACATACCCTTTAGTAATCATGTCTTAAACTTATATAATTTCTTCTTTCAACTTAATCACAAGTAATCATAGTCTCATCATTATTCATTATCTAGTCATCCGTTCACATTCTTTATAAGCAAAGGAATAATTTCTTTTAAGAACACAATTCTATCACATGAGATTTCATAATAAAATCAAACCATTATAATGTCTCACTTTACTTAGAATGTTCTTCGAACAAATAAGAGTAAAATTCTCTTCAAGAAAATCACTTCACAAAAGTAATACTTTACATTTCTTTTTTAAAACATATAAACCTTGTAGTAAATATGAAGTCTACATTATACAATGCACAAGTAGCCGAACAACTAGTTTGCTACAGTTTGCTTGGGTACATAGGCCAAATATTTTCGAAAGTGGACCAGTTATGGACTAACTTTGGTAAATATTTTCAAAAGTGGACTAGTCGGGTAAATATTTTCCACGGTGGATCAGTTTCGGAAATTATTTTCTTTTTACCCTTTTCATTATCATGTCTTCACTTAGATATTTCCATGTCTCTAGCCATCTACAATTTGATCTATATCTCATTTGGCATCAATCATAATTCTCTTTTAGTCCATTCATGAATCAACAACAATAGCAATTTCATTTGCAAATTTTAAACTCATGAAGTCTCTCCAATTAATCAAATACAATTAATTCACAACTTAATCAATGTTCTATTCATAATTCACTTATTCTCAATTCTTTCCAACAAGAATTCTATTCATGCATTCATCTAATTTAAACTCATTAACAATTTGAGTACACATAGAAATCTAGAATTTCACATTCATCATAATTGCATAATCTCAACAAGAGAAACTAATTCTCACATCAAAGTCTTTTTAAAAAAAAAAATCATATTCTTAAAAATAATTAACTTAAGAACAAAATTTCATTCTATCTTCAAATATCTCTTTTACTTCTCAAATATACTTGAAAAATTCTACAACTATTTTTACTATATTCTATTTCATTTTATAAGAGTATTAGAATTTTTCCCCAAATTTAATTTGCATTTATTCAATTCAATCAAAGTTGCACACTACATCTTTGCAATCAAAGAGTTTAATAGCATCAAATTTACATTACAAAAATATAGTTGCTTATCAAAAAGGAAAACTCAACAATTAATCACATGATCAAAAATCTCTACATTCATGTATACTAGTTTATGACAAATTAATCAATTATTCTTTTCTTATTATCAACTAACATAATGTTGATTAATTTTCTAAACATCGCATCTTTCATTACACCCTATGCATGGATTTGTTCTACTCTTTTTCAAAATCAAATTCTACACTACACATTTATTTTATTATTAGCATGCACATTATCTATAATTAGAAAGTAGAGAACACCCACTTCTAGCTCCAAAGATTCCTAGCTCCTAGTAAGGCTTCTCCTCCTAGCAATTTCTCCTTTCCAAGCAAGAGATCCTCCAAGCACAATAACTTTCTTACTCTCTTTCTTTTTCTTACACTTATTTTGATATTATTTTTTGTGCAAGAGAAATGTAGGAAATGGGACTCTATTTATAGGATTTTGGAAGGGTTTAAAGTGCAAAAATCTCACCCTAATAACTCTTCAAATTTATTTTACAACTCTCCACTTTCCTAACTCTCAAAACCTCCATCTCTTCATCTCCCCACTCTCCACTAACTCAACCTACCAACTCTTCTCCTCCCCTTGCCCAAAAAATGGTCCAAATACATTTGTGTATGCATGCACACATGCATAAACAAATATGAACACGTTTCTATAACTCTAAATGTGTACTAATATGTGTAACTTGTCATGTATTAGTACATGTTTAACTAAAAATGTGATTTTAATAGTGGGCTTGCTACATGGGCTCATTACTAATTAATTTATTTAATTATCTAGTGGGCTTGCTACATGGGCTCATTACTAATTAATTTATTTAATTATCTAGTGGGCTCCTCTCCTAATGGGCTACATTTTAGTTTATAGGTCCATGGATCAAAAGAAAGGCTAAATAAAACTAATGCATGCTAAAAATAATAAAATGAGAGTAGCAAAATGAGAATAAAAATTTGCACGTGCACCATACGTGCAAAAAATCGAAAAATGCATTTTAATCAAAATAAGGGGAAAATAAATTTTCGTTTTATAAAATAGATTTAAATACATAAAATAAATAATTTAAATCCATAGAAACATCGTACGTAGTGATGGAAACACGTGCATCAAAACACGTAAAAAGCACGTAGAATACGAAGATTGAAATATTATATTTTTGTTGATTCAAAATAGGGAAAAATCAATATTGAAAATAAATAAATAGTCGATAATCAAAATACGGGATGAAAACACGTTACAAAATACACGTGCATAACACACGAGGGCAAAATTGTAATTTCCAATTTTGCGGGGTGTTACAGTATGTGTAACACCTATTGCTCATATTTGTATTTTTAATTATATTTAATAAAATTCTTGATTATTATACTTTATTTTTATTTCTTTTGTATCGTGTGTTGTTCTTCTCTCTCCTGTGATTCATTTTGCATTGATTCAACTTTTTATCCTCATTTATTTGATCGACAATTTGTTCTTGATCTCTTTTATTATTTAAACCTATTTCATGGCTTATTTGTCTCTTATTAGATTTTTTCTTCCTATTGGATACTACCCAGTTCATCCATACCCATATTGTCCCTATATAAAAATCCTAATTGAATCCTAACCCTAATCACCAAACCCTAATCCTATATCTCTCTCTTTCTAGCCTTCATCACCCCCGACCTCACCTCCCGATCTCTTCCCTGCCTCTTGTTGTCTTCGTCTCTGTCTTCTGACGCCGGCGACACACCACCCCGATCACCCCTCTCCTCTTCTCCCTCCTGTGCTCACACCTCCAGGCCGACCCCCCCGCTCCCTGTTCCGATCGAGCAGCTCCAGCAGCACAGCATTGCGCCCAAGCCGTTCAATGTCCCTCACCAGTCGTTGACCATCTTCACCTGAGCGTCGCCGTCGTCTTCCCATGGTTGTTACCGTTAACCTTGCTGTTGTTGGTTGCAGTCTCTTTGTGTGTGTGCATGCATGTGTCTCGTGTGCACGTGTTCCGGTTGGTGTGGAGTTCTCATCTCTCGTTTGTTCATGTTCACTGTTCGGGATCCGTTCTCGTTATTTTATTGCATCGTTTCTGTCGTCTTCATAACAGGCAAGTAGCTTGTATGTGTTCCTTCTGTCATACAAGTTAATACCGTAAGTAGTCTAGTATGAAAATGTGTTACTCTCATGATGATCCTATTTTGTTAGTTAAACCGTTGACATCATCTCTTGATCATGAGTAGTTACAATAATTGACACCCGTTGCATGAAACAATTAGATTAGATGACACTTTGACTGTATGTTGTTTGTGACACACCGTATATTGTAAATGACTGTTACATAGATATTTGTTGGATGTATAATCTCGTTATAGACCATTTATTCACATTCCATGCTGATTTGGGTAACCCACATATATCATGTTTGTATGACATCTTAGATTGGACCGATTGTAGTTAAGTAGTTTGATAAAATGCATAAAAGAACTTTTGTTTTGCTGCTGCCCTATTTTGTACAGTAGTTTCGATCCTGTTAACATCAGTAAAATAAATAAGTTTGTGAACATGAATTGTAGCCTTCATTTTCTAGTTTTCATAACTTTCGACGGATCTGAATTCTAATTTTTGATGCATGAGTTATTGCTATTTTAATGCAGTCGTATCGTATATTCCAGATTCTGAACTATATGTATTCTGTATGAAATTTTATTTTAAAACTGATATTAAAAGTAGAAATTGAACTCTATATTTTGCTGAGTATGTTTAGATATGACTGGGATCAATCCCTAATTTTTGTGGAATTAATTATTGACATTTATATCTCCTTTCATGCTTTCAAAACCAATCGAAATATTTCCAAACTGCATGTTGTTCAGTAAAGAACTATGTTTTCAACCTGATTCTATTCGTTTTGATGAAAACTTTATGAATATAAACTGTAGCCTGATTTGTCTGTTTTACTACCCTTTTGACGGATCTGGATTTCAAATTATATTTTATGAATTATCTCTGTTTTGGTACTGAGTTGGATGCAGGAGTTCAGAGGTTGTTGCAGCATGGTTTCCGATGGCAAGTTATCAGAGTTGCATAGCGGAAGGTTGTTTTTCTGAACTCTTGGTATGATTGTGTTCCTTCTGTATGTTTGTATTTCTTTTTTTTGGAATGTATTCTCTTGTGTGATTGCATTTCTTAAACTATGTTTCCATTTATGCGATTTCAATTTCTTTGCTTATTTTTGTTTGGACCCTATTAGTAGTTCTGAGGACAGAAATCTTCTAAGGAGGGAGTAATGTAGTACCCCGTATTTTTAAATATTATTTTTAGGATTTATAAATGAATTAAAATGATTTTTGGTGATTTAATAAATATTCTTCTGAAAATTCATCTTTTTACACGTGCAAAACACATGCAAATATTTTCATGGAAAGTTCAAAATTAAAAATTATTTTTTGGAAAATCATTATTTATTATTATATATTATTTGTGAATTTTTTGGATTTTTCTGATATTTATTGGACCTATTTGCAAATATTTCAAAAAGAGGGACTTTTGTGCAAAATTACCAAATGGGGGTGAAAACTCCAGAGTTTTGGATTTTTGGGCTGGTCTTGATGCCTAGTCAATTCAGGGATAAAAAGTTTACTTTTTATTTCAATGAATTTGATTTATTTTACAAGTTTTGATAAAAGAGGATTTTTTTGCAAAATTGTCATTTTGAGGGGTGAAAATGCAAAATTATTTTATGGGTTTCTCAAATAGTGCCGGCTGACTTTATGAAGGTTGTTTTGATTTTTAAATCTCAAATAAATTGGTTTTATCAAGTTTCCAAGTATATGGATCTATTTATGTAAAGTTATATTTAAAAGGAGTATTTTTGAAAATGTGTTCAAAACCCTAATTCTCTTATTTCCGGCCTATTTGAAAGGTGGAGTGCAGCCGTCTTTCGCTGCACAACACGAAGGTTTTATTATATTATTTTCTTGAAGTTTTAAAGAGAAGATCTTAGATTTCTGGCGAGGGAGAGGCTTTTCTCATTTTTTAATTTGCCTTCGTTTGATCTCTTCAATAAGGTGAGTGATATAATTTGTTTTGTTTTGTTCTGTGAATATTGTATGTGGTGTTTCATCTATTAGAAAGCATGCTAGGATTTTGATATGAATTTATATGATGGATTGAATAAATTGATAAGTTAAAAATTGGATCTTTTGTAAAAACCCTAGTTATTTGTGAGTAGAATTGCATATGGATGATTTTATATTGGAGGAGAACCCAATATAAATCATGAGTAGGCTATTTCTTTTGGATTAATGCTGATTTGATTGGATATGGTGAATGTTATGCATAAATAGATTAAAGATGAGATTTTTTTGACTATTGGTGAGTTGGATGAATGCAACTTGGCCATGTTGATGATAAATTTGTTTTTGTTCATGAATTAACTATTGAGAATAGTTGATATTGAGTTTGAGGAATTTTGAGAAGGAGTAATGGATTAAAAGACCATGTCTTGTGGATTTGAGTTGTGATGACTAGATTTGGGGTTTGATACATTTTGACCAAATTTGGGGATTTGTGATTTTGTGAAAGATTTTACTTGAATTTGGATTTGCTCAAATACTAAGTTTTAATCTGAATATTTTGTTATTTTAATTTATGGAATTGTGAAGTTCTTTTGGTGCACAAACATGCACAAACGTTTTTCATGAATATCATATTTCATTGTTTTAGAAGAAATTGAGTTTTTATGTGTTTTCGAAGGATTTGACTATATCTCAACTTATTTTGATATCGATATGGTTTGGAATATAAAACAAAGTTATTTTGATGTATGATTAATTCTTAAAAACTCTAGTTTTGATATATGCACACATTCATGTTTTATTTGAAGAAAATCATCAAAAAGCTATTTTAACAATTCAAAGTGGTTTTGATTGGTTTTTATGGATTCTTATATACTCTACAAGTCGTATTTGAACATATCAGAATTGTAACTTTTATTGATTTGGTTTTTATAAGGTAAAACTCCGTATCGGTTGAAATGTGCACAACTAAAACTGCATTCTGGAGGACTAACAGTCGACCGACCAATGTCGACAGTCGACTGTCGGGGTCTTGGCTGAAATATTTTCTTGAGTCTTGAAATTTCCTGTGGGACAGTCGATTGTCCAGGTTATACAGTCGACTGTCACTGCTCAGATTTGTGTTTTCTTGATGTATTGGATTTTCATGCTGGATAGTCGACTGAACACTTTACACAGTCGACTGGTCTGCTCTGATTTATGTTTTCTTAAATTCTTGAAATTTTTACGCAGAACAGTCGACTAACCCATTTTTACAATCGACTGACTCTGCTTTGTTTGATGTTTTCTCGAAGTTTTGGATTTTCGCTCTGGACAGTCGACCGACTCTGGTTTACAGTCGACTGTTACTGATATTTTCTTGAGTTATCCTGATGTTCTTTAAACGATTGATTTTTTAAAAGTTTTTGGATCTATAACTTACTATTCTAAATATTAACCTTTCTACAGAAGATATGTTTTCAAGATGTTTTGGAATTTTATAAATGATTTGGGTTTTGTTGATTAGAGAAGTTTGTTCATATGATCGTTTTAACGATGGATTTGTGAGTTTTGGTCTTGATGATATCTCTAGGAGTTGAGTGGGAGTCCTGTGAACTGGCAGTTGAGATTTGTTGATTTAGACCTGGGGGGTCTTGGTTTGGTTGTTGTGGAATTAAGTCCAGCAGGATGCACTAACTTTAGAGATGAGGATTTTGTATTTTAATAATAATCAACTTAAGGACAGGCACTAGTGGGGATGTGATGGAACTTGGGAAACGTAAGTATAAGCTCATCGTTTTGTTAGTCCAACAGATGCGTTCCAGGACTGTTTGTTGTTCTGTCTCGAGAGAACATTTGTATGTTCGCGTGTCGAGGGTCTGCAGGCCTATTCAAGGAGCATGCAGGGTGCATTCGCGTGTCGAGGGTCGGCAGGTCTATTCACGGAATGTACCTGGTGTATCTGCACGTCGAGGGCCTTGCAAGCCTATTTGTGGGGTACACGGTTGGGAGATAATTCTTCGATTTTTGAGCTATCTTACATGATGCTTGTGTGGCGAGGGCTGTTGTGCCTATTCGCGGAGTATTCTGGATCTTGTTTCCCATCACCGTAGTAGGTTTAGTTGCATAACGAGGGGTTCAACCCTATAAAGTGAAGATCTTTAAGGGCTTGCACCGGACCTATGCACTATAGAATGCATAGAATCTGACAAGTAAGCATTAGAGAGTCAGCATATAGCGATTGTGTTTTCTTGACTTGGTTTTATGCTTGTGTTTTCCTATTTTTCCTACACTTGACACTTAGTCTAGATTCACTTGATATTTTCATGTATTACTATTTATTATCTTATTTTCCATGATGTTTTTATGCTTTACTTATTGTTATTTCTCATTTCATTTATGCTTGTTGTTAATACATGTTGTTGATGACTCTATGTCTTATGTTTTAATTATGTTGTTTTCGTTTTATGTCACTCACACCGTTATGGCTGACCCTTGTAGTTTTGGGGGTTAGGGTTATCTCTAGCCTCATGTTTTACAGGTTGTTGCTTATAGTTTGGGGTTTGGATGCTTGAGATAAATTGATGTAATATAGCTTGTGTAAATTGTAAAAGATGTGTTGTAAAGAAAAAGTTTGTAATTCAAGGTGTTTTGTATTCCGCTGTGTTTGTAAACATGTGTTGTAATACAAGGTTGAAATAAAAATTATCTGTGTTTTTGGCTATGTTTACTATTGCAATTGAAATTGATGCTGGAAATTGTGCCACGTATTTCTAAGATATCATATTGGAAATTTGGGGCGCTACAAACGACATACTTGATGGTGCTTTAGGAACAATGAGCTTCGAAACACTTGCACAATTTTTTTTTTCCTCCAAAGCTGGTAGAGGTTGTGTTGACCTTGCTCAATCCCCCTTTGACCATTCATCACCTTACGATAACTTTCCCAAACTGAATGAACTCCACCTGGATCTGTGTACCTACAGTCCCGAGATTCTAGAGTTCTCATGGATATAAGGCTCCGCTTCATCAAAGAAATATACATGCCCTTCTCTAGAGTGTGTTCCCTTCCATCTGTCATTTTCGACTCATTTGTGTTCTCACCCCTTACTTCACAAGTCTTGTCAAACTTCGTTCTCACACAACAACATGAGGCAAACTTGTAACTAGAAACCATAACTTCACAAATCTTATCAACCTTTATTCCCACACTGTAACACCCCACAATTTATTTTAAATTAAAAATGCATTTTTTGATTTTTTGCACGTATGATGCACGTGCAAATTTTCATTTCTCATTTTGTTATTCTCATTTATAAATTTTTAGCATACATAAGTTTTAATTAGCATTCTTTTGATCAATGGAACTAAAGATTAAAATCTAGCCCATTAGGAGAAGAGCTCACTAGGATAATTAAACTAATTAATTAAAAGTGAGCCCATGAATCAAGCCCATTAATAAAATCACATTTTAAGTTGAGCTTGGACTAATACATGACAAGTTACAACTTTTTGTACACATTTAGAGTTATAGAAATGTATTCATATTTGTTTGTGCATGTGTGCATGCACACACAAATGTATTTGGACCGGTTTTTGGGCAAAGGGTTGGGGGTTGAGTTTGTGAAGAGTGGGGAGATGAAGAGTTATAGGTTTTAGGAGTTTAGAACATGAAGAGTTGTAAGAATTAATATGGAGAGTTATTAGGTGTGAAATTATGCATAATCGACCCTAACCATACCCTACTTGCACCAAAAACATAATCAAAAGAAAAAAAAGAAAGAAAAGAAAGAGAGTAAGAGAGTTCTATTGCTTGGAGAAAATTCTTGCTAGGAGAGCTTGCTAGGAGGAGAAGCCATTGCTAGGAGGAGAAGCCTTGATAGGAGCTAGGAGTTGCTTTGGAGCTAGGAGTTGCTTTGGACCTAGAACTAGTATTCCATCTTTCCCTTCATTTGTTCAATCTTCAATTAAGGTCCGTGATTTCATTATTTTCTAATATAGGACATGCATGCTAAAATGAGTAATATAAAGGGAATTTTTGATGTGAAAATTATAAATAAAAGTCAGGCTAGCATAATATGATATGTGTGAAGATAGTTTGTTGCAATTAAGAAATAGATACCATGCTAATTAATAATAAGATCTCTTTTTGTTATAAACCATGTTAGTATGTTTCCAAAAATTATGTGCCTATGAAATATGTTGATCACATCATGTTTTGAATACTGAGAAAGAAGGAAGAAAGTGATCCTAGTTAGTGTTTTGTAATGTATTGACAAATGTATGTCCTAATTGAGAAGCATATAAACTATTGCATGAAAGAGTATTCAAGTTCAAGTGAATACACTAGTATTATTATAAAAGTGTAATTTGTGTAAAAATGAGAACACCACTATTGGTTATGTACACTAGTTGTCTTTTGTAAATTTAAGTTTCTTTTTTTAAGAGAAACCTAAGTATATGTGAAAAATGAGATAGAGAATAATTTAAATGAGTGGAAATAGTGTTTAAAAGAATTTGAAAATTGTTGCTTACTAGTTTTAAAATTCTAATATCAAGAAAGAGTTTATTTCAAAACTATTAGAAAGATTTTTGTCTTTTGAATAAACAAGTTTCATGGAAAAAGAAACCTTTCGGAATAATTGAACAAAAGTACTTTAGTACAATTTCTAAACAGAAAATACACATAGACTTACTGGTTAGCCCGTGCAACACAGAGCCTTGTTTATAAAAGATCTTGGGTTCAAAGCTTGATGGTCACTTTCATTTTTTTTTCTTTTATAAATTTCCGAAAACCGAAACTGAACTTAAGGGTAATTCGGAATTGTGAATATGACAAAGGTCCACTTGGGACCAAATGGCTAACCGGATTGGGTTTGGGTGTTGATTGCAGTTGACCTAGGGGCATGAGTTCGAAACCGAGCACCCTCTTTGATTTTTTGATATCTTTTGCATATGTGAAGATTTTTATTAAAGGAAAAACTTAGATAGCTTTAGTATTAATATAGAATGAAATGAAAATTATTAAGAGATAGCTTTCTTATATTTTTTTTGAAGTATGAAAATAAATGAAATTTTGAGAATATAATTTTGTGGTGAAAAGTAGTATTTTGTAAATTGATCTTTTAAGAATGATTACACTTTTATCATGTTTACGAAATATTTTGTGAATTGAAACATTGTGATAACTTAGAATTGTCTTAACAATTCATGTGGTGAAATTTGTGTACTTGAAGGTAATGCTTGTTTAAAATGAATATGAATAAACAACTAGATCATGAATAGTGTCGAGACTATGATCATTTTTGTGAATGAGTTGAAAGATGAAATTATCTAGATTTAAGACATGATTATTGAAGGGTGTGAATACCCATGATTTCTTGTACATGAAAAATTATGATTTAAGAATTAGTAAGACCTCAGTTACCGGCACCATCGAAAGAAAGATTTGAGATATGATTTCGAGATATTGCAGTGGGGCGATCTCGTATTTTCTGGACAAGTCCGGTATGAGGTAAAACTGATTCTAAGAATGATAACACATCCATATCTTGAACTAAATAACTAGGCACATAAGTGAAGATGTAGTAAACTTGGGCAAACGTAAGTGGGTTGTCTCTATATAGTCGACGGTAGATCTCCGTGGCTTTAGACCCAGTCGGCGGACTGAGGTTGCTCTGTGGGAGACGAGTTTTTATATTTAAATCCAGGATTTAGCGTAGTTGGACGGATAGTTTGCCGTCTCCAATGTATATACGTATACTGGGGCTAGGGGGCACTTGCGGGATGATTCGCACGATGAGGGAACCGTTATAATAGTCAGCGAGGCTGGGACCCATATTTGTGGATGATCTAAACCTTGTTTTATTATCGGGTAGTTATCATGGTGAGGGATCGAGCCCTTTATTGTGGAGTATGTAGGCGCTTGCCCTCGGACCTATGTAGTATGCGATGCATAGAATCCGAACAAGTGTGCATTAGTGTCATCCTAGTATAAAAATGTGTGCATTAGGCATTAAGGCATGGCATACATTACATGTTTAGCGTAGTCACGATTTAACACTATACTTGTTCATCCAATCTTTTTTTTGTGATTTTATTAAAGTAATGAGATCATTATATGTATGGCATAGAGAGGATGGCCGAGTATAACACTTTCGTCAGTTGTAAGCGACTGACGTGCCCACAATTTAGTATGTAAGTAATGGACTATTCATGAAGGAATAAAGCTATGCAATCGATGATTTATTTAATAAAGTTGTATAAGTTGTGTTTTTCAATGTTGTAATCTTTTATTCTTCCGCTGAGTAAATCAAGCTGTATTTTGAACTCTGATGTTTTTGAAAAGTTTTAAAATCCTTGTAAAATTGTACGAAGTGAAGTAAAGATCCTGTGAAATCTCGAATTCAGTCTTATTTGGAATTCGGGGCGTTACAGATGGTATCAGAGCATGCTTCACAAGTAGTACAAATTTATAAGGAACGAAACCCTAGAGTGGACACTAGCGTGTGAGTTTCAACTTATAGAGATTTAAACTTATGTTTGCGTTGCTCTATGAGATGACATTTTCCTCCTTTTCCCTATAAGATGGCTAATCAGCATGATCACCAGAATGAGGCTCCTTGGTTTGTCCACCTCGAGGATGAGGAGGAAGAACAAATGGAAGAAGAAGAAGATGACCCAGAAGAAGAGCTAGAAGAGGAAGAGAAGAACCATTTGAGATAGAAGAAGAAGAATTTCCCGAGTCCAGGGAGATTACTACACCACCGCCTGATCTCCCTGAAGACTCCCCAGAAGAAGGACTTGTTCCAGACAACCCAAATGGCATTGTTACTTCTCTTCGACGGGAATTGGACGCTCAAAAGTGGAAAGTTAACCACTTGGAGTTACAAAGGGCTGAAGACAAGGAACGCACCCGGGAACTGAGCTTTCAAGTGTGCGAGCTTGAGAAGGCCCGACACGTGAATGATCGACATTTCGCTAAGTTGGACCACATTACTCGCTGGGACAAGGAAGAGTGAAAGCAGAAATTTGAAGACATGAGGAAAGAAATCCAAGACCTACGAGAAGAGCTCAGAGAAGCCAAAAGAAACCATAGAATCTAGGATAATTTATGTAATGGATGTATTGGAACAAAATTTTTCTTTCTGAATGAATAAATTTTGTTGAAGCGATGTTATTTGTGTCATTTATGATGAATAATGATGACATTTATGACTCAGAAATGGCACAAAGGATCATGAACGGCGAATAGCACAACGGTGAAAATGGAATGGAACTAGAGACTGAACTGGCTCGAGTCTATCAAACCCTAAATGCTCTCGCCGCAAACATCGCTGGAAACAGGGGACCAGGGCCAGCAATGTAGATTCCAGAGGCAGTCAGGTTGTTCGAATCATTCAAGAGGATGAAGCCACCGGTATTCGAAGGACATACCAATCCAGATGCAGCTGACGACAGGATCAGATAAATGGAAACGGTGTTTGATGTACTAGAAACCCCAGAGGCCAACAAGGTGAAACTAGCTACCATTCAACTTGAAAAGGATGCGGGTGTCTGGTGGCAATCGCTAAAAAGGACCTTGGGCAATGTACAATTCTCTTGGGAGGAATTCCTTGAAGAATTCAGGAGTCATTACTTTCCATTCGACGTTCAGGAAAAGAAGGCCATGGAATTTCTGAGCTTGCAACAGGGCAGAATGTCGGTCTGGGAATATGAGACCAAGTTCAACCAGCTCTCCAGGTACGCGCCCGAAATGGTACAAGATGACGCCTAGAAGGCGCACAAATTTGAGCAAGGGTTGAGACCCAGTCTGAGATCCAGGATGATACCTTTGGGCATTCGGAGGTTCGAGAAGCTAGTCAAAAGAGCCGCTGCAATGGAGTCTGACATGAACTAGTTCCAGGTTGTGCAAGTCAAGCAGAACAATTGGAATACGGGTAAGAGGCCTGCAGGACCAAGCAACTACAGAAGTCAGCCTCCAGCACAGCGCTTCAAGCCAACAGGCGCTAATGCTATTACAGTGGTAGGAAGAGTACCTACGTGTTTTAGATGTGGAGAGTCAGCCCACATGTCCACTGGGTGCACCAAGTCGCAGTCTGTGAAGATTTGTTTTCTGTGTGGCAAGGAGGGCCACTACAAGTCTGATAGCCCTCAGCTTCAATGGGGAGGACCAAGTCGACAGCAGTTCAAGCAAGGGCGGGTGTTTGCCTTGTTGGAGGCAGATGTAGATGATGTGGACCATGTGATCACTGGTATGGAAGATGAAGCTTAGTTTTCTTGTTGCTTATTTCCACTTATGTAATAAAATGTTATGTAATGAGAGCACTCATATGAAACAGGAGACATTTTAATAAATGGAATAAAAGCTTCGTGTTATTTGATACGGGATCTTCGCACACTTTTGTGTCACCTTCATTTGCAAAAAGATTGGGAGTTGAGCCAAAAATATTTCCTGGCAAGGTATCTGTGGCTACTCCGTCAGGAGAGAACTTGACAACCGATCGATACTATGAAGGGTGTGATCTCGAAATCGGAGGTAGGATCTTGGGCATCGACCTCATTGAACTGGCAGTTCTTGGAGTCGACGTCATTATTGGCATAGACTGAATGTTAGTGTACAGTGCCACTATTGAATACATGAGCAAAAAAGTCGTGGTGAAGGCACCAGGAGGACCAGCAGTTACATTCTAAGGTAAAAGGAAGTGTAAGCAAATGGTAGCGGCTTTGTCAGAGCAAAAAGTTCCAGAAGAAGTGAAGCAGATCCCAGTTGTCCGAGACTTCCCAGCTGTATTTCTTGACGATCTACCAGGGCTTCCCCCTCATCGAGATGTAGAGTTCAGCATCACTATTCAACCTAGAAGTGCACCTATTTCCAAGGCACCATACAGAATGGCACCAGTTGAACAAGATGAGATCAAGAAAAAGATCGAAGAATTATTGAGCAAAGGATTTATCAGACCAAGTGCATCGCCGTGGGGAGCCCCAGTTCTCTTAGTGAAGAAGAATGATGGATCAATGAGGATGTGTATCGACTATAGAGAGTTGAACAAGATTACTGTACAGAACAAGTACCCCATTCCTCGAATCGATGACTTATTCGGCCGTCTACAAGGAGCTGCAGTTTTCTCCAAGATAGACCTGCGGTCAAGATATCATTAAGTCTGAGTGAAAGAAGGAGATGTGCACAAAACGACTTTCAGAACCAGGCATGGTCACTATGAGTTTCTAGTCATGCCATTTGGAGTCACAAATGCACCGGCTATTTTCATGGACATGATGAACATAGTTTTGTGGCCTTTCATTGATTCTTTTGTCGTTGTATTCATTAACGACATATTGGTCTATTCAAAGTCAGAGGAGGAGTATGCTAAGCACTTAGCAGAGGTTCTGAAGAAGCTACAAGAGCATCAGCTATATGCAAAGTTATCCAAGTGTGACTTCTGGAAAATCGAAGTTGCCTTCCTAGGTCACATCCTTTCTAAGGAGGGAATAGCTACTGACACGCAGAAAGTTGAAGCTGTGAAATATTGGCCAAGATCGACCACAGTGAAGGAGATCAGGAGCTTTTTGGGCTTGACTGGATATTACAGGAGGTTCATTCAGGGTTACGCCCAGCTAGCTGTGCCACTCATAGGGTTCACAAGGAAGAATGTATGTTTCAAATGGTTGGAGCAATGTGAAGCTAGTTTCCAGAAGTTAAAGGAAAGGTTGACTACCACTTCTATTTTGGTGTTGCCAAGAGCAGAGGTTGACTATGATATCTACAGCGATGCTTCCCATTGCAGATTGGGCTGTGTGCTGATGCAGAAAAGGAAGGTAATTGCTTATGGGTCTAGGCAACTGAAACCACATGAAAATAATTACCCAACCCATGATTTGGAGCTGGCAGCAATCATCTTTGCTTTGAAGCAATGGAGGCATTACGCGTATGGAGAAAAGGTCAACATGTGCACGGATCATAAAAGCCTGAAATATATCTATCAGCAGAGGGACCTAAATCTGAGGCAGAGGAGTTGGTTAGAAGTGCTGGAAGATATCCGACCAGAAATCAAATACCATCCGGGCAAGGCAAATGTTGTGGTAGATGCGCTCAGCAGAAAATGCAGTTTGTCTCAGCTGATCACAACTCAGAAGGAATTGGCAGAAGAGCTTGGTCGAACGGGAATTGAAGTAGTCTTACAAGGTGTGGAAGCTTGCTTAGCTTAATTGATGATTCAACCCACTTTAAAAGACAAAATTATCGACGGTCAAAAGGCAGATCCAGAGATTCAGAAGATGATAGAGCAAGTTGGTATTGGCAGATTTCCAGAGTTTCAAGTGAAGGATACAGTGCTGTGGTATGGCGAGCTGTTATGTGTGCCAGATCTAGCAGAACTGAAAGAAAGCATTCTTCAAGAGGCACATGCTACCTTGTTATCAGTACATCCAGGGAGTACCAAGATGTACAAGGATGTAAAGTTATACTTCTGGTGGCCAGGGATGGAGCGTGATGTAGCCGAGTTTGTTGCCAAGTGTGCAATTTGTCAGCAGGTCAAAGCAAAAAATCAGAAGCCCGGCAGTTTGTTGCAGCCATTACCCATCCCAGAGTGGAAATGGGATTGTATCAGCATGAATTTCATCACAGGGTTACCCAAGAGTTCCAAAGGCAATGATACAATTTAGGTAATAGTGGACCGACTCACCAAATCAGCTCACTTTTTAGCTATGAAGCTTACTTGGTCAATGGAGAAGCTGGCAGAGATGTATGTGGGTAAAATTGTGAAGCTGTATGGAGTTCCACTATCAATAGTATCCAATCGAGATGCATGTTTTACCTTGCATTTCTGGAGAAGTCTTCAAGCAGCTTTGGGGACAAAGACTAATTTCAGTACCGCTTTTCATCCTCAAACTAATAGGCAGACTGAGAGAGTTAACAAGATGCTGGAAGATATGTTGAGGTGCTGTGTGTTGGATTTCGGTGGCAGCTGGGAGAGGCATTTAGCTCATGTGGAATTTGCTTACAACAACAGCTTTCAGGCAAGCATTGGAATGGCGCCATATGAGACTCTATATGGTAGGAAATGCAGGACTCCAGTTTGTTGGTGTGAAGTGGGAGAAAGGCAGCTATATGGACCAGAAATCGTGCAGCAGACCTCAAAGAAGATCAGCTGATCAGAAAGAGGTTGGTCGATGCACAGAGTAGACAAAAGAGTTATGCCGACAATAGGAGGAGATACCTGGAGTTTGATGAAGGTGACTATGTCTTTGTGAAGGTGTCTCCGACTAAAGGGGTGATTCGGTTCGGAAGGGAAGGAAAATTAGCCCCGAGATACATTGGACCCTACAAGATATTGAAGAGAATTGGGAAGACAGCTTATCGGTTAGAATTACCGGAAGAGTTGGCCCAAGTACACAATGTTTTTCATGTGTCCATGCTAAGAGGTTATGTCCCAGATCCGAGTCATCATTTGCTAGAAGTACCAGAAGGCTTACAACTGGATTTGAGCTATGCTGAGCATCCTATTGAGATCGTGGATCGTCGAGAAAAGGTCTTGAGAAACAAGACGTTACCTATGGTCAAAGTCATTTGGAGGAACCAGTTTGTTGAGGAGGCCACTTGGGAATCAGAGGAAAAGATGATGAAAAATCACCCTGAACTCTTCCACTAAAATTTTTGTAAACTTTCCTTTTTCTTCTTTGTATTTCTCTCGCTCCTAAGTATAGTTCCGGGGATGGAACTATTCTAAGGAGGGAGTGTTGTAACACCCCTCAATTTGTTTTAAATTTAAAATGCATTTTTTGATTTTTTGAACGTATGATGCACGTGCAAATTTTCATTTCTCATTTTATTATTCTCATTTACAAATTTTTAGCATACATAAGTTTTAATTAGTCTTCTTTTGATCCATGGACCTAAAAATTAAAATCTAGCCCATTAGGAGAGAGCCCACTAGGATAATTAAACTAATTAATTAAAAGTGAGCCCATGAATCAAGCCCATTAATAAAATCACATTTTAAGTTGAGCTTGGACTAATACATGACAAGTTACAACTTTTTGTACACATTTAGAGTTATAGAAATCATATTTGTTTGTGCATGTGTGCATGCACACACAAATGTATTTGAACTGGTTTTTGGGCAAAGGGTTGGGGTTGAGTTTGTGAAGAGTGGGGAGATGAAGAGTTGTAGGTTTTAGGAGTTTAGAACATGAAGAGTTGTAAGAATTAATATGGAGAGTTATTAGGTGTGAAATTATGCATAATCGACCCTAACCATAACCTACTTGCACCAAAAACATAATCAAAAGAAAAGAAAGAAAGAAAAGAAAGAGAGTAAGAGAGTTCTATTGCTTGGAGGAAATTCTTGCTAGGAGAGCTTGCTAGGAGGAGAAGCCATTGCTAGGAGAAGAAGCCTTGATAGGAGCTAGGAGTTGCTTTAGAGCTAGAAGTAGTGTTCCATCCTTCCCTTCATTTGTTCAATCTTTAATTAAGGTGGGTGATTTCATTATTTTCTAATATAGGACATGCATGCTAAAATGAGTAATATAAAGGGAATTTTTGATGTGAAAATTATAAATAAAAGTCATGCTAGCATAATATGATATGTGTGAAGATAGTTTGTTGCAATTAAGAAATAGATACCATGCTAATTAATGATAAGAACTCTTTTTGTTATAAACCATGTTAGTATGTTTCCAAACATTTTGTGCCTATGGAATATGTTGATCACATCATGTTTTGAATACTAAGAAAGAAGGAAGAAAGTGATCCACGTTAGTGTTTTGTAATGTATTGACAAATGTATGTCCTAATTGAGAAGAATATAAACTATTGCATGAAAGAGTATTCACGTTCAAGTGAATACACTAGTATTATTATAAAAGTGTAATTTGTGTAAAAATGAGAACACCACTATTGGTTATGTACACTAGTTGTCTTTTGTAAATTTAAGTTTCTTTTTTTAAGAGAAACCTAAGTACATGTGAAAAATGAGATAGAGAATAATTTAAATGAGTAGAAATAGTGTTTAAAAGAATTTGAAAATTGTTGCTTACTAGTTTTAAAATTCTAATATCAAGAAAGAGTTTGTTTCAAAACTATTAGAAAGATTTTTATCTTTTGAATAAACAAGTTTCATGGAAAAAGAAACCTTTCGGAATAATTGAACAAAAGTACTTTAGTACAATTTCTAAATAGAAAATACACATAGACTTACTGGTTAGCACGTGCAACACAGAGCCTTGTTTATAAAAGATCTTGGGTTCAAAGCTTGATGGTCACTTTCGTTTTGTTTTTCTTTTATAAATTTCCAAAAACCAAAACTGAACTTAAGGGGAATTCGGAATTGTGAATATGACAAAGGTCCACTTGGGACCAAATGGCTAGCCGGGTTGGCTTGGGTGTTGACCGTGGTTGACCTAGGGGCATAAGTTCAAAACCGAGCACCCTCTTTGATTTTTTGATATCTTTTGCATATGTGAAGGTTTTTATTAAAGGAAAAACTTAGACATAAAGCCTTAGTATTAATATAGAATGAAATGAAAATTATTAAGAGATAGTTTTCTTATATTTTTTTTGAAGTATGAAAAGAAATGAAATTTTGAGAATATAATTTTGTGGTGAAAAGTAGTATTTTGTAAATTGATCTTTTAAGAATGATTACACTTTTAGCATGTTTAAGAAATATTTTGTGAATTGAAACATTGTGGTAACTTAGAATTGTCTTAACAATTCATGTGGTGAAATTTGTGTACTTGAAGGTAATGATTGTTTAAAAAGAATATGAATAAACAACTAGATCATGAATAGTGTCGAGACTATGATCATTTTTGTGAATGAGTTGAAAGATGAAATTATCTAGGTTTAAGACATGATTATTGAAGGGTGTGAATACCCATGATTTCTTGTACATGAAAAATTATAATTTAAGAATTAGTAAGACCTCAGTTACCGATACCATTGAAAGAAAGATTTGAAATATGATTTCGAGATATTGCCATGGGGCGATCTCGTATTTTCTGGACAATTCCGGTATGAGGTAAAACTGATTCTAAGAATGATAACACATTCATGTCTTGAACTAAATAACTAGGCACATAAGTGAAGATGTAGTAAACTTGGGCAAACGTAAGTGGGTTGTCTCTATATAATCGACGGTAGATCTCCGTGGCTTTAGACCCAGTCGGCGGACTGAGGTTGCTCTATGGGAGACGAGTTTTTATATTTAAATCCAGGATTTAGCGTAGTCGAACGGATAGTTTGCCGTCTCCAATGTATATACGTATACTGGGACTAGGGGGCACTTGCGGGATGATTTGCACGATGAGGGAACCGTTATAATAGCCAGCGAGGCTGGGACCCATATTTGTGGAATGATCTAAACCTTGTTTTATTATCGGGTAGTTATCATGGCGAGGGATCGAGCCCTTTATTGTGGAGTATGTAGGCGCTTGCCCTCGGACCTATGTAGTATGCGATGCATAGAATCCGAACAAGTGTGCATTAGTGTCATCCTAGTATAAAAATATGTGCATTAGGCATTAAGGCATGACATACACTTACATATTTAGCGTAGTCACGATTTAACACTATACTTGTTCATCCAATCTTTTTGTTGTGATTTTGTTAAAGTAATGAGATCATTATATGTACAGCATTGAGAGGATAGCCGAGTATAACATTTTCGTCAGTTGTAAGCGACTGACGTGCCCACAGTTTAATATGCAGGTAATGGACTATTCATGAAAGAATAAATCTATGCAATCGATGATTTATTTAATAAAGTTGTATAAGTTGTATTTTTCAATGTTGTAATCTTTTATTCTTCCGCTGAGTAAATCAAGTTGTATTTTGAACTCTGAAGTTTTTGAAAAGTTTTAAATTCCTTGTAAAATTGTACGAAGTGAAGTAAAGATCCTGTGAAATCTCGAATTCAGTCTTATTTGGAATTCGGGGCGTTACACACACAAGGATATGATGCAAATTTGAAAGTAGAAACCATCTCCATGTCGGAGCAAACTTGAGAAGAACTAACCGAATCAAAAGAACAACCGGAAATCACATCTAAAGAACTTGAAATAAAAGCACTGTTTAAGCCATCATCTGATTCAGTGGAACTGAATTTGGAGCCTCTCTGACTCAACCGCTTGCAATAGTCTCTCATGTAATGGTCAATCCCTTTGCACTGGTGGTAACGGACCTTACCCCTACATACACTTTTCCTTCCAATCGAAGTACAATCTACCTCCAAGCAACTTACAGAAGTTGACACCAATTTATGACTCTCCTTCCTAAGTGCAGCCTCCTCCAATCCCTTGATCATACCTGCTATGAAAAACTTCTCCTTGGTAGATTTCGCATCTTGCACGGTTATCATGTTGAATGAATTTGGTGGTGAATATATCAAGTTGGAAACCTTTAGAACATCTGCTTTAAATGCTTTTAGTTCAGATAATTCCATATTGAACTCCACTTCATGATCTAGAAGAGCGATACTTTCCTTCATTGAAAAATCCCACAACTTTTCTTTCTGATGCATCCGACCTTGTAATGACGATTCCGAGTAGTCAGTTCTGAATCTTGCCCAAAGAATCACTGTGCTTCTCCTACACCTGACTTCGCTCATCGAATACATACTGATTAAACCTAAGGATTCTGAATAAATCTCCTCCTAATTCTCCTACTTTGTGTTGATTGGTCTCCCTTTATCACCTTCTAGGACTAGATCCAAGTCCTGTTGAACCGATGCTTCATGCATGTCCACCTTTAAGAAATCAAAGTTGATCTTACATTTGAACCACTTGATCTTCGTGATCTGATTTGCCATCTTCTCTAAGGAACTCGAAAAAAACCCTTGAACTCGAAGCTCTGATACCAATAGTTGGAAATTCTACCAAGGATCTTGTTTAGTTATTCGATGCAATCAACACAAACCACTAAGTACATACCATAGATCATACCAAACACACCAAAACACACACAACTTTGACCCGATTAGGACTTTCGCCTTAATCCGAGGGAGAAAAAATCCAAAATGTTATTCAACTAGAGAAGATACAAGAATATTACAATTCTCACCATGACCCCCTCTCAAGCCTCATCACCAAGTACTAGTTGTTTACAATTATAGAATCACTCAATATCTCTTTCAATGTAGTACTCTCTCTCTTCCTTAGCTCTCAGTGGAGGCCAATAACAACAATATATAGAGATATAGAGAAACTCTAGTTTGATATCTTGATACAATAGCCATTGGATATTCCTGAAGAGATAAACCTACGATAAGAGCCTTAAGATCTGACTTGAAGAGCAAGTTAGGCTTCTCACGAATCACCAAGACCCGGCCCAAATAACCCATCAGCGTCATATTCGATCGATCGCACCCCAAGGTCGGTCGACTGCCCCCCTCTAGGGAACTTCTGCATAGTAGGGCGGTCAACCGACCCTAAGTACGATCGACCGCAGCTCCACCTGCTGCTACTGCTGCTGACTGTTTTCCTTACTTCCACTCCGTCTCCGATCGTCTAGATTCCTCCATCATCTCATTGTCTTTGTATCCAATATAGTATGCAAGACATAAACCCAACAACGGGACCATCTAGAGTTAAACATTTAGAGATAGTTAATTTGCTTAAAGGGGAGGCTAATAGACTAAGTCTATAGTTTCGAGAGGAGCTCCTTTTAGAGTTAGAAGATATGAGTATTATTGTGTCCAATGTTATACATCTTTTAGAATGTTAGGGGTATAAGCCAAAGAACTAAAATGACACTTATTAGCGACACCTTAGCTAAGAACAAACCGTTTATTTGCGCATTGCAAGAAATGAGGATCGAGAATTCCAAGTCTGAGGATTTTCAATCTCTCAAAATGTTTGGGACATTTGAACGACGTTTCAAATAGGCTATTAGTTTGTCAAGGGGAGTTGCTCTAAGATTTGATTCTAGTATTTTTGAGATTGTAGATGAATTAATCGGCTCGTTCTCGGTTACTATTAGATTAAGATGTAGGAGTGACAATTGAGAGCACATGGTTTCTTTGATTTACAGACCACTGTGGGGCGAACTTAGAACTATTAGAGGTAGTAGAGAGGGCCATGGGTGCTAGAAGGAGATTTTAACATCACCAGATTCTTGAATGAACACAAAGGGAGAGGTGCAAGTAGTCAAGATAGATCAGATTGTAATTCTATCATCGATGATTTAGAATTTACGGAAATCAATCCTATGGATAAGAAATTCACGTGGACTGACATGCAGATTAACCCAATTCTTGCTAAGTTGGATAGAATTTCATCTCAACCGACTGGGAGGATGCTTTCCCTTTAGGGAATGTTACATCAGTTGCTAGATTCACTTCAGATCATATTCCGTTATTTCTGGACTGTAGAGATAGGATCAAGACCTTTCAACGACCTTTTCATTTTGAGAAAGCTTTGACCCTATGTACAAATATTTGTAGGATTTTCGAAGATTCATGGAATGCTGACATTGATGAGGTGAGCACAATTGGAAGATGGATAAAAAAGATGAGGCGGTTACGTAAATGTTTGAAGGATTGGACAAAGCTGGAATTTGGCCAGGTGAAAAGAAGAATGAAGGAGATATGAGAGAAAATTCAGGAATTAGAATTAGCAGAGGAGGAAAGAGACTTTCTACATTCATAGGTCGAGGAACTAGCAAATAACATGCAAGAGATTCAATGATTTGAAGAGATGGAAGAGCAATACTGGAGACAACCATTGAGTGTGCAATAGCTTAAAGAGGGAGACGCTAATACCAAATTCTTCCACAATGTTGCAACTGGTAGGAGGAGACAAAATTGAATTTTCGGATTATTTGTGGGACAAAATTGGTGCAAAGACAAGGAGTTGATTAGACATCACATATATGGCAGGTTTAAGGAGCTTTTGGGAAGCAAACAGGCGAAAAGAAGAAGATTAATGTCGAATATGTGGAATTCTTCCAGGATAGATGGTAGTGTTGGAATTGAATGACCATTTTTAGAAGAGGAGATCTTCCAAGCGATCAAAAGCTTATGGCAGGACAATGCTCTTGGACCATATGGTTTCTCTAATTTCTTCTATAGACTTTACTAGAAAATCATCAAGAAATATTGAATGACTATTTTTGAGGAATTTTATCATGGGAATGCTAATATTGAAAGACTTAATTATGCGAACGTAATTCTTATTCCAAAGAAAATCGAGGTCCAACGTGTTGCACACCTTAGACCAATTAGTCTGTTGAACGGTTCATTTAAGATTATTACAGAAGTGTTGGCTCAAAGACTGTCACCTCATTTAAACTATATGGTGGGGGAATCCCAAAGTGGCTTTATCAAAGGAAGAGATATAATGGACAGTGTAGCTTTAAACCGCGGATTGTTTTAAGAGGAGTAAAGGACATGGCAGACGAATTACTGCTTAAGTTAGACTTCGAAAAAGCGTATGACTACGCTAAATGGGACGATGTTGACAAAGCCCTGGAACTAAAAGGATTTGGAATCAAGTGGATAATGTGGATAAAAAGGTGTGTCAGAAGGGGTAAATCATTTATTCAGGTCAACAGTAAATAAGGAAAAGAAATTAGATATTATAAGGGACTTAGACAGAGAGATCCTTCGTCTTCTCTTATATTCACACCAATTGCGGATGGGTTGGCAGAAATGATCAAGAGAGTAAGAGAAGAGCAAACTATTAGCAGACTTGCAATCAAAGGCATTCTAGATACGGTATCAATATTACAATATGTAGACGATACCTTATGTTTGGGGCAGCGCAGAGGAAGAAATTATTGCACTGGACATTGTGTTGAGGTGCTTTTATTACTGGGCAGGGTTAAGAGAAAATCTGAAAAAGAGGTGTGTTATCCCTTTTGGTGATACTATCTCCATTCATATTGAGTTCATTAAGAATTATCTTGGATGCGAGATAGGAGAGTTCACTTTAAAATATTTGGGTACACCCATCAGGCTAGGGATGATGAAGAGAGAGGATTGGCATCTATTCATTGAAAAGGTTGAAAAGTGAATGACAGGATGGAAGGGTCAATGTATCTACTTGGTGGTAGAATCACGCTTATAAATTATGTGCTTAGCAGCCTACCGATGTACCTTATGTCGATTTATGAACTTCCGAAATGGGTTATAAACAAAATTGACAAATTCAGAAGAAGATTCTTATGGAAAGGATCTAATGAGTTAAATACGGGGTTTCACCTAGTAAAGTGGGAAAAGTTTGCAAGAGAAAGGAAATCGGAGGATTGGGGATTCTCGACTTAAGATATATGAATAAAGCTTTGATGTGTAAGTGGTTGTGGAAAATGCATAGGAGACGCAATAATTGTTGGTGCAAATCCTTCACGGTGTATCAGAAAAGAAAGAAGTTTAGATATGGAGGAAGAAGCGAGCATGGTAAGGCTTCCCATTTATGGAAAGGAGTGGCCAAAGTTGGAGAGCTTTTTCATGTTAATACAACCTGTAGGGTTGGTAATGGGAATGATACTACATTTTGGAAGAAAAAATGGTGCAGAAATAATACTCTGCATTCCTTGTTTTCAGAAGTTGCGAAGGAAGCAGTGAACTTAGATTCGCTAGTCGTTGAGGTTTGGCGAAACAATAGACTGAAGATTCAGATGCATGGACAGCCATCTCAGGAAAGAAGTCGCATAATTCAATATCTTAGTGAATTCATTGCCACAGAAGGACGATATACTAATGGTGTCGACGATGAGAGAATATGGAATCTAGACCCTAATGACACATTCAAGGTATCATCCATGTACAAGTGGCTCAATGATAGAGGGATGTGTAAAGAAGTAGATACAATCTGGAGGACCAAATGCACCGATGAAAGTAAAAGTGTTTCTTTGGTTAGTGGCAAACGCTGCAATTCTCTCAAAAGCCAACATACACAAACACAACCTTCAATTAGACGTTACGTGTTCAAGATGTACGACAAGAGTAGAAGACACAAAACACATTATTTTCACTTGTTTGAGGGCTAAGTTAGCCTGGGAGGTCATATGCTTAGGTTTTGGGTTAATTGAATGTCCAGGTTCGACACTAGATATTTGGGGTCTGTGGAGACAAAATTTAGTCAAACACGAGAATATGGTAGTTTGGGATATTTTTGTTGCAACTACTATATGGGGTCTTTGGTTAGATTGAAACGACTTATGTTTCTGTAACAAAAATAACAGATTTCCTATTATGATGCAAAAGATTTTTGCTTTCATTCATGCTTGGACAGGTCAAGCAGGGGCAAAGAAGTGGCTACGTATGGCGGAGGAGGAGGAGGATAGAAGAGATGGAGATGCGGCCTTTAGATGGAAGACATTATGTATCTGTACTATCTTTTGAGTAGTTGATGTTGTAGTATTGGTATTTGTCGCTTTAGAACTTTGATAGATTCTCGTATATTTATGTTGTAATATGTACTACTATTTTTCGTTAATTATCATTAATTAAGCGGTGACGTTGTCACCTTTATTCTCAAAAAAAAAAAAAGTTACACTATACCATAAATAGGACCAAAACTCTTTCTCCAAAATCTTACCTTTAACCATATGTTTCTCAAATATTGGTGAGGCTTCATCTCCTTCTTTCTTTCCTTCAGGCCCGGTAACTATTATGCTCCTCTCTTCTTCTTTTTTTCTTTGGCTCTGTACTTTTAATCAACTAATTAATCAAATTATATTAATTTTTTCATAAAAATTTGGTTTTGATTGGAAGTCATATTTGTTTCTTTTTATGGTTAGGGGCTTAGGATAACATAAAAAGATCATAAATCAAAAGTTTATTTTATAGTCGTTGTCTTTTAGTTTGAAACATGGCTGAAACTAGAAGTTTTTAATATGTAATGAAAATCAAAACGATCACGAAAGTTATTATGCATTAAAAAAAATGAAACTTGTGCAGTAAAAACAATGGAACTTTCATATATCTTTAGATCTACACTGATTAATGCAAAAAGATATTGTCTCGTAAAAAAATCATACATTTCAAGTTAAATTTATAGAATATAACGTGCTTCGCGTGTCAACTATTGATAATTATGCTTTTTAAAAATAATTAATAATATAATTTTATACCATCATTATTATTTAATCTCATATTTATATATAACAATAATATCAAAAAAGTATGTGAAATCCAACTTAACTAATTTCGAAACCATACGAGGCATGTATTTGAAATCATAAGCGATTTTGAAATTATCCTGATTTGCATTAGAAAACATCTTGATTCTAAAATCATATATATTTTTTGAAATCCTCTTCGACTAACACCCCACTTAGTTCTTGTTGGATTTATATGTCTTGCATACACATGTTCGATGAGAAGATGATGAAGCGATGAGATGGAATCAAAGCGAATGGTTGAATAGACTATCCCCCCCTTGGGTGTTAATCGGGGTGATTGCGGTCGACCGCAACTATGTGCAGTTGATCATCTTGCGCGGCTGAAGCAGTTTTGGGTCGGGTCTTCGAGGTTTGTGA
The DNA here is from genome assembly GCA_017893485.1 of Hemerocallis citrina. Lineage (NCBI taxonomy): Eukaryota > Viridiplantae > Streptophyta > Magnoliopsida > Asparagales > Asphodelaceae > Hemerocallis > Hemerocallis citrina. The sequence continues at coordinate 448,000,525 of CM030358.1, read as the reverse complement.
GAAGCCCAACTTCGTCTTCAAGTTAGATCATACGGCTCTCAAAGTATGGTTATCTCTTCAGTATACATCGGATGGTTAGTATATTGAGTGTATCAAACTAGAGTTTCTCTAGATCTATATAATCATTGTAAGCACCAAGAACGATATGATTCTATTGAATGCCGAATAGAAGAAGAGAGTGCTTCATCTGAGAAGTGGGAGATTTCTCCATTGTAAACAACAAGCAAGTTCCAGTTAGTCTTGAGAGATGTTCATGGTGAGAATTATAATATTCTTGCATCTTCTCTAGTTGAATAACATCTCGGTTATTCCTCCCCCGGATTAAGGCTAAAGCCTCAACCAAGATATATTTTGTGTGCTTTGTGTAATTGGTGTGATCTAGTATTTGTTTGGTGGTTTGTGTTGATCGTGTCGAAGACTCAACAAGATCCTCTAGATAGAATAATTTCCTAACAGTTCTTTCCTAACCTTTTTCCTCCTTAATTCTTAGCTCATGGCTGTTTAACTTAAATGCAACATCACAATATATTATACCAGAAACTTGTACAGAATCAAATATACTTTTCAATTTATCCTGCTGCATTGATTAAGTTTATTTATATTGAAAGTATTTTTTTGACAAATTCAAAATATTCTTTACATTAAGGTTCTACATCATTTACAACTTTGATTGTATGCTTTTTATCTCTTTGTAGCTCGATGCTCTTGTCATGCTAAACTTGTAATTCATAATTATTTGAATCTGCATTAAACATTTTGGGAATGTTTGCATCAAACCGATCACTAGTTGACGGTAAGTAGCATCTATAAGTTAACAAGTTCGATAGCCGTTATGTTATGGATAGTGAGTAGATACTTAGCTTAGTAAATATGTATCCAGTCATCCAGTGTAAACGAGAGTGATCATAGCAACGAGAGATGCCGTTTCAATATACATGCGATGTTGTGTCGGTCAGCATGTCCTTGCAAACCAAAAAAAAAACAATATAGTAATCGATACTCTGGCTTCGTACAATATAGCAGTATACTCGATATTATGGCTTCTGATATGGCTAAAAATAGGATTAAATCGGGACCGTTCACATCGGACACGAATCTTAAAGCTCAGGGGTAAAACGGTAATTTCACCTACTAACGGGTCTGAAATGGGAACTGGGTCTTTCTTTACGACCCAATAACCCACGAACAGATCCACCTCAACTGGGTACGGGTCCCAACCCGAAACACACCCAGTCCAGCAAGATAAAATCAAGGTCTCTGATTAGCCCTAATCAACGGCCGCGATTCGCACCTATCTTTTCACTGGGAATTAGGGATTACATTCCTTATCTGATTACGTGGATTATATTCCTTATCAGATCATGGAGATTACATTCCTAATCTGATCCCTAAGGCGACTATAAATACCCCCCATACATCTCCATTAAGAGGTAATCAATCTCTTGCCAGTTTTTACGCTCTTTCATAATCATTTCTGGTTACTGACTTGAGCGTCGGAGGGTGCTTCGCCAGGATCAACCCCGGTGTCTCGCACTTTTTGCAGGTGAACGGCGGGAGTCAACGGTCAAACTCCGGCGGATCAGGTTTTAGGTTTGCTATTCAAGTTTTGCTAAGAATCCACAAATACTATCTGTTTACCCCCACACCAGATTTAGCGGTAACAGATTGGCGCCGTCTGTGGAAAGACAAGCGAATAGCGGCCTCCCCTCTTCCCGTTGGTCAGATCTTCTCCAGCCATGCATCCAAAACAGAAGGGGAAGGCAGTGGGCTCCAACCGAAGAACCACTTCTCTTCCTCCTCTCCTTCCTCCAGTTCAAGGTGCTCCTACTCAACAGGCCCCTCCAAGGTCTCGGGGGGCTGCCCAGGGGTGCTCCCGTCAGAGTCGTCCGAAGCAACATCCTCCTCATGATCAAGTTGCGGGTCCCAATCCTTCAGTTGAATCTGTGGCCTCTCAAAGCCCTCCCGAGCGGGATCTTCGTCAAGTGATTGCCCACCGTCAAAAGGGAGTCGACCTCAGAACTCGCCTGAATAGATGGCGAGCCCTTGGTGGAGTCCATCAACCTGAGAACTTAGGGGCTTCAAGAATCCGAACCCCCCGCCTACCGAGGACTAGAAGATCCCCTCCCCTGAGGAGGCAAAGAGAGTCCCCTCAGCATCATCGGCGGAGAACTCATTCTCCAATAAGCCGAGCCACACATAGGGACCGCCAAGCTGGAGAGGCACTAGTCACAAGGGCAGATCTTCAAGACTTCCAAGCGACAGTCTTAAGGGCCCTCAATATTGCCCCAAAGAATGACCAGAGACCACCTACTCATGAGCCAACTAGGAGCCATCGCCTTCACACTCTCAGTCCTCGTCCATCTCCAAGCTACCATCGCCGCAGCCCCAGTCCACCCTCGTACGAAGAAGAGTCCCGGAGCTCGACAAGGTATGATCAAAGAGAAGATTCGGTCTACCGCCGTCTCCACGAGATGGAGAGGCGCCTCGGCCGAATTGACAGGGAATAAGAGCAACGAGCGATAAACCTCCGCCCGAGCAGACCTCCATTCTCCCGCACCATCATGGAGGCCCCAATTCCAGAGAACTTCAAGTCACCTCACTTCGAATCATATACCGGGGAGTCAGACCCCGCAGATCACATAGAGAGTTTTAAAACTCTCATGATGATCCACCATGCTTTAGACGCCCTCCTCTGCAAGATCTTTCCTGCCACGCTGAAGGGGTCTGCACGAGAATGGTACTCTCGACTCGCCCCAGCCTCCATCTTCTCATTCGATCAGTTCGAAGGGCTCTTCCTTACACATTTCGTGAGTAGCCGCCGGACCGAGAAAACAAGTGTATCTCTGCTGACCCTCAACCAAGAAAAGGGTGAACGCCTAAGGGATTACGTTCGACGCTTCACCGCCGAAGCCCGACCCATTCCCTCCCTCAACCAGTCAGTAGCCTCTGTCGCATTCGAGTACAACGTCACTAATGCCAACCTCAGGGCATCCCTTGCCAAGAAGCCTCCTCGGGACTTCTCAGAGCTCCTACTTAGGGTGGAGAAGTACATACGGGCGGAAGAGGCCCTCGACCCCCTTGCTTTTGAGGAGACATCTTTCGGGAACAAACGGAAGAACACAAGTGAAGAGGGGACCCAAAAATTCCAGAAGGATAGTAATGGCCAGCGCCGCCCGACTCCACGTTTCGAGAAGTTCACCCCCCTCATTGCTAATATATTAGAAGTTCTTATGGAGGTGGATAAGGAAGGACTACTCCGCGCTCCCCCTAGAATGAATACACCTGGAAAGAAGAGGAACAAGGATAAGTGGTGCCGCTTTCACAGGGACCACGGCCACGACACGGATGATTATCGGGCTCTCAAGGAGGAGATCGAAGAACTCGTACAGCGGGGACACCTGACCAAGTTCGTCCAAAAAGATGGGACCTAGCTTCTCCCCTTTGAGGAACCAATAAACGAACAGAAAGGCTCGCCGAGCTTCAAGACTCAGAACCTCCCAGCTCCTCCCAAGAGGTCTTCACCTTATCATAGAAGTAGGATTTTGATTTTCAATAAGGCCGATGCTTGTAACCCGGCCAATAGCATGTACTAATAGCTCGCCCTATTGAAGCAGCTACTTAGTTTATTTCAATAAAACTTTACGTTTTTTCATTGGAAATTGTTGCTCTTGCTTCATCTCAATCTCTCCGATTCACGACTCGCTAAATGGCGAGTTCGGAGTCCAGCCTCTTCTACATGGCTGCTCCCGCAACTTACTAAGCTCTAACAACGAGGTCGGAGTCCAACACTTGGCTCGATTCTACTTCAAATTACTCGCTCATAAGCGGGTAAGAAGTGGTTCGCCATTCGGAATTGCTCCTACACCTCGTTAACCCCCCTCTAACGACGAGTTCGGAGTCCAACACTTGGCTCGATTCCACTTCAAATAACTTGCTCTTAAGCGAGTTAGAAGTGGTTTGCCATTCGGAATTGCTCCCACAACCGTTGAATCACTCTAACGACGTGTTCGGAGTCCAACACTTGGCTCGATTCCGCTTCAAATTACTCGCTCATAAGCGGGTAAGAAGTGGTTCGTCATTCGGAATTGCTCCTACACCTCGTTAACCCCCTTCTAACGACGAGTTCGGAGTCCAACACTTGGCTCGATTCCGCTTTAAATAACTTGCTCTTAAGCGAGTTAGAAGTGGTTCGCCATTCGGAATTGCTCCCACAACCGTTGAATCACTCTAACGACGAGTTCGGAGTCCAACACTTGGCTCAATTCCGCTTCAAATAACTTGCTCTTAAGCGAGTTAGAAGTGGTTCGCCATTCGGAATTGCTCCAACAACCGTTGACTCTCCCACTCGAACAACAAGTTCGGAGCTCACAACTCTCTCCTAGAGTCGCTCCTCAAACTTGTCTCCCAAATGGCTCTCTCCTAGAGCCGAGCTCTTCACTCAGCTCGCCTCCGAAGCGGACCTCTTCTTAACGAGTTCGGAGCTCACAACTCTCTCCTAGAGTTCCTCCTCACACTCGTCTCCCAAATGGCTCTCTCCTAGAGCCGAGCTCTTCGCTCCGCTCGCCTCCAAAGCGGACCTCTTCTTAACGAGTTCGGAGCTCACAACTCTCTCCTAGAGTTCCTCCTCACACTCGTCTCCCAAATGGCTCTCTCCTAGAGCCGAGCTCTTCGCTCCGCTCGCCTCCGAAGCGGACCTCTTCTCAACGAGTTCGGAGCTCACAACTCTCTCCTAGAGTTCCTCCTCACACTCGTCTCCCAAATGGCTCTCTCCTAGAGCCGAGCTCTTTGCTCCGCTCGCCTCCGAAGCGGACCTCTTCTTAACGAGTTCGGAGCTCACAACTCTCTCCTAGAGTTCCTCCTCACACTCGTCTCCCAAATGGCTCTCTCCTAGAGCCGAGCTCTTCGCTCCGCTCGCCTCCAAAGCGGACCTCTTCTTAACGAGTTCGGAGCTCACAACTCTCTCCTAGAGTTCCTCCTCACACTCGTCTCCCAAATGGCTCTCTCCTAGAGCCGAGCTCTTCGCTCCGCTCGCCTCCGAAGCGGACCTCTTCTCAACGAGTTCGGAGCTCACAACTCTCTCCTAGAGTTCCTCCTCACACTCGTCTCCCAAATGGCTCTCTCCTAGAGCCGAGCTCTTTGCTCCGCTCGCCTCCGAAGCGGACCTCTTCTCAACGAGTTCGGAGCTCACAACTCTCTCCTAGAGTTCTTCCTCACACTCGTCTCCCAAATGGCTCTCTCCTAGAGCCAAGCCCTTCGCTCTGCTCACCTCAAAGGATGGGTCTTCCCACGGCTCTTACGTGGGTCTTCCCAGCACATCTTCTCTGCCCCTAGGAGGGGAGCTCCTCTTCAAAAATCCCCAAGACCAAAACTCTCATCAACCTCATGAATACAAGGATATTGCCTAGCTATTTTGACCATGAAGGAGGGTGAATCTTCATCTCACTCCTAAAGAGAAGTTGTAGATCTTCGAATTATCTTCGAAACAAGGGGTCGCACGCCCCGAGCCGACCTCCGTAGCACCGGGAACATCGAGAATAACTCTGCATGGAAAGTTGGGGTTCGGCACCAGCTGCCGAGCGCTCTTGATACCGACCATATTACATGAAAAGTTGGGGTTCGGCACCAGCTGCCGAGCGCTCTTGACACCGACCATGTTACATGGAAAGTTGGGGTTCGGCACCAGCTGCCGAGCGCTCTTGACACCGACCATGTTACATGGAAAGTAGGGGTTCGGCACCAGCTGCCGAGCGCTCTTGACACTGACCATGTTATATGGAAAGTTGGGGTTCGGCACCAGCTACCGTGCGCTCTTGACACAGACCATGTTACATGGAAAAGTTGGGATTCGGCACCAGCTGCCGAGCGCTCTTGACACCGACCATGTTACATAAAAAATCGGACCTCGGCACCCCTTCATCGAATGCTCTTAGCACCGACCCACAAACAACAAAAAAAAAAAGCATTAAAGGGCAAAACGGGTCGGTTTAGACCCATTAAGGATCCAAACCCAAACCCACTTCTTCTCCAACACATTTGGCACCAAAACAAACCAGAGGAAAAAATAATAAAAACCCATCTTCTCCTCTGAAGCCTTTACCACCCTCGCCAAACTTCACGAGCTCCGACGTCAACTCCCGACCTCCGAACTCCAACCCAGAGTCGAGCACCCATCTCCGCCATGGCCATGCTCCGACCTCGACTCCCCCCGTCCTCGTCGAGCTCGTTCATCGAAGCCACCGACCAAGCTCTACCCACCATGGCCGAGCTCCATCTTCATTGCCGAACTCCATCTTCATTGCCGAACTCACCCCCTCCGTCGTCTAGCTCCGGCGTCGAGCTCTCCATCCCGAGCTCACATCCATCACCAACTGCCTCCGAGCTCCGCCTCGCCATCACCGAACTCTAACGGCGAACTCGCCTCCGTTGCCGAACTCACCCCCTCCGTCGTCTAGCTCCGGCGTCGAGCTCTCCATCCCGAGCTCGCATCCATCACCAACTGCCTCCGAGCTCCTCCTCACCATCACCGAGCTCTAACGGCGAACTCGCCTCCGCTGCCGAACCCATTAACGAGCTCCGAGCTCCACTCTTCGACCACCTTCGCCAAGCTCACTTCCATTCGCCTCCCTCCACAATGACGGCTTCCCCCTCAAAAACTTCGTCCCTGAGCTCGACCCTATGGCCGAGCTCCAAGCTCTTCGCCAGCCAACTCGTCGAAGCCACTCGACGACCCTCCGACGTGCTCCACTCCGCACATCGAGCTCCGACCCCTCCACAGTGCCGAGCTTTCTCCCTCAACCGAGCTGCACTCAGTCGCCAAGCACGCCTCAAGCTCTCGCAAGCTCCTCGCCCGTCTCCTTCGGCACCTCGCCGAGGCTCCTCCTCTGTCTTCAAGCTCGATGAAGAAGGAGAGGCGAAGAAGAAGAGAACAGAGCGGAAGACAGGAAGAAAAGAGCTGGCGCGAAGAAAAAAAAAAGTCAACGGTTGACTGCCACGTGGCGTCCACATAGACTTCGGCCACTTTTGCCGAGCGTTCTTGGAACCGAGCATGTTACACCAAAAAAAAATGGCCTCCTCTCCCTCCTCCCGATGCGCGCTCTCTTGATCGTGATCAACGCATACGATCACGCCACGTATCCAGGCAATATTTAATTTATTTATTTACTTATTTGTTTGTTTTAATTATTTAAAAAATCCGAAAAAATATTAAAAAATCGAAAAAAATTAAATAAAAATTCTAAAAATAATTATAAATTCAGAAAAATTATTTTAAAATTCTGAAAAATATAATTATTTAATTAGAATAATTATTTAATATTTTTGATAATTAATTATTTAATTCGGAAAATGAAAAAAAAATTCAAAAAAGTGAGAAAAAATTCAGAAAAATCTGGAAAAATCACCAAAAATCCAGAAAATTCTGAGGATATTTTTGGGTATTTTACAAGCCCAGAATAACACCGTTACACCCCCGAGCAAGATCCAAACTCCCTTAAGAACACCTATAAAATCCCGTACGCCATTAGAACAACAAAACTACTCCTCAAAGACTGAAAAACTCAGTCTCTAGGAGTGGGGGGCTCGTGATACGGCTAAAAATAGGATTAAATTGGGACCGTTCACATCGGACACGAATCTTAAAGCTCACGGGTAAAACGGTAATTTCACCTACTAACGGGTCTGAAATGGGAACTGGGTCTTTCTTCACGACCCAATAACCCACGAACGGATCCACCTCAACTGGGTACGGGTCCCGACCCGAAACACACCCAGTCCAGCAAGATAAAATCAAGGTCTCTGATTAGCCCTAATCAACGGCCACACCTATCTTTTCACTGGGAATTAAGGATTACATTCCTTATCTGATTACGGGGATTATATTCCTTATCAGATGACGGGGATTACATTCCTAATTTGATCCCTAAGGCGACTATAAATACCCCCCATCCATCTCCATTAAGAGGTAATCAATCTCTTGCCAGTTTTTACGCTCTTTCATAATCATTTCTGGTTACTGACTTGAGCGTCGGAGGGTGCGCCGCCGGGATCAACCCCGGTGTCTCGTACTTTTTGCAGGTGAACGGCGAGAGTCAACGATCAAACTCCGGCGGATCAGGTTTCAGGTTTGCTATTCAAGTTTTCCTAAGAATCCACAAATACTATCTGTTTACCCCCACACCAGATTTAGCGGTAACAGCTTCATAAAAAGATATATGACCTACATTTCTGTGGCTTACTTTAGACTCATGTGACATTGCGACATCTAGCCTTCTGTTCTTCAATCTCAGCTTTCAGTATAAAAAGATAATGACTTAATGCCGAGTTTTAGCATAATAACCCTATGTTACTGACTTGAGCAGATAAAACTTAAGAATGGGGGGAGAATGATGTCAACCCCAAGTAAAAGACAATCAGAATTTAAACACACAGAAAGTGAATGAAAACCAGTAGCCTTTGACAGAAATTTAATCACAACACGATATTAACAGTAGAAGCCCTCATAATAAGATCAGCACAGGAACTGGTAATAAGACAAGACTGTCATACAACAGTAGGTCATCCATCACAATACGGTAAATATAAAGCAATATTAACCAGAAGTATGATCTCAACCGGGCTAATGTGGAAAACAGTATATGTTTGCAGAAGTACCAAGGAAAGCAACTACTGAAATGAAAGCTTATTATCTCATTCAGAGCACAACAAACCAAAAAGTGCTTAAATCATTCCTCATCACCTAAGCTCTGGTGTACTGGTGTTTGTTAGCCTACTGTTCAGTGGATCCACCAGCAGGGCTAGTTTCCTCCTTGCCGTCCAATGTAGGATCCTCTGCACTATCTGAAGAAGATTCACTTTTCTCATACACAGATTCTCCAGATCGTTTTGCAACATCTTGCAGCTGCGACATAAACAGTATAAAGATGTCAGTTCCTGCACAAAAGTGTATATGCAAGACAAATTAGTGCTTTCAGTGGAAATAAGATTTAAAACTTCCTTGCTGTTAGATATTATAGTCGCACATTGGGTATTGGGCTAATTTTGTATTTGGTTCACTCCTATATATAGGAGATATTGTACTTAGTTATTTCTCAATTCAATAATCAGTATTGTTTTCATCTCTCTGAATCTCTCTGATTTATCTTAACATGGTATCAGAGCCAAGTTATACAAATTTTTCGTTCTTCTCAAAAACCTAGAATTCCAACAGCCACATCAAAAAAAAAAAATAAAAAAAAAATAAAATAAAATAAAATAAAAATCGCAAGAATCAGTCTGCCTCATCATCAAGAAGAAGAAGAAACCCAATCTCAAGCTGTCCTCTCATCTCCGGCGTCCCCGCACCCACCTCCTCCTCGTCGAAATCCAATACCGAAATCCAATCTCAGTCATCTGAATCATCATCATCATCATCATCATCATCTTTCGATGATCCTTTATCCCCTCTCCTTGGCCTCTCCCTCCCCGACGCTTCATCCCTCCTCTCCTCGGCCTCTCCCTCCTCCCCCGAACTCATAGACCCCGCTCTCGACTCCGTCCTCCGCCTCATCTCCCCCCCCCCCGCCGCGGGACCTCCACTGTCTCCCAACTTAAACCCTAATCTGCCACTCTACCCTCCCACCTCAAACCCTAATCCGCTCCTCTTCTAACCCATTATCCGAAACCCAGACCCATTTTCATTGTTTTTCAAAAAAAAAATAAAAAAAAAATAAATAAATAAAAAAGTTCCGAGAAAAAAAATCAATTTTTTTTACAGGTAATACTACTACTTGATGGAATCTCAGTCTCTTCCACATATTTCTGCCTCCACCAACTTCTCCGCTGTAACCACCTTACGTTCCCTCTCCCTCCCATCTCGTTCCTCCTCCAGATTCAAATAGCAACAGCGTCACCTTCAGTTTGCCTCCGGCCTCCTACCTTCTCCCAGCATCATTCCTCACACTACCCCACCTCTACTTCCTCCACCGGTAGCACCGTCCCGCTCTCTACCTTGATCCAGACACCAGCAGCATCTCCCTCCTCATTGTGCTCTCAGTCATAGCAGCATTAGTCTTATTTCTCCTCGCAGTGCTTTTTCCGTTACATCCTCGGCCATGCCCGTCACTCCAGCCTTGCCGCCTCCTGCTGATTGAGCTAATCTTCAGCAACGCTTCACTCAGCTGGAACTACAACTCATGTATCAGTCTATCAATGCTGGCTCCTCTGAACCTGCATTCTCTACCACTCCTGCTATGAATTCGTTTTGGATTTTAGATTCTGGTGCATCACATCATCTCACTAGTAATCAGACACTGCTCACCACCTGCATAGCACTTTCCTCTCACTTTCATCTATACACACAGCTGATGGCTGACAACTTCTTGTTACACACTCAGGAAAAATTAGCTCTCCCACCTCACATTACCATATGTTCTTTATATTCCTCATTTATCCTTAAACCTTATTTCTATTAATGTGTTATGCGATAATAGCCTTGTCGTTACTTCTGACTCTTTAGGTTGTTCTATTACTGATTCATGCACCGGTGAGGAGTTTAGGCATGCTAGTCGTCAGGATCGTCTATATCATCTAGATCTCCTTCGTGCACATCACTCACCTTCTAGTTTTGTCGGTATTGTTTCCTCTGATGCTGATCTGTGGCACAAAAGTTTAGGTCATATTAGTGCGTCTCGACTCTAGACTTTAGCTCATAGTGGTACCCTTGGTTCTTTTACTTTTCAACATTTATCTGATTGTCAGGGTTTTCATTTGGCCAAACATATGCAGTACCCTTTAGTCACAAAAGCACTTCTCAAACCACCCATCCTTTTCAACTTGTTCATTCTGACATATGGGGACCCTCTCCTGTACCTTCGTGGAAATGCTATCTTTATTATGTTGTCTTCATTGATGACCTCACTAGACATACATGGGTTTTTCTTATGCATCAGTGATCAGAGATACCTGATATTTATCGGTTCTTTACGACTATGATTCACACTCAGTTTGGTGTGCGCATTAAGAATTTCCAATCGGATGGTGCTCATGAATACACTTCCACTACTATGAGATCGATCCTTCAGTCTCACGGCACTTTTTTTCAGCAATCATGCCCTCACACATGAGCAGAATGGTGTAGCTGAACGCAAGTATCGTCACATCCTTGATACGGCTCGCGCTCTTTTAGTCTCCTCTTTCGCTTCTCGTTCTTTCTGGGCTGAAGCTGTCATGACCTTTGTTAGTCTCATTAACATTACTCCCCCGTCTATCCTAGCTGGTACGACGCCTTATGAGGCTCTTTATCACTAACCTCCTGACTACAGTATGCTCCGTACCTTTGGGTGCATCTGTTACATCCTTCTCCTTCCTACCTTTGGGTGCACCTGTACCGTCGAAGCTCTCCGCTTGTGCTGCTAAGTGCGTTCACCTAGGTCTCAGCCCTGAACACAAAAGTTATCGTTGTTTTGATCCATCGGCGGGTCGTATCCGCATTTCTCGACATGTATCATTTGTGGAAGACTCTCCTTACTACCTAACTCCCTCCGAGGATGCTAGATTTCTCGATTTTCCAGTTGTTGCTAGCTCCCCGACCTCATCTTTCCACATTACTTTTGATCCCATTCCTCTGGCTCCATTCACATCTCTTACAATCCTTACTCCTATTGTCCTCCATACTGAAACACCACCTGCATCCCTACAGTTGCCAGCACCCACCCCACCTACTTCTCCACCGACACATGCACCCACTCCACCGTCCTCACCCCCACACCCTGTCAGTCCACCACCGCTTTGTCAGTCTATACGTTCCACTTCTGATATTCCTCCGGTACGTTATACACCTGATGCCACTGGTTCTTCTAATCAGTTTGATTTTGCCACCCTAGCTTCCTACTCACCACAGTTTCATGCATATCTCATTGCTATACACTCTACACGTGAGCCCAAAATCTATCAGGACGCAATTAAATATCCCGAGTAGAGGAAAGCTATTGCAGAGGAATTCAGTGAATTTGATCAGACTGACACTTAGGATGTCGTTCCTCTGCCAGAGGGTGTTCAGCCTATTAGCTGCAAGTGGGTCTTCAAGGTCAAATATCAACCTGATGGATCTATTAAGTGGTACAAGGTTCGTCTAGTAGCCCGAGGATTTACTCAGGAGCATGACATTGATTATAATGAGACATTTGCTCCCGTTGCATAAATGACTACTGTTCGCACTCTTCTTGATGTTGCAGCCATCTGTCAGTGGTCGTTATACCAGATGGACGTGAAGAATGCTTTTCTTTATGGTACCTTATCTGAGGTTGTTTATATGGATCCTCCTCCTAGCCTCCTTACTCCTCCTTATCATGTGTGCCATCTGCGTCAGGCTATATGGTTTGAAGCAGGCCTCTCGAGCCTGGTTTGAGTATTTTCGCTTTGTCATCACCAAGGTTGGTTTTAGTCAGAGTTCTCAGGACCATTCTATGTTTATGCGATCATCACCGCAGGGGAGGGTACTTCTACTACTTTATGTTGATGATATGATCATTACTGGGGATGACTCTGCAGCACTGTTTTAAATTTCCTTCGATACGGCCGAAATTTCGTTTCGGCTAGATTGTCGATACGAAATTACATATTTTATACTTTATATCATTTTGGACCGAAATGTGTAGATTTCGGCCAAAATTACCGAAATATTAGCCGAAATATTGCCGAAATTAGCGAAATATCAGCCGAAATAGACACAAAAATGTTATTGTGAATATATGAAAAAAAATTGTTTTACCTTTTGCATATATGTGTTTCAATATATGTCCTTAAACTAAGATAATGTGAGAATTTTGTCTCGCTATTGTTTATATATATGCAAAGTCAAGTAAGTTTATTAACTAATACATTTTTTCTCATCAATGCAAATTTAATTTAGTAATATACTTATATTACATTCTCTTTTATATTGTTGTTAAATTTTTTGAATATTTACTGTAATTAATTCATGCCATTAGTTACATTATACAATATTTTATTTAATAAATTACATGTAGGACAAATAATATCTTATTTAGCAACAAAAAAATATATTTATTAAGTATAGAAAATGAATATCCAATATGATCACATTTCTCCGAGATCTCCTCCGATATTTTCGATCCGAGACAAAACAGCCATTGCCGAGACGATTTCGAAATTTGAGATTTAAAATTATGCTCTGCTGGCACCCAGAAATACCTTGACCAGCAATTCCATATGAAAGACCTTGGCAAACTATGTTATTTTCTGGGTCTAGAGATTGCTCATGGATCTCAGGGAATACTCATCTCTCAACAGAAATACACATCAGATATTATCTCCGCTGCATGCCTCTCTGACAGCCAATCAGCCGATACACCCTTATAGCTTCATGTGAAGCTTCGTCCCACTGATGGTGAGCTCCTTCCCGATCCCACTAGATACACATAGATTGTTGGACAGCTTATCTACTTATGCATGACCAGACCCGATATTGCTAATGCAGTCAGTTTGTTTCTGTTCCTACGTCAGTTCACTACGGTGCTCTTCTTCGCATTCTTAGATATCTTCGGGATACTATTACTCGCTCATTATTCATGCTTGCTACATCCAAACTAGGCCTGAGTGCATATTCTGATTCAGATTGGGCAGGTGATCCTACTACCAGACGGTTTACCACCGATTTCTATCTATTTCTTGGTGATTCGCTGATCTCATGGCGAAGTAAGAAATATGCAGTTGTTGCATGTTCTTCGATCGAAGCCGAGTACAGAGCAATGGCAGCTACTACTAGAGAGGTTGTTCATGTTCGTTGGCTTTTATCAGATATGAGTGTCACTCTTTCAGAACCTACTTCTCTTCATTGTGATAACCGGAGTGCACTACACATTGCAAGCAACCCGGTCTTCCATGAGCGAACGAAACATATAGAGATTGATTGTCATTATATTCGTGAGCGCTTTGAAGCAGGAACTATTTCACTTCATTCTATTACCTCATCATAGCAGACGACAGATTTCTTCACCAAATCTCATACTGTTTAGAGATTTCGATATTTATTGGGTGAACCGACACTGTTTGACCCACCGTGAGTTTGAGAGGGGGTGTTAGATATTATAGTCCCACATTGGTATTGGGCTAATTTTGTATTTGGTTCACTCCTATATGCAGGAGATATTGTACACAGTTATTTCTCAATTCAATAATCAGTATTGTTTTCATTTTATCTTAACACTTGCGAATGACTAATTTTACCAAAAACTCCATAACATGCAAGTATAGAATTGCATATAGGCTACAATTCATAATACTGCCATGAAATTATAACGGAATTATCAATCAAATTTTGTATAAAAAAGACATTGTACCTGAACAACTTTATTGTACGCAAGCGGGGCCTGGACACGGCAACCACTGACGGGAGCAGAGGGAGAGCAGAGGTTTACACTTTACCTTTGTCTGCTGGACGGGGGTGGCTTCTGCTGTTGTTGCAGTACTACTACTTTTGGGTTCTTGCCTGATGTTATGAGATCAGCCTTTTGTGTTTTTTGGTTGTACTATCATGTACTAGCTGTTGGTCTCACTTTTGTGTTATAGTAGTTCTCACAGTATTATGGTTGTAATGAGATATATTGATGTATTGAAGTTTATATATGAGATCTTGGAGCAATTCTCTTGCCTTTTATTTCAAAAAAAACTTTATTGTACGCAACATGCGTGAACTTGCATTTTACAAAAAACTCATGAAAGCTCTTAATGAAGGGTTAAAGTTATAATTTTACCTTCTGTCGAAGAGAGAGAAAGGGAGGGAGGGAAGGTCTCGTAGTTCTACTCTGGCCATTCTAGTCAAAAATTTTACACATTGCAGTATCACTTGATAGATGGCTTATTCATGAAAGATAGTTCTCCGTGTGGAGGCACTGCCATGTGCCGTATCCTTGTGCGACCGCATCCTGCATAACAAGTCTGTCGGTACTTACCTTAACATCGCTGCACGGCTCGGTCGCCATCGTCCTGTGCTGTATGATAACGCGGTTGCACAAGGATACGGCATATGCCTGCTAAGGTGGAAGAAACGATAGGCTTGCAACTTGCAAGCTATAGCAAAATTCATGGATTTTTCTTACATTAAAAGCTCCTGGTAGTTTAATGCGATTTAACGTTGCATAAATTTGTTTCTTAATGCATAACAGTTACATACAAAAATGCATTTCGTAACATTTATATCAATATTATAGTACTTGTTTAAAAGGGTATATGTGTCATCAGATATTTAAAAGACACTTGCGTCGGCATTTACAGGAATATGATTTTCACTAAACTCAGTTGCGTACCTAAATTGAATGGTAGAAAAAAGAGCTACCAACTATAGTATAGTCATTCTTCAATCAGTACAACATTTGAGTACACAAGGTATAAGGTTAAATACTAATCTAAATAAGAGCTGAGATCACTTACATGTTTCAAACTATTCGTGAGATCCTCTTGTTGTTTCTGGAGAATGGTTATCAATATTTTGAAGTGATCCTAAAGTAAATTACATAGATGAAATATTTTGGAGACAAGAATTATAAGATAAAATTTGAAGGATCCAATGGGAAAACTCTAGCTAGCTGCATCTCAAGTTGCTGCTTAAGACCCGAAAGTTCCTGTATGTAACATTACAATATAGTTTCAGACATTAAAAAAACATTAGACCGAAACAATATTGTACTGAAGAGTGTGATCACTCATTATTGCAACATTATTATTCCAGATAGTTAAGATTATTTTATCTGAGTTAAATGGTAAAAATCTCAGTGGGCAGTTTATGATTAATCACAAATAAGTATTTGTCGTCAAAACAAATATTGTTGTGTACAAACAATGACAACGAACCAGATAAAAGTTCATTTTTCCCCCACTTATCAAATTCATAAACCAGGAAATGCAGTCATATAAGTGTCCTTCACTGGATCACACAAGCTGATCAATTTGCTTTTCATCATTTTCGAATAATCCACTGTCGCATTATATTTCCTAATACCATTTTCGAGTAGTGCCACTCTCATCTTGACTAGAATGATTAGCCTATACTAGCAAACAACAATTACTGTTCATAAAACAGGAGCTTAGATTATTAGAATGTGCAATGCACATGTTTTTTCCTTCATAAAAGTTTGATATATCTATTGCCAATGAGGGAATAGTTGTCTTTTGGGAAGATGAAAACTGAAAAGTTGGTTTTGGCGAATATAACATGGGAAGATCAAATGACTCAAATAATATGCTTATTCAAAGGGATGCCTTTTTTTTATCTTTAATTAAATGATTGATCTGGACAGGAGTTTTAGTCTTTTAAATGCGTGGTTGAGATATAGTAGGAGCACAATTCACAACCACACAATCTCAACTCTCTAGATATAATATGAGAGGTTGGAGATGATCAAATTAAAATGGGGTAGAAAACATAAAGATGCTAGCAAGACAACATAGCATCATTTTATACATGCTAAGGTTTAACAATAGAGCATATGAAAATCTTAAAAGGTGATCGAGTGTACGACACAGTATTTCCATAGTTCAACAATATAGATAGTGCAATTGGAACATCGTCTGTTCCTCCAAAGCTAACGGGGGTCTAGGTGTCTTGAACCTTCGAGATCATAACCTAGCCCTCTTAGGTAAATGGCTGTGGAGATTCCATAAGTTTCCTCATCTTTCGTGGGTTCAATGCATTAGAGTGTTTTATTTTGGCTCCACCCCTTGGTGGCAGTTTAGTTCTCCTATCCATCGTTTTGCATCCCCTTTCTAGAAAGGCGTCTGGAAGGTATCCCCGGCTTTCCAGTCCAGCATTTTTAGACTTTGTGCTGATGGATCGAGAACCAAACTTTGGACCGATCTTTGGTTAGGCAACATCACCATTGCCTCAGCTTATCCCGCTCTCTTCAGTCTTGCTGCTTTCCAGATGCTTCCGTAGAGGAATCATTTGTCTGGGTTAATGCAACTAGGGTTTGGTGTATCCCTTTTGTTTCCCCATTACCTCCCCATCTTGTTTCGGATCTGCAACAGTTGGTTGCTTCTCTCTATCTCTTCGAGTGGAAACAATCGGAGGACATAGCTTGGCGATGGAATGCCTTTGGAATTTTCACGGTTAATTCTTTCTACAAGTTCCTCAATTTCCGAGGCATCGTTTCCCCTGCGGCAGATTTCATCTGGAAATCCTGCGCTCCCCTCAAGGTTAAAATTAATTCTTGGTTGGCTATCAACAACAAGCTTCTCACTGTCCAGGTTCTGAACAAAAGAAATTTAGCGTGGGGTCAGCCCTGCCCTTTCTGTTTGGAAGCCTCCGAAAATATTGATCATCTTTTCGTTGAATGCTCGTTCATTCGTCCTCTTTGGAAATTAGTGTCTCTTGCGTGGACCAATCCAGCTCTTCCTCCCAACCTTCTCTCATGCTGGAAATCACCCTCGTGTCTCCCCAAATATAGTAAGGGCTGGTACCTTTCTGTCCACATTATCATCTGGATTACCTGGATGGAAAGAAACCGCCGGATTTTCACTCATAAGGCTTCCTCTATTTCCTCCCTCATAGAGGATCTGTTATTTCTTTTTAAATTTTGGACTTCTCAGCTTAAAGATGATAAGCGTCAAGTTTATTTCTACCACCGTTTAGATGAATCCCTTAACGTTCTTTCCAGACTCAACGCACTATGATTTTCTCTTGCTATTCACCATGTATTGTTTACTTATTATTTCTCTGTTCAATCTTAACCCTTAACTTTGCTTTGTTTTTTTATGGGTTGTGTTATTTAGTCGCTCACTCTTTCGTTTCTGTTTTACTGCGACTCTTGCAGGAGTGAGCGATTAGCTTTTGCAGTGCCCATGGGATCTTCTTAGACCTTTTGATTTTGGCTTTGCTCGTTTGAGTCACTGGCTCAGGCTCTTTTGTTGTCGCCTGGTTTTGGTCGGGTTTCCTCTATGTTGCTGACCTCTGTTTATTAAGCAACTCCTTATTGATGTTTCTATGATTTCCTTTGCTTGTTTCTCTCTGGCTGGTGGCTGTATGGCTCGCTATGGTTCTTTGGTTAGTGGTTGTCTGTGGTTTCAAGTTAGGGTTTCTACCCTCCATGGTGTGTTCTGCTCTCGCTGTTTCTGAGATTTTGGTGGTGCTTATGGCTACTGTACTATGGGTTGTGATTCAGCTTGTTCGGCATGCTGATTGTTATTTTGAGTTGGGCTTGGTTCCCTTTTCTTTATTTGTGGGTCATTTGTGGCCTGCTGCGAGCACGCGCCCCTGCTTCTGGTTCGCCCTGAGTTGGCAGGGCGTTGGGTCTTCTTCCTACGGTGCTGCGCCCTGCTTCCAGTCTATTTGGGTCTGCCATCGCGCCCGTTTGCTGATCCCAGGCTGCCTGTAACTTCGTGAGCTGCATCCTTGTCCTCCGTTCAAGTGTCGCTGGCTTTGCTTCAGATTGTTAGCGCTTGCGTTCCCCGACCGAACCGGCTTCCTTGCTGATTGCTTTCTAGATTCTGTCTGTTTTGTATCTCTTTTCCAGCATTTGTCTTATTGATTATTAGCTAGTCGTTTTTGTTAGACTGATGCTTTAGTTTTACTTCTTGTAAAACTTTCCATGATTGTCTTGTACCGTAACTATTTTGATCTATATATATTTTTGATCGGGCTGGAGTCGGTTGACTCTATCCGCTTACATAAAAAAAAAACAATATAGATAGTCAATGGAGAATATGCAAGTGTTTATTAAGTGACCAATTGTAGGGCACTGCAAGGCTGATGCCTAACATACCCACAAATACCATCAATCAAGAGACAAATTCCCACTGGGAAAGAAATCTTTGGTACTAAAGGTGCAGTACTCTTCCATCTAGGATTACGACTATGAGTTAACTGAACTGCATTGCTTTCTGATCTCCCCCTTAGTCCCCTCAAGAACTAAAGAATTCCCCAGCTTCACCATTGCATCCGCAAACAACGTATTGAACATCGCTCTATCTTTCCTCAACCGAGCGACAATTGGTCCTGATGTCTTATCCAACGCCAAGGCCTGGTCAATCTGCAGTATTCCTTTGAGCTGAGCGATCTGGGCATAGTAAGAGTTGTCCACTACAGATGGCGTGCCCTGATCCAAAGAAACTCCTGGTCCCAAGCTTGCACTACTATTCAGTGTCGCATTGCAGAGTCTGGTGAGTCTACCCCTGAGTGTAGGATTCATTGGCGTTTCTTTGTCAGAAAGCCGGCTTTCAAATTCGTTGCAATGCGCGACACCCACAGTGTGTGCGCCCAACAGGACTACTACATCCTGCATTGAGAATGTTTGCCCTAGGACTGCACTGAACAAGCCAGTCAGAGAAGATACACTGATTGATGGACTTGGTATGATGGCCTGGTCGAACTGAGACACAAGCCCATCACGTCTTCCTGTGGGAACTGTGTAATTTAAGCCACCTGCTAGTGCCACACTGTCGCGAGTTGCAATGGCAATTATGTCGGCACATGAGACTGTGGATGGGCACTCTGCTTCAAGCCTGGCCTTGGCTTCTTCAACGATATTGTAACCGCGGACTGTTAGGTTTACGCCGCTGTTATCTTTCTCAGCTTTGTTGCCCGTTGTTGAGTTTATTAGAATGGAGGCATCACATCCCTATATACAATATATCAGGAATAGAAGTTAAGTATGTAATGTAGGACCAATAGATCCTACATGAAAATACATGCAAGCATGCATGACTAGTTAGGAGAGCAATAAATCCTAGCTAGGTAAATGATTGAGAACTTACATTGACCCAACAATCATGGAAATTTAGTCGCAGGAATGCAGCGGTGACTGACTGACGATCTGTAGTGAAGTGTTTTGTGATCACATCTAGGACAATCGACTCAGCTTGAGGGCAGGTAGATCTGTAGAATCCAACTTGGAGGGCAGAGGCCATAGAAATCATAAAAATGAGAAACACTATAAGAATTAGCCTCATATTCATTGTCATATCAGAAAAGAATGCTTGAGAACTAATTAATGCTTTCTTTCTTGTTGTATATATTTGGAGAGATGGAGATCAGAAGAAGTATATATAGCTGTTGGGGACCCACCCTATAATGATTAATGACCAGCAATATCCCTTGTAATTAGTGTAGGAACATATATTCCAAGGAGTGAAGTTAATTCTATGGATATTCGATAGCTTGACCTTAGTTATAAGAAAGCAACATATATTCCAAGGAGGGAGCAGGCGGCCGGCATGTTATTTAGGATGAATCTTCGATTGACTTGTAAAGTAAACACGGAGAAACCTAGCAAATAGGAATTTCAAGAGTCAACCATGTAGGATCTCTACAAGGCCGCCATAATATATTCTTTTGACTTGTTTTTCATTCTCTTGTTTGAGCTGGCCAAAGTCTGTTATATCAACAGCTCGTTTCATTGCCAGGAGTATAACGTAAACACAAAGATATGTACTCTCTTCTGAGTAACAGTCGGCAATTCGTCTCCTCATGTTTTGTTGTTTTGTATTTCGTTTTTGGAGAGAGTAGCTAGAAAGCCAAAAAATTGGAAACAAAATTATAGAGAGGCTAATACATTAACGAATTTTCGTTCTTCTTTAAAGAATTTTCTTTGAACTTTTTTCTAATACATTTCCTTTTATTTCCTTGGCTTTCTTCAAAACCAAATACAATTTATCCCCCAACCCGAATTTTCTTTGAACTTTTTTTTGGATTCAGTAATATGAATCCAAAAAAAGAGAGGCTAAATTTATGTTTTGCAATATTAGTCCCCCAACCAGAATAACTTAATTATGAATTTTATTGGCAACGTTTCAATGGGTTTGTTTCTTTCCTTGATTGAGGTTTTAATCTGTAATTCTTTTTACTTTTTTCTATACCTATTTCTTTGTCTTTTCTTTATATAATATACATTTTCGTGCATCGTCACGGGATATATGTTAGCCTTGAAGAACATTTAAGAAATTTCTAATCCCTAATCTCTAATAATATAATGTGACAGCTGGGGTTATGTAATTTGTAAACAAACTGTAATTTATAGACAATCAACCATCTAATCTCAACCTATCATTTTTAAGTGATATTTATACTAATCATTCATTTACTCAATTGTTGTTAGTTATCATAATATCCCCAATGTTCAAATTTATTTACGACATAATTATTTACAAAAATGTCACTCATATAAAATAAAAATGAGTGCCACTAGGGGCAATTTGTAAACTGTATGTGATGAGTAACGAGAGGTCTCAAGTTCGATGCTAGATTACGTCTTAGTATTTACTTTAAAAAATATATATTTATTTGGACGTGCAAAGCACGTGTAGATGACTAGTTGTATATAATTATTCACTACAAAAGAAAGTAGCTTTCCCGGCGCTTTTTGACGTCTATACCGGCGTTTTTTTACGCCGGTGAAACTTTCACCGGCGTTTACAATAGCGCCAGTCCAAATGCTGCCGAAGCGGGCGTCGCTGAAACGAAGGGGTCTACACCGGCGTTTTTGGTGGACGCCGGTAAATGTTAGAACTACACCGGCGGTCATAAAACGCCGGTATATGTCGGTCTCTGAGTGCCGTTCTTGCGCACCTATATACATTCACCGGCGGTCGTAAACCGCAGGTATTTGTCCATTCACCGGCGTGTATGAAAACGCCAGTGTAGATCGAAAGTATACCGGCGGTCAAGGAGCGCCGGTGTATGTGCGTTTATGAGTGCCTGCTTTTCCCGATTTACTAACACCGGCGCGACCAAAAAATGCCGGTGTAGTTATATACGTCGGCGTTTATAAAACGCCGGTGTACGTCTGTGCCGTTACAGCTGATAACATTCACCGGCGTGCGTTGAAACGCCGGTGTATCACACACTCCAACAATTAGATTATATAGACCGCCGTTTTTTAAAACGCTGTTCTGGCTATGCCCGTTTATTTTCGATACTCCGCTTTTCCGTTCGATTTCAATTCACAGTTTCATTTACAAAACCTGTAAACTAATTCTCACAACTGATTCAATCAATTTCGTTGCATATTACTGTGCAAACCACAACCAAACACAAGAATAATTAAAGATAATCAAGTTTCACACGTGTCATATCAACGTCCAAATTCATTGATTAATTAAGAGTGTCATAATTAACAAATTAATATAGAAACTAACATCCCAAATATCCAAACAAACCAGTCTTACAAATATCCAAAATATCCCAAATTAAAAGTATAACATAACTCTCATAAAAAAAACCAGTCTGACATAACAACAGCAAGGAGGAGGACATAAGAACAACAACCATACAGCAAGGAGGACATAAGAACAGCAAGGAGGACCGCAGATTCATACCCCTCGAGTAGCTTCAGCTCTGATCATCAGAATTTCCTTCATCTTGACGACCGCTCTGTAAAAAAAAAACAATAGTTTAATTGAACAGTAGACCACAATACAGAATATACATATTTTTTGAACTTGCAAAAAGAACTACCTGTATCTTAAATTATAAGATCAAAGTGCCAACTGCAAATGGAATTGTTAATGATATATACAGAGGTAAAATAATTACATTGCAATGCTAAAAATCTAGTACTTAATTTTGTTTTTAAATATATCTAAAATAATAAAACAAATGAAAATTCAGTATCTAACTTGAAACCTTTATATTCTCCTCTGATTGGGAATATCCACTATCTAAAACAGTAAAACAAATGAAAAATCAGTATCTAAGCATGTCCTTCATGGATTGTTCAGACAATCCATGAAACTGTCATCGTGGACGGAAACCAAATATAAGAAAAATAAGAAAAATAAGATAGGGCTCATATCAAGTGTATTTTTAGGGAACTGTCATCGTGGAAGGAAACCAAATATATATAGAAGCCAGAAATGGAAACAGAAAGAAGAAAGGTAGAGACTTTGGATACACTAGGCTAACATAGCGGCATTTTCCTCATCTCTCTCTCATCCCTTGTTTCCCTTCAGCACACGAACACAAAGAGACATCAGCAACAACAGCAAGAGCGACAAGAACAACAATAATAATAAATTATTATGAACAAGATGTCTCTATATGGGTTTCCAGATCTCCACTCGAGCCCACTCTTTCTAATCACAGGCCAATTAAGAACATAGACAACATCCACTAAACAATCCAATCATAGCCCAGTCAAAATTTGCCATCCTGGATCTTAATGAAATAAGCTTCATTAACAATGAAAGAAAATGAGGATGCTAGCAGCATACTTAGTTTGGAAGTGAACCCATTTTTTGTTAAAAAATCATGCCAAAGATGGCAATCAGCTTCATTAACAGTATCTGAAAATGAAAATTTCCATTATCTGAGCTTATATGTTGCTCTACTAATTCACTGTGCCCAACTAAATCTAAAACCCAATTGTTGTGCGTATCCGGAGGATTTTGGCATACGTACCTATAGCATCATCAGTTCACAGTGAACCCGTTTTGGTCAAAAAAATATGCCAAGATCACAATCAGATGCATGAAAATAAGCTTCACTAACAACAAAAGAAGAAACTGGGGATGCTATGCAGCATACTTAGTTTGGAAGTGAGCCCATTTTGTGTTAAAAAACCATGCCAAAGATTGCAATCAGGTTACATTAACAGTATCTGAAAATGAAAACTTCTCCATTATCTGAGATTATATGTTGCTCTACTACTTTTTTAGCCCAACTATATCGCAAAACCCAAGTGTTGTGCATATCCGGCCGGAGGATTTTGGCATACGTACCTATATACCATCCTCAGTTCACAGTGAACCCATTTTTGGTATAAAAACAAACATGCCAAGAAGACAATCAGGTGCATGAAATCAGCTTCACTAACAGTTAAGTGAAAATGGGACCAAAAAATAGCTTAAGAAGACCATCAGGTTTGTGAAATAAGCTTCACTAACAGTGAAAGAAACTGGGGATGCTATGCAGCATACTTAGTTTGGAAGTGAACCCATTTTGTGTTAAAAAAACCATGCCAAAGATTGCAATCAGGTTACATTGACAGTATCTGAAAATGAAAATTTCTCCATTATCTGAGCTTATATGTTGCTCTGCTACTTTTTTAGCCAAACTATATCACAAAACCCAAGTGTTGTGCATATCCGGCCGGAGGATTTTGGCATACGTACCTACATACCATCCTCATTTCACAATGAACCCATTTTTGGTATAAAAACAAACATGCCAAGAAGACAATCAGGTGCATGAAATCAGCTTCACTAACAGTTAAGTGAAAATGGGACCAAAAAATAGCTTAAGAAGACCATCAGGTTTGTGAAATAAGCTTCACTAACAGTGAAAGAAACTGGGGATGCTATGCAGCATACTTAGTTTGGAAGTGAACCCATTTTGTGTTAAAAAAACCATGCCAAAGATTGCAATCAGGCCACATTAACAGTATCTGAAAATGAAAAATTTTCCATTATCTGAGTTTATATGTTGCTCTACTACTTTTTTAGCCCAACTATATCGCAAAACCCAACTGATGTGCATATCCGGCCGGAGGATTTTGGCATACGTACCTATATACCATCCTCAGTTCACAGTGAACCCATTTTTGGTCAAATTCAATTGCCAAGATGACAATCAGATGCATGAAAATAAGCTTCACTAACAATAAAACAAAATGGGTTCACTTCAACAACAGCAACAACAGCAAGAGGGAACCAAATATAGAACAATTGGGTTTTGAATGGAGATTGTAGTCATAGATCAATTCTTCATGGAAGAAAAATACGAATAGGGCTCATAGCAAGTGTAGTTTTAACTGGAATTGTCATCGTGGAAGGAAACCAAATATAGAAGCCAGAAAGAGGAATGGTAGAGAATGAGGATACACCAGGCTAACATAGCGGCATTTTCCTCATCTCTCTCTTATCCCTTCTTTCCCTTCAGTACACGAACACATAGAGACATCAGCAACAACAGCAAGAGCGACAAGAACAACAATAATAATAAATTATTATGAACAAGATGTCTCTATATGGGTTTCCAGATCTCCACTCCAACTCGTCTCTTTCTAATCACAGCCCAATTAAGAACAATTGTTCACAGTCACTGTTAAAGAAACATATATGCTCAGATTATGAAAAATTTTCATTTTCAGATACTGTTAAAGAAGCTGATTTCATGCATCTGATTGCTATCTTTGGCATGATTTTTTAGCCAAAATGGGTTCACTTCCAAACTAAGTATGCTGCATAGCATCCCCAGTTTCTTTCACTGTTAGTGAAGCTTATTTCACAAACCTGATGGTCTTCTTAAGCTATTTTATGGTCCCATTTTCACTTAACTGTTAATCAGTACAACAACACGGCTGAACAATCCTTGTTTGCAGGTCATACAATGTCATCTATACCAGGTTATGTGCCAAAGTGGGGTTGGGCATACGATGCAAGGCCGACAAGTATTAGTTGTTTGTGAGTATGCAATAGGGTGCAGCTATGAACATGGGCTCATATCAAGTGTAGTATTACGGACTGTCATCGTGGAAGAAAACCAATTTAATATAGAAGCCATATATGGAGCCAGAAAGAGGGATGGTAGAGAATGAGGATACACCAGGCTAACATAGCGGCATTTTCCTCATCTCTCTCTCATCCCTTCATTCTCTTCAACACACGCACACAAAGAGACATCAGCAACAACAGCAAGAGGGGGTTGGTCCAACAATAAGTGTAGATTATAATAAACGAGATGTCTCTATTTGGGTTTCCAGATCTCCACTCCAGCCCTTTCTTTCTAATCACAGCCCACTTAAGAAACATAGACGAAATGCTTATAGACGACAGCCACAATGCAGACTCACAAACACTAGTACGTGTCTTTCATGCATTCAAGTAACATAATCTCTTTAAAAATACCAATTTTAAGACTTACCGATGTTTTTTGACAGTGGGCGGCGTGCTACCCTCACTCTCATATGTTTGACTGCCACTATTATTTAGTGGCTGCTCATCCCCATGGCTCTCGTTGCCATCATTTATATTTACCCTCTTTCCACGCCTCGACATGTTGTACCTGTCAAGGATTCGATAACTTCCTTAGATATGCAAATTTAATTAATAACATGTTTATAATAACTATCATAAAATTTGTACTTTAGTAGGATTAACAAACCAACATAATTGTAAAAAAATTAAAAAAATTAGATTTGTAACAGATTAAATTACAACGATAGTTTGGTTCAAATGACACTAAGCATAGTTTAATGTAAATAATACCAAGCAGTAGAAAATAGAAAGATAATTAAACCAGTGTATTAAATTCACAATGAACATATTCGAAATTACAGATATAATATTACAACAAGATTTAAGACATAAAATTACAGACATATAATAAACCCAATTGAAAATCATGTAAACTACAATACGACATCTTCCAGTACATCGCCCTCTTCTCCATCCTTGCGGAGCCAAGTCCCGCAAATTCCAACAAAAGTATCAAAAATATCGAACTCCGCGGTTTTCACTGTATTCGATTTAAATTCAAAAGCAACTTACTTTCGAAATGGTTCCACTGATGCATGATGGTCTAGCACATATCGATGTGCCTGTTCCCACGCTAAGCTATCGAGCTCAAATGCATCAACTTTACCAACAGTAGTGCCAGCGGTATCAAAAAGATATTGCGCACCATCAAGGTTGGAAATGTCTGGATTTCTACGTGGTCTACTGTAAGATGTCTCCACACCAGGCAAATACCTGGAAAAAAAATGTGAGCACTCCTCTGATAGATATCCCTGGGCTATTGACCCTTCAGGATATGCTCTATTTTTCACATAACCCTTTAGCCGGTATAGGTACCTGAACATGTACAATTAATAAACTAGAGCGGATTAGGGGATTAAAAGAAATGAGCTTTTGAAAATTCAATTTCGTAAGATGAATGAATTATTTTACCTCTCAATGGGGTACATCCACCGATAGTGAACAGGACCGCCGATTCTGGATTATCAAGTGAATCATAATAGTGAAGAACGATGGAGGAAATATCATTTCCATTTTACTAAGTGTCAATGCCGCCTGCTGCTCCAATTGGTCCAGATCTTCAACACGAAGCATTCTTGAGCAAATACCTTTACATATGCTACAAAGATCTTTCAGGACAGTAGTGACTTGCTCACACATTGAAGACCTTAGGGCCACAGGAAGGAGATCCTACATTAGGATGTGGTAGTCGTGTGACTTTAGACCCTGAAGCCTCTTCTCTTTAAAGTTGACACATCTTGCCATGTTAGAAGAATAGCCATCGGGGACTTTAAGTTCAAGTAGTACTTTGCAAAACAACTCCAACTCCGATTTTGACATTGAATAGATTGCAGGAGGTAGGAGTACTTTCCCGTTCGGCAATTCTTCTGGGTGCAACTCATGTCGGATGCCCATTGACTTCAAATCAAGTCAGCTCTTGAGATTGTCCTTTGTCTTCCGATCATCTCCCATAACTGTTCCTATACAATTCTCACCAATATTTTTCCCGATATGCATCACATCTAAATTATGTCGCAGTAAGTTGAATTCCCAATACGGCAACTTGAAGAAAATACTCTTCTTCTTCCATGCACCTAAACTCGTCAAGTTTTGATCCTCATCTTCGCCATATAGATCGGTCTCCTCACCTTGCTCCAGCCTTGCCCTTTTCTTGCCCTTTGTCCTGACTTCTGGTTCCTTTCCATATTTGAATTGATGACCATCTACCCGCCTCAAAATATCTGAACCAGAAGAAGACCCAGGAGCATGTTCCCACTCGTCGGTGCCATCAAATGTCGCTGCCTCTGCCCGAAATATATGTGTGTCAGGCAACCATCTCCTATGACCCATATAGCAAAACTTTTTGCCATTGTACAACCATCTTGAACTAGTTTGGTCAGCACAACATGGACATGCATAACGTCCTTTAGTACTATATCCAGATAAATTTGCATATGCTGGAAAATCATTGATTGTCCAAGACAACACGGCACGAAGAGAAAATGTTTCTTTAGCCACAACATCATAGGTTGGAACACCCACCCACAACTTCTGAAGTTCATCTATTAACGGTTGTAGGTACACATCTATATCATTTCCAGGACCTTTCGGTCCAGGAACTATCATGGACAAAATAAATGAGGACTGCTTCATGCATTTTCAAGGCGGCAAATTGTATGGTATCAACACAACCGGCCATATGCTGTATATACTACTCATTTGCCTGAAAGGGTTGAAACCATCACTAGCTAGTCCAAGTCTCACATTTCGAGGATCTTCCGCAAAATCAGGATATCTTTCATCAAATTTTTTCCAAGATTGAGAATCAGCAGGATGTCTAAGAATCCCATCATTAGTGCGACCTTCAGCATGCCATTTCATATCAGAAGAAGTTTTCGTAGACATAAACAACCTTTGTAGCCTAGGAATCAGAGGAAAGTAACGCAATGTTTTGGCAGGCTTCTTTTTCCTACTTCGCTTAGTAGATCCACTGGCTCCATCGTCTTGATTTGGTCTTTCTTTCCATTTCGAAGAACCACACACTTCGCAATTCTCCAGATTTTCCTTACCACTCGTGAAAAGCATACAGTCATTTGGACATGCTGCTATCTTCTCATATCCTAGATCGAGAGAACTTAGGAATTTTTTGATTTTATAGGCTGAGTTTGGAATACAGATTTCAGGAAATGCTTCATTCAACAATTCAAGTAGCATAGTGAAGGACTTAGCAGACCACCCGTTTAAACATTTAATCTGAAATAGTCTGACAATGAATGAGAACTTAGAAAATTTGGTGCAGTCGTGGTACAACGGAGTACTAGCATCTTCAAGTAACTTAGTGAAGGATTCTTGCTGCTTATTATTTTCAGGGGTGGGGCCAGACATTTCCTCGTCCACCCCACCACCAATCTGGTTTGTTTCTGTTGACTCATTGTGAACTTCGGTTGTTGGGTCATTGGTGTGGAAAGGAACATTATGAATCCCCATGGCATCTTGTAACAAAGCATGCATCTCATCGGGAACGCTTAAGTCTTCGTTCACTAAGGGCTCAGCTTCATTTTCTAATACAACCGGACGAACAGGAGCTGCCGTATGATCCTCTCCATGACAAAACCACCTTGTGTACCCTTGAAGAAAATCGTTGACAGCCAAGTGTGTATGTACTACGTCACATGTCCTCAGTATACAATTTGTACAGCGGAGGCATGGACAAAGGATTAGGTTGGGATCACGGGAATGTTGTTTGGCAAAGATAATAAAATCTTTAATACCATCACGGTACTCCTTGGATAATCGTGGTTTACTAATCCAACTTCTATCCATTATATCAATAGCACACAGTCTGAAATTAAAATTTGATATATTAAATAGTATTAACAGTAAATGGCATTTTGTATATTAAATTTCACCTATTTGAAAACCATCCCTAGCTGCAAATAAATAAACGATATAATCTTTAACTGTAAAATAAAGAAATTGTGGCTCCAAAAAATGTACAAAAAAAACTACATCTTAACACAATCTACTCTATTCACCAAACCCTAAACGACCTTTTGTGGAAATGATCACAACCACCTTAGTGGTATTTTATCGCACACCCTGTGTTCGAGCATAAAAAAAAATCGACTATAGTCTCCCCTGTATTTGGCTTTCCGTTCAAGGAGATGATGATGGTAAAGGGTATTTTGCTGATGAAGAGGAATCGGCCGAATAATGAGCGCGTCGTGCTGTAACTACGGTAACAAGAAGATCTGATGACTCATGAACTATTCTGTTCATGACTACTAATAATCACTTATCTCATAATAATAATAATAATAATAATAATAATAAACAAAAGAAACAGTAAAAGAAAAATTAAAATGTCTAGTATGTAAGCATATATTTTTCAGAGTGAACCAATTGTTGTACATAGCCAGAGAATTTTGGCATAGAGCTATAGCATCCTCAGTTCACAGTGAACCCATTTTGGTCAAAAAAACATGCCAAAATGACAATCAGATGCATGGGATAAGCTTCAATTCATTAACAGTGAAAGAAACTGGGGATGCTATGCAGCATACTTAGTTTGGAAGTGAACCCATTTTGTTAAAAAACCATGCCAAGGATTGCAGTCAGGTTACTTTAACAGTATCTGAAAATGATAAATTTCCCATTATCTGAGCTTATATGTTGCTCTACTACTTCTTCAGCCCAACTAAATCTAAAACCCAATTGTAGCCCAATATCCGGCCGGAGGATTTTGGCATACGTACCTATACCATCCTCAGTTCACAGTGAACCCATTTTGGTAAAAAAAAACATGCCAAGATGATAATCAGATGCATGAAAATAAGCTTCACTAACAACAAAAAAAGAAAATGGGGATGCTAGCAGCATACTTAGATTGGAAGTTAACCCATTTTGGTATAAAAAACCATGCCAAAGATTGACAATCAGGTTACTTTAACAGTATTTGAAAATGATAAATTTTCCATTATCAGAGCTTATATGTTGCTATACTACTTCTTCAGCCCAACTAAATCTAAAACCCAATTGTTGTGCGTATCCGGAGGATTTTGGCATACGTACCTATAGCATCCTCAGTTCACAGCGAACCCATTTTGGTCAAAAAAAACATGCCAAGATGACAATCAGATGCATGAAAATAAGCTTCACTAACAGTGAAAGAAAATGAGGATGCTAGCAGCATACTTAGTTTGGAAGTGAACCCATTTTGTTAAAAAATCATGCCTAAGATGGCAATCAGCTTCTCTAACAGTTTCTGAGAATGAAAATTTCCATTATCTGAGCTTATATATTGCTCTACTACTTCTTTAGCCCAACTAAATCTAAAATCCAATTGTTGTGCATATCCGGCCGGAGGATTTTGGCATACGTACCTATAGCATACTCAGTTCACAGTGAACCCATTTTGGGTAAAAAAACATGCATGCCAAGAAGACAATCAGATGCATGAAATCAGCTTCATTAACAGTGAAAGAAAATGGGGATGCTATGCAGCATACTTAGTTTGGAAGTGAACCCATTTTGTGTTAAAAAACCATGCCAAAGATTGCAATCAGGTTACTTTAACAGTATCTAAAAATGAAAATTTCCCATTATCTGAGCTTATATGTTGCTCTACTACTTCTTTAGCCCAACTAAATCTAAAATCCAATTGTTGTGCATATCCGGCCAGAGGATTTTGACATACGTACCTATAGCATCCTCAGTTCACAGTGAACCCATTTTGGGTAAAAAAAACATGCATGCCAAGAAGACAATCAGATGCATGAAATCAGCTTCATTAACAGTGAAAGAAAATGGGTATGCTAGCAGCATACTTAGTTTGGAAGTGAACCCATTTTGTGTTAAAAAACCATGCCAAAGATTGCAATCAGGTTACTTTAACAGTATCTGAAAATGAAAATTTCCCATTATGTGAGCTTATATGTTGCTCTACTAATTCACTGTGCCTAACTAAATCTAAAATCCAATTGTTGTGCATATCCGGCCGGAGGATATTGGCATACGTACCTAGAGCATCCTCAGTTCACAGTGAACCCATTTTGGGTAAAAAAACAAACATGCCATGAAGACAATCAGATGCATGAAATCAGCTTCATTAACAGTAAAAGAAGATGAAAATTTCCATTATCTAAGCATATATTTTTCTATTAATTCTTCATCTCAACTAAACCGTTCATGTTAAGTAAATCAAGATGAATAAACTGAAAAAAGCTGCTTTTTTTGGAAAATAAGGGAAATCAAGAGATCATACCGAAGAGAGAGAGAGGGAGCGGGGCGACGAGGGCGGGGGCATAGGAGGGAGAGAGAGAGCGGGGCGACCGCCGATTCACCTCCAAATAGAGAGAGGGAAGAGGGAAATCAAAAAGGACGAAGGGAAGAAGGGACGATTTCGAAAGGTCGAAGGCCGTCGAAGAGGACGAAGCGGCGGAAGCAAACGCACGGGAAGTAGAGCGAGGAAGGAGGGAAACGAAGCGCCTCTTTTTTTTTTGGGGGGGGGGGGGGGGGGTATTGGGAAAATGGCGAGCAAAAGATTAGGGTTCGCGGGTTTTATCCCAGTTATTCACCGGCGTTTTAATTGGAAACGCCGGTGAATGTGTCAGTATATTCGCCGGCGTTTATAATAAAAAACGCCGGTGAATAATAAACTTCACCGGCGTGTTTAAGTAAAATGCCGGTGAATACTAACATACGCCGGCGTTTTAAATCGACCGCCGGTGTATGACCATCCCATCTGGCGCCCAATTCCTACTCACTCCCTACCCCGGCGCTACTAGTAAAACGCCGGGGAATAATCGCCGGTAAAAGCAGTATCTTTTGTAGTGATTAATTAATGCATACGAAGAGTATCGTAATGTGTGTTAAATTTGGGGACTAAATTGATTAAGTCATTTAATTGGAGGACTAAATTGCAAATATGCATCAATTAAGAAACTAAATTGTAAAAAATTCTAATTAAGTCATTCTAATTGGAAAAATAAATTACAAACACTATGATTCGGAGGACTAAAAGTAAATATTTATTATTAAGGGACTAAATTGCACAAAATCTTTTATTTTAAAAGAGGGGCATATTAGTTCAAAAAAAAGTGGGGGCATATTAGTTCAAAAAAAAGTGGGGGCATTTGAGAAGCTAAATTTGAGGAGGCTTTTTTTTAAAAAAAAAATAAGTTGAGGGAGGTTTAAAAAAATTGAACATAATTAAGTTTTTCTTAAAAGAAATTTAGCCAAAAGACATTAAGGGACTTATCTGCAAATGCGTATGTTTTAAGAAATTTATCTGCAAATATGTATCTTCAAGGTACTTATCAGCAACATTAGTTGTAAAATAAATAAAATAAAATAATATCATGTAAAGTACAATAAATAAATAATACATTGCAAAAGTGCTAGATAGCCTCTCCATTGATACTCGATAACATACTTTCTTGCATTACTTTGTAATGCATAATGTTAGATTTAGAATCAAAGCGCTCTCTCTCTCTCTCTCTCTCTCTCTCTCTCTCATTTGTGTTTGAGACAGAGAGAGTCTATTATGAGATGGTGAGAAGAGCTCCTTATCGTGAGCAAAATACCTCAGCCCTTTGATTGTGATCCAACGCCCGAGATCTGCTCTGCCCAAATATAAGTGAGAGAGGGGCATATGAGTAATTTCTTCATTTCTTTCTCTTCTCATCTTCACCTCCTTCACAAAATCACACCCAACACCCCCCCACAATCTGAACCCTAGCTTCACGCCCTCGAACTCGCCCAAATCCACCCCACCGCTCGATGCCCTCGAACTCCCCCAAATCCTCATCTTCCTCCGTCTTCATCCCTGACCCGACCTCGACGCTCCTCTCCGCCTTCCTCCTCGATGCTCATGAGCTTTCAACCCCTGACCAAGGGCTCTAGTTTCCTCCGACCATCCCCTGACTGATCTATTAAATTGGGTTACTAACATCATGCCCTAAAATGGTGTTACGAGGATCATGCCTTTTATACTCTGAAAATGTTCATTTTGTTAAAGATCTTTTGAATGAAACTTGGGTAGTAGTTACCTCATCATTTATGATCACATTCATTTAATTCTTTTTCAAGTGGCTGTTAACCTAGTTTCTTTTTCATGAGTTCTCTTGAAAATATGATACTAAAAGTCACTTAGTTACATATATTTTCCTCTTTCAGCAATTGGAGCCTGTACCGGAGCTCAACACCAATCCATCTTGGATGATTGGCTAAATGGTTGTGACTTTTTCCCTGCATTTACATTTTACATGTTTTTTCATGTGTTGTTCCTGCTTGTTGGATATTCAATATCTTGGGAGATTGGAGCCTGTATCTGTTCTAAATTTGTGAAGTTTGTGTAAGATATTAATGTTCTTGTGTGCCTGTGCCTGTGCCTGTGCCTGTGCCTGTGCCTGTGCTTGTGCTCGTGCTTTTGTTTGTTCATGTATGTGTATGTGTGGATGTCATTAAAGAAAAATAGTCTGAAGCATCGTAAGTATTTGTTGCTGCTAATTTCAGTGTGGGAGTAAACAGATGATATGTAGATTCTTCTAGAAACAACAAAAGCAAACTTGCCGACTTCATGCCGATGTTGACCATTTCTCGATGCTTTCGTTGATCTGCTAAAAGTTCGAAATACCGGGATTATTCCCGACATTGAACCCTCTGATGTTCAAGTCAGTAATCAGGAAGATTATGAAAGAGATTTTATTGAGAAAATACTGATTACCTTGTTTATGGTGGGGGTAGGGGGTATTTATAGTTACATTTCGAAACAGTTTCGAGATAATTACTTATCTCTACTTTCCGGTGTTTTTGGATAAGAAATAGAGTTTATGTAACCCTTTTGTTCATTTTCTTGTATTTTAGTATGTATTTATTTTTCCTGAGTATTTGTTCTAATTGTATCATTTGTCCTTTCTGAACCATGTAATCTTTTCTTCGTTCTTAATAAACTATTTTTCATTTCTGTCAATTCAATTCTGTGACTTCAATCTTCTGATTTAATTTCTTCTTCTAATTATTATCTCTAGATGATTTGTTTCATTCTAAATCATATATTTCATGGCCTAATTGTTTATTATTTAATTTTTACCCTGTTTAAACCCTATACCCTCTTCATATTGGATCTAGACCCGAATTCCTACCAAAAACCCTACAATCCGCCCTATTGGATCCTAAATCCGCTACCCAATACCCT
Organism: Hemerocallis citrina; assembly: GCA_017893485.1. Lineage (NCBI taxonomy): Eukaryota > Viridiplantae > Streptophyta > Magnoliopsida > Asparagales > Asphodelaceae > Hemerocallis > Hemerocallis citrina. The sequence continues at coordinate 447,965,889 of CM030358.1, read as the reverse complement.
CTTTTACCCAGTCTCCCTCAAATCTCTCCACACGTTCACCTCTATCTGCCTAACAAGCAGATCTCTCCCCCTATGATCTCCCCCTTGATTCCTAATATCCTAACTTACCAAATTATCATTAAAATCTAACCAAATTTGTTTCTCTTTCCCCTACAATCATTATCTCCTAAACAATATCTCTCTCTCTGTCTCTCCAACTCACCTTCTCTCTCCCTCTCACTGTGCACCCATCCCCGCCAGCCGCCTAACCCCCATCAACCGGAGCAGTCACCACCCGTCGCACCCCCGCGTCACGCTCCCCGCGCCGCCTCGACGTCCCATTGCCATCAGCTCCCCGTGCCGTCCATGCCCAACTCCATCTCCTTATTACCGCAAGCCCCAACCCGAGCACCCCGTCGACTTCCTCCTCCTGCATCCCGTCGCCGTCGACTTCCACCGTGCTTCCACCGCCGTGCATTGCCGACCATTTAATCCCGCAACCCCCACTTGTTCGTGACTCGTTGTATTCGTGTTCGTCGCCCATGATCCATTTCCGTTATCCTATTCTCGTCGGATTCGTCATCTTCAATGAGGCAAGTAGCATGTATATTATTTTTGTTCTTATACAAGTACAAATACCGCAAGTGGTCTAGGTTTCACTTTTGTGTTCATCCTCATTCCTTGATAAATCTTGTTCTCATTCGTTTGATCCATTCGTAGTCATTATCTATCATAATAAGTTGTCACACACACACACACACACACACACACACACACACACTACACGAAAATAATTAGATCTAAATAGATTCCTTGATGTGTATATACTTGTTCGTGATCTATTGTATGTTATGCATTTTTGCTATATGACTGATGTACTAGATGTGTTATCTCGTTGTGGATTTATAAATAACCATGTCATGTTGATTTGAATATCTAATATATCATGTTTTACACCATACTCTAATTTGGGTCTATTGTAGATGAGTTGTTTGATTAAATGCATGAAATAAATTTTGTTTTGCTGCTGCCCTGATTTGGTACAATAATTTAGACCCTGTTAAAGTTAGTAAAATAAATTATTTTGTGAATATGATTCGTAGGCCTCGATGTCTATTTTTCAGAACTTTTGACGGATCTCAATTTCGATTTTTGATGTGTGAGTAATCGCTGTTTTACTACAGCTGTATCGTAATTTCAAGATTTTGATTTATGAGATCGCTACATGTTTTATTATTTTAAAATTGATGTTTAAAGTAAAATTTGGATTTAATATTATTCTGGGTATGTCTAGACATGACTAGGATCAACCCCTAATTTTTGTAAAAATGTTTAATGACTTTTATAACTTATTTCATGCTTGTGAAACCTATCAATATATGTTACACCCCGCTTCCCCAAACGGAATACGGAATACGGATACGTAATAAAAGCCCAGCGAATGATTATCATTATCATTAAACTGTTTTAGAATCTTTACAACACATCACATAATTTATCAGAGTCGGAAGCAAAAGGCACAACCATTCTTTCATAATTGAAACAAATTACCAACAGAAATTTACTTGAATCCAAATACAATATTCTCAAATAAATCAGAGTCTGAAGAAAAACAATATCCTGGGTCACATCGCCCAAATACAAATAAGATCCAATAGCCCAAATATACTTAATTCAATGTTCAAGCAACAACTGATAATAATAATAAAGCAGAAATTTCCAACTTAATACATCCTTTCGCCATTACCATCTAGCAGCTGACCAACCTGATATGCAATTAGTAAATTTGCAGGAAAAGAGGAAAAGAAGAAAACAAGTACCTGTCAATTGCAATTCGCGGGTCACAAATAATGTAGGATACAAGCACATGGGGAAACTAACTAATAACAAGTTATAATGCATCAACAGCAATATCTAGCATGGTATCCTAACAGTACAGTTGTTTTATGTCAAAGGCAGTGTCATAATGAAACTAACAGTCTCTAGTAACAGTAAGCTCAGTATATTAGTGAATCAGGATAACAGTATATCAGTATCAGTCCAACAGTCCCAGTCTAACAGTCTCAGTACATGTTCTTACAGTCTTGTGTGTATCACTAGCTAGGTAGCACTTCATGCATCCCGATTTTTACTACATGTTTGCTACAACAAACAGTTTTGCTTTTAGATTTCATAGTGGACCATGATGGGGCAGTGTACTTAAGTATCAGTATCAGTAGCAGTAACAGTAACAGTCAGAACCTAGTGGCTCTCTTCTACTCTACACCTTCTTACATAAGAAGTAATGTAGACAGGGTCAGAAAACAGTAACAGTAACAGTCACAGTAACAGTATGGAACACTAGTTCCCTTCCAAGTACATGTTTCCATATTTTCCACTACTAGATCTTCCCTTAAACCCCGGCTTGGTTACTTTTATTATGGTTATCAAACAGACATGAATGTGTACTAAACTAACATGGTATAATCAGTATTAGGTTCAGGGAAACAAATACACAGGCATGGATGATATATATTTACATAAACGAGCAAAACAGTGTATGGTTATAATTAGGACAGCATGACTAGCCAGTACTAAAACAGTGATTCTGGACTCTACAGAAATGCTAACCTAGATCCGTCGAAGGATCTGAAAACTAGACATTCACACAAATCCAACGAGTATAATTAAGTCATATATTAATTCACAACAATACAGCTAAAAACTGATTGGAATACAGGATTTAGGTTCAGCCAGAAATCAAGAAAACGAATTCAAGAGCATAAAAACAGCATGAAAACACATTAAATAAATCCACGAAAAATCTGGGGTATTTCCCTATATGTCCAGACTCGAAATAAAAAGTTTCATAATATTCCAGTAAGTATAGGTCATTCATCAAAAATACCAAAGCATCAAGAAAACAGAGTTTAACGAATCTGGAAATCTCAACACTGATGTACGAAAACTAAGATATTTCGCAACCAGTGAATCGAAATCCAATTACGCCAAAGGGATATGAAAATAGATAGATTTTACTAAATTTTACATTTTAAAAAGAATTTTCATACAGTATAAGGAATCATAGTGAAAATAGGATTCTTTACTGAACAGTAAGCAAAATACAGCATGAGTAGATTTTAGAAAAGAGCATGAAACACCACATAAAATTTATCAATAAAATTCATAAAAATTCTGGGTAATCCCTAACTTTATAAAGAAACACTGACCAAAATATTGGATCGAGTTAATATGTATAACACAGTTCTTGAAAATAGTTTGTTAACAAAATCAACCAAAAACTGAATCTGGAATAGATCGACACCTCTGTATCAAAACATTCATAACTCAGTCATACGAAATCCAAATCAAGCAAAACCAGTGGGGTTAAGAAATAGACAAAATTATCTAAAATTCATATTTTATTTTGGAATCAATATTCTGACTGTAGCATGGATGAAAATAGCAATCAAAACAGAACACTCAGTAAATACAAATTTCACACTTCTAATCAATAACATCATAACTTCAAGAAAATTGATCCAAACACATCCAAACTTGAAATACAACCTACCAAATATCTAAACATCATGATTTAGGGTTACTAATATGTCCACACCTATTATTTCACATGGGTCTTCATCCAAACGCAAATTCACGCAAAGATTCACATACATGCCTAAAAATCAAGAATTGGGCAAAACCTAGGTTATCTTCTATCAAGATTGGTGTCATAAGTCATCTATGGCCAAATTATCACAATATAGACAAAACCCATCAAGGAAAATAAAGTCTTTGGTTATCTCTAGACCCAACTACACTATAGGTGAACTTTTTGACTTGTATCAAACCAAATGAATTGTAGTACAAGTTACTTGCCTTATTATGGAGATGAACACAATGCAAATAGTCCTAGAAGCAAAACCCACGAACGAAATCCTCTCCAAGCGCGAATCCAAGAAACTACGAACACGAATCCTTACACGAACGAATCCCTTGATGCAACGAACAAAGTGGAGAATACCCACTTCAAGAAACACCACAAAAAGAGATTGATGATGATGTTGATGTTGATGGTGGTTGGAGGCCGGCAACAAGCAAGGGTTGGGGTCGGGTTTGGTGTGTAGGCCGAAGGTGGAGATGAGGTGGTGTAGGCCGGCTATGGATGTCGGCCAAGGGGATTGTGGTGTCGGCTGTAGGAGGATGGAGGGCTGTCGGTTTTGGGAGAGGTGCAGGCCGGGAGCAAAATATTAGGGGGAGGCCGGGATTTAGGAGGAGAGGGAGAGATATTAGGTTTAGGGTTAGGGTTTTAGGAGGTTAGGGATTTATATAAAGGGTGTAATATGGGTTAATGAGTTGTGGGTATTAGTATGTAGTAATAGGTATACAAATGGAAGATTGGAGCCTGTATTTGTTCTAAATTTGTGAAGTTTGTGTAAGATATTAATGTTCTTGTGTGCCTGTGCCTGTTCCTATGCCTGTGCCTGTGCTTGTGCTCGTGCTTTTGTTTGTTCATGTATGTGTATGTGTGAATGTCATTAAAGAAAATAGTCTGAAGCATCGTAAGTATTTGTTGTTGCTAATCGGTGTGGAAGAAAACAAATGATATGTAGATTCTTCTAGAAACAATAAAAGCAAATCTGCTGACTTCATGCCGGTGTTGACCGTTTCTCGATGCTGCCGCTGATCTGCTAAAAGTTCGAAATACCGGGATTGTTCCCAGCGACGAACCCTCCGACGTTCAAGTCATTAATCAGGAAAATTATGAAAGCGATTTTATTGAAAAAATACTGATTACCTTGTTTATGGTGGGGGTAGGGGGTATTTATAGTTACCTTTCGAAACAGTTTTGAGATAATTACTTATCTCCACTTCCCGGTGTTTTTGGATAAGAAATAGATTTTATGTAACCACTGTGTTCATTTTCTTGTACTTTAGTATGTATTTATTTTTCCTGAGTATTTGTTCTAATTGTATCCTTTGTCCTTTCTGAACCGTATAATCTTTTCTTCGTTCTTAATAAACTATTTTTCATTTTTGTCAATTCAATTATGTGACTTTGATCTTCTGATTTAATTTCTTCTGCTAATTATTATCTCTGGATGATTTGTTTGATTCTAAATCATATATTTCATGGCCTAATTATTTATTATTTGATTTATACCCTATTAAAACCCTATACCCTCTTCTTATTGGATCTAGACCAGAATCCCTACCCAAAACCCTACAATCTGCCATATTGGATCCTAAACCCGCTACCCAATACCTTTTTTTACCCAGCGTCCCTCAAATCTCTCATCACGATCACCTCTATCTGCCTAACATGCATATCTCTCCACCCATGATCTCCCCCTTGATTCCTAATATCCTAACTTACCAAATTCTCATTAAAATCTAACCAAATTTGTTTCTCTTTCCCCTACAGTCATTATCTCCTAAACAATCTAAATCTGTCTCTCTCTTTGTCTCTCCAACTCACCTTCTTTCTCCCTCTCACAGTGCACCCATCCCCGCCAGCCGCCTAACCCCCATCGACCGGAGCCGTTACCACCCGTCACACCCCCGCGTCGCGCTCCCCGCGCCACCCCGAAGTCCCATCACCATCAGCTCCCCGCGTCGTCCACGCCCACCTCCATCTCCTCATTGTCTCAAGCCCCAACCCGAGCACCTCGTCAACTTCCCCCTCCCGCATCCCGTCGCCGTCGACTTCCGTTGTGCTTCCACCGCTGTGCATTGCCGACCATCTCATCCCGCAAACTCGGCTTGTTTGTGAGTCATTGTATTCGTGTTCGTCACCCGGGATCCATTCCCATTATTTTATTCTCGTCAGATTCTTCGTCTTTGTTGAGGCAAGTAGCTTGTATATTGTTTTCGTTCCTAAACAAGTACACATATCGCATGTGGTCTAGGTTTCACTTTTGTGTTCATCCTCATTCCTTGATAAATCTTGATCTCATTCGTTTGATCCATTCATAGTCATGATCTACCATAATAAGTTGTCATATACACACACACTACACGAAAATAATTAGATCTAAATAGATTCCTTGATGTGTATAGACTGGTTCGTGATCTATTGTATGTTGTAGATTTTTGCTACATGATTGATGTGCTAGATGTGTTATCTCATTGTAGATTTTTTAATACCCATGTCATGTTGATTTGAATATCTAATATAGCATGTTTAAAACCATACTCTAATTTGGATCTATTGTTGATGAGTTGTTTGATTAATTGCATGAAAGAAATTTCGTTTTGCTTTGGTACAACAATTTAGACCCTGTTAAAGTCAGTAAAATAAATTATTTTGTGAATATGATTTATTGGCCTCGATATCTAGTTTTCAGAACTTCTGACGAATCTCAATTTTGATTTTTGATGTGTGAGTTATCGCTGTTTTACTGCAGCTGTGTCTTAATTTTCAGATTCTAATTTATGAGATCACTACATATTTTATTATTTTAAAACTGATGTTTAAAGTAAAATTTGGATTTAATATTATTCTGGGTATGTTTAGATATGACTGGGATCAAACCCTAATTTTTGTAGAATTTTTAATTACTTTTATAACTTATTTCATGCTTGTGAAACCAATCAATATATTTTTCGAACTGCATGCTGTTCAGTGAAGAACTCTATTTTCAACCTGATTAAAACCTTGTGAACATGAAATGTAGCCTAGTGTGTCTATTTTACAAGAGTTTTGAAGGATTTAAATTCTGAGTTGTATTTTGTGATTTATCACTGTTTTAGTACGACTGTGTCCAAAATTTCAGATTCATAAATTTGTTGCATCAATCTATTTTCCAAATTAAATTGACTATGCTATCTGTAATAAAATTTTATGAAATTTTATATGTTGAGACTAGACATTCTAAGGAACCTTCCAGATTTTTCCTGGATTTAATTATGGTGTTTTTATACCTTTTTCATGCTTATAAACAAAACTTTACAATTTCTGGTTGAACTTGAATTCTATATAAAACGCTGTTTTGAGCCCTGTTTCTGTAGTCGCTATATGACTTGTGTAAATGCGCTGGATTCGGCAGAATGTCTAGTTTCTATAATTTCTGAAGAATCCAGGTTTGCATTCATGTAACAACGGGAATCTCGATTTTGGTGCAGCAACGTCTTGCTGTCCAGAATTGAAAGTCTCGTTGTTCTAACTATTTTAGGTTGTTTTGTCATCCGATCATATCTTCTATCCAACTCGAACTTCATCCTTGTTCCTTGTCATGTTTTTCTTTCTGTTTGTGCACTTCTATGCCTGCTTTGATAATAATAACAAGTAACCAAGCTAGGGTTTAAGGAAGAGACCTTAGTAGTGGACAATATAGGTAAGTTTACTCGGAAGGGGGCCTGTGTTTCCTACTTGATGGTTGATTCATGAACCTGTTATATTATTTATTCATGAAGCTATTATATTATTATTCGATTCATGAACCTGTTATACTATTATTTGATTCATGAACCTGTTACCTGTTGCATGTTACATGACGCCTGAGTACATGGCCCTATAGAAATCCACCACTAGATCTAAACGTAACTTGCATGTATGTAGCAACCATGTGGTAAAATTTGGAATGCATGAATTGCTACCTAGATAGGATTAAATACAAGACTTGAGAATAACATGATCACTTGCACATTCCTGTTACCTGTACATGCTACCTGACACCTGTGACATGTTTACCTACTTAAATGCTACTTGATACCTGTTACATGATACCTGCACCCTGTTATCTCATCATGTTACTTGATTCAGTTCTTGATTAGGAGTTAGTTGCTCTATTTTGCTGTCACATTCCTTCCATGCTTACTTCAGTACTTGCTTCTTGTTGCTACTCTGTATTTTGTTTATCTATTTTCCGTACCTATTTCCTGTACTACATGCGGCCCATAACTTGCAATAATGGGCGTATTGTTTCCTGTTTCTCTTTTCTTGAAAATTTATTAATTTGCAGACTTTGGTGATCCGCTGCCCGAAAGAGTAAGTGACCAAGTGTGCTGAGCTTGGCTAGAGTTCCTGTTTGAATTATTTTTCCTATTTTGAATAATTTGTATTGATTGTTACTTGGATTTTGTATTAAGCATTTTTGTCCCAGAACTTTTGACTTGTTGTTTCCAGATCTGGTTTATTGATATTAAGTATTTTGTTTCAAGTAAATTCTGTTGATTTAGAAATTTGATTCATGCATGCGTGGTTGGTTATTCCTTGCTTATTTCTTGTTTATTCATGTGTATTGTTGAAAACATCCTTACAGCTTATGAATGGTTTAAACCATTCGTTGGACTTTATCGCGTATCCGTATTCCATATTCCTTTTTGGGAAGTGGGGCGTGACAGTTTAAATCGTTTCGTGATAAGAGATTTGGTTTAAATCATCTCTTAGAGATAATCATGAATTTGAATTACTCTTTAAATGTCCTAGACTTTTTCATAATGGGCAGTCACCCTGACCTAGTAAGACAGACCCGTTTTTTGGTTATTGGGCATGGAAAAGACAAAGTTTCCATTTTTTTACCTGTTTGTAGTGGGAATTACCGTATTATTCCTAAGAGCTTTGAGATTTGAGCCTGTTTTGAACGATCCCAATTTAGTTCTATTTTTTCCATATCAGTATTCCTTTGATTGTTGTTTCTATGTATTCTTGTTGTTCTTCGGCCAAAACAATATTTTTGCTGTTCTTACGATTGTTGATTCTATGAATTCTTTCTCCAAAGATACGCATAACTATGTTATGATGTTAGATATTTCATCGCTTGTTCTGCATTTCATCCCTAAACCTTCTGACTTTTCATATTGGTGGAAAATTGAATTGGATCGCACAGGTAATGCTGCAGCTATTTTGATAATGATACAGAAATAGTTACTCATTTGAAGCTTCAAATGATATTACTTGAACAAGTGCGTCCCACTTGAGGACATTACTTGTCATGCCCCACTTCCCATAAGAGAATACGGAATACGGATACGTGACTAAGCCCAGCAAATGGTTTTTATCATCCATAAGCTATCAGGATCTTTACAACATTTCACAAGAGTAATCAGAGTCGGAAGCAAGAAAAGTCAAACACGCATGCATATATGAATCAAAATACCAACAGGAATTTACTTGAAACCAAAATATTATAATCTCAAATAAATCAAATCTGGACAAGTCAATATTCTGGGTCACGTTGCCCAAATATAAATAAATCCAAGTAATCAAGTACAATTGTTCAAAATAAGCAACAAGAAATAATAATGGAAAAATTCCAGCATCTAGTATCTCATATCACCTACTCCAACTGGCAACTGATCTCCAAAATCTGCAATTTAACAATTGCAGGAAGAGAAAAAAGATAACAAACTCCCGTTAATGCAAGTTATGGGCCGCTTGTATTGCAGGCACAAGTACATGGGAAAGATAACAAATAGCATTGAATAGGCATGATAACAAAATAGAACAAATAGTATAAATCATGAACATGATCAAATAACATAATGTACTACAGGGTACTGGTAACATGTATCAAGTATCAAGTAAACAGGTAACAGGTGTCAAGTAGCAAGTACAAGTATCATGTATTAAGTATCAGGTGGCATGTACAAGTAATCATGTAATATGTATCAGGTTATGTCAAGTCTTGTATTATTACTATCTAGGTAGCACTTCATGTGTCCATCCTTTTTCCACATGGTTGCTACATTCATACAAATTTCATTTAGGCCTAGTGGTCGATTTATATAGGGTCGTGTACTCAGGCGTCAAGTCAAGTAACAAGTAACAAGTAAACAGGCACGAATCATGTAGTGAAATCGTGGCAACAGAAACAGGCATGAATCATGTAGTCATGAAATATAACAACAGGTAGTAATAACAAGCATGAATCATGTAATCATGAAACATGACAACATATAATAATAACAGGGATGAATTATGTAGTCGTGAGTTCATGGCATAATATAATAATAACATGCATGAATCATGTAATCGTGAGTTCATGGCAGAATATAATAATAACAGGTATGAATTATGTGTCATGAAAAATGGCAACGGGTAATGGGATCACGAGCCCCCTTCTGAGTACACATACCTATATTGTCCACTACTAAGGTATTTCTCTTAACCCCGACTTGATTATTTGTTATTATTATTAAACAGGCATGTACGTGTCACAAAAAGGAGCAAGAATATCATGTCATAAACAAGTAAAAGGTTCATGTTGTAAGATAAACATGTACAGGTGAAAGACAACACAAAAAGATAGAACAACGAAAATTCTAGTTCAGGACAGCAAGACAGTACTGCACTAAATCTGGAATTCTCGTTGCTACAAAAATGCAAATCTGGATAGTCAAAAAATCTAGAAAATAGACCCCCATCCGAATCCAGCAAATATATATAAGTCACATGGTATTTCACAACAACAAGTCTCAAAACTGATTTGAATCCAGAAAACACGTTCATCCAGAAATCAGAAGTTTGTATTCATATACAGGAAAACAGCATGAAAACTCATAAATTAAATCCACCAAAAAATTGGTGTATTCCCTAGCATGTTTAGTAACAGAAAATAAAGTTTCGTAATTTCCCAACATAAATAGAATAGTTAAGTAAAATAAAAAAACAGCAAGATACGGCAGTTTTGTAAACCTGGAATCACAAACACTACAGTACGAAAACAGCAATATCTCACAAAATACAAATCGAAATCTAGATCCTTCAAAAGGGTGTTAAAATAGATACAATAGGCTAACTTTCATATTCACAAAGATTTTAGAGACAGCAAGTAGAATTAGGTCGAATTTATATATCTTTACTGAACAGCAAGGAAAACCTGCTAGTATAGTAGTCATTTACAAGTATAGAATAGTTTGTAAAACTCATCAAATAATTCCACAAAAATTCAGGGTTAATCCCAATCACGTCTAGTTGTATTGTGCAAAATATTGTATCAAAATAATACTTTTAACAGCATGATTAAAAGGGATTACTCTTCACAATTCATAGAAAACAAAATCTGGAATCTCTCTACACCTTTGTAGTAAAATGGACATAACTCACAACTAGTAAAACAAAACTGAGATCCGTTAGAAGGGTTGGAAGATAGACATAAGTCTCTACAGTTCATGTTCACAAATATTTTTCATATACTGACCTTAATAGGATCTAAAATACTGATCAAAAGCAAGATAACTGAAAATACAAAATTATTCTTTGAACATAAAATCATATAGTTTATGTAAAACTCATCCAAATCAAACCAAACATGAAGTATAGTGTACTAGATGTCCAAGCAACATGATATATGGTATTTTGCAAGTCCACGACAAATATAGCACAAATAACACGTCAAGCACACGATATCACAAAATAGCATGCATATATACATCCAAAAGTGGTCATCCTAGTTGTTTCATGTCATGTATGTCATGAGGCAACTATGGTTGAATCAACATAATAAAGACAATATATAACAGAGGATTCACACACGAATTGTCTCTAGAACCCAACTACACTATAGGCGGTATTTAGTACTTGTATTACACAAAGAAAAGAATACAAGTTACTTGCCTGAGAGATGACGACAGAAACAACGAAGCAAGAACAAGAATAACGGGAACGGATTCCCGGAGCACGAACTCAACGAACAACTGAACCACGAACCAAAACGAACACACGAATAACGATGAAACGCACAAACCACGAGATCCACCCGCACATGAGAGAGAGCAGTGACGGGGTGTGCACGCAGCGAGGGAAACAGCGATGACAACAAGGTGTTGTGCTACTGGCTACTTGCTGCCGACGGAGGCATTAGCACGGGGGTGCGACCTGGCAGTCGCTGGCCTCCGACAGGCAGCATGACAGAATGTAGGAGTGCAACGAGGGAAGCTCGCTCCGGTTGCAAGGTGTCGACAGACTGTGGGTGCTGGCGTCGGCTGAAGTGGGTCACGAGGCATCGAGGTGGCTGCGCGACGGGGCGTGGCACTGTAGGAGGAGCTGACAGAGGGGTGTCGCTGCTGAGGAGGGCATCGCCTGGGTGCAGCAGCAGAGGGGAGAACGGGAGAGGGTGCACAGTGGGGGCGGTGCTGGTCGCTGCTATGATTGCGACAGGAGGAAGGCAGAGGGTCGGTCAGGGCTGAGCGGCGCTAGGGTTAGGGATGCACAGGAACTAATTTTGGAATGAGGAAACACACCTTAATACATAGACGGGGTGAAAGAATATATATGGGTTTAGATGAAGTTACGGTTAAGGGGAGAAGAGGCGACAGGTTGGAGTATTAGGGTAATATAGGGTATTAAATTAGGGTAATATAGGGTTTAGGGGAGAAGAGGTGATGGGTTCGGATTGGGGTATTAGTGCAACCGTGTCTGACTTTGGGTGTTAACGGGTATTAGGGTAATATAGGGTATTAAATGGGTTTTAAAATGGATAAGGGTTTTAAAAATTCAATAGAAAAATAAATTAACCAATAAAAATATTGTTTATAATAAAAAAGTAATTTGCATTACAAAATAGAATTTATTTAAAATACTACAAATACAGTTAGTACATAAAAGTGGAATTTTAATAACCAGTCAAAAATATCAATAATAAAAATAATACTAATAATAATAAAATCATAAGAAAATGATAAAAATAATAATGGTAATAATAATAACAGCAATAATAATAATAGGAGTAATAATAACAAAAATAAGAATTGTATTACAATATAAAAATCATAGAAAATAGTTACAAATAAAATTATTGATTGAAAATAGATTTTAATAGGAGACCCAACAATACATTTGGACAAAAGAATTTGAAAGCGGTAAAAATAATTTACGAAAATTTTAAATACATAAAATACGTATTTGGGGAAACAAGGGTTACATTACTACACTCGAATTCAAATAAACCATAACTAAGATAAACTGCAATTTAGAACATATTTTGGCCATGATGCAAGACATTAAAATTTATTCCGATAAACCATAATTCCAAGAGAAAAATGTCAATCATTACATCCGCTATGTTCTCTTATAACTGAAAACATCCTTTCTACAAGTAGAAATAAAACAGAGATAAAGATACATATTTCTCAGGAAGATGCTAATCATCATCTTCACTTTCATCACTATATGACACCAAACTCCCGAGAGCGCTTTGCAGAGCATCAAGTGGCTTTTCGACTATATCATGCTTTCTTGTTCAGGGACTGTATGAGTTTCATTGAGCTCATGGACAACATTGGTCTGGGCAGCCACTGCTTCCAGTATACCGTAGAAGTTTTATGTACATTTCTTATATATTCCAGTAGACTAAAAACATTACCATATAGGCACCAATAAAGTTGCTCGCCTGAGCTATGTAAGGAAAGAAATTATGTAAGAAATATACATATATAATATACAATTAAAGGTTGCAGAAAATATATTATTAATTTCTTGTTAGATTGAATTTCATGTGAGAAATCCATCAATTTAACGAAAATAATAGAGAAGAGAATCACACCACTTGGAACGACTCAATGAGAAAACAATCAATTAAACTATAAAATACAAAGAAATGAACTGATATCTTATTCATACTTAGTGAGGGTAATCAGTGATAGAGAGTATTTTATAATAAAGATACTTGTGTTTGAAACATGATTCATAAAGTTGAGGTCATAAAACTATAAAATAAACACCATTCTTCCTCAGAGTTGTTAACAGACTGCTCGCCAAAGGTTATATCTTTTAGCGCCTAACCTTCACTTTAGAAATCAGCCTACGAGGCAACCCAACTAAACTTATCTCAAATAGAACTAGCATATGAATTATACTCTGAAAACAACCAGCATAGATTACATGTCACGCCCTGCTTCTCAAAAATACGGAATACGAGTACATGACATTGGCCCAGCGAATGACTAACGTCACCCATAAGATGTTTATCTGGTTAACACAATAATATAATCAATACAAAATAATTGCGCAGGCAATTTTAATAATCTCATGAACAATAATACTTGAAAAGAAGCAATATATAATATCCAAGTATAATAATCCAACGTCTGGAAACAATAACAAAATCTGGGTCATAAGCCCAATACAATAATAATCTCATCACAAATAGATAATAAGACTCAATACATTAAGTTCAATAAAATAATGAGCAACTAGAAAGCATTAAAATCTTCAGAATGTATGTTCTCCAATTCCAGCAGGCAATTCTCTATCATTACCCGTGAAAACTTCATCTAAAAAGAGAAGAAAAATTGTCCTTAGAGCAAGTCATGAACAACAAGTAGAGAAAGCAGAGAATAATGGAATAACGGTATAACAATGATTTCAATGTATCAATAGGAATAAATAACATGGTACGATAATCAATAATCAATATCACGGTAATCGATGCAATGGCTATAAACAATGATTCAATATTTGGTAACAATAATCAATGATCAATAACAATAACACTTAGCCAATATTCGATATCAATAGGAACAATGAGGAAAAATATGCAGTGTCGATGTGGTATGATCCTTAAGTCTATTAATTATTTTAATCCTAACTAATGTAGCACTTCATGCGTCTCATTTATTTACCACATGGTTGCTAAATACAAACAAGTTACGTTTTAAACTTAGTGGTGTATTTTATAGTTCATGTACTCGGGAATGATGTAAACAATTCTCTTTAGTATTCAGTCATTCAGTCATTCAATAGCAATATCAATGGAACAATATGCAATTATTCAGTTATTCAGTAATTCAGTCATTCAGTAATTGTAGGAAACCACGAGCTCCCTTTCAAGTATAGCCTCTATATTGTCCACTACTTAGGTCAACCCTTAAACCCCAATTTGTTAACAATTTTTATCGATGCAACAATACAATACAATATGCAATCTAGAGACATTAGATGAATAACAGTAACAATAGGAGAACAATAGGACGATAACTTAGATAAGACAATTAGAATGATGACAATAGGACACTAGGATCATGCAATGCAATATATACACTTCAATTCATATAATACAATGATATAGGATAATTAAACTATTAAAAACTAGAATATGAAATTCTGGACAGCAAGAGTAGTTTGTACAAAAATGCAGTTTCCCGCTGTTTCAGAACTCAAAAACTAAAACCGTCAGAAATTTTAGAAACTAGACTTCCACACGGTTTGCAACGCACATTTAAAGTTCAAAATCTAACAACAGTAGCTAGGTCAATCACATTGTTCTTTACAGATTTCATGTTCAGGCAGAAATTCGACATCATGTTGTTATATTTTTGGAAGCAGCAAAAACTCAATAATAAATTCAAAAAAATTATTTTCTAGACTCTTGAACATGATTACTAAAAATCTGAAAACTATCAGAGCAAAATTTTATCATTTGATCAGCTTTTTAATAGTTAAACATGAAAGATACAAGAATCTGAAAGTCTGAAAATAAAAACAGAGCTGTAGTAAAACGATCATAACTTTTGCTACACAACTCGGAATTTAGAAATTCAAGATGTTCTGAAAATTAGAAAGATAAGGATACAACTCTTGTTTAGAAAGTAATTTATTTTTAAATCATTTACCGAGTCGAAAATAGCACACAACATATAGGGTTTTGGGTATTTTTCATACAATAATTTAATTAGACATGATGGTTATCAATTCTATTAGTTGATAAACTTCTTAGTTCGCATGATGAGTGTCAAATATGATAAATAAAATTAGAACACACGCATACATCAATTTACTATCAACAAACACCAATCAATCAACCAAACATACAAGCTAACAATTATTTCTACAATAGATTAATTGTGTGACAATTATATGATTACTCCTATCATGATTACTATATGGATGCAGGAAAGATTCAATCTTTAGAGTCAATAGAAGCACGATGTCAAGAATATTGGGGTTAGCTCGTATAAACCCTCAATAGACCCAAGGAAAGATAATCAATACAGCGATATGATAACGAATAGGATCTGCTTGCAAGAATTTCAATAAAAGTTGAATTTGATATGATGTTCAATTCAAGGGGAAAAGTAAATTGCCTGACATAAGGTTAATTTAGATATGCAAGAATAACGGGATGAGAATCCCGGATGATAAACCACGATCACGAAACACGGAATACGGAACACGCAATCACAAGTGCTCTACGTGCAAACCAACATACAGCAAAACAACAAGCACAATAAAATCGAGATCCCCTACACTCCAAACAGCAAACACAACACTCAATCTCCCGCACTAGAACAGCAAATGCCAACACCAACTCCCACAACACCAAACAGCCAAAACCCAATTCCTCTCTTCCACTCCCGAACAGCACACAGCAAGATCAACTCTCCCTTATTCACAAAACACCAAACAATGAATTGAATCCCTCATTCACCAATGGAACATCAAAGAGGGACAGTGGCGGGTTACGGTGGCAACTGGTAGGGACTAAGGTCAACGGTGGCGACGACTGGGCGGCGAAGGCCGACGGAAGTGGCGATGGTCGACAGAACATGGGAAGTTCGAAGAAAATAGAGGTTCTGCGGCTCGACGGCGGGAGGAGAATGGGTTCGACGAAGTGGTGAGGGCAGGGGGCTCGAGGGGGTGTTGTGTGGTGGTCAAGGGTGCTTCGAGGTGGTCGGGATGGCCGCAGCTTTCAAGGCGACGCGACGTCGATCTGGAACAGGAGTAGAGGAGGAGGCGCTGGGCTTCAAGGTGGGGTTTTGGGTGCCTGGCCGACGAAGGAAGAGAGCGGTGCTGGTGTAACACCCTGGATTTTCAAATCTTATTTATATTTGGAGTTTTTTGATTTTACGTGTTGTGCACGTAAAAATTTATGCATGCATTTCTCTAAAAATATTTCATAAACTAGTAATCCAAATTTATTCTCTTTTTAGAAAGCCTAATTTATTTCTAAGCCTAATTTGTCTCTTTGTAGCCCACATTAGTTAATTAATTAATTAAATTAGTAGAGCTCATGGTCTCTTGGCCTATTAGTAAGCCCATGTAATTTAATTCTTCATTATTTTAGCCTAACTTGTAGTGTAGACTCAAATAATAGACAATTAATTAAACTAACATGTACAACTTGTAAGTGGGGACACTAGGATAGCGCGTGCATGCACTAGAGTGTACAAAGCACACCCTTGAGCATTGGCCGGATTGTGCATGAGTGGAGAGGGAGAGTGGATGAGGTGGAGAGGTGGTTATTCCATCATGGGAAGTTATGGCAACTCCCTAATTCATCTAGGTCCTTGATCCTTAACCACTTGATTTAATCCTAGCCTTCCATCCTCACAAAAAAAAATTGTATAAATACCCCCTCCCCCCTACATTAGTATACTTACACCTAATCTATATCAAAAGAGAAAGATAAAGAAATACAATTAGAGAGTAAAAGATTGAGAGATTAGTGAGTTCAAAAGATTGAGAGTTGCAATTGTGTGTTCTTCATCTCATTGGTGCCCTAGGCAAAGCCAAAATGGGCGCAGTAGTCAGTCTCTCTTTCAATTCCTGAAAGCTTGCCTCGCACTGCTCGGTCCACTTGAAGTTCACATTCTTCTTGGTCAGACCAGTGAGTGGCACGGCTATCTGAGTGTAGCCCTGGATAAATCTCCTGTAATATCTAGTCAATCCAAGAAAACTCCTGACTTCCTTCACTGTAGTAGGCCTTGCCCAGTCTCTCACTGTCTCTATCTTCTGAGGATCAGTTGCCACCCCCTCTTTAGAAAGGATGTGACCTAGAAATGCCACTTCAGATTTCCAGAAATCACACTTGGACAACTTGGCATACAACTCATGCTCTTGAAGCTTCCTCAAAACTGCAGCCAGATGCTCCGTGTGCTCCTCCTCCGACTTGGAGTACAAGAGAATATCATCGATAAACACCACGACGAAAGAATCAATGAACGGCCTCAGAACTCTGTTCATCATGTCCATGAAGATTGCAGGCACATTCGTTACTCCAAACGGCATAACTAAGAATTCGTAATGCCCATGTCGGGTTCTGAACGCAGTTTTGTGCACATCTTCAGTTTTCACTCGAACTTGATGATATCCTGATCGAAGATCTATTTTGGAGAAAATAGCAACTCCTTGTAGACGATCGAACCAGTCATCAATTCTTGGAATCGGATACTTATTCTGAACAGTGACCTTATTCAGCTCTCGGTAATCGATGCACATCCTCATCGAACCATCCTTCTTCTTTACCAAAAGCACTGGTGCTTCCCAAGGTACGCACTCGGTTGAATAAAGCCTTTCTCCAACAGTTCCTCATTCTGCCATTTGATCTCATCCTGCTCCATAGGTGCCGTCCTATACGGTGCCTTGGAGATAGGTGCACTCCCTGGCTAAACAGTGATGTTGAACTCTACATCACGATGTGGGGATAACCCAGGCAAATCCTCCAAGAACACAATCGGATAATCCCGAACCACAGGAATATGCTGCACCTCTGCAGGAATCCCCTTCTTCTGGCTGATAGCAGCGACCAACTCTGAACATCTCTTCTTCCCTTGGAAAGTGACTTTAGGTCCTTCTGAAGCCTTCACTATTACTGTCTTGGTCTTGCACTCGATGCTTGCACTATACACCGACATCCAATCAATGCCAATGATAACATCGACTCCCAAAACATTCAGCTCGATCAGATCGACCCCAAAAATTCGATCTCCAATCACGATCTTGCAATCAGCATAGTACCGATCAGTGGTTAGAGTCTCCCTTGATAGAGTAGCTACTGCTAAAACCTTGCCTGGAAATATCTTCGGTTCGACTCCCAACACTTTAGCAAATTTAGGTGACACAAAAGTATGAGAGGACCCAGTATCGAACAAAATAACAGCATTCTTTCCATTTAAATAAAGTTCTCCTGTTACATAATACACACTCATTACATAACAGTTCACTTAATAAACGGGAAAAGAGAACAACATGAACCTCTAAACATCCGTCCTCGTACCAGTGATGACGTGATCTACCTCATCGGCATCAGCTTCAGTCAAGGCAAATACTCGCCCTTGCTGGTACGGTCTCTTCCCAGCCTACTGAGTTGGTCTCCTTTGGACAACATCCTGCAACTTAGGGCACTGGGATCGGTAGTGACCTATCTCCCCACAATTGTAACAAGTCACCACAAGAGGTCTCACCCAAGCATTTCCGGGTCTTCCTGCCACTTGAACAGTATTCTCACCCGTAGGCTTGAACCTCTAGGCTGACGGCTGTCCCCTGGTGCTCCCAGCAACTGCGAGCCTTTTCCCCATGTTCCAGTTGTTCCTTCTATTCTGAACAGCGTGGAACTGCTCCATGTTTGCCTCCGTGGTGCCGCTCGTTTGACTAGCTTGTTAAACCTCCTGATACCGAGGGGTATCATCCTGGACCTCAAGCCCGGCCTCAACCCATGCTCGAACTTACGAGCCTTCTTCGCCTCATCCATCACTAATTCGGGAGCATACCTTGAGAGCTGAGTAAATTTGGTCTCATACTCCCTAACCGACATGCTGCCCTGCTGCAGTGACAGAAACTCCATAGCCTTCTTCTCTTGGACATCTCAGGGAAAATAATGACTGCGGAATTCTTCCAAGAATTCCTCCCAGCCAAGAACAATACCTCTCATTGTCCGCTTCATCGACTGCCACCATACAGCCGCATCCTTCTCGAGCTGCAGAGTCGCCAACTTCACCTTGCTGCATTCCGGGGTCTCTAAGACTTCGAAGATAGTCTCTACCTGACGGATCCAATTGTCAGCCGTGTCAGGGTCTGACTTCTCCTCAAATACCGGTAGTTTCATCCTTTTGAATGATTCCACGAGTTTGATTGCTCCGGGCACTAGATTCACAGGCCCCCTTTCTTGATTCTGATTCATGGCAACGACATTCAGTGTCTGATAGATCCTCGCAAGTTCCGTTTCCAAGTCGAGACCTTCACCGTTTCTAGATCCCCTTCGTCCAGCCATATTCTGATGCAAAAGATCCATTAAATTCGAAGTATAAAACATGAATTTTAAATCAACTTTTCATTTTATTGAATTTCAAACTTTATACATTCGAATTGAAAACATTTCTTGACATCAGAATGAAAGCAGTAGAAGCTACAACAGTCTAACTCCTACGCTTCCTCTTCGCTTCTCGAAGCTCTTCCTGTAGTTCTTCAACTTCCTCTTTCAGTACATCGGTCATATTTTTCCTCTTCTCGAGTTCCCATACACGATGACTGAGAACTGCAAAATCATCCTCGCACTTTGCCAACTGAGCCTCTAATAGTCCGACTCTCTCCCGCAGAGTATCAACCTGCCTCTGAAGAGACAAAACAAGACTACTCGAAACTGGTTCTTCTTCGTTAGAAGAGTCATCAGATGAGTCCGGAGGTGGAGTGATCTCTCGGGATTCAGGCCATTCCTCTCCGTCAGAGTCTGCTTGACCTGGGTAGCACTCTTCTTCGGAATCTGCTTGTCCAGGATAGTAATCTTCCTCGATGATATGCCAATTGTCGTCTCCAGCAAGGTCGAAGTAATCAGCCATCTTTGAAATAGAGAGGGAGAAGCATAAATTATAGAGAAACACAAATGTAAGTTACTTACATTTAAATCTCTAGACTCAACACACACTCTAATGTCCATTTCTAGGGTGTCGTTCCTTATAAATTTGTACTAGTGTGAAGCGTGGCTCTGATACCACTCTGTAACACCCCGAATTCCAAAATACAACTGAATTCGAGATTCCACAGGATCTTTACACTTCTTTCGTACAATTTTACAAGGAATTTAAAAACTTTTCACTTTATATCAGAGTTATATGGAATCTTTACACTTAACATTTTACAGTGGAAGCAATTTACAACATTTATATAAAAATACAACAATATTTGAATAATCTCTAAGCGTCAGTTCTCCTTTAATCTTTATCAGGCCATTTACCCTGCATACAAAACTGTGGGTACGTCAGTTTATTCAACCGACGAAAATTATACACGGTCATCCTCTCTATGCCGAAAACAGTATAACGATTCTCATTTCTTAACAAAAATCACAAACTTGTTCACACAACAAAGCTAAGGGGACTATCCTATTAATGTCGTGTCATGCTGTGCACTTAGTCCTTAATGCAGTTGTTATGTTATATGACACTAATGCGTACTTGTTCGGATTCTATGCATCCCATACTACATAGGTCCGAGGGCAAGCCCTTAATCGTACTTCATCTTATAGGATTCGATCCCTCGCCATCACTAAAACTACTACGGTAACTACGGTAAGTATCCTAGATATTCTGTGATCTACGAGCCCATGTTCAGGCAGTCTGGAGGGGAATCCCACACACTGACATGACGCATCAAGCAGGCAGACTATGGACAATTCAGCCTCCGCCATGAAATAATGACACCACCCGTAGCCACCAAAACACCTCACAAGCGTCGCCACCGGGACGATAATTCTGAAGTAGTGCTCATGCCATGTCATGATGCATCAAGCAGATAGTCTGTGAATCACTCTCACACCGCCAATCCGATGGCCTTCATACTCGTGTTTTTCTCTTACTTTCATCACATGTTCTCTATGTATCTAGTCCTTAGTTTATTAGAATCATGAACAAAATCAATTCTCCAGAGTTAGCCTTTCCATTATACCGGTCTTAATTCTTTATTCACATTGACCCAACTCTTGGTCTTTTCATTTCAAACTTCATTTCAATACATTTCTTTTCAATGCCGGTATGAGGCTTAGCTACACTCTAGTTCTCAATTTCAATTCATAATTACACAAGAATTGAGCCTTTCAAGCTCATAAGTTCATTTTTCATGATTAACAGTAGATTTTCCTTGTCATGTTCATAGCATTCATAATTGTAACACCTCTCATAAATTCAGCAGAATAATTCATTTCACTTCAAATGCGATTTCATGCAAAGGTAAATAAAATTCACTTTTCTAAATCCGTCATATACAATCTCCATTCTTTCCATTATCAATTCTCTTTCAAGCAGTATATATATTTATTTATTTATTTGTCACGAAAAGAAATTAAAGTCTGAGACGTCAAAAGAGTCTGGACGGTCGACTCAAACCATAGCCAGTCGACTGTTCAGCAAAAGAAAAATATTCAAGAAAATGCTCGGGATAGTCGACTGTTAAACATGACCAGTCGGTTGTTCTGAAAAGATTAAAAAAAATTTGAAAAGGATCAGGACAGTCGACTGCTACTCAGACCAGTCGGCTGTTCTGCAGTGTTTTAAACTCAAAGTTACAAGGTACGGGGCAGTCGACTGTTACTCAGACCAGTCGGCTGTTCTGCAGGGTTTTAACTCGAAGGATTTAATAATCAGGTCAGTCGACTACTACATATATTTGGTTGACTAATCAGTATAAAAAATTGAAATCCTGAAACGTTTCTTCTTTGCTTTTGATTAGTACATAATATTTTAGTTTCACTACAATATGTTCATTTATCAATACGAACATACGAATTTATTTGACTACCATTACCATCTTTCTACCGAGATAAATATTCATTCCATTTTAGCATGCTAGATAACAATCGAAATATAATAACATCAATTATATCAATCGATCAAGTTCACCCACTCATTTCATGCAATTTCACTGGCATTCCATTTTTACTTTAATCAATGGTATTAATAAAGAGCAAATAATAGCATTCATTTATTCTTGAACACTTAGCACAGAACCTAGCATGATATCTAAAGTAGAAGTCATGAGAAACATCCACCTTTTGAAGAAACACGAAAAGAAAGCTTTTAGAAAAATCCTTTAGAATGAACGAACGATCCTTCTCCTCCTAGGTGTAGCAAAACGAGCCTGTCCTAGTAATGATTTCCGGCCTACCCTTGGATGAAAAATCACACTAGCATCTCCTCAATCTTTTTCTCCCAAAAATTCTCAGTCTTTTCTCACTCTAATTCTTTTCTCTCTTTAATGATGAGAAGAAAACTATGGGGTATTTATACATAATTTGAGTGAGAAATAAAGGGCTAGGATTAAAATAACTAGTTAGGGATTGAAGGCTAGGATGAAATAAGGAGTTGTAGCAACTACCCATGATGAGATAACTACCTCCACACTACTCCCATCTCTCCCAAAATCGGCCTACTAAAAGGGTGTGCAATGCACACTATATTGCATGCATGTGCTACCCTAGTGTTCTCCCATTCTTAAGTTGTTCATGCATTAATTTATTAATTGTCTATCATTGAGTCTACACTACAAGTCACCATAATTAAAAGAGAATAAAAAATTAAATGGGTTTACTATTGGGCAAAAACTCATGGGCCCAAGGAGAAAAATACTTAAATTAATTATGATGGGCTAGAATTTAGCCTAGGATTTTATTTAGGCTTTAAAAATAACTCTTGTAGGAAACAAAGAGAAATAATAAATGTATTAGGCTATGAAGAAAAATATTGGACTCTAGAAAAACAAACATATGAAATTATGTATGCAAAAATATATATGGTCTCAAAATCTCATAAAATGAAATAGATACGAAAATATATACATATAATAGATCGGGATGTTACAAGTACCATGTTTAAGGAGAAAATGAACCCATGTGAAATTGCATGAAATAAGTGGTAAAATTGTTTGAATGATATGAATAGAAATATTGTGGTGATGATTTGATAATATGCTCGTTTGCTAATTAAGAAATTATGAACCTTTATGTTTGAGTTATTCATGAATGTGGAAAAATGCAATGTAAATAAATGTGTGGTTATATGATGTGAATTATGAGAAAATCTTCTTGTTATGAAAGTAGATTGATTAACAAATCGTACATGCCTATTGTTAGTAAGATTGATTCCATTTCCGTACAAACAAAAGAATAGTCGTTTATATGAAAAATGAGAGTTAAATGGTTTTTTTGAAAATCTTGAGTTACTGTATAAATTCCAAATTTCGGATTTTAGTTGTTGAACAGTTGACCGACTATGTCTTAACAGTCGACTGTCCTGACTATTTTAATTTTCGAGTTTTAAATCATCGCAGAACAGTTGATCGACTATATCTTAACAGTCGACTGACCTGACTATTTTAAATTTCGAGTTTTAATCCTCGCAGAATAGTTGACTGACTATGCTTTAACAGTCGACTGTCCTGACGATTTAATTGATATCCAGATTTCATGAGATAATTTTCTCTAACCCTTGGCCTAGCGTAAAGGAGAATTTGAGACTATTTTCCAAGAAAGAACTTATTATAAATTGTTAGTTTAAAGTGTCTTTGGATAAAGAAAAATGTATTGGTTATAAAAAAACGGTTTGGAAAGAGATTTTTGATTAAAGTAAAATCAAAAGTATGAATGTTTGTTTAGTATTGGTAAAAGAGAATAAGAGAATGATGTGGAAAGAATGAAATATGAAAGTGAAAATGAATTTATTTGTCTTATGCATGAATTTGTACATGAATGTGAAATCAAATATCATGATGAATTATGAAAAGTCTTATGAATATGAATACACAAATGCTATGGACATGAAATGGAATTGAAAGCTAGAGGATAGCTAAACCTTATACCGGTACTGAAAGATATTTTTGAGATGAGATATTGAATAGAAAAGACCAAGTTTGATCATGTTGCTGATTGTTGTTTAAGACCGGTATAGAGGAAAGAGCTAACTCTAGGAATTGATTTTATTCATGATTAAAATAAACTAAGGACTAGATACATAGTGGTGATGTGACGAAAGTAAGATAAAAACACGAGTATGAGGGCCATCGGATTGGCGGTGTGAGAGTGATTCACAGATTGCCTGCTTGATGCGTCATGACACGGTGTGAGCACTACTCCAAAATTATCGTCCTGGTGGCGATGCTTGTTGGGTATTTGGTGACTACGGGTGGTGCCATCGTTCCATGAAGGATGCTAAATTGTCCATAGATTGCCTGCATAATGCGTCATGTCAGTGCATGGGATTCCCCTCCAGGTTGTCTGGATATGGACTCGTAATTCATAGAACATCTAAGATACTTACCGTAGTTATCACAGTAGTTTAAGTCATGGCGAGGGACTGAACCCTAAAAGATGAAGTACGATTAAGGGCTGGCCCTCGGACCTATGTAGTATGGGATGCATAGAAACCGAACAAGTGAGCATTAGTGTCATATAATATAAACAACTGCATTAAAGACTAAGTGCACAGCACAACACGAAATCTATAGGATAGTCCCCGTAGTTTTGCTTGTGACAAGTGTGTGTTTTCGAAGTAGGAGAAAATTGATATATTATATTCTTGCGTCAGTTGAATGAACTGACGAGCCCACAGTTTCTATGCAAGATAAAGAGATTGATAGTATTGAAGTATGCATGCTGCTTTAAGAATGTTTCAAGTGTTGTACATTTTATTCATGTAATTTTTGTAAATGACTTCCGCTGTTTAAATGTAATTCAAGATGTAACTCTGATGTAATAAAAGTTTTAATTTCCTTGTAAAATTGTACGAAGAGAAGTGAAAAGATCCTGTGTAACTTCGAATTCAGTTTGTTTTGGAATTCGGGGTGTTACAGAGTGGTATCAGAGCCACGCTTCCAAGTAGTACAAGTTTATAAGGAACGAAACCCTAGAAATGGACATAGAGCGTGTGTTGAGTCTAGAGATTTAAATGTAAGTCACTTACATTTGTGTTGCTCTATGATTTATGCTTCTTCTTCTCCTCTCTCTAAGATGGCAGACCACTTCGACCCAGCTGGAGATGTTGACTAGCACATAGTTGAGGAGGATTACTACCCCGGGCAAGCTGATTCAGACGAAAAAGATCCTGAAGAATTTGAAGAGGAATGGCTTGAGTCCAGAGAGATCACTCCACCTCCGGATTCATCTGATGATTCCTCCGACGAGGAAGAACCAATTTCGAGTAGTCTCATTGTGTCTTTTCAGAGGCAGGTAGAGACTCAGAGGGAGAGAGCGGAGCTGCTGCAGGCACAGTGTGAGAAGTGCAAGGAGAGCATTGCCACTCTCAATCATCGTGTTTGGAAACTCGAGAAGAGGAAAAACATGTACGATGTACTGAAGGAGGAAGTGGAGGAACTACGGGAAGAGCTTCATGAAGCCAAGAGGAACCGTAGGAACTAGACCGTTGTATCTTCTTACTGCTTTCATTTGATGTCAGAAATGTTTTAAATTCCAATGTATAAAGTTTGAAATTCAATGAAATGAAGAGTTGATTTAAATTCATATTTTCTACTTCAAATTTGATGGATCTTTTGCATCAAAATATGGCTAGAAGAGGAGCTCGAAACGGAGAAGGTCTGGACTTGGAAACATAATTTGCGAGGGTCTATCAGACACTCAATGCCGTTGCCATGAATCAGAATCAAGGGAGGGTGCCTGCGAATCCAGTACCCGAAGCAATCAAACTCGTGGAATCATTCAAACGGATGAAACCACCGGTATTTGATGGGAAGTCAGATCCTGACACGGCTGACAATTGAATTCGACAGATCGAAACTATCTTCGAAGTCTTGGAGACTCCGGAGGGCAGCAAGGTGACGTTGGTGGCGCTACAGTTCGAGGAGGATGCGGCTGTTTGGTGGCAGTCGATGAAGCAGATGATAGGAGATATTGTCCTTAGATGGGAGGGATTCTTGGAGGAATTTTGAAGTCATTATTTTCTATCAAACGTCTAGGAAAAGAAGGCCATGGAATTTCTGGCGCTGCAGCAGGGCAGCATGTCGGAAAGGAGTATGAGACGATGTTCAATCAGCTCTCGAGGTATACTCCCGAATTGGCCATGGACGAGGCAAAGGCTCGAAAATTTGAGCATGGTTTGAGGCCAAATCTGAGATCCAGGATGATACCTCTCGGTATCAGGAGGTTTGACAAGTTGGTCAAATGAGCTGCAACCACTGAGGCGGACATGGAGCAGTTCCACGCTATTCAAATCTTATTTATATTTGGAGTTGTTTGATTTTACGTGTTGTGCACGTAAAAATTTATGCATGCATTTCTCTAAAAATATTTCATAAACTAGTAATCCTCATTTATTTTCTTTTTAGAAAGCCTAATTTATTCCTAAGCCTAATTTGTCTCTTTGTAGCCCACATTAGTTAATTAATTAATTAAATTAGTAGAGCCCATGGTCTCTTGGCCCATTAATAAGCCCATGTAATTTAATTCTTCTTTATTTTAGCCTAGCTTAAAGTGTAGACTCAAATAATAGACAATTAATTAAACTAACATGTACAACTTGAAAGTGGGGGACTAGGATAGCACGTGCATGTACTAGAGTGTGCCAAGCACACCCTTGAGCATTGACCGGATTGTGCATGAATGGAGAGGTGGTTATTCCATCATGGGAAGTTATGGCAACTCCCTAATTCATCTAGGCCATTGATCCTTAACCACTTGATCTAATCTTAGCCTTCCATCCTCACAAAAAAACGTGTATAAATACCCCCCCTACATTAGTATACTTACACCTAATCTATATCAAAAGAAAAAGAGAAAGAAATACAATTAGAGAGTAAAAGATTGAGAGATTAGTGAGTTCAAAAGATTGAGAGTTGCAATTGTGTGTTCTTCATCCCATTGGTGGCCGGGTTTTTCTTCAAGGAGCAAGGGAGGCTCGGGTTTGCTTCAAAGCTAGAAGGAGATGACTTGTGGTGGCTCAAACTAGGAGAAGAAAGCATCTTTTGATCAATCGAGGAGTTCTTAGGAGTTCATTACGTTTTCTCTCCAAATAAGGTGGGCAATTTTCTCCAACTTCTAAATAGATACCATGCTAGGTTTGTGTTTTGATCATGCTAGAATAGACAAGTGAAAATATTACTTTATGTTAGTACCATGTTTAAGGAGAAAATGAACCCATGTGAAATTGCATGAAATAAGTAGTAATTTTTTTTGAATGATATGCATAGAAATATTGTGGTGATGATTTGATAATATGCTCGTTTGCTAATTAAGAAATTATGAACCTATATGTTTGAGTTATTTATGAATGTGGAAAAATGCAATGTAAATAAATGTGTGGTTATATGATGTGAATTATGAGAAAATCTCCTTGTTATGAAAGTAGATTGATTAACAAATCGTACATGCCTATTGTTAGTAAGATTGATTCCATTTCCGTACAAACAAAAGAATAGTCTTTTATATGAAAAATGAGAGTTAAATGGTTTTTTTGAAAATCTTGAGTTACTGTATAAATTCCAAATTTCGGATTTTAGTTGCTGAACAGTCAACCGACTATGTGTTAATAGTCGACTGTCCTGACTATTGTAATTTTCGAGTTTTAAATCATCGCAGAACAGTCGACTGGCCTGACTATTTTAAATTTTGAGTTTTAATCCTCGTAGAACAGTTGACCAACTATGCTTTAACAGTCGACTGTCCTGACGATTTAATTGATATCCAGATTTCATGAGATAATTTTCTATAACCCTTGGCCTAGTGTAAAGGAGAATTTGAGACTATTTTGCAAGAAAGAACTTATTATAAATTTTTAGTTTAAAGTGTCTTTGGATAAAGAAAAATGTATTGATAAAAAAAAGAGTTTGGAAAAAGATTCTTGATAAAAGGAAAATCTAAAGTATGAATTTTTATTTAGTATTGGTAACCGATAATAAGAGAATGATGTGGAAAGAATGAATTTTTATTTAGTATTGGCTCGTAATTCATAGAACATATAGGATACTTACCATAGTTACCGTAGTTGTTTAAGTCATGGCGAGGGACTGAACCCTACAAGGTGAAGTACGATTAAGGGCTTACCCTCGGACCTATGTAGTATGGGATGCATAGAATCTGAACAATTGCGCATTAGTGTCATATAATATAAACAACTGTATTAAGGACTAAGTGCACTGCACAACACGACATCTATAGGATAGTCCCCGTAGTTTTGCTTGTGACAAGTGTGTGCTTTCTAAGTAGGAGAAAATTGATGTATTATATCCTTGCGTCAGTTGAATGAACGGACGAGCCCAAAGTTTCTATGCAGGATAAAGAGATTGACATGATTAAAGTATGCATGCTGCTTAAAGAATGTTTCAAGTATTGTATATTTTATTCATGTAATTATTGTAAATGACTTCCGCTATTTAAATGTAATTCAAGATGTAACTCTGATGTAATAAAAGTTTCAATTTCCTTGTAAAATTGTACGAAGAGAAGTGAAAAGATTCTGTGTAACTTCGAATTCAGTCTGTTTTGAAATTCGGGGTGTTACAGCCAGGGAGTCGACGGGGTGGTGTCGACGGGAAGGGGGTGGCCGGGATTTGGCCGGAGAAGAAGCACAGGGAGAGCTCGGAATTGGGTGGGAAACCAAGGGTCGGGGAGAGAGAAAGAGGAGGAGAGAGAGAATAGGAAAGAAAAATTCGATGACGGCTACAAAATTGTGTTTTTGGGTTTTTATGGTTTGTATTAGGGTTGTATTTGTAGAATACAAGTAGATTGTTGGGTAAATGGGTCTAGGATCCAATAATAGTTGGTTTGGGTTGAGAACAAACTGCAATTGGGTTTTAGGGTTCGATAAAAGATGGGTTTGAAGACAATATGGTTCAAATAAAATAATCAATCCAATACAATAAAATCCACAAGATATATAGCCCAACAAAAAGAGAAAATAGTTCATAAACGAAAATTTAAATCAATTAGATTAATAAATAATACAATGAATAAAATATAATTTGGGCTTGAAAATATATTGGAATTTGCCAGGAAAATAAGATCAAATATGAAAATGAAATAATTCGGTAAATGAAAAATAAATTAAATAATCAGAAGTAAAAATTAATAATTATAATTAAATTATATAACAAAATGGTATCCAGGTTTGGCGAACTCATTAAAATAATCCAATAATAATAATATATTTGTTTTAAACTCAAATATAAACAACCGATCAATCAGAAATAGAAGTAGGATTAAAATACACCATTATTCGAAATAATTAAAATTTTCGCGTAGAAAATTATTTAATAAAATATCCGAAATAAATTTAGCACAAAATAACTTTATAAAAATCAAATTGTAGAAAATATACGGAAAATACTTATTGTCGGGAATGAGGGTTGCATTACATGTGCTAAATTGCACAAATTTTAGGTTTCTACTAACCCAAGCTAACTATATACTTTTTAATCCCACACAATTATTATAACAACTCAATTGAATAATTAAAATGGAAAGTTGAAAGGAACTTACTTTGGAGCTTCTTCTCCATATACCTGGAAGAAAGAAAAGAAAAAAACCCAAGAAAAATTCAAAATCAGTTAGTAATTTATCAACAAATAATTGAAAAGAAGAGAGAGAGTGAGATTATTACTTCTTCAAATCCAGAGGTTGTCCAGAACGACTCACGGTGATGAAGAGAAGGAGTGCGAAAATTAGTCTATTTGAGGGATTTCGATCTGGATTTTTGGTAAACCCTTACAATCGAGCATGAGGTCGGGAAGTGAGAGGGGGGGGGGGGGGGGGGGGGGGGGGGGGGGGCATTTCCGTTCGATTTGAGGGGGTCAGGAGCTAGGTTTTAAGGGTGTAGGTCTTGATTTGAGCGTTCGAAGTGAGAGATGGAAAGAAGCCTGAGATGTGAGAAGAAAGGGATGAGTGAGAAATTCCATTTTTGCCCCTAACTTTATCTCCATCCCATTTTAGATGGGCGGATAAAAGGAAGAATATTGGATCGAGATCCAACGACTGAGATTGTTTGCTCACAATAAGGGGCTCTTCTCACAATCTCAAATAGACTTACTCTAATATATATATATATATATATATATATATACATACTAGGTTTGCACGTGACCACGTGCCTACGACAGGTTTTTAGAATGAAGGATCATATGAAATGCCCTGTAAATAGTAAAATTTATGCAATCCTGTTTGATTGACAAATCACATAGGTATCAAAATTTGTATGCAATACCACCGGCCTAGAAACTCCACGATCAGTTATAAAAAAAATTAGAATATCGTAAAATAATTACATAGGTATATCTATTTTTTTTTAATGATACGGATAGAGCCATCAAAACTCCAGCCAACACATATATATAGAACTAACATCGACATTATGAGCCTAAAGATGTGAAAATGAATTTTTATAAATGAATTTAAAAAAAAAAAACTACGTACTTTTTTCAGAATGTATTAATTTAAGCACTTCTTCACGAACTTAAACTAGCACCGAAATTAACTTCAATTGCTCTAGAAAGAAACCACATTGACAGCGAAACCTCCAAAGATTCAAACATTTAGGAGAATTAAGTGATAGTCATCTAGGCATTACAAATTCAAAATAAGCTCCAGTTCCCATTCAACTTCATTCATTTCCTCATCAACTAAAAAAAACAACCTACCTAGCAAATTTTGTGGTGGTATTTCCCATTCAACACCATCTTTTCTACTCGCACTAAGTTGACTCTGTAAACCGACAATATCACTTAAACATCACACAATTCCTCAACCCACAAACAAAAAAATTAATACACACTTTCCAAACTACCACTCCATTTCCTTCCAAAATGAAACCACATTCACACCGAAATCTCCAAAGACTCAAACTTTCCACCCTATCACCAAAAAAAAAGACACTCGAAGTGCACATTCTAAACTCAAAATACCACCAAAACCAACTCCAATTATTCCAAAACCAACCTCAAAGACTGAAACTTTATCAACAAAACCAACAAAAAGCACGTACCTTTAACAGTAGAATAAGCACATCATCCAACATAGAATTCACCGAAATCTGCAATGTCGTCTCCAGCTCCTCAACTAAAACATATACAAAATTTAAAAAGATCAAAACTTTATCATCCAAGATCTAAACATTTTGGCTCCAAAAACCTAGCTGCCTACATGCAAGAAATTGAGGAGGGAGGCAAACTGCCACGTGCAGCGGAAGGCCCACCGGGAGGTTTCGGCAGGGAAGGAAGGGGCCTCCACCAGCTGCTTGACGATCCAGCTATTATGGAACTTTTTCTCGCACTCTTGGCTAGTGAGGCAGTGGGACTAGGGATGGGGGGAGGGAGGGAGGCACTGGCAGAAGGAGCAGGCACAGAGGAAGCAAAAGGCACAGGAGGGGTGGGGGTTGGGGAAGGAGTTTTTCGGCGATCGGCTCCAAAACCATAGTTGTTTACATGTAAGAAATTGAGCAGGGAGGCGAACTGCCACGTGGAGCGGACCGGGGGGTTTCGGCGGGAAAGGAAGTGGGCTCCACCAGCGGCGTGACGATCTGACTGGTCTGGAACTTCTCCTCGCGCTCTTGGCGAGTGAGCGACGGGGCTCGGGAGGGGGGATGGAGGGCGGCGTTGGCGGGAGGTGCAGGCACGAGGGAAAAAGGAGGCACGGAAAGGGGTGGGGGTTGGGAAGGAGTTTTCTGTTGATCGCTAAAGGAGGAGGAGGGGGAGTAGGAAAGTGTGAGAGAGATCTGAAAAAAACAAAGAGATATGAGAAAGATGTCTGAAAAAGTGTAGAAATGGGAGAGCGAAAGTAATAAAGTGATGAGGATTATTTGGGGGGATAAATTTAAACTTAGGGGAAAAACTTTTGGGAGGAAAATGTCTTTTGAGATGGTGAATGTGAGCCAATTGCTTATATGAAAGGTGTTGTATGTAAAAGGTGTTGAGATATTTATGAAACCTATTGGATATAAAAATAAAATCAAGTTGTAGATTTGGGGCTATAAATCATTCTCCAGTAAATAAAACTAATATATTATAGATTTGAGTTGTCTCTTACATTTTATCTTTTTTTTTTAATTTTAAAAAGAAGAAAAAGAAAAAGAAATCTTTGGACAAAAGGTGGTCTTAGCATAATATATTATATAGACTTGATAGTATTATACCAAAATCACATAAGACACAATTCTCTTATGAACATATTAAGTATAATAATAAGAGCAATGCTAATCCATGCTCACTATTCTATACTCAAAATGAATTCATCCTATTACTTATTTGTCACTTCATTTGATTAGCAACCATAAAAAGAACTGAGTTAATCCTCAATTTACTTAACTAAGATTTTAAACCCTGAAGACCAAATTGAAGGACATGTTGGTGTTAGAATTTCCATGCTGAGATTAACTACTATAAATCCAATTATGAACAATCAAACCAAGTTTACAAAGTATACAATGATTTTTCCTGATTTGGCTATACCTACTTCGGAGGAGAAATAAAGGAAATATTATCAGCTAGAGAAGATACAGTATTACAGTGCAAAAAAAATATCTATCTCTCAAGCCTCACAGAAGATAATTGTTGTTTATAATGGAGAACTCTCAATTGCTCTTTACAATGAAGTACTCTCTTTTGACTCTCAAATGAGGTCAATGCAATAATATACAGGGATCTAGAGAAATTCTAGATTGTAGTCTTGACACATTAGCCATCTGATTATCCTAAATACAGAGACGATAGGAACAGTATGATCTAACTTCGAGATGAAGAAATACCCGAAACAGATTAGTCCACACCCAACCTGTTTGGAATCTCGCACTGGCGATGGTCGACTATAATGTGCTCAACCCAAACAGAGAGTTGAGACGGTCGACTACCTTTAGGGGTAGTCAATTGTCAATTATTCCTTACTGTTGCTGCTATTGTTGATGTTGTTGCTTCTTCTCACAATGACGCTTCAACCTCTTCTCACTTCATCATATTCTTCTTCTATCAAACTCAGTGGTATGCAAGACATAAAATCCAACAGGTGGTGATGATAGAAGAGGTGGAGTTGATGACAGTGACTGCAAAGAACTGGTGGGAAAGTTTTTTAGGCTATGAAAGATGTGGTGGCAGTGGCAGCAAGTGAGGTGGTTGGTGCCAATTGGAGGAGGAGGTGGAAAAGAGTCATGAGTGTTATATTTAGAGAAAGAAGGTGATGGTTGTTGGGGTTTTTAACAAATTTTAATTAGGCATTTTTTTGGTAAATCATTACTTTAAAATCAAATAAAATGATACATAAGCAATACCTCATAGCATGAGTACATTCTGAATATAAATTAGTAAATATAATTAACATTACTCGTACAATAAACAATTAGCAAGTGCAATAACGTGTGAGAGGCTAAGTGCGACCGAGTTTAGAGCATTCCCAATCGAGCCTTCAAAAACCCTCCCCATCATCAATTTTTCAAAAAAATCCCCCCAACTGATCCTTATAAGGTCGGCCCCAGTCGGAAAATTAAATGCCAAAGTGTGTTGGAACCACATTTCCCCGGTTCCATTCTCAATCCACAAATTGTGGATTTTTTACAAAAAAAACCTTCCCCTCATTTCCCCTCATTTGTAAATTGTATTATTTGAATTAGGATATTTATTTATTTGTTTGTTTGATTTATTTCTTTAAACTTCTTTTAAGTTTTTATTTGTAGTAAATAATTATACTATTGTTAATTTTTCAACGAGATTTTTAGTGTGAGACCAATATTGAATATTTTTCTCATTCGTTTTAAGTGTAGAAATTAATAATATTATTGCTCATTTGTGGAAACGACACGGTGCCAGTACATCAGGTGTTTAATTGTTAATATTTTTGTAATTTGAATAAAGTGGTATTCTTTTTCCTATGGGTTTTTTAACGATGTCATCAATAATTATATTATTTATTTTCTTAGTAAGTGTATTATCTATTTCTAAGTAATTGTATTATTACTTTTTTAATCAATTGTATTATATTTTTGCATTCAAAAAATTATTTTGTGCAAAAAAAAAATTACAAACTAAATATTTGAAACCCCAAATGGGGGTACCATTGGAGCACCTCATTTGAAACCCCAAACCAAAATAGCATATTCTAAGGGATATGCCAAAATGGAACCCCAAAATGAGGATGATGATGGGGTTTTAGGATGCTCTTAATATGTAGATAAGTAAATTTAAGTGAATTGTTAATATAACAACAATTTAAAAATTTTGTGATTCAGATTCATAAGTTGATACTTTGTGAAAAATACATTAAAGGATAAATTTGTTGAATTACAAACAAGAAATTAGTGACTATATACAATATAAAATAAAATAAAATAATTTAAAATACACTACAAAAGAGGTGGATAGACCCCATTAATATTTGATAACATATTTATTGTACATAGAAATGAGTACAATTTAATGAATGTCAGTTCTTGTTGTGTTAAAACATGTTCATTGTAATTGCTACTAAGTTAAAGCCTACTTTATTCCAAACTTTTTGTGAGGCCCACTTCCGGCCCATTTACCATATTCACTTCTATAGGAGGGTTGATGTGCACCAAATAGCGACCTTCCTCTAAATGAGTTCGAAGCTCAACTCTTCCCTAGAGTTGCTCCTCACACTTGTCTCACAAACGGCTCTCCGAGAGCCTGGTGATGCTCTTCGCTCCGCTCGCCTCCCGAGTGGTCTTCTTCTCAACGAGTTCGAAGCTCAACTCTCCCCTAGAGTTGCTCCTCAAACTCGTATCCCGAATGGCCCTCTCCTAGAGCTCGATGAAACTCTTCACTCCGCTCGCCTCACGAGCGGCCTTCTTCTCAATGGGCTCGGAGCTCAAACTCTCCCCTAGAGTCGCTCCTCGCACTTGCCTCCAAGAACGAATCTTCCCATAGGTCTTATGAGGATCTTCCTAGCTCATCTTCTTAGCCCACAGGAGTGGAGCTCCTCTTCAAAGATGTCACTCCCCGCTTCCCAAAAAGGAATACGGAATACGGGTACGTAACAAAAGCTCAGCGAATGATTATAATCATCCTTAAGCTGTTTCAGAACCTTTGCAACACATCACAGAATATATCAGAGTGGGAAGCAAAAAATGGAACCAACATGCAATATTGAAACAAATTTACCAACAGAAATTTACTTGAATCCAAATACAATATTCTCAAATAAAATCAGAGTCTGGAGAAAAAAAACAAATATCCTGGGTCACATCGCCCAATTACAAATAATATCCAAATAACCAAACACAACTGTTCAATGTTCAAGCCACAACTAATAATAAATATAAAGCAGAAATTCCAACTTAAAACATTCTCTCGCCATTACCATCAAGCAGCTGTCCAACCTAATCTGCAATTATAAAATTTACAGGAAAAGGGAAAAAGAAGAACACAAGTACCCGTCAATTACAAGTCGCAGGTCACAAATAATGTAGGATACAAGCACATGGGAAAAACTAAACAGATCTAACTAATAGCAGAAACAGACCTAGCATGGTATGGCAGAATCAACTAGCATGGTATCCTAGCATATGTCTCAAGTGTCAAGTGTCAGATAATATGCAAACAGATATACAGATAGTGTAATGTGTCACATGGTAGTGTCAGACAGATAATCAGATATGTCAGGTAATCAGATAACAGATTTCAGATAATCAGATATTCAGATTCAGATTTAGATTTCAGAAACAGATTCAGATTCAGATTTCAGATTTATGTAAGTCTTGTGTGATTACTAACTAGGTAGCACGACATGCAGCCCACCTTACATGGTTGCTACAACACAACAGTTTTGTTTGCAGATTTCGTAGGGGATCATATAGGACCGTGTACTCAGGGTCAGACAGATATCAGAACAGACAGATAGAACCTAATGATTCTCTTCTTCACTACACCTTCCTATAAGAAGTAATATAGACAGGGTCAGAAACAGACAGATAGAACCTAGTGGTTCTCTTCTACTTTACACCTTCATATATAAGAAGTAATGTAGACAGGGTCATAATACAGATAATTATATGGGAAACACGGGCCTCCTTTTAAGTACACATTTCTATGCTTTCCCTCTACTAGATCTTTCCTATACCCCGGCTTGATTACTTTTATTATGGTTATTAAACAGACATGAATGTGTGCGAAATAGTGTCAAACTAACATGATATAATCAGGTTTAGGTTCAGGAAATCACATCAGCAAGTATAGATGATATAGAGTCACATAAACGAGCACAAAAGGGTATGTTCACAATCAGGACAGCAAAACCAATCAGTACTAAAACAGAGATTCTGGACTCTACAGAAATGCAAACCTAGATCCGCCAAAGGATCTGAAAACTAGACATCCACACGATTCCAACGCATATAATTAAGTCACATATTAGTTAACAACAACTCAACTCAAAACTGATTTGAATACAGATTTTATGTTCAGCCAGAAAACAAGGGAATGACTTCAAAAGCATGAAAACAGCATGAAAATACGTCGAATAATTCCCCGAAAAATCTGGGGTATTCCCCTATAGGTATAGACTAAAAATAACAAGTTTCATAATATTACAGTAAGTATAGGTCAGCCATCAAAAATAAGAAACAACGCAAAATCATAATTTGACGGAATCTGAAATTCTCAACACTGCTGTACGAAAATAAGGATATTTCGCAATCAGTGAATCGAAATCCAATTCCGGCAAAACAAAATGAAAATAGATAAAATTTACTAACTTTCATATTTTACAAATAATTTTCATACAGTATAAGGAATTAGAGTGAAAACATGGTTCTATACTGAACAGCGCGCAATTTACAGCATAAGGAGATTTTAGAAAAGAATATAAAACACCACATAAAACTCATCTTTAAAATTCAACAAAAATCTGGGTAGTCCCTAATATCATAAGGAAGCACTGAGCATAATATTATACCAAGATATTATGTATAGCCTAGTTCTTAAAAATAAATTGTTAGCAAAATTTACACAAAACAGAATCTGGATTCTACTGACACGTCTGTACCAAAACCATCATAACTCAGTCATAAGAACTCCAAATCAAGTAAAACTAGTGGGGTTTGAAAATAGACACAATTATCTAAAATCCATCTTTTATTTCAAAGTTATGTTTCAGACTGTAGCATGGGTGAAAACAGCAAACAACACAGAATAAGCCACAATTACAGATTTCACACCTCTAATCAAAAACATCGTAACTTTCATAATATTGATCCAAACTCAACCAAACTTGAAATACAACCTACCAAGCATCTAAAAATCATGATTAAGGGTTTCTAACATGTACAAGCCTATTATTTTCACATTGGCAATCAATCAAACACATATCATGCAATTAAGCACATACACGAACAAAAATCAATTTTTGGGCATAACCTATGTTATTATCCTATCAAACTTGGTGTCATAAGTCATCTATGGCCAATTAACACAATAGAGATAAAACTCATCAATAAAAATACAAATTTTGGTTATCTCTAGACCTAACTACACTATATGTGAACTTTTTGACTTGTATCAACCTAAGGAATTGTAGTACAAGTTACTTGCCTTGTTATGAGTGAAATACGACGCAAATAAGCCTAAGTGCAAAACCCACGAACGAAATCCCTACCAACGCGATTCCAAGCGAACCCACGAACCAAAAATGCCTTACGATCAACTCCTTGATGCGATGAGCCAAGGGGAGAATACCCACTTCAAGGAACACAAAAAGGAGGGTTTTGTGATGATTTTGATGATGGTGGTGCTTTTTTGTGGTAGCCGGCAGTCCAAGGGAAAGAGGGTGAGGGTTTGGATGGATTTAATTGTAGGGTTGAAGTGGTGGTGGTCGGATAGGAGTGGGTGGTGGCCGGATGTGGAGGAGGGGAATATGAGAAGGTCGGTTTAGGAAAAGGAGGGAGCCGGGAGTACTCTCTCAAGGGGGCCGGGATTGATTATAGGAGGGAGAGGGAGAAAATGATTAGGGTTAGGGTTTATTAGGAGATTAGTGTATATATATATGGGGTTAATGTGGGTTAATGGGTATTGGGTTTGGGTATGTAGTAATAAGTATACAAATGGGTAATGGGTATTGGGTCAAATTCAAATGGGGATACAATATATAGTGAATTCTATGGCTCCTAAAAATCTCCTTAAGGGTCAAAATCATAAGTTTGGCAAATCACCACCAAAACTCCATCACATCACCAAAATAAATAATAATAATAAACGAGGCCAAGAAAATGAGAAAAAGAACTCAAAATGGTGAAATCGAACAGAACGGCTAACAAACGACACTAGGAGCTCAAAAATGAAAGAAAAAGAAAATATATTGAAAATAATCCAATATACGGATCCGAAAAATACTAGAGATATAAAAATAAACAAAAATAAAAATACACTTCAAAATACATAAAATGAAAAACAGGGGTTACAATCCTACCCACCTAACAGAAAAATTTCATCCTCGAAATTCAAGAGAAAGATACATAGGGTAACCCCAAAAAAAACAAGAAAAAAAAAAAACCAAAGCAACTACTCAAACAAATGAGGAAACTTTCGCTGAACAATGTCCACACCTAGGTACATTCTATGTGACATTAGAGCATGAGTACCTAGGTGTGGACATTAGAGTGTGAGTATCACATAGAATTAAAACAAGGTGTATTTATTTGGGGTATGATTAGGGTTTTGCCATGAGGTATTGATGTAAATGTGAATTGTGCTGTGAGGCTCTAACTTTACCCTTATTTTGCAGTATTCAGTATAATGCAGGACCCAGGACCAGGAATGGTGGGAATGGTGATGGGGCTGAGAGTTGCAAATTTTGATAGTTAGTTTAATATTGACCATGCTACCATGCTTTAATTGATGATTTGTACTATACCAAGGAGACATGATTGTATGCTTAATTGGATCGAAATGATAGTCATACTTAGTGGTGAATTTTTTATCTCAATTGTTAATAATGAGAAATAAGGGATTTTGTTACCAAAATGATTAAGCAATAATAATATTCATAATAAGAAGGAAATATGAGAAGTTTGAATGCCAATTTACAAAAGAAACGACATTTGTTTGTACATTTTTGAAATTGTAGACAAATTGTAGTCAAAGAGGAAAATGATGTTTTTTATGTCAAAAAATCAAGATTTAATTTACTGATATGTTAGAAATGTATAAAAATTGTATTCTGGAAATTTTGAATGAAAGTGGAGAAGAAACGAAATTAAAATTAGTTATTTTCATAAAAACTCGAATGAACCGAAACTAGGATCAAACCCCATAAAAACCCAACTCATATCAGTTTGGCCACTTAACCTAATTAGTTAGTGGGTGTGTTTGGGCGCGCTTACTGTAGCGTGGGTCTGGCCTTGGGCTCGGGTTCGAAACAAAACAAAAGACTTTTCGTTTTTATTTTTTTTGGAGAAATCCAAACTCGGGGAATGGACTCATATGAATTCGAGCCATCTTTGTGACATGGTTGCGCTCTGTCCCTTTGGTTAGTGCGTGCGCTGGCTTTGTCTGTGGTCGCTGGTTCGATTCCCGAACTCAGCAAATTAAAAACTTTTGGTTTTTTTTAAAGTTTTTCGTGATTTTGTGACTTTAAAAATTCGGGAAAATTTCCGAAAATTGTATAAAAATATATAGACTTCATAAAAAATATTTGTACACTATTTCGACTTAATTTAAATAGCATAAGAGGAAAAATTGAGTAGAACCTTGTAAAATCGATATTCTGCATAAGTATAAGTACAAAAGTGACTTTTTGAGTTATACTAGATTTATAAGAGGGAATTTTGTATAAAAAGAACTTGAAGTGTATTCATTATAGATTTTGTTATTTTTTTCGGGTAATGTATGCCTTGAAAGTTAAATGAGAAATATGATTTTAATTTTTAGAGAAAAAGAAATAATAGTACGGAAACTAAGTGAAATTATTGAGACTTATTTGTTTGAATGAAAATGTTATAAATTGAAATTGGACATTGAATTATGGAAAGGAAATGGATATTTACTTGAGCTATGAAAAGATTATATGAGTATGAGAACTCAAATTTGTGATTATGAATTGAAATTGAGAACTAGAGTGTAGCTAAGCCTCATACCGGCATCGAAAAGAAATATGTTGAAATGAGATTTGAAATGAAACGACCAAGATTTGGGTCATGTGATATAAATGGCTAAGACCGGTATAGTAAAAGGGCTAACTCTAGCGAATTGATTTTGTTCATGATTCAAATAACTAAGGACTAGATACATAGTGAAGACGTGATGAAAATAAGAGAAAAACACGAGTATGAGGGCCTCGGAGCTATGGTGTGAGAGTATTCATAGGCTATCTTCACGATGCGTCGTGACATGACGTGGATATGTCTCCAAGAGTCCGTACCGCAGGCGACGCTCGTGAGGTGTTTGGTGACTGCGGGTGGTGTCATGTCCCATGATGGAGGCTGAATTATCCATAGGTTCTTCACGATGCATCGTGACATGATGTGGGATTCTTCCCCTCCAGGCTGTCTGGACATGAGCTCGTACTCATAGAACATCTAGGATACTTATCGTAGTTACTGAAGTAGTTTAAGTCATGGTGAGGGATTGAACCCTACAAGATGAAGGACGGTTAAGGGCTTGCCCTCAGACCTATATAGTATGGGATACATAGAATCTAAACAAGTGCGCATTAGTGTCATGTAATATACATAACTGCATTAGGACTAAGTGTACCGCACAACACGACATCTATAGGATAGCCTCTTGTAGTTCTGTTTGTGATCAAGTTTGTGGTTGTTTAAGTATTTGAGAATCGTTATACTGTTTTCGGCATAGAGAGTATAGCCATGTATAATATTTCGTCGGTTGTAAGCAACTGACGCTCCCACAGTTTCTATACAGGATAAAGTGGTTAACAAGACTAAAGAATGCATGCTGGTTAAAGAATGATTCAAGTGTTATAAATTTCAATTTATGTAAATTGTTGTAATTTGCTTTCGCTGTAAATATATAATGTAATTGTAAACTCTGATGTAACAAAAGTTCTTTATTTCCTTATAAAATTGTACGAAAAAAGTGTAAAGATCCCGTGGAACTTCGAATTCAGCTATATTTGGAATTCAAGGTGTTACACTCAGAATCAAAATTAGAATCATGGGGCTGGACCAGTGTTTGTTAAAGCTGATCCGATTAAGCAGGTTGAGTCCTTCAAGCGGATGAGGCCGCCCATTTTTTAGGGGTAGTCTGATCCAAATGAGGCTGATGATTGGATTAGACAGATGGAGATGGTCTTCGAAGTTTTGGAAACTCCAGTAGTCAATAAGGTGAAATTGGCTACAATGCAATTAGAGAAGGATGTTGGCGTCGGGTGACAGTCAGTGAAGAGGACTTTTGGGGATCAAAAGGTGACTTGGGAGGCTTTTCTAGAGGAGTTCAGGGATCATTTCTTTCCTCTGGATATTCAGGAGAAGAAGGCAAAGGAATTCTTGAATCTACAGCAAGGCAGCATGTCAGTGCGCGATATGAGACTAAGTTTGCCCAATTATCAAGGTGTGCATCGGAGCTGATTGTTGATGAGGAGAAGAAGGCCAAGAAATTCGAGCAGGGCTTGAGGTCGAATTTGCGGTCGCAGATGATACTGTTGGGCATAAGGATGTTTGATAAGCTGGTCAGGAGGTCAACAATGACAAATGAAGATATGGATCAGTTCCAGAAGAAGCAGGAGACTTGGAACAGGAACAAGAGGCCAGCAGCCGGTCAGAGGGGAAAGAAGTTCCCAGTGAAGCAGGGCAGGTTCAGTAGGCCAGAGCAGAAGGCACCCACAACTCAAGGGGTGACTTGTTACTATTGTAAGGAGGTAGGTCACTTCAAGTCAGCATGTTCTAAACTTGCGAAGTAGACTTTTTTCCAGTGTGGGCGAGAAGGGCATACTAAGCTTTTCTATCCGAAGTTGAAGAAGGAAGGTGCAGGCGGAGGCAAGTTTCAGAGGCAGGGGCGAGTGTTCGCATTAGCTGAGGAAGATGCGGGTAACTCAGAGGATGTGATCCAGGGTATGCAAGAATTTTAAATTTATTTATTCGATGTATTAAGTAAAACTTTGTTTAAAAATAAATTGGAGATTTGAGTATCATTCTTCATGTCATAGAATTTGTTTTGGTTAATGGAATAAAAGCAAAAGTTTTATTTGATACTGGTTCTTCGCATACATTTGTGTCGCCCAATTTTGCTAAAGTTTTAGGTATGGAACCTAAGGTGTTTCCCGGCAGAGTTTTGTCGGTGGCAATGCCATCGGGGGAAGAATTGATTGCTGATCGATATTACGAGGGCTATGATATCGAGATTGGTGGGAGATTATTTGGCATTGATCTCATTGAGCTACAAGTCTTGGGTGTGGATGTGATCGTGGGCAATGATTGGAAGGCAATATATGATGCCACAATTGAATGCAAGAAGCAAGAGGTGTTAGTAAAAGCACCAGGAGGTCCCGCAGTGACTTTTCAGGGGAAGAAGAAGGACCCGAAAGTGACTACAATGGTGTGTAAGTTGATGATTCCAAATGAAGTCAAGAAGTAGATTAAGGAATTGCTGAGTAAGGGTTTTATCAGGCTGACTTCTCGTGGGGAGCACCAGTGTTGTTAGTGAAGAAGAAGGATGGGTCAATAAGGATGTTTATTGACTATCAGGAGTTGAACAGGGTGTCTATTCAGAACATGTATCCGCTTCCACGGATTGATGATCTGTTTGATAGGCTTTGGGGAGCAGCTGTGTTTTCAAAGATTGATCTGCAATTAGGGTATCATCAAGTTCAAGTTAAGGAGGAAGATGTGAGTAAAACAACTTTCAGGTATCTACATGGGATCTATGAGTTTTTGATAGTGCCATTCGGAGTGACGAATGCGCCGGCAGTGTTCATGGATATGATGAATAAGATTTTGCGGCCGTTTATTGATTCCTTTGTGGTGGTATTCATTGATGGTATTTTGGTATATTCGAAGTCGGAGGAAGAGCACTTTACGCACTTGGCAGAGGTATTGAAGAAGTTGCAGAAGCATAACGTGTATGCCAAGTGTGAGTTTTGGAAGTTTGAGGTCGCTTTCCTTGGTCATATCCTTTCTAAGGACGGAGTGGTCACCGATCCTCAGAAGGTTGAAGCCATGAAGGATTGGTCCAGGCCAATGATAGTGAAGGAAGTCAGGAGTTTCTTGGGATTGGCTGGCTACTACAGGAGATTAATTCAAGGCTATGCACAGATTGCAGTTCCTTTGATAGGGTTAAATCGGAAGAATGTGGCATTTACTTGGACTGATAAGTGTGAGGCGAGTTTCCTTGAGCTAAAGGAGAGGTTGATGACTGCGCCTATCTTGGCTTTGCCACAAGCTGGGAAGGATTATGATATCTTCAGCGATGCATCTCTCAGAGGTTTGGGGTATGTCTTGATGCATGAAGGC
The DNA here is from genome assembly GCA_017893485.1 of Hemerocallis citrina. Classification (NCBI taxonomy): domain Eukaryota; kingdom Viridiplantae; phylum Streptophyta; class Magnoliopsida; order Asparagales; family Asphodelaceae; genus Hemerocallis; species Hemerocallis citrina. The sequence goes on along the minus strand of CM030358.1, from coordinate 447,921,882 downwards.
AATGTTATTGCTTATGGTTCGGGGCAGTTGTGTCCGCATGAGAAGAAATATCCGACACATGATTTGGAGTTAGCCGCTACTATCTTTGCCTTGAAGTAGTGGAGGCATTACGTATATGGAGAGAAGGTCAACATGTATACCGACCATAAGAGCTTGAAGTACATTTATCAGTAGAAGGATCTAAATCTTCAGCAGAGAAGGTGGTTGGAAGTGTTGGAAGATATTCGTCCTGAGATCAAGTATCATCCACGCAAGGCAAATGTGGTGGCCAATGGGCTTAGTCGAAAGAGCAGTTTATTGAGTTTGATCACTACTCAGAGAGAGTTGGCAGCAAAGTTTGATCAGGCATGTATCGAGGTGGTACTGCAGGGTTTGAGAGCATCTTTGGCTCAGTTGAGGTTGCAGCCTTCTTTGAGATAGCAGATTATGGAATGTCAGAAATCAGATGCAGAGACTCAGGGAATTTTGTAGCAGGATTTAGAAGGAAAGTTATCAGAGTTCCGTTTCCAAGATGGAGTTCTATGGTTGGGTGAGAGGTTGTGTGTTCCGGAGAATGCAGATTTGAGAGAGAGTAACTTGCAGGAGGCACACAGTACCTTATTTTCAGTACATCCTGGAGGCACAAAGATGTACAAGGACATCAAACAACACTTTTGGTGGTCCGGTATGAAGAGGGATGTAGCAGACTTGTGGCGAGGTGTCTGACTTGCCAGCAGATCAAAGTAGAAAATCAGAGGCTTGGAGGTTTGTTACAGCCTTTGCCTATTCTGGAATGGAAGTGGGAGAATACCAGCATGGATTTCATCACAGGGTTACCAAGGAGTCCAAAGGGCAATGACTCAATTTTAGTTATTGTGGACCGTTTGACTAAGTCAACTCACTTTGTGTCCATGAAGATTACTTGGTCGTTGGAGAAATTGGCAGAGTTGTACATTGATGAGATTGTAAGAATTCATGGAGTCCCTATGTCAATTGTTTCCGACAGGGATGCGAGGTTCACGTCGAGGTTTTGGAAGGGTTTGTAAGCAGCTTTGGGTACCAGAACAGATTTCAGTACTGCTTTCGATCCGCAGACCGATGGTCAGACTGAAAGGGTGAATCAGGTATTAGAGGATATGCTGAGGGCTTCTGTTATAGATTTTGGTGGCAGTTGGGAGAGGTACTTGGCATTAGTTGAGTTTTCTTATAACAACAGTTACCATGCAAGTATCGGGATGGCTCTGTATGAAGCTCTGTACGGGAGGAAGTGCAGGAGACATATTTGTTGGTATGAAGTTGGTGAGAGGCAGATGTTCAGGCTTGAGATTGTGCAGTAGACATCGGAGAAGATCTGGTTGATTCGTAAGAGGTTGGTCGAGGCTCAGAGTCGGCAGAAGAGTTATGCAGACACCCGACGAAGAGACTTGGAGTTTGAGGTTGGGGATGCAGTTTTTCTCAGGGTGTCTCCGACTAAAGGAGTGATCAGGTTCGGAAAGGGGGGCAAGTTGGCGCCAAGGTACATTGGGCCATACAGGATTTTGGGGCAGATTGGTAAAACGGCATATAAGTTTGAGCTACCGGAGGAATTGGCACAAGTGCATGATGTGTTCCATGTGTCGATGTTGAGGAAGTATATGCCGGATCAGAATCATTAGTTGGTGGAAGTGACTGAAGGTCTACAGCTGAACTTGAGTTACAAGGAGCGGTCTGTAGAGATTGATGATCATAGGGAGAAGGTGTTGAGGAATAAGGTGATACCTATGGTCAAGGTATTGTGGAGGAACCAGCAGTTCGAGGAGGATACTTGGGAGCCGGAGGATCGCATGCAGAAGGATTTTCCTGAGCTTTTTGTACGATTGTATTCTTTTGTGTGATTGTATTCTTTTAGTTAAATTGTATTCTTTGAACTATATTTTCATTTATGAGATTGCATTTTTTTTGCTTAAATTGTTTGGTCTCTATTAGTAGTAGTTCTGAGGACAGATCTATTCTAAGGAGGGAGTTATATAACACCCTATATTTTAAAATAACTTTTTTGAGATTAATAAACGGATTAAAATGATTTTTGGTGATTTAATAAACATTTTTATGAAATTTATCTTGTTACACGTGCAAAACACGTAAAAATATTTTTCTTGGGAAGTTCAAAGTTAGAAATTATTTTGGTTAAACCTATTATTTATTAGTAGGTATTATTTATGAATTTTCTGAATTTTTCTAATATTTATTTGACATATTTGCAAATATTACAAAAAGAGGGGCTTTTGTGCAAAATTACCACTTGGAGTAAAAACTCCAGATTTTCAGTTTTTTGGGCTGAGCATGATTGCTAGTCAAGTCAGAGGTAAAAAGTTCTTTTTGTTTTAATAGATTTGGTTTATTTCGCAAATTTCATAAAGAAGGGTTTTTTTTTTGCAAAATTGCCACTTAGAGCCAAAAATTACAAATTTATTTTTCTGGACATAAACCCAGTGCCGGCAAGTATTAGGGTGGTTATTTTTATTTTTTAATTTAAATTTAATTGGTTTATCTAATTTCCAAGTATAAGGATTTATATATGTAAAGATATATTCAAAACGGATATTTTGCAAAATCTACTCAAAACCCTAATAAACTGATTTCCGGCCAAGCCCAAAATTATCTTTTTAGCCCACTGTATTAATAAATTATTTTAATTATTTGAGCCCATGGACTTTTGGCCCAATAGTAAGCCCATTTAGTTAAAATTCTCTTTTAATTAACCCAACTTGTGTGGTAGACTAATTTACTAAACAGTTAATTATAAGTGTATGAACAAAAGTTTGTAAGGGTACTAGTTTGCATTGCACTTGCACGTGCATGCACAAGAGTGTGCAAAACACACCCTTGGGAGTGTTGGCCGGATGGAATCAAGAGTGAGGGAAAGATGGGAGTAGTGGTCAGGTGGTTAACTCATTCATGGGTGGTTATGGCAACTTCCAAACTAATCCTAACTCTTAATCCCTAACTATTTGGACTAATCCTAGCCATTCAATCCACCTTAAATCTTGTATAAATACCCCTTTTTTCCTAAGTTACTATTGCACCTATTTTTCATTATAGGAGAGACTTATACTAGAGAGTAAAAGATTGAGAGTTTGAGTGTGTGCTAGTGTGTGTGCATTCTGGAGGCCGGCCAAATCGACAGGAAGAAGGAGTACTAGAGTTCCATCAAGCACAAGGAGGCGAAGGCAAATTGCGGCTCGATCTAGGAGGTGAAGGATCGCTCTTTGTTCAAGGAGATTTATAGGAGTTCTTTCTTTGTTTTCTTCAAATAGGTGGGTGTTCCTCATGACTTCTAATTTAGATACCATGCTAGGTTTTGTGCTAATCATGCAAGAATAAATAAGTGAAAATATTGCTCTTTGATAATACTATGATTAAAGTAAAAATGGAACACAAGTGAAATTGCATTAAATGAATGGGTGAACTTGAATGAATGCTATGATTGATGTTGTGATATTTTGATATTGATCTAGCATGTTAAATTAGAATAAATGTTTATCCATGTAGAAGAATTGTGGTTATGGGAAAATTGCAAATTTTAGAAGTTGTGTTTATGTGGAAAATACTAATCGTAAGAAACTCTATATTATTAAGATTAGTTAGTAAATTATGCATGTTGTGGTTGATGTTAAATGAATTCTAAAGCTGTGTGTTAGTTTTCGGGAAAATGAACATATTGTAATCTAAACCAAATTTTTGTGTGTTAATCAAAAAGAAAGAAGAAATGATTCCAACTTTTGATTTTTGTTGCTGATCAGTCGACCGAATAGGCGTAGATAGTCGACTGTCCTGAATATTTAGTTCTTCGAGTTGTAGTTCTCGCAAAACAGTCGACCGTATATGTTTAAACAGTCGACTGCCCCACCCATTTTATTTTCAAAGTCTTAAAACATCGTAGAACAGCCGACTGGTCTTGTTAACAGTCGACTGCCCTGACCCTTTTCGAGTTTTTAAAACTTTACAGAATAGCCGACTGGTCAAGTTTAACAGTCGACTATCCCGACCATTTTCTTGAGTCTTTTAAATCCTTGCTGAACAGTCGACCGACTGTGTTTCAAGAGTCGAATGTCCAGACTATTTTGACTTCTCATATTTTAAATTGCCTCGTGATAAAAATAAATATACTGTTTGAAACAGTTTGAAAAAGAGATTGGATAATGGGAAGAATGGAGATCGAATGTGACAAATTAGAAAAGTGAACTTTAATTGTCTTTTGCGTGAAATTTTATAGGAAAGTGAAATGAAATATTCTGGTGAATTATGAAAAGTTTTATGATTATGAATGCTATGAACATGAAAAGGAAAAACTATTGTTAATCATGGAAAGAGAACTTATGAGTTTGAAAGGCTAAATTTTTGTGTGATTGTGAATTGAAGTTGAGAACTAGAGTGTAGCTAAGCCTCATACTGGCATTGAAAAGAAATGAATTGAAATGAAAAGACCAAGATTTGGGTCATGTTGAATAAATGGTTAAGACCGGTATAGTGGAAAGGCTAACTTTAGAAAATTGATTTTGTTCATGATTCCAATAACTAAGGACTAGATACATAGTGAAGATGTGACGAAAGTAAGAGAAAAACACTGAGTATGAGGGCCATTAGATTGGCAGCGTGAGAGTATTCACAGGGTGTCTCATGATGCGTCATGATAGGGCGTGGATACTACTCCAGAGTACCATTCCGGTGGCGACGCTCGTGGGGTGTTTGGTGACTGCGGGTGGTGTCATATCTATGGTAGGAGCTGAATTACCACAGGATGCCTGCATGATGAGTCATGTGTCAATACGTTGAAATTCTCTCCAGGGCACCTAGACATGAGTTCGTAGATCATAGAACATCTAGGATAGTTACCGTAGTTACAGTAGTAGATTAAGTCATGGCGAGGTATTAAACCCTATAAGATGAAGTACGATTAAGGGCTTGCCCTCGGACCTATGTAGTATAGGATGCATAGAATCTGAACAAGTGCGCATTAGTGTCTTATAACATAACAACTGCATTAAGGACTAAGTGCACAGCACAACACGACATCAATAGGATAGTCCCTTTAGATTTGTTTGTGAACAAGTTTGTGGTTTGCTAAGTATTGAGAATCGTTATACTGTTTCCGGCATAGAGAGGATGACCATGTATAATATTTTTTCAGTGAATGAACTGACGCGCCAACAGTTTTACATGCAGGGTAAAGATGCTTGACAAATTGAAGTATACATGCTTCTCAATGATTGATTCAATTGTTGTTTATGTAATTACTGTAAAATTGCTTCCGCTGTAATAATGTAAATGTGTAATGTAACTCTGATGTAAGAAATATTTTATTTCTTTGTAAAATTGTACGAAAGAAGTGAAAAGATTCAGTGGAACTTCGAATTCAGTTGTATTTTGAAATTCGGGGTGTTACAGCTCAAGCACAGTAGTGACAGCCTCAATCGGATCAACCTCCGACTGAGAAGTAGAACCTCTGCAAGCCATAGTCTGCACAAACCAAAAACAATTAGCGTCCAGAATCAGAGTTTGGTATAATTTCACTCATGTATGCATGGTTGGTGAAATGTTGTGCAGATCCCTGTTCGAACCAAGCTTGTCTAATATATTAGGCAACTAATACATTAGTCAAACCTGGTGCTCTGATACCACTAGAAATCCTGTCACGCCCCGCTTCCCAAAAATAATACGGAATACGAATACGAAACAAAAGGCCAGCGAATGATTTTCATCATCCATAAGCTGTTTAGGAATCTTTACAATATTTCACAAGATAATCAGAGTCGGAAGCGAAAGATACAACCAGGCATGCATAATTTGAAACAAGATACTAACAAAAATTACTTGAAACAAAATATAATAATCTCAAATAATCAAATTCTGAACAAGTCAAATATTCTGGGTCATATCGCCTAAATACAAGATAAATATCCAAGTAATCAATTACATCTTATTCAAGTTCAAGCAACAATAATAATAATAAAATCATAAAGCAGAAAATCCAGCACTAATACATCATCTCGCCAATACCATCTGGCAACCGACCATCCTGATCTGCAATTAGTAAATTTGCAGGAGAAGGAAGAAGAAAAACAAATACCCATCAATTGCAAGTTACGGGCCACTTGTAATGTAGGATACAAGTACATGGGATAGGTAAATCTAAGTAACAAACCTAGCATGGTATAATCATGATAACAGAATATAAATCATAGCATGGCAAGATGAGCAAGTATATTAGCATGTGTCGAGTGTCAAATAAACAAGTGTCATGCATCAAGTAACCAGTTTCAAGAATCATGTAATCATGTAGCATGTATCAAGTATCAAATCGCATGTATCATGTAGTCAAGTATCAAGTGGGCATGTATCATGTTCAAGTGTCATGTGAGCATGTATCAGGTTCAAGTGTCAAGTTTAAGTCTTGTAGTTATTACTATCTAGGTAACTTCATGCATCCCGGGTTTTACTACATGGTTGCTACAATAAACAATTTCGCTTCAGATTTTGTAGGAGACCATACATGGCAATGTACTCAGGGACAAGCTCCAAGTATCATGTAATCATGTATCATGTAAACAAGCTCCAAAACCCAAACAAGCTCCAGTGTCATGTGTGTACGTGTCATGTATATCGTGTCAAGCTCCACATATAAACAAGCTCCAATAACCACTAGGTTCTTCTGAGTACACGTTTTTGCACTATCCACTACTAGATCTTTTCCTTAACCCCGGCTTGGTTATTTATTATTAAGTTAAACAAGCATGTAGATGTGCAAAACATATCAAGAATAACATGGCATGATCATGTGGCAAGTTCAAGTTGTAAGATAAACATGTGCGTCTGCAAGATATTTCATAAAAGAATAAATTAAACAAATCTCAAGTTCAGGACAGCAAGACCATACTGTAGTAAAACAGTGATTCCTAGTATTACAAAAAAGCAATCTGGATCCGTCGAAGGATCTGGAAAATTGACTTCCATACGAACCCAGCGAATATAAATAAGTCATATATCATTTCAAAAAAACATAACTCAAAACTGGTTTGAATACAGAAAATAAGTTCAACCAGAAATCAGGAAAACGAATTCAAGAACAGGAAAACAACATGAAAACTCAATAAATAAATCAACTTGTAAACTCATTAAATAAATAAGATACTGACTTTAACCCAGTCCAAAACAGCAAACAAAACAGAACATCGACAACAATACAAATTTTTCCCTAAAAATAAAATCAACATAGATTCAAAAAAACTGATCCAAACACATCCAAACATGAAATCGAGTCTACCAAGTGTCTAAACATCATGAATTAGGGTATCTAACATGTCCACGCCAAGAATTTCACATGGGTCTCAACCAAAACACGAATTTGCACACAAGTCTCACATACATGAACAAAATCAAGAACGGGTAAACCTAAGTTAAATTCATGTCAAGATTTGTGTCATGAGTCATCAATGGTCAAGTTTTCACAATAGAGACAAAACCCATCAAGCAAATCACAAACAAGAGTTGTCTCTAGACCCAACTACACTATAGGTGAACTTTTTGACTTGTATCAAACAAATAAATTGGAGTACAAGTTACTTGTCTTATTTGGGGATGAAGGACGATGAAATCAAGAATAGGAGCAAAACCCACAAACGAAAATCCTCTAATCCATGAATCCAAGCAACTCGAGCATGAACCTCCACACGAATGAACTTCCAAACGCGATAGACGATCAAAGTGGCTTGTGGCCACAAGAGAACACCACGAGAGGGTACTAGGGTTTAATTTGGTGCAAGAGAGTTGTTGTGGTGGTGTGGTGAGTGGCCGGCAAGGAAGGGGAGAAGGGGTTCGGGTTATGGTGTTGTGCCGGAGTGGAGGGATGGCCGGCAAGGGGATGGGGGTGATGTCGGCCTGGGGTAGGCCGGAGGTGGTTTGGTGTTCGGGTTGGAGGCAGGCCGGAGCAGGGAGAAGGAGAGAGAGATGGAGGGGGCCGGGTTGTGTAGTAGTTCAGGGAGAGAGGAAATTAGGGTTAGGGTTTGTGAGGGTGAGGGTTTATATATAGGGTTGTAGTATGTGGGTTTATGGGCATCAAGAATTAGTAGTAGGTTTACAAATGAGTTTTGGATTTTGGGTCAAATAACAATAGGAATGAAAATAGGATTGGGAATTATAGGACAACCAAAATCACCGCCACAACACCAAGAAAAAAGAATAAAAAATAAAAAAAATTAAAGATAACAAGACCAAAAAAAATGAGGGAAAGATCAAAATAATGAAAAACGAAACAAGAGAGACAATCAATCAAACACAAGGAGCTCAAAATGAAATAAAACGAATATATATGTTGAAAACAACTCTAATATACGGTTCAGAAAAATACAAGAGAGAAAAATACACCAAAACAAAAAATACACTAAAAAATACACAAAATGAAAAACAGGGGTTACAGCGGGGTTAACCGGGGGTCGGGTTCGAAATCCAAAATTTCAACCCGGTCGACCCGCGAACCCAGTTGGGTCAAACCCGTTTCAAGTCAGGCCGGGTCGCAGGTTGGCCCGGTTAAATTTTTTTATAAAAAAAAATATTTTTTTTATAAATATTTTTTACAACTAAGAAAAAAAGAAAATGTACAACCAGTATAACTGTATAAGAGTGAAAAAAATCAAACATTATTCATTGCAATTACTATAACTTTTTTACAAAATTTTTACATACAAATACAAGTAATAGAAACTCATAAAGAACTTACAATATTTCATGATTTACAATTTTACATTTACATGTTTGAGCGGATAATCAGAATCTAGAGTTTGAGATAGCCTAGAGTTAGATTGAAGAGATAGCATTGGACTACTGTCGTGCACCTCTACTTAACATAAACCTAGGATGTCATCGCCCTAAATTGTATTTCTACTGTGGTATGTGTTGGTTATGAATTTATTCTTTATACTTCATTTAAATTGTATTTCTTTTGATGTCACTCACACCGTTATGGTTGGCCCCTGTAGTTTTGGAGGTTAGAGTTATCTCTAGACTCATGTTTTACAGCTAGGTACCATTAGCTTGAGATTTGGATGCATGTGGTAGAATGATAATGTGGCTTATGCAAATTGTAAAAGAATGTGTTGTAAAGGAAAGAAAATGTAATTCAAGGTGTTAATTTTCCGTTGTGCTATGTAAAGAATTGATGTAATAAAAGTTAAAAAATGTCTGTGTTTGGCTATGTTTACTATTACAAGGAGGTAGGTGCTGAGAATTGTGCCACGTATTTCTGAGTTTATTATATTGGAAATTCGGGGCGCTACAAAAGCAGTGTCGGAGTTGTAGGCGACCTGAACTTCCAAAGTCTCTCACTGATTGAACATTGGGCATTCACGCACTTTATGGCAAAATTTCATGTAGTTAAAACAATGGAAACCAAGCTTTTTGCATTTGGCCACCAAATGATCTCCTTCACCGCACTTCCCGCATCGTTTTTTCCATCAACTTCGAGCTCCGGTGATTCGTCGGTGGGTTTTGTGGTGAAAAAGTGGATTTTGGGGTGGGTTAAAAATATAGTTATTATTGTTGTTTTATGAAGATTGAATGATGAAAGAATATGGATGGATGAGAATGTGGATGGATGAAGTATGCTGCTGCTGTCTTTGTATGCAGTTGTGTATTTTTTTAGTTGACACTCAACCTAACCCACTATTGGAGATAACGAGTTAAGTTCACTTAACCTGTTATCGCCAATAGCAGGTTAAGTTGAAAAATTCAAACATAAACTTGTTTTTTTTAATAACAAATTTGAATAATTTCCTCTTCAGCTTATACGTTATCATCAATAATGGGTTAAGTTAAATTTACCTGTTGTTCCACATAACAGGTTAAACTCAAGATTTGAAATTGAGACTTCATTATTTTTAGAAAATTTGAACAAGTTTAGCTTCAACTTAACTTGTTGTTGGCGACAACATGTTTATTTAAATAAACCCGTTATCACTAACAACAGGTTAAGTTGAAAAATTCAAATAGAGAATTTGCAATTCTTAAAAAGAAAACCATATAACCTAACCTGCTATTGGCGATAATGTGTTAGGTTAAATAACCAGTTATCACCAACAACAGGTTAAGTTGAAGATTTATAATAGAGAACTTGCAATTCTTCAAAAAATCCACATAACTTCATATGTTATTGGCGATAATGAGTTAGGTTAAATAAACATGTTATCACTAACAATGGGTTAAGTTGAAGAATTATAACAGAGAACTTGGTTTTTTCAAAAAAATCCACATAACCTAACTCGTTATTGGCGATCAAGGGTTAGGTTAAACCCATTATCTCTTAAAACGAATTAAGTTGAAGAATTCCAATTTAAAACTTGATTTTCCCCTCCAAAGTCCAACCCTAACCCTAACCTTACCCCTTACCTGTAGCGCCCCGAATTTCCAATATGATATCTTAGAAATACGTGGCACAATTCCCAGCATCAACTTCAATTGCAATATTAAACACAGTCCAAATACCAATAAAAAATATCAACTTTCATTACATTAATCTTTACATAGCACAGCGGAATACAAAACACCTTGAATTACAAATTTTTTTCTTTACAACAATTTCTTTTACAAATTACATAAGCCATCACATCACTTAGACCTAAGCATCCAAAATCCAAGCTATAAGTAATCACCTGTAAAACATGAGACTAGAGATAACCCTAACCCCCAAAACTACAGGGGTCAGCCATAACAGTGTGAGTGACATAAAACAAAACAACATAAGTAAATTATGGAATCATGAACAACATGTAATAACAAGAATAAATGAAATAAGACATAGCAATGAAACATGAAAATATCAAGTGAAACTAGACTAAGTGTCAAGTGTAGGAAAACAGGAAAAACACATGCATAAAACCAAGTCAAGAGAACATCAATACTATATGCTGACTCTCTAATGCGTACTTGTCGGATTCTATGCATCCCACTCTACATAGGTCCAGTGAAAGCCCTTAACGTCTTCACTTTATAGGGTTCAGTCCCCTGCCATGTAACTAATCCTACCACGATGATTACTATAAGATATAGATAAACTGTGAGTATTAGCCCATGTCCAGATAATTCCGGAGGTCAATCTCTATCCACAGATAATTCCGGAGACTATTTCACTCACACCTGGAAATCTTCGAGAATACCCCACACCGCAAGCTATGGCACCTCATCACACGAATAACACATGAGCGTCGCCTCGACTCCGATAATTCCGGAGATCAATCCCATACCGTAGGTAATTTCGGAGACTATTTCACTCACACCTCGATAATTCCGAGGATTATCTCACACCGCGAGCCATACTGAGGTTCATAACCCATGTTCTCATTCATCATATCACCACTAGTGTTTGTCCTTATCTTTTTAAGTTAATTAATTTAATTACGAATCTCCTAGAGTTGGTGTACCCTACCGGACTTAACTCAACAACTGATCAACAATATGCCTCAACAAGCCAAAACACAATAACTCAACTGCCGGCATACTAGGGTCCCACACACCCTCTAGAGACTCACACTCAACCATCCAAACCCAACAATAAAACATTTTGAAAACATATGTTCTGTAGAAAAAATAATATTTAGAATAGTAAGTTATAAATCCCAAAAACATTTAAAGAATCAATCGTTTAAAGAACATCAGGATAACTCAAGAAAACATCAGTAACAGTCGATTGTAAACCGGAGTCGGTCGACTGTCCAGAGCGAAAAATCAGCACTTCAAGAAATAAAAATCTAAGTAGTGGCAGTCGATTGTAAAAAGTCATCGGTCGACTGTCCAGAGCGAAAACCCAAGACTTCAAGAAAATAATTTTAAGTAGTGGCAGTTGACTGTAAAAAGTCATTGATCGACTGTCCAGAGAGAAATTTCGAGAAAACGAGAAAACACAGCAGCCAGGTAACGACGGTCGACTGTAAAATTCACTCGGTCGACTGTCGACCTGCAGACTGTAGTTTTTTTTTTTTTAGTTATGCACTTTTCAACCGATACGGAGTTTTACTTTATGAAAACGAATTCTGTAAAAAGCATATTTCTGATATGATCAAATACAACTATAGGATATACAAAGATCCATAAAAACTAATCAAAGCTACTTGAATTAATCAAAATAGCAAATTTGTTGATTCTCTTAAAAAAGAAAACAAATTTGTGCATACATCAAAAGTAGAGTTTTTAGGAATTAATTACTCATCGAAATAACTTCATATTTTGTTCCAAACCATATCAATACCAAAATAAGTTGAGATATAGTCAAATCCTTCGAAAACACATAAAGACTCAATTTCTTCAAAAACAATGAAATACGATATTCATGTAAATTGTTTGTGCATGTTTGTGCACCAAAGGAAACTTCACAAATCCATCGATTAGAAATAACAACTTATTCAGATTTAATCTTAGTATTTGAAAAATCCAAATTCAAATAAAACGTTTCACAAATCACAAAATCCCCAATTCAGTTGTATTACATCAAATCCAATTATCAAGACACGATCTTTTAATTCATTAGTCTCCCTCAAACTTCTTCAAACTCAATTAACATTATTAATTCAAGAACATAAACAAATTTAACATTTCCATAATCATGTTGCGTTCATCCAAACTCAATAATAACAAAAATCCCATCTTTAAATCGAATTATGCATAACATCCACCATACTCAAACAAATCAGCATAAATCCAAAATAAATAGCCTACTCATGATTCATAATAGGTCATTCATCAATCTTGAATCATCCACATGCAATTCTACTCATAAATATTTAGGTTTTCATATAAGGTTTAATTTTAATTCACCAATTCATCCAATGCATCATATATATATTCATACCCGAACCCTAGCATGTTTTCTAATAGATGAAACACCACATACAACATTCAAAGAACAAAACAAAACAAATATATCACTCACCTTGTTGAAAGAATCGAACGAAGACAAATAGAAAGTGAGAAAAGCCCTTCTTTAGCAAGAAATCCAAGATCTTCTCTTTAGAACTTCAAAATAATAAGAAATAAGAAATCCCCTGTGTTGTGCAGCAAGATGACGGCTGCACCTCACTCTAAATAGTTCGGGATTAAAGATTCTAGGGTTTTTCGAAGACATTTGCAAAATATTTCTTTTTAAATATTGTCACGCCCCGCTTTCCACTATACGGAATTATAGGCACGCAACTGAAGCCCAGCGAATGATATACATCATCCATAAACTGTACAATTATAAGCTCAACAAGATCTTTATAACACATTCACGCACGCAAATATAATAATCACATGAGCTGAAAATAGAATAACCATCATTTGGATAATACATCAATATCGGGTCAAGATGCCCGGAAGTACAAGGTGCCAGAATTAAAATAATATGATAAGCAGTTCGCTATAACAACTAGATAAAATAGCGACTGAAAGAAAAACAACATGAAGTAGTAAGGAAGCAGCAACGATCGTCTAAAGAGTCTGCTCGTCGGATCCATCAGTACCTGTATAATTATTAACTCAAAGAAAAATAGAAAAGTTCCCGTTAGAGCAAGTTTCGGGCAGCAAGTAGCAACAAGCAGAAAAAGGGGTAATATAACAAGATATAACATGGAAGAAACAAGAAGTAGAAGTACAAATACAATATAGAAGGAAGCAAGGAACTGGGACAATATGATCATGTAAGTAATAACTGTAACTAGTGTATTCTAGACTTCAAGGTATAAGCATTTGATAACCTAGGCTCAGTTAATCGATAATCATGTAATCAAGCATCGAGAGTCATGTAATCAAGAGTCATGAAATCAAGAATCATGTAATTAAGAATCAAGAGTCATGTGACGAAGAATCATGTAATCAAGAATCATGCTTAGTGAAGATCTCGGGTTTATTTGTTTTATTAACTTATCTAGTGCACACAATCCTGTGTCCCATACCACAAGTTCGGTGCATATCAATCATGTGACGTTTAGACTTAAGTAGTGAATTCTATAGGATTATGTACTCGGGTCTTCCAGTGATAGTGTCAAGACATGTAATCATGAATCATGTAATCGAGAATTATGTAATCAAGAATTGTATAATCAAGAATCAAGAATCAGGAATCACTATTTTGGAAAACACGGGCCCCCTTCCGAGTATACTCCCCTATAGGGCTGCAAATGAACAGAGCTACTCGCGAGTAGCTCGGCTGGAGCTCGGTCAAAGCTCGGTCAAAGCTCGACTCGAGTCGAGTTCGAGCTTGGAAATCGAACTCGCTAAATAAACGAGCCGAGTACGAGCCCATCCAAACTCGACTCGTTAGGCTCACGAGTTTTCGTTAATGGGCCTAAACCCATTTGCATAATGACCCACCCGTTCAGTTCACTTCCCACTTCTCAGTAATCACCCCGCCCGTTCACTTCCCACTTCTTTCTCAGTTCTCTTCTCTTCGAAACCCTAAAATCTTTTGGCGGCTAGTCGGCTACTCATCTTCCCAGTCCTCTCATCATCCTCATCTTCTCCAAACCCTCATCCTCTTCCTCCGACTCCTCATCCTCTTCCTCATCCTCTTCTTTCGGCCCTAACTCCAAGCCTCCAAACCCTCATCGACCCATCTTCTCCAAACCCATCTTCACGGCTCCAGAATCACGGCTCCAGATTCACGGCTCCAAACCCATCTTCTCCAAACCCTGATTCACGGCTCCAAGCCCTCCGGCTCAAATAAGGTAATTTCCTCCTGAGCTCAAATCTTTTTGGTTTATTTCTTTATTGATTTAGGTTTCAAATTCCATGTCAAAATTTGTTGAACATAGAAGTTCCTCTTTCTCCCTCTACCAACAAGGTGAGAGTTAATTTTTTCGGTCTCCTAAAGAGTGTGAATAATCAAAACATACTCAAAATATATTATTTATCATGTGTCAGTGCCGCAAATCAGTTCCTCTGTCATAGTACAGTATTGTTTCTGATCGGGTGAAAGCACTTAGGCACTACGTTTTCTCATCAAACTTTGCTTCTTTGAGCTTTGCCATCTCATTAGGTGGAGATGAATGAGACGCAACTACAACCACCGTTATTTAGAGATTTATAGATGGAGGTGCCAAATTTGATTCTATAAAAAGAAATTTTAGGAAAAGAAGTGTTGAAATTCACTCCCTATCTCAGTTGCTGAAGAGTATTTTAGTTGCTTACTGCAGGGATTTCACATTAATTACCATGTCACTGTCTCGTTGCTCCTGTAAATTACCTCAGCTGACTTCTCTTTTCTTATTTGTATAGAACAGTTGACTTACTTGTTAGTCAGACTGGTGCATTTTGCTCCTTCTATGTTGCTTATATTTTTATGCATGAATTCTTTATTTTCTCGATAAAATCAATGTTAGGTATGTATGCTCAGTTTCTCATCCATCCATTTTTGGATGATTTCATTACCTAAGTTATAATAATGAAGCAGGGTGGGCTGGATAGCCTTGTCTCACCATTTATTCTAAAAGAATAAACGAACTACGTACTCTTTTCATATTTTCCACAATATTAATAATTAGGCGGAGATAGCAGCGTTATTGTTTGTGATTGCTGAACTGAATACTCACCTTGGTCGATTGTGCTCAGATTATTTATCAAGGGGTGGTTTAAATCAGCCACCTATGCTTTAAGAAACATATATATAATATATAAGCTGCAGATATCGGGAGAATTTCGCATTAATTAGTTAGATAGTCACATGTTAGCCGAGGCAAATCATAGTTCAAATTTCATGGTGAACACTGTGAGATGTTCTGCTGTTTGTTGTTTCTTGTAACTCTAATTTTCCTGTTGCTTTATTAGATGTTATGTAGTATGTAATTTGTTTGTGTGGTTTTCCTTAGAATAATTAAGAAATAAAATTTATAAGGCACAGAACCTAGGTGCTAGCTAATTTATGCATGTCTCAATATACAAATTCCTTCCTTTTGAATTACCTACACAGGGAAAGTAACTATTGTATACAAAGTGAGAAGATGGTGAATGATCCAGCTATCCATACTCCACGTACTCTGAATGATCCAGCTATCCAAATTCCTTCCTAGGGGAGTCCCCTATATTGTCCACTATTAAGCCGTACCCTTATAACTCCGGCTTGTTATTCTTTTATAATTAATTATGAACATGCAGTTGGTACGACTAGTGGAACGGTGTAATCAAATAGTTTAGTCAAGGAAAATATCAAGGACAGTAATCATGGTATGAGATAGAACGGGTACATGTATCGAGAGTAGTTATTATAGAATTATCAAGTGGTATAAAATACATTCTATCAACCTATTATATCTATGCAAGTTATTATTACAAGAACAATAATACATTCAGTTCATTAAATATGAAAAGTAAAGGGTTTATATGCAAAAACGTATAGATGAATTTTTAGATAACTTGACATATCTGTATTCAAATTCACTTTTCCGTTGTTACAGAAAAGCAAATCTGATTCCGTCAGAGATTCTAGAAAGTAGACTCTCTTTCGGTTCCAACGCATATTCACACGATACATTCTAAAGACAGTAGCTATGCGTACAAATTCATTCTTCGCTGGTTTCGATGTTTCGCGCGCATTCTGGAAATTCGGAGTTACAATACTAAAACTGCGATATCTCACAATCTATACATCGGATTGAGAAACTGTAGGATGTTATAGATATCTAAACTCGAAGGGCTACGATTTTCATGTAGAAAGTTTTTCGATCTAGTGTCGGGAACGTGGTCAAATTCTCAGTACGAGATACCGGTTAGTAATCCTGTGCAGGTTCAGAAAGTCACAATATGACAGTACTAAAATCGCGATATCTCACAATCTACACATCTGATTGAGAAACCGTAAGATGTTCTGGATTCGAGACTCGATGGGCTACGATTTCCACGTAGAAAATCTTCAATCCAGTATTGGGAACATGGTCGAATTCTTAGTGCAAGGTCAAGAAATTTTAGAGATAGTAAGGTTGAATATTCGATATTCGATAACACGATTCGAAATGTGTTAACAGTTCACTCTTGAGTTGATATAGTATGGAATAAGTGACTAAAACAGAGTTTGACAATAAAATATGATGATAACTAGACTACTTGCCACGAGTCCAAGGAAAATACTTGTACGAGAATAAAAAGAATGTACAAGGTACTTGCCTTATAACGTGACGATTTCAGTGGTGGTGTTAACCACGGAAAGAAGCGACGTCGACAACGGACGGCGACACAACGGCGGTAAGAATGGCAGCAAGACGGTAGCTAACGGTAGCAATGGTGAGCGACGACAACAACAAGGTGGCGCGGCGTCGGGTTATTTTTGGGATTCACGGGATCGTAGAAGCGGAGTTGTTGGCTCGAAGGCGGAGAGTAAAGGAGAGCTCGGGTGTTGCTTGAGCTCTCGGGTGTGAAGAAGGCAGAGGGTGTGAAGAAGGCAGAGGAAGAGAAGAAGGGAAAATGAAGTGGGAGCTCTGCATGTGTGTGTGTGTGTGTATATAGATTTAAACAAGGAGAGAGGGAGAGAGAGTTGGCTGGTTGCAATTGTGCATGCATGTGTAGGGGTGTAGAAAAATCAACAAAGGGGTGTGGTGGTGTAGAAAAATCAAATGTGGTTAGGAAAATGAGAGTGTAGGGTGGTGGAGGTGTAGAAAAATGCATCATAGGTTTAGGAAAAATGTGAAGTTAGGCGTAGAAGTTAGGTTGTAGAAGAAAATGAGAAAGTTAGGCAGGATTAGAATTAGGATTAGGATTAGGATTAATCAGGGTTTAAAATTTGTATTTAAACTCCGATCGAAAAATCACAAAATTATAGAATTGATCAGAAAAATATTCTGGCTTTAGATAAAGAGTCCAGAAAGAAAAATAAAATTAATCTGAAAATTGAAGTACAAAAATTCACGTAATAAAATATGTATAACTGGAACAGGGAGTTACAATCCTACCCACATTACAAAAAAATTTCGTCCTCGAAATTTACTTAGGCGAGATATAGGATAGCTAAGAATGCAATACTCTTCAATCGACAGTACAACAAAAGATAAAAGAAACAAAGAGTACAAAGGCACGAATACAACTAAAGACAAATTGTGCATCCTCAACTGGAGGAATCAACAATTCGATGTTTGGGCTCAGAGTCTGAACCACCGACATCGCTAACATCCCAGTTCAGCTGTGTCACAAGCTCATCTTGCTCTGGCACATACTCCTCCAATTTTCTAAGTAACCCTTTAGGCGATGGAGCTAAAATTAAGATGCGTCTGGCCTTACTGGATATAAACTCCTCAGCCATAGCTGAATCTATGAAGGACAGATGTGAGTCGTAATATCTATCAACATTTAAAAGTCCCACCGATTTGCTGTGGATCCCTAGTTGAGCCCATGTGATTACTTCAAACAACTCCTCAAGTGTTCAATAACCTCCGGGTAAGGCTATGAAAGCATCAGCAGCTCGAGCCATTTCAGCCTTCCTCTCGTGCATGTTAGAGACAACTCTAACATGTCCCACAGTACCCCCAGTAATCTCTTTCGGCATCAGTGACTTGGGAATCACTCCCAAAACATGTCGGCCACCAGCACGAACAGTGTCAGAAACCAGGCCCATCAATCCTATGCTCCCACCACCATAGACGATATCGATATTCCTTTCTATAAGCTCCTTGCCGAGCTCGATCGCGGCTTCTTGGTAGCTAGCTCTTTTGCCAGAGCTACTACCACAAAATACACAAATCCTGTCTAATCTCAATGAAGATGATGAAGATGAAGAAAGGTTCTTCATACCCACTTCTCCTTCTTCTTGCACCGATTTTCTCTTCATCCCTACCACCGATTCTTGATCTTTTATTTCCATTTGTCAAGAAAATATGAGCTCCTATTCTCTCTCTTTCTTTCTTGCTCCCGCCTCTGCTACCGGCTTCCCACTCTTTCTCTTCTTCGAAGCTTGCTCCCGAGTTGCCTTCTTCTTTCTCTTCTCTCCTTTCTTCCCCGGCTTCTCTCTCTTTCTCTCTTTCTCTCTTTCTTCTCCGACTTCTCTCTCTTTCTTCTTCCTCTTTCTTTCTCTTTTTCTTTCTTTCTCTTTTTCTTTCTTCTTTCTTTTTCTTTCTTCTTTCTTTGACTTCTCTCCTCATTTCTCTTCTTTTTATTTCTTCTTCTTTTTGTCTTTTCTACATTAATTCACCGTCCCCTATAACCAGCCTATGATCAGTATGTGCACTTCGGCCCCTATCTATTCCAAATATAACATCGAACTTTGAGTTGTTGATGACGTTGAAGTTTGCTTTGATATTCATTCCACGAATCAATAAGGGACTCTACTACGCTTCTGCTGTGCCACTCTGATGGTGATGTTTCTGGATGCTGATATCACTTGATAGCGATCGATGAATTGAGCAGAATTAAGAGATTGGTAATACGAAGATGTTGGTTATCAAACTCATTTGGTAAAGAGGGCCCTACCCACCAAACAATGTTGAAAAATTGTGGCAAGCTTGGTGCCGCAAATAAAAATGGGAGAAACGGGAATGAATAATTTGTCAGTTACTCATTTCTCATTCCTATAAATGAGAGGTTTAGGAAGAAGAAAAATTTAAGCAAGATAAGAACAAGAAACAAGCAGAAAAGAGGAAAAGAATAGAGTGTATATTTGTAAGGTGTAGTAATACCAGTTTTAGAAAATAGTAAAGAGTTTTCTTATTGGTATTCCAGTTTCTAATTTGTTTGCCATTTAGACCAACAAAATTCCTACTCTCTTCGAACAGAAAATTCAAGAAAAATAGGGATAGAAAGAAATAACTATTATGATACTCAATAATGGATTGATCGATAAGAATGAATGCAATGTACAGAAGGTAACAAACGATGCAGGAACTGAAGTATGACTAGATCAAAATATACCAGTAATTATTTCTTTAGTGATCTCTGCCTCCTCTGTATTCAGGTTATGAGCCTGATTATACTCTGTCCTTCACTAGGATTTGATCCTCCTATTGGTGTGACACTCTTTCTCTTCAGGTAATTCTGAACCTTGTGATCATTCGCTCCACATGCAAGTCACAGGTTGTTGGCTTTCCAGCAGTTCTTGCGTATGTGTCCAACTCGACGGCAATAATAGCACTTCTGGTCCTTCTTCGGAGTCACCGATGAGTAAGGTGATGCTCTAGTAGTCAGGGTCTGAACTGGCCTCCATATCGGTCCACCTGTAGACTGTGCGACAGTAAGGAGATGTAATGCCCGCTGAACGGCATTCCACCCTCTACGGATCTGCTCCTGGGTATCGAGCATGGCGGTGTAACTCAAGTCCCATTGAATGGAGTTTGCGACATCCTGTACCCTATCCAGATTAGCTCTCATCAGTTCATTTTGCCCTTGCTGTAGGTCCATCATTCGTTGCATCTCCTGGAGAATGGTGACGATCTCCGATAGTTCATCCCTGGGTGTAGAAGTCGAAGAGCCTCCGTGAACCATAGTCTGAAATGCATATTCAAATAGGGTAAATCTCCAGATGGCAAGTTGGTTATTAACATTCATGTGATCCACGTGATGTGTATATTGTTGAGCTTAGCATGGTTCGAGCCTAGACTCTGATACCACTAAAAACCTATCACGCCTCGCTTTCCACTATACGGAATTACAGGCACGCAACTGAGGTCCAGCGAATGATATACATCATCCATAAGCTGTACAATTATAAGCTCAACAAGATCTTTATAACACATTCACGCATGCAAATATAATAATCACATGAGATGAAAATAGAATAACCATCATTTGGATAATACATCAACATCGGGTCAAGATGTCCGGGAGTACAAGGTGCCAGAATTAAAATAATATGATAAGCAGTTCGCTATAACAACTAGATAAAATAGCGACTTAAAGAAAAACAACATGAAGTAGTAAGGAAGCAGCAACGATCGTCTAAAGAGTCTGCTCGTCGGATCCATCAGTACCTATATAATTATTAACTCAAAGAAAAATAGAAAAGTTCCCGTTAGAGCAAGTTTCGGGCAGCAAGTAGCAACAAACAGAAAAAGGGATAATATAACAAGATATAACATAGAAGAAACAAGAAGTAGAAGTACAAATACAATATAGAAGGAAGCAAAGAACTGGGACAATATGATCATATAAGTAATAACTGTAACTAGTGTATTCTAGACTTCAAGGTATAAGCATTTGATAACCTAGGCTCAGTTAATCGATAATCATGTAATCAAGGATCGAGAGTCACGTAATCAAGAGTTATGAAATCAAGAATCATGTAATCAAGAATCAAGAGTCATGTGACGAAGAATCATGTAATCAAGAATCATGCTTAGTGAAGATCTCGGGTTTATCTGTTTCATTAACTTATCTAGTGCACACAATCCTGTGTCCCAATATTACAAGTTCGGTGCATATCAATCATGTGACGTTTAGACTTAAGTAGTGAATTCTATAGGATTATATACTCGGGTCTTCCAGTGATAGTGTCAAGACATGTAATCATGAATCATGTAATCGAGAATTATGTAATCAAGAATTGTGTAATCAAGAATCAAGAATCAGGAATCACTATTTCGGAAAACATGGGCCCCCTTCCGAGTATACTCCCCTATATTGTCCACTATTAGGCCGTACCCTTATAACCCCGGCTTGTTATTCTTTTATAATTAATTATGAATATGCAGTTGGTACGACTAGTGGAACGGTGTAATCAAATAGTTTAGTCAAGAAAAATATCAAGGGCAGTAATCATGGTTTGAGATAGAACAGGTACATGTATCGAGAGAAGTTATTATAAAATTATCAAGTGCTATAAAATACATTCTATCAACCTATTATATCTATGCAAGTTATTATTACAAGAACAATAATACATTCAGTTCATTAAATATGAAAAGTAAAGTGTTTATATGCAAAAACGTATAGATGAATTTTTAGACAACTTGACATATCTGTATTCAAATTCACTTTTCCGTTGTTACAGAAAAGAAAATCTGATTCCGTTAGAGATTCTAGAAAGTAGACTCTCTTTTGGTTCCAACGCATATTCACACGATACATTCTAAAGACAGTAGCTATGCGTACAAATTCATTCTTTGCTGGTTTCGATGTTTCACGCGCATTCTGGAAATTCAGAGTCACAATACTAAAACTGCGATATCTCACAATCTATACATCGGATTGAGAAACTGTAGGATGTTTCAGATATCTAGACTCGAAGGGCTACGATTTTCATGTAGAAAGTTTTTCGATCCAGTATCGGGAACATGGTCAAATTCTCAGTACGAGATACCGGTTAGTAATCCCGTGCAGGTTTAGAAAGTCACAATATGACAGTACTAAAATCGCGATATCTCACAATCTACACATCTGATTGAGAAACCGTAAGATTTTCTGGATTCGAGACTCGATGGGCTACGATTTCCACGTAGAAAATCTTCAATCCAGTATTGGGAACATGGTCGAATTCTTCGTGCAAGGTCAAGAAATTTTAGAGATAGTAAGGTTGAATATTCGATATTCGATAACACGATTCGAAATGTGTTAATGGTTCACTCTTGAGTTGATATAGTATGGAACAAGTGACTAGAACAGAGTTTGACAATAAAATATGATGATAACTAGACTACTTGCCACGAATCCAAGGAAAATGCTTGTACGAGAATAAAAAGAATGTACAAGGTACTTGCCTTATAACGTGACGATTTCAGTGGTGGTGTTAACCACGGAAAGAAGCAACGTCGACAACGGACGGTGACACAACGGCGGTAAGAATGGCGGCAAGACGGTAGCTAACGGTAGCAATGGTGAGCGACGACAACAACTAGGTGGCGTGGCGTCGGGTTATTTTTCGGGGTTCACGGGATCGTAGAAGCGAAGTCATTGGCTCGAAGGCGGAGAGTAAAGGAGAGCTCGGGTGTTGCTTGAGCTCTCGGGTGTGAAGAAGGTAGAGGAAGAGAAGAAGGGAAAATGAAGTGGGAGCTCTGCATGTGTGTGTGTGTGTATATATAAATTTAAACAAGGAGAGAGGGAGAGAGAGTTGGTTGGTTGCAATTGTGCATGCATGTGTAGGGGTGTAGAAAAATCAACAAAGGGGTGTGGTGGTGTAGAAAAATCAAATGTGGTTAGGAAAATGAGAGTGTAGGGTGGTGGAGGTGTAGAAAAATGCATCATAGGTTTAGGAAAAATGTGAAGTTAGGCGTAGAAGTTAGGTTGTAGGAGAAAATGAGAAAGTTAGGCAGGATTAGAATTAGGATTAGGATTAGGATTAATCAGGGTTTAAAATTTGTATTTAAACTCCGATCGAAAAATCACAAAATTATAGAATTGATCAGAAAAATATTCTGGCTTTAGATAAAGAGTCCAAAAAGAAAAATAAAATTAATCTGAAAATTGAAGTATAAAAATTCACGTAATAAAATACGTACAACTGGAACAGGGAGTTACAAATATACCTTTACATAAATAGATCCCCATACTAGGAAATTAGTTAAGACCAATCTAATTGAGTTCAAAAATCAAAAATATCCCCCACTAGCTTCAGCCGGCACTGTAGGGAAAACCCAGAGAACAATTTTGCATTTTCATCTCTTTAAATAGCAATTTTGCAAAAAGAACATCTTTTATCAAAACATGTAAATTATATCAAATGTGTACTCTGTGATTGACTCTCTCTGTGGTTGTATTTTCTTCACTTGCATTTCAATTTTTCTGCGTCTTATTCGAAAACTTGTCTGGCCAGTCGACTGATCAGACTTGGATAAAATACTCTTCGAACACTTGTCTGGTAAGTCGACTGAGTTTCCGCTATAAGTCGACTTGTCACGCCCCACTTCCTAAAAACATGGAATACGAGCACGTGACGAAGTCCAGCGAATGATTTTAATATCATCCATAAGCTGTAGGATCGACTCAGCATCACAACAAGAGTATAACAATATATATGTACAACCAAGCATGCATGAATAATTCATTAAGCAACAGAAAACAAATGAAAACAAATAATAATGTCCACATAGTTTTCAAGTCTGGATCAAGTGTAAAACTCGAAAAAAAGTCTTATACAGCAGAAGAAATAAATACCTTAAGGAAAGCAATTATTTAAACAAGTCCTTACTCCAAGCGAAGCCTAAAATGTCTGCTCGCCAATCCCAGCAGATAGCTCGTCTCCCAAGTCTGCTTAATAAATATAAAAAGGAAAAAACCGGGAAAAACAAGAGAAAATGCCCTTAGTGCAAGCTAGGGCCACAAATAGTGAAAATAAGTATAAGTATGGGGAACAAGAATTGGAATCAAGTATGTAACAGGGATTCAACAAGTAGTGGAAAAACCAAGAACTAGCTAGCAAAATGGATATCTTAGTAGTCAGGCTGGATAACAACTACTAATGGTAAAACACATGACAAGTGAACCTGTAGGGGTACCTAACATCAAGTAGTAAGTCTCAAGCCTGGTAGCATGTAACAAGTGCCAAGTCTAAGTCAAAAATTTATTTCAAGTGTCAGGTAGCGTGTTTCATGTTCAAGTCTTGTAGTTATTACTATCTAGGTAGCACTTCATGCATCCATTCTTTTACTACATGGTTGCTACAGTCAAAACAATTTTATTTAGACCTAGTAATGAATTTTATAAGGCGGTGTACTCAGGTGTCAAATATCAAGCCAGTGATCAACCATGGGCTCTAGAGGTGGCCCCCGTCACCATGACGTGGCACTTAGTTCTACGTGGCACTTAGTTCCATGTGATCTCAAATATATATCATGTAATTATATAATGGGCTCTAGAGGTGGCCCCCGTCACCATGATGTGGCACTTAGTTCTACGTGGCACTTAGTTCCATTTAACATACAACTTTGGGAAACACAGGCCCCCTTCAGAGTACACTTACCTATGTTGTCCACTACTATGGTCTTTTCCTTAACCCCGACTTATTACATTTGTTCAGGCAGAATTTGTTTATTTGTATTTATACATGTGAAACAATGTTGAAATAATGTAAATTAATTCTATGAAAAATTGGGGATGTCCTATAGGGTGTCCAGCAACTACTTATAAAATTTCAAGTCAAACGCTTGCTGTTTACATAGCTAAATTAATTCGCAAAGTAAATGTGTGCAGCAGTTTTACGAATCTGCGTCTACCGACACAGCTGCAGTAAAACTGCAATAACTTCTAGACCGTAACTCTGAATTTCGGAAATTCCGTAGGCTATCGACATCTAGACATCCAGAGCTACATTTTCTATTCAGGGCTTGGGTTCAGATTCTAATGTTAAATGGGTCGAAACAGCAAAAGAAGATTCAGGACAGCAACATGTGGGAATAACTTACTAGTATAGATTACATGGAAATTCGTTATTAGGCGTCTAAGTTATTGTGTGATTTAAATACATGATATTGGTTATCAAAACGGCAAGTAATAATTATTTTTCAAGTCAAATGGTTGCAAGATCATCAAACACAAAATGTAACATGTGTCTACAAATCTATGGCTCCTTAATCTCATGTGTTCATGTGTTCATGTGTTCAAGGGGTAAAAGAGTCCAAGTAGTTATAATTTACACAATGAAATTTTTGTGACTCTTAGAATTATGAAATTTATGAGGGTTATTATTTGATCAACAACGATAGTCAAGGAGGAGTCACAATTCTAACTATTTGTGGTATTTTTCAAGGGATGCTTGTACTAGAACAAATAAAATTGTACAAGAGATACTTGCCTTAATTGACAACGATAGATCCGATTGTTGAAGAAGATGAGATCGAAAAATCCTGGGCGAAGTCTCCCAAAATCACGTGTGAAAATCAACCGTAGATCGAGTTTTTTCCCCACACCGGATCGGCCAAAATAACAAACGGCGAGATCAGGATCATCTGCGCCAACACACCAAACAGCGAGCGCAGCCAATGGGTGAGCTCCTCCGCAGCGGATCTGATCCAAACAGGGGATAGCGGATCTCGGATCTGCTGTGGGTGAAACACGGGATGACGATCAGATCTGGTTCGGCCGCACGAATCTTGGCGCAATCCTACGGTCGAGATCAAATCCCGCCTAATCCGTTCTCCTTCTTCTTCTTCGTTCTCTTCTTCGACGAAACAGCGAACGAGGGAGAGATAGAGCGAGTGACTTCAGCGGTGGCTTGTGATTGTGGTGACGCGACGGCGTGGCTGCGACGGCCACGGAGAGGCGGCGACGAATGTCGATCTCTTGGGCGGCTCTATTTGGGTTCAAAGAACAGAGGAGGATGAGAGCGGGGCAATTTTGGATGTTGGCGACGAGGATGATGGAGGCTAGGGGCGGCGATGGCGAAGGTCTTGGTGGTGAAGACGAGAGGTGGAGAGGTGGTGGGTAGAGGCGTCGAGATGACGAGGATAATGGAGGATTGGAAATGGCGAAATGGGTTCGATGGTGCGAGTTTTTGGTGGTGAGATGGAGGAGGCGACGATGGATGGTGGTTGACGGTGCTGTGGTTGACGAGGCAAAGGTCGAAGGTGAGGGAGACGGCAGTGTAGCGATCGAAGGCGGATTGGTTTGGTGTGCGAGATGAGCGGAGGAAGAAGAAGGATTAGCGGTGGTCTGTTAAGGGTTTAACAGTAGATTAGGGGTTGGGGTTAGGGTAGGGTTATATAGTTAGGGTTTCGGGTTTTGGTTTTTAGGGTATCCGAATTGAATAGGATCCAACAAGAGAATTGGTCAAAATGCAATAAAATAGGGAATAAAGAGACAAATGAGAAGAAATAGTCGATTCTTCATGAAGAACGACACAAAGCACATACAATTGAATTAGATAAAAGGACCGAAAATTGAGTCAAAAACAAATTGATGATTTTATTCGAATAGAAACAAAATACTGGATCACAAATTGATAAAAGAGTACAATGGGGCGAATACAGTATAAAAATAAAAATACGGGGAAACAGGAGTTACACGACTAATCAGACTTCTATAAACTACTCCTCTTATCTGACGCCCCGGTCGACTGTGCTCTCTTTTTAAGTCGACTGAACAGAACAAAAAGTTCATTTTTTTAATTAACTTTTATACAACATTATTCACCCCCCTCTAGTGTTATTTTACCTTGCCTACAGGATCCAACACTTGGTATCAGAGCCTGGTTGAGTGCAATTTCATCTACTTCAATTGCGAACCATTACCATGAAGGCCAATCCACACAAAGGCCACCCCTATTCGATGGAACCAATTACAACTATTGAAAGTGTAGAATAAAGATATACCTTCATTCCATCAACTATGAGATATGGAACATGACAGAGACCGAGTACACCACTCCTACAATTCCTAATGCACAATGGAACGATGACATGAAGAGGGAAACAATGAACAATGCAAAGGCGATGAACGCTCTATTTTGTGCTCTTACCAAGGAGGAGTTCAATTGTGTGTCCAATGCAACAATGGCGTATCAAATTTGGCACACACTCGAGGTAACTCATGAAGGTAATAATAAAGTAAAAGTATCTAAGATATCTGTTCTTGTTCATAGGTTCGAGATGTTTCACATAAAGAAGAACGAGAATGTGTCAGTCATGATCATACGGTTCACGGATTTTACAAATTCTCTTGTGGCTCTTGGAAAGACGTACACTCAAGCTGAAATGGTGAGAAAATTTCTTCGTGCCTTAACCCCCGAATGGGAGAAGAAGACCACCGCCATAAAAGAGGCCAACGATTTAACACAATTTTCTTTTGAGAATATGTGGGAAATTTTATGGTATATGAAGTACAACTTGAAGAATACAGAAGGATCCAGAACCTCAACAATCAAAGAAAAAGACACTCGCTTTCAAGGCCATGTCGGAATCTAAAGATGAAGAAGAAGATGAGGAAAAGATACTCATGTTCACGAGAAAGTTCAAGAAGCTTCTAAGGAAAGGTAAATTTAATTCCAAATTTAAAGATACTAATGAACTTTCCACTTGTTTCAAGTGTAACAAAATAGGTCATATGAAGAAGGATTGCCCACTAGAACAGGCAAAATCAAAAGGAAATGCTTCCAACTTCAAGAAGGATAAGTAAATAAAGAACAAGTACATGAGGAACAAAAAGGCGTATCAAGCAACTTGGGATGATAGCGACTCTTCATCAGAAGAAGAAAATGAAGAGACAAACGAAGTTGCGAATGTATGCTTTATGGCTACACAAAACGAGGTACCTAAAAGAGAGCGGTGGATACTTGACAGCGGATGCTCTAAGCATATGACTGGTCATGCTAACCTCATGTCTTCCATTCAAGAGATTGATGGTGGAACAGTCACATTCGGTGACAAAAACAAAGGAAAGGTTATTGGTATAGGCATGGTCGGTAAGAACACTACCCCTAATATAGAAGAAGTTTTTCTTGTTAGTGGTCTTCAGCATAATCTGTTAAGTATAAGCCAGTTGTGTGATACGGGATATAAAATTGTTTTTGAAAAAGATGCATGTTTAATATATGACTCTACCATGCAAAATGTAATTTTTCAAGCTTTCAGGAAGAATAATATTTATGAGTTATGTTTAAAATCAAATGATTTTTCTAATGATTTTTGCTCAGTAGCTTCTAATAATGATTCTTGGCTTTGGCATAAATGATTTGGTCATCTGAATATGAAAAATATTGCTAAATTATCTAAGTACAACCTAGTTAAAGGGCTGCCAAGACTATCCTATAAAAAGGATAAGTTATGTGATGCATGTCAACTAGGTAAACAAATCAAATCTACTTTTAAGACAAAAGAAATGATTTTTGCTAGTAGGCCTTTCGAATTAATCCACATGGATTTATTTGGCCCTACTAGAGTCGCTTCTTTAAATAAAAGTAGGTATGTATTTGTTCTAGTAGATGATTTTTCAAGATTCACATGGGTTTTCTTTTTAAAACATAAGAATGATGCTTTTGATGAATTTGCAAACTTTTGTAAACGGATTCAAAATCAAAAGTCTCTAACCATGTCACTATTAGAAGTGATCATGGTGGAGAATTTGAGAATGAAACGTTTTCAGAATATTGTAACAAGAATGGTATAACACATTCATTTGCATTTCCTATAGCTTCACCACAAAATGGAGTGGTCGAAAGAAAGAATAGGACTTTTCAAGAGTGTGCACGTACCATGCTTGTTAAAAGCAATTTGCCTAAGTACTTCTGGGCTGAAGTTGTTGCTACAGCATGTTATGTTTTAAATAGAATCTTGATTAGGTCTAAGCTTTAGAAAACATGTTATAAGTTATTTTTTGATAGAATTTCTAAGGTATCTTATTTTAAAGTATTTGGATGCAAGTGTTTCATTTTAAATACGAAAGATAATTTAGATAAGTTTGATCCTAGATCTAATGAAGGTATCTTCATTGGATACTCAAATAGGAGTAAGGCATATAGAATCTTCAACAAGTCAGCTTTGACTATTGAAGAATCCATGTATGTTTCATTTGATGAATCTCTGACTTCATCTACTGTTATTGAATATTATGAAACTGATTCATTATCTTTGAATAATGTAATTAAATCACTAGAGCAAACTACCCTAGCAGATAGGTTGACTGATAAGGAAATCAAGTCGACCGATGTGAATCAGTCGACTGATGGACAAGTTAAGTCGAATGATCCTGTTGTGATGACTCAAACTTTACCAAATCCTTTGTTGAAGTTAGAAATCATCCTCATGACTTAATAATTGGTGACATCTCAAGTGGTATTCAAACAAGATCTCATGTTAATATGGTTTCTCATACAGCCTTCTTGTCGGATTTTGAACCGAAGAATATACAAGAAGCTTGTGAGAATGAATTTTGGATGAATGACATGCAAGATGAATTAAACCAATTTACAAGGAAATGATGTATGAGATTTAGTTCCACGACCTCCTGACCATACTATAATTGGTACCAAATGGGTATTCAAAAACAAGTTAAATGAATCAGGACAAGTCGTTAGGTACAAAGCTAGATTAGTTGCTCAAGGATATAATCAAGAAGAAGGCATAGTTTTCGATGAAACATATGCTCGTGTTGCTAGACTAGAATCAATTCGAATCTTATTATCTTTTGCATGTTTTATGAACTTTACACTTTTCCAAATGGATGTTAAAAGTACTTTTCTTAATGGTTTTATAAAGGAAGATGTTTATGTTAAGCAACCACCTGGTTTCGAACATGAACAATTTCCAAACCATGTTTTTAAATTGAAAAAGACTTTATATGATCTTAAACAAGCACCTCGTGCTTGGTATGATCGATTGAAGACTTTTCTTTTAGAAACTGGTTTTGAAATAGGTAAAGTAGATACTACCTTGTTTATTAGGAGAATAGAGACCAGTATCCTAATCATACAAATATATGTAGATGACATAATTTTTGGCTCTACTAATAGTAATCTCTGTCAATAGTTTGCTAATACCGTGAAAAATGAGTTTGAGATGAGTCACATGGGTGAACTCAATTATTTCCTTATACTACAAATAAAGCAGTCACATAATGTCATATTTATTAATCAAGAAAAATATGCTAAGGAATTACTCAAATGGTTTGGCATGGATAGCACTAGTAGTAAGACCACACCTATGGCTACTACTACTACACTTGACAAAGATGAATTAGGTAAGAGTGCCGATCAAAAACTCTATCGAGGGATGATTGGCTCACTCTTATATATAACTGCTAGTAGACCAGATATTATGTTTAGTGTATATTTGTGTGCTAGATATCAGTCAAGTCCTAAAGAGTCTCACTTAAAAGCTGAGAAACGTATTTTAAGATACATTAAAGGCACATCTGAGTATGGTTTATTTTATCCCTGCACCGATAACTTTCAACTTTTGTCATATAGTGATGCGGATTTTGCTGGAAGTAAAACTGACCATAAAAGTACTAGTGGTACTTGTCATTTGGTACATTCACTAGTATCTTGGTCTAGTACAAAGCAAAATTCTGTATCCCTATCTACTACAAAAGCTGAATATATTGCTGGAAGTTTGGCTTGTGTCCAAATTTTATGGATGAAACAAACCCTATTAGATTATGGTATTTCATTTTCACAACCTGCTATAATGTGTGATAATACCAGTGTCATTAGTTTATCTAAAAATCCGATTCAACACTAACGTACGAAACACAATGATATTAGACATTATTTTCTACATGATCATGTTTTAAAGGGAGATATATCTTTAAACTTTATTTCTACTGATAAACAAGTAGCAGATATCTTTACTAAACCACTTAAGGAAGACATTTTTATCACCTTAAGAAGAGAACTAGGAATTTGCAGTTTTCATGATATTTCTTGAATTTTTATCTTGTATAAGTCGACTTAAACCTCGTTTCAGTCGACTGATCAAGTACTTTTTATTGTCTATTTTTGCCTGAATTTTATGCTCTGGACAGTCGACTGTGAACAACACCCAGTTGACTGACAGAAATATTACTTGATATTTTCGTTTTGTTTTATTTGCTCTCGACTAAGTCGACTGTCGCGACATCATCCTGTCTTTCTGATTCGAAACGACGCACTTTTTGAGGCATTTTTCTTTATCTTTTCTTACCCATTGATTGATCTCATCCTTTGATTAACCCTAGCCTAGATCTCAGCCCTCTATTCTAAAGTAAAACCCTAGTTTTTACTTCTCATTTTCACTTTCCCCTCTTTTCATTGTCTCTCTCTTTGAAGAACTAGACCAGTCGGTTGCTCCTCAACCTGGCGATTTCAGCATTCTGAAGCTAAAAAATTGAAGATTCCGTTCATATTTCGAGTCAATCACTTGCTGGAGTCTTTTTTTAGATCTCTTGAAGCTTTGTGTATCTCTTTCAATCTCCATTGTTGGGTATAATTGGTTGCCCTCTTTTCTTTTCAATTTTCTAGAGTTGAATCATGCCTCCAAAGAGAGCTCGTGGTTTTAATGTTGAAGAAGGACAATCCTCTAGCAATTACCTTAAATATCTTAGGAACCCCAACCTTGTTGAGAAATTCTTTCTCATTTGTCAGATTGCTATCTTTCCAAGGAGATTTGTAAATTTTCCTGATTTAGACAGATTCCCTTTAGCCCCATTGTTTGAACAATGTGGGTTACTTAAGTTACTTTCCCTTGTTAATCAACCTTATTACTATCCACAACTTATAAATTTGTTTTATACAAATATGAGAGTTGCCACTTCAGAGGATGGTAACGAAATATTTATTACTACTATGGTAAAAAATATTCGTATGAGGTTGACCCCTGCAAAATTAGGAATCATTTTGGGTATTCCATCTGAAGGATTAGATTTAGGGGAGCTTGATATGGATGAAGACTCTATCCATTCAAAAATCTTCTTGCCAAATCGTCATCCCCCAATGTCTAACCAAACAATTATACTGCTTGCCAAGCTAGTTGCAAGAATTTTGTCGTATAACATTATCCCTAAAACGGAAAGTTATGATCAATTTTCCCACGAGTTGCAACAAGCCGTCTATGCAATTTTTGGCAACATCCAATAAATTGGAATCGAGTCATTTTCAATCGTCTTCATCAGGCTCATACTTTCTTTCTTCATTTTGGTGCAATACTTACTCATGTTTTCAACTACTATGAAGTTGATCTTACTTCTGAGTCTAGTGTTGTTATTCATTACGAGACTTTTGATCATGCGAGTTTAGCTTGTATGAAGATTCTTCACTCTCCTCCTCGAAGAAATACCCCTCATATTCCTTGAGCTACTTCAGGTCGTAGGTCTTCTGCCTCTAGTTCATCTCGTCCTAGAGCTGTCTTTTCTGATCCTGAGAGTCTTTATCATTCTGTCAACTATCTCATGGATCGTCAGGATACCCTTGAAACTAGTATTTCTCATCTTACCCACTTGTTCACCCAAAAATTTCCACCTCCTACCTCTCAAGGTGCTGATGACGAAGATGAAGACTGACTTGATGTATTTTCTATTTTTTTGTAATTTTCTTATTATGTTTTATGTATTTCACTTTTATGCTGTATTTGCCACCATGTCCTTCAATTTCCTATATATAAATTTGTTATTGTTTTGCCATATGTTATTGTTTCTTTCCTCCTTCTATTTTTTGTTGATGACAAAGGGGGAGACAAAGGATGTGTAAAGGATGTGTATGTGGTCTTGGTGCATATTTTTCATGTGCATGTTTTTGTGCATGTTGTACATTAGTTAACTTGTGCATGTTGTACATTAGCTAGGGGGAGCATCTTTATTGTAAGCTATTGTGTTGTCATCATCAAAAAAGGAGAGAATGTTGATTCTTGATTTTGATGACTACAACACAATGCAAAGTTGTGTTATCACTTATTGCAGGGTGTATCAAGATCTATACCATAGTGCAATACACACAGGCAAAGTTATTCCAATGAAGCTTTCAAAGTTGATCCAATCCACAAAGAGCTTAGTTCAAGCCACATTGATCAAGCAAGCTTCAAGATATAAAGACAATGGCTCAAGCTCAAGTCAAAGACTCAAATTCAAGACAAGACTAGTGCTTCAAGTTGTTTTGAATTAAAGTGTCTTGTAACAATTGTTGTAACCTTTGAGTCTTAGAAATGTGGTAATAGCCTTGTCACACACACACTCACACATATCTTTTAATATTTAAGTGTTTTTACAAAAGTTAAAAGGTCGAAATAAGCTTGAATAAGATCAGCTGTTGAGTACCAGTTGACCATTCTTCAGAACTAGTCGACCGTCTTAATACGAAACTGTCTGAACTCATACAAACTCTGACCAGATGACTAATCATGGCGACCCAGTCGACTGTTCAAGCCATTTCGACAGTTTTCTGATTTTCAAAACTTTTTTTGTCAAATTCAAAACAAATTCTATCTATTTTAATTCAGTTTTAGGAACTGTTCTTCAACGTTCCTATGATTTCTCTCTATAAATAGAGCATAGGAATCACCATGAAAAGGTTCTAAGCATTCTCTACAGTTTTAAAGTTTTTGTTTTTAAAAAGAACAAGTTTCCTAAGAAGCAAACATAATCTCTAAGTCTTGGTTCTTTAAAAACCAGTCTAGTATAACATTTAATTCATTTTAGACTGATTTCAGAAGTTGACCTATTAGTCACCATACAAATTTCACTATCACAAAAAAGGCTATAGGTTGTTGTAACTCTTTTGTTGTTGTTCTTCACTCTCGGGTTGTGAGAGTGGTCCTCTCGGTTGGAGGGTAGGGCTCTAGGTTGTAGAGTCAGGTTTCCACTCTAGGTTGTAGAGTGGGTGTGCTCTCTTTAGTGGTGAGAGAGTTCTACGGGTTTGGCAAGGTTGTTGTTGAACGCCGTAAGGTATTCTTGTATTTTCTTCAAGAATAGTGAAAAATCTCAAGTGGGTTGCTTGGGGATTGGATGTAGGTCGGAAGGACCGAACCAGGATACATCGATGTGTACTCTGCGATTGACTCTCTCTGTGTTTGTATTTTCTTCACTTGCATTTCAATTTTTCTGTGTTTTATTCAAAAACTTTTCTGGCCAGTTGGCTGAGTCTCCTCTATAAGTCGACTAATCAGACTTGTTTAAAATACACTTCGAACACTTGTCTGGTAAGTCGACTGAGTTTCCGCTATAAGTCGACTGATCAGACTTGTATAAAATACTCTTCTTATCTAACGCCCCAGTCGACTGTGCTATCTTTTTAAGTCGTCTGGACAGAACGAAAAGTTCATTTTTTAAATTAATTTTTATACAAAACTATTCACCCCCCCCCCCCCCCCCCTTCTAGTGTTATTTTGCCTTGCCTACAGGATCCAACATTGTTAACCTATCTTTAAACATCAAAACTTCGGAGTTATCCTCTCTATCTCTCTCTATCACTCTCTTCACTATTAACTTAACCTGTTGTAACCAAAACTGTGTTATTGTTGATTTTGATTATTATTATTATTATTAACTCTATAAATATAATTTCCCTAACTTTTTTCAACAATTTAATTATTTGAAACATATTTTTTATTATTTAAATATTAAAAAAATACTTTTTAAAAAATTTTGATTTTGCATTTTAATTTATTTTTAATTTTTAATTTTTTTTACCCTCCAAACTTAAGAGTTGAACTCTTTATCTCTCTTCACTGCTAACTTAACCCGTTGGAACCATACTCGAGAAGATTGACTTTGAATATTATTATTATTATATGAGCAATCTTGTATTACAAACACCTTTGCGTGCAAATGGCCATCCTGACCAACGTATCGATGATCAAACCATTTACATTGTTTGTAATGATTAAATTAGTCAAAATATGTAAAATCAAGTTATTTGAAATTCATTTGTCATCGATTTAGTCTGGAACCCCCAGAGCACCCATGGAGGGTGTACCCGGCGGGTTTCAGACGGTCCCTAGATATCATAAGTCCTTCAAAAGCTTCTAGGATGAGGATGTTCACTGAGCTACCACTATCTACTAGGATGCATCGTACCTCGTGGTTCACCATGGAAAGGCTGATCACAAGTTCATCGCAGTAAAGGGTATGTACGCCTTCAAGATATCGTTCTGAGAAAGTGGGAACTCTTGGAGGGGGATGTTGTGTACCGAGTTGACTTCTCGGATCAACGCCTTCGGGAAGAGTTGGACTCCCTTCCTGTAGGATCTACATGGATAGAATGGAGAATGGTCAGAGGTCTAGAGTCCTGGGTCTCGGGGTCTTTCTCCATTCGCTTGTTGGTCCCTCGAGCCGGTATGGGCTCAACTTTTTTACTTCTGGTTGTACTTTGCGAGGTGAACACGGCAGATGAGAGTTTTGATATCATCTTGGAGGTCCCAGCATTCTTCCGTATCATAGCCCTGGTCCTTGTGGAACCGGCACCATTAGCTATTATCTCTACTTCTGTTCAATGGGTTCATACTCAGAGAGGGGGGGGGGGGTAGTCCATCCCCTTCGACTTTCTTGAGAACTGTCTATATATTGGTATTTAGTGGGTTGAATTTGTCGAAGCGAGGGACCGAAGGAGGACGAAGATGTCTGGGCTCATCTTTTCAGGATTTCATTGGTCCTTACTCATTCAAACTTCTTCGCTTGTTCCTGGACAAGGAGTCTCTTTGGTCCTAAGGATGAAGATCCTCCTAAGCTCAGATATATTTTTGACAACTTTGCAACAGCTCGAAGAAGTCTCAAGGGGACTTCTTGGCCAATGACGCCTTTAGGTAGGTTTCGCAGATATTGTGTCCGAATGCGACTGTTGCAACAGCCGGGTGAAGGCCGAAGATAAACCTAGACTCGGACGTGAAGCATTTGACAAAATTCCAAATAATAAATTATGCCAAATAATCATGCCAAATAAAAATTCAAAATTCTCAATTTTATTTTTAGCTAATGATGTAGCTTCACTAATTACTTTAGGATCATCATTAGAATTTGCTACATCAATTAAAGCATCTTTTATTTGTAAAGTTTAATATCTTATAGCTTTAACACTTTCAATATGACTCTCCCGACGTGTTTGATACAATGATTTAAGTGTTAGATCTTTCACATTATCTTTGAAAATTTTCCAACATTTTAAGCCGAAAACAAACAATATATGCATTGTATAATTCCCAAAAAAGAATAGCTTTACCACAAGAGTTTGCCATATCACAAAGAGCAAGATTTAGACTATGACAACCGCATGAAGTGTAAAAGGCACTAGAATTAATTTCAAGTAAGTTTTTTTGTACACCTTTATTTTCCTTACATATTAGATCCATTGTCATATCCTTGCCCTCTAATATCATCAATATTAAATTGACGAGTCTCTAATTCACTTTCAAGCTCCTTAAAAAGTTCAAGACTCGATGTATCATGCACTTTCAAAAATCCTTAAAAAAACTCTTCTACTTTGATTAGATTTGAAGAAACATCCACTAATCTTACAACTAATGGCATTTATTCTTCATGGCTTATATCCGGAGTACAATCAAGTATATTTGAAAAATACTTCGCAACCTTAATTTTCTTCAAAATTATACTTTTAATCTTATGTGCCAACATTTGAATCAATTCACTTTGAACTTTAAGACCAAGATAATGATAATCGATTTCATTTCTATCAATGCGCCAAAGGTGTTCTTAGATTACTGGAACAAACTCACCAATCATTTCAATAAAACTTAATAAGTTCCCATTATTTTTTTATTAAGTTTTTCAATATGTCCTCAAAATCTCATATTGTTTTTAGCAATAGTATTCAGAAGGGAAATTATCCTCACTAATACTTGCCTCAATGTTCCCTCTCTTTGTTAATCTCCTCTTGTGCACTTTTTTTCAATTACTTGATTGTTTTTCAATCTAACTTCCAATTCAAGCCATTTACTTAAACAAGCTAGATGATCACTACTAGTTTCATGTTCCTTAAGTCTTTTTCCAAGATTTCTCCAATCATTATATCCTTTGGTAACCAAATGAGAGACGTTTGATTGATGCGTAAACAATTTACAACAAAAACAAAAAAAATTGTTTAAGGAGTTTGAATACACCACCAAATTTTATCTTGTTTCTCTCCATTTAGTAAATGTCTAATATAGTATGAGCAAGAGAAATGTCTATTGAAATCATTTAGAAGAAAGTTGATATCATTAACTCTAATTTGACATTTTTTTAATAATAAGTCTCTAAAATTTTGATTGAAAATTCCCCAATTTCCTGGATCTTAATTTAAAGGTATGGTTAGAGACTTTTGATTTTGAATTCGTTTACAAAAATTAGCAAATTCTTCAAAAGCATCATTCTTATGTTGTAAAAAGAAAGTTCAAGTGAATCGTGAAAAATCGTCTACTAAAACAAAAACTTACCTACTTTTATTTAAAGAAGCAATTCTAGTAGGGCCAAATAAATCCATGTGAATTAATTCGAGCGGCCTACTAGTAGAAATTACTTCTTTTGTTTTAAAAGTATATTTAATTTGTTTACCTAGTTGACATGCATCACATAACTTATCCTTTTTAAAGAATAGTCTTGGCAGCCCTTTAACTAGGCTGTACTTAGACAATTTAGAGAGATTTTTCATATTCACATGGCTAAAACGTCTATGCCAAAGCCAAGAATCATTATTAGAAGCTACTAAACCAAAATCATTCGAAAACTCATATGCTTTTAAACACAATTCATAAATGTTATTTTTCCTAAAATCTTGAAAAATTATATTTTGCATGGTAGAATCATAAATTAAACATACATCTTTTTCAAACATGATTTTATAACCCTTATCACAAAGTTTACTAATACTCAACAGGTTATGCTTAAGTCCACTAACTAATAAGACATCTTCTATAGAGGGGTTAGTGTGCTTACCGACCATACCAATTCCTATGACCTTTCCTTTATTGTTGTCACCAAATGTAACTGTTCCTCCATCAATATTTTGTATGGAAGATAGGAGGTTGGCATGACCAGTCATGTGCTTCGAGCATCCACTGTCAAGTATCCAACGATCTCTCTTAGGTACCTATAAAATATTCAATGTGAATGTGGTACCATTTTCATTGGGTCCAAAATAGATTAGTTTGTGGGAAACCAAACCCATGATGAGTTTGATTTTCCACCATAAGCAGAAATGAAATTAGCAGAATTACATATATTAAGCATATATGAATTAATATAAGCAATTCTATCTTTCGAACTCAGGTTGACTGGAACCCATACATATTTGCTCTGTCCAGTCAACTTTACAGCACCTTTCAGTCGACTTTTATTATTAATCAGTCGACTGGGAGGTAGTATAGGTCGACTTATCTGAGGTATTTGTCTCGTTGAATGAGACTCAGTACCTCTGGGCAGGCGACTGGGGGATAGGTGCAGTCGAATTGTCTGAATTTTAGATTTTCCTTTATCATGAAAACTTATAGTTTTAGGCTTTTCAAAAAACTCATAAAGTTTATGCTTAATACTGGAAATAGATACAGATTTATTTACACTAGTTTTCTTAGAAGAATGAGATTTTCAAGGGACTTTTTAAAACCAAGTCCAAACTTTTGACTAGATTGCATTTGAATTTGAAGAACATCATTTAAAATCTCTTTTCCTTTATTAAATTTAGATACGTTCTTGGATATCTCTTCATAATTTTTCTTTAGAAACTCAAGATCCATATCTAAACAAGAAATACGAGAATTTAAGGATTTTACTTCTTTATCAAGGTTAAGATTCTTGAGAAAGTGTTTGATTAATTTTCTGTAAGTTCTTAACTCTAATTTTTTCTTTTTTAAGTTCTTGAAAATTTTCATTGAAAGCATCAAGTAAATCATTAGAATCATACTCACTACTTACTTGATTTTGAGACGCTATAAAACACACGTTTGCAAACTCGTTTGTCTCATCAATTTCTTCTTCCGATGAATAATCGCTGTCATCCCAAGTTGCTTAATATGCCTTTTTGTTCTTCACGAACTTGTTCTTTGTGTACTTATCCTTCTTGAAGTTGGATGTCTTTCCCTTAGATTTTGCGTTCTCTAGTGGAAAATCCTTCTTCATATGGCCTGTCTTGTTACACCTGAAACAAATTGGAGGTTCATTAGATTTCTTAGATTTTGAATTAAACTTACCTTTTCTTAGGAACTTTTTGAACTTTCTCGTGAACATGGCAATCTCTTCCCCATCTTCTTCTTCATCCTCGGAGTCCGACATGGTTTTGAATGCTAGTGTCTTTTTCTTTGATTGTTGTGGTTCGACATCCTTTTTGCGCTCTTCAAGTTGTACCTCATAAGCCATAAGATTTCTCACAAGATTCTCAAGAGAAAGTTGTGTTAAATTATTGGCCTCTTCTATGGCGGTGGTTTTCTTCTCCCATTTGGAGATTAGTGCACGAAGTAACTTTCTCACCATCTCGGCTTGAGTGTATGTCTTTCCAAGTGCCACAAGTGAATTTGTAATGTCTGTGAACCTTGTAATCATCTCGGACACATTCTCATTCTCCTTCATGCGGAACATTTCAAACCTGTGAATAAGAACAGATATTTTAGATTATTTTACTTTATTTGTTCCTTCGTGAGTTACCTCGATTGTGTGCCAAATTTGATGTGCGGTTGTTACATTGGATACACGGTTGAACTCCTCCTTTATAAGGGCACAAAATAGCACGTTCATCGCCTTTGCATTGTTCATTGTTTGGTTCTTCATGTCTTCGTTCCTTTGTGCATATAGAATGGTAGGAGCTGTGTACTCGGTCTCCGTCATGTTCCATATTTCATAGTTGATGGAATGAAGGTAGATCTTCATTCTACACTTCCAATAGTTGTAATTGGTTCAATCGAAGAGGGGTGGCCTTTGTGTAGATTGGCCTTCATAGTATTGATTTGCATTAAAAGTAGTTGCCATTGCACTCATCCAGGATCTGATACCAAGTGTTGGATCCTGTAGGCAAGGCAAGAAACACTGGAGGGGGGTGAATAGCGGTTTAAAAAAAATAATTGCGGAATTGAACTTTTCTTCTGACCAGTCGACTTGAAAAGATAAACCAGTCGACTGGGGCGACAGTTAAGAAGAGTATTTTAAGACGAGGCTGATCAGTCGACTTATAGAAGATCCAGTCGACTTACCAGGCAAGTTTTTAGAAAGAAAGTAGTACAAATCTGACCAGTCGACTGTCCAGACAAGTTTCACAGAGAACTTAAAAAGCAAGAAAATGAAATGCAAGTTCAAAGAGATACAACCATAGAGTAACACGATGTATCCTGGTTCGGTCCTCCCGACCTACATCCAATTCCCAAGCAACCCACTTGAGATTTTCCACTATTCTTGAAAAAATTACAAGAATACCCTACGGCGTTAGACAACAACCTTGTCCAAACCGTAGTCCTTACTCACAACTAGAAAAAGCAACTCACTCTTCCACCAATAGTGAAAACCTGACTCTACACACCCTAGAGCCCTACTCTCCAACCGAGAGGAACCACTCTCACAACCCGAGAGTGAAGAACAACAACAAAAAATTTACAATCAACCTATAGCCTTGTTGTGAATGTGATTTTATGCGTGGTTATTATGTCAACTTTCGAAATCAGTCTAAAATGAAATCACTATTATGCTAGATTGATTTCAGAGAACCAAGACTTAGAAAGTGAATGCTTTTGAATGCTTTTTCTTGTTAAAACTAAAAGCTTGAGAACTTGAGAAACAATAAGCTTGGAAATAAGTTGTTAACCTTTTCCAAGTGATTTCTACACTCTATTTATAGAGTTAGAATCACTGGACATTGAGAAGCAGTTCTACCAACTGTCAACCAAGAATTAAAACTTTTGAATTCGAAAAAATCAAGTCTTGAAAACAGTAAAGTGCCGAATTGACTTGAACAGTCGACTGGGTTGCCGTTATAAGTCGACTGGTCAGAGTTTGAATAAGTTCAGATATTTTCGTACTAGGACAGTCGACTGGTGCCTAATGGCGGTCGACTGGTACTTAACAGCTGAGCTTTTTCAATCTTGTTTCGATCTTTTTAAGTTTGAAAAAGAACACTCAATTATTTTAAAGATATGTGTGTGTGTGTGTGACAAGGCTATTACAAAATTTCTAA
The DNA here is from genome assembly GCA_017893485.1 of Hemerocallis citrina. Classification (NCBI taxonomy): domain Eukaryota; kingdom Viridiplantae; phylum Streptophyta; class Magnoliopsida; order Asparagales; family Asphodelaceae; genus Hemerocallis; species Hemerocallis citrina. The sequence continues at coordinate 447,880,457 of CM030358.1, read as the reverse complement.
GACTCAAAGAAATAAAAAAGTTACAATTGTTACAAGACACTTAATACAACAAATTGAAGCATAGGTCTTGTCTTGAGTCTTAAGTCTTGAGATGGAGCTTTTAGCCTTCGCCTTTTTCTTTGAAGCTGGCAACCTTGTAGTTTTCTTGATCAATTAGCTATAAGAGCTTTGTTTGTAGCTTTGCTTGATCAACTTGCTTTAAGAACCTTGTAAAGCTTGTTAAAAAATTTTGCCTTTGTGTATATCCTGTAATATTTAAAAAGTAGCACAACAACTTTGCATTGTGTTGTAATCATCAAAATTAAGAATCAACATTATATATATGTGCTGGAATTGGCAGAGAGTCTAGTTTCTAGATTTTCTGACGGATCTAGGTTTTCTGGATCCATCAGAAATTCTAGAAACTAGACTCTCTGTTGAATCCAGCGCATATACACAAGTCATATAACGACTACAGAAACAGGGCTCAAAATAGTGTTTTATATAGAATCAAGTTCAACCAGAAATTGTAAAGTTTTGTTTATAAGCATGGAAAGGTATAAAAACCATAATTAAATCCAGGAAAAATCTGGAAGGTTCCCTAGCATGTCTAGTCTCAGCATATAAAATTTCATAAAATTGCATTACAGATAGCATAGTCATTTTAATTTGGAAACCAGATTGGTGCAGAAAATTTATGAATCTGAAATTTTAGACACAGCAGTACTAAAACAGTGATACATCACAAAATACAAATCGGAATTCAAATCCGTCAAAAGGGTTGTAAAATAGAAACACTAGGCTACATTTCATTTTCACAAGGTTTTAATCAGAGGTGATTGGAATCAGGTTGAAAATAGAGTTATTCACCGAACAGCATGTAGTTAGGAAAATATATTGTAACCCTTGTTTTCATTTTCATATATTTTGGAGTGTATTTTTCATTTTTGTGTATTTTTATATCTCTTGTATTTTTCTGAACCGTATATTGAATTTGTTTTCAATATATATTCATTTTATTTCATTTTGAGCTCCTCATGTTGTTTGCTCGTCTCTTTTGTTTGTCTTTCATCATTTTGATTCTTTTCCTCATTTTTTTTGGACTCGTTTTCTTTATTATATTTTTCCATGGTGTTGTGATGGTATTTTGGTGGTGATTTTCCAAACCTATGATTTTTGACCCCTAATTAGATTTTTCAAGAGCCATAAATTTCACACTAAATTGTATCCCCATGTGAAATTTACCCAATACCCATTACCCATTTGTATACCTATTACTACATACTAATACCCACAACTCATTAACCCATATTACACCCTTTATATAAATCCCTAACCTCCTAAAACCCTAACCCTAAATCTAATATCTCTCCCTCTCCTCCTAAATCCCGGCCTCCCTCTAATCTTTTGCTCCCGGCCTGCACCTCTCCGAAAACCGACAACCCTCCATCCTCCTACAGCCGACACCACAATCCCCTTGGCCGACATCCATAGCCGGCCTACACCACCTTATCTCCACCTTCGGCCTACACACCAAACCCGACCCCAACCCTTGCTTGTTGCCGGCTTCCAACCACCATCAACATCAACATCATCATCAATCTCTTTTTGTGGTGTTTCTTGAAGTGGGTATTCTCCACTTTGTTCGTTGCATCAAGGGATTTGTTCGTGTAAGGATTCGTGTTCGTAGTTTCTTGGATTCGCACTTGGAGAGGATTTCGTTCGTGGGTTTTGCTTCAAGGACTATTTGCATTGTGTTCATCTCCATAATAAGGCAAGTAACTTGTACTACAATTCATTTGGTTTGATACAAGTCAAAAAGTTCACCTATAGTGTAGTTGGATCTAGAGATAACCAAAGACTTTATTTTCCTTGATGGGTTTTGTCTCTATTGTGATAATTTGGCCATAGATGACTTATGACACCAATCTTGATAGGAGATAACCTAGGTTTCGCCCAATTCTTGATTTTTAGGCATGTATGTGAATCTTTGTGTGAATTTGCATTTGGATGAAGACCCATGTGAAATAATAGGTGTGGACATGTTAGTAACCCTAAATCATGATGTTTAGATATTTGGTAGGTTGTATTTCAAGTTTGGATGTGTTTGGATCAATATTCTTGAAGTTATGATGTTCTTGATTAGAAGTGTGAAATTTGTATTTACTGAGTGTTCTGTTTTGATTGTTATTTTCGTCCATGCTACAGTCAGAATATTGATTCCAAAATAAAATATGAATTTTAGATAATTTTGTCTATTTCCAAACTCCACTAGTTTTGCTTGATTTGGATTTCGTATGACTGAGTTATGGATGTTGTGGTACAGAGGTGTCGATCTATTCCAGATTCAGTTTTTGGTTGATTTTGTTAACAAACTATTTTCAAGAACTATATTATACATATTAACTCAATCCAATATTTTGGTCAGTGTTTCTTTTATAAAGTTAGGGATTACCCAGAATTTTGATGAATTTTATTGATAAATTTTATGTGGTGCTTCATGCACTTTTCTAAAATCTACTCATGCTGCATTTTGCTTACTGTTCAGTAAAGAATCCTATTTTCACTATGATTTCTTATACTGTATGAAAATTCTTTTTGAAATGTAAAAGTTAGTAAAATCTATCTATTTTCATATCCCTTTGGCGTAATTGGATTTCGATTCATTGGTTGCGAAATATCTTAGTTTTCGTACATCAGTGTTGAGATTTCCAGATTCGTTAAACTCTGTTTTCTTGATGCTTTGGTATTTTTGATGACTGATCTATACTTACTGGAATATTATGAAACTTTTTATTTCGAGTCTGGACATATAGGGGAATACCCCAGATTTTTCGTGGATTTATTTAATGTGTTTTCATGCTGTTTTTATGCTCTTGAATTCGTTTTCTTGATTTCTGGCTGAACCTAAATCCTGTATTCCAATCAGTTTTTAGTTGTATTGTTATGAATTAATATATGACTTAATTATCTCGTTGGATTTGTGTGGATGTCTAGTTTCCAGATCCTTTGACGGATCTAGGTTTGCATTTCTGTAGAGTCCAGAATCACTGTTTTAGTACTGACTAGTCATGCTGTCCTGATTATAACCATACACTGTTTTGCTCGTTTATGTGAATATATATCATCCATGCTTGTGTATTTGTTTCCCTGAACCTAGTACTGATTATACCATGTTAGTTTGACACTATTTAGTACACATTCATGTGTTTGATAACCATAATAAAAGTAACCAAGCCGGGATTTAAGGGAAGATCTAGTAGTGGAAAATATGGAAACGTGTACTTAGAAGGAAACTAGTGTTCCATACTGTTACTGTTACTGTTACTGTTACTGTTACTGTTTTCTGACCCTGTCTACATTACTTCTTATGTAAGTAGGTGTAGAGTAGAAGAGAACCACTAAGTTCTGACTGTTACTGTTACTGCTACTGATACTGATACTTAAGTACACTGCCCCATCATGGTCCACTATGAAATCTAAAAGCGAAACTGTTTGTTGTAGCAAACATGTAGTAAAAATCGGGATGCATGAAGTGCTACCTAGCTAGTAATACACACAAGACTGTAAGAACATATACTGAGACTGTTTGACTGATACTGTTAGACTGGGACTGCTGGACTGATACTAATATACTGTTATCCTGATTCACTGATATACAGAGCTTACTGTTACTAGAGACTGTTAGTTTCATTATGACACTGCCTTTGACATAAAACAACTGTACTGTTAGGATACCATGCTAGATATTACCGTTGATGCATTATAACTTGTTATTAGTTAGTTTCCCCATGTGCTTGTATCCTACATTATTTGTGACATGCGACTTGCAATTGACGGGTACTTGTTTTCTTCTTTTCCACTTTTCCTGCAAATTTACTAATTGCAGATCGGTTGGTCAGCTGCTAGATGGTAATGGCGAAAGGATGTATTAAGTTGAAAATTTCTGCTTTATTATTATTATCAGTTGTTGCTTGAACATTGAATTAAGTATATTTGGGTTATTGGATCTTATTTGTATTTGGGCGATGTGACCCAGGATATTGTTTTTCTCCAGACTCTGATTTATTTGAGAATATTGTATTTGGATTCAAGTAAATTTCTGTTGGTAATTTGTTTCAATTATGAATGAATGGTTGTGCCTTTTGCTTCCGACTCTGATAAATTATGTGATGTGTTGTAAAGATTCTGAAACAGTTTAAGGATGATGATAATCATTCACTGGACTTTTATTTACGTATCTGAATTCCGTATTCCTTTTTGGGGAAGCGGGGCGTAACATATATTGATAGGTTTCACAAGCATGAAATAAGTTATAAAAGTCATTAAACATTTTTACAAAAATTAGGGGTTGATCCCAGTCATGTCTAGACATACCCAGAATAATATTAAATCCAAATTTTACTTTAAACATCAATTTTAAAATAATAAAACATGTAGCGATCTCATAAATCAGAATCTTGAAATTACGATACAGCTGTAGTAAAACAGCGATTACTCACACATCAAAAATCGAAATTGAGATCCGTCAAAAGTTCTGAAAAATAGACATCGAGGCCTACGAATCATATTCACAAAATAATTTATTTTACTGACTTTAACATGGTCTAAATTGTTGTACCAAATCAGGACAGCAGCAAAACGAAATTTCTTTCATGCATTTAATCAAACAACTCATCTACAATAGACCCAAATTAGAGTATGGTGTAAAACATTATATATTAGATATTCAAATCAACATGACATGGTTATTAATAAATCCACAACGAGATAACACATCTAGTACATCAGTCATGTAGCAAAAATGCATAACATACAATAGATCACGAACAAGTATATACACATCAAGGAATCTATTTAGATCTAATTATTTTCGTGTAGTGTGTGTGTGTGTGACAACTTATTATGATAGATAATGACTACGAATGGATCAAACGAATGAGAACAAGATTTATCAAGGAATGAGGATGAACACAAAAGTGAAACCTAGACCACTTGCGGTATTTGTACTTGTATAAGACCAAAAATAATATACATGCTACTTGCCACATTGAAGACGACGAATCCGACGAGAATAGGATAATGGAAATGGATCCTGGGCGACGAACACGAATACAACGAGTCACGAACAAGTGGGGGTTGTGGGATTAGATGGTCGGCAATGCACAACGGTGGAAGCACGGTGGAAGTCGACGGCGACGGGATGCAGGAGGAGGAAGTCAACGAGGTGCTTGGGTTGGGGCTTGCGGTAATGAGGAGATGGAGGTGGGCATGGACGGCACGGGGAGCTGCTGGCAATGGGACGTCGAGGCGGTGCGGGTAGCGTGACGCGGGGGTGCGACGGGTGGTGACTACTCCGGTCGATGGGGGTTAGGCGGCTGGCGGGGATGGGTGCACAGTGAGAGGGAGAGAGAAGGTGAGTTGGAGAGACAAAGAGAGAGAGAGAGAGAGAGAGAGAGATTGATATTGTTTAGGAGATAATGACTGTAGGGAAAAGAGAAACAAATTTGCTTAGATTTTAATGAGAATTTGGTAAGTTAGGATATTAGGAATCAAGGGGGAGATCATAGGAGGAGAGATCTGCTTGTTAGGCAGATAGAGGTGAACGTGAGGAGAGATTTGAGGGAGACTGGGTAAAAGAGGGTATTGGGTAGCGGATTTAGGATCCAATAGGGCGGATTGTAGGGTTTTTGGTAGGGATTCGGGTCTAGATCCAATATGAAGAGGGTATAGGGTTTAAACAGGGTAAAAATCAAATAATAAACAATGAGGCCATGAAATATATGATTTAGAATCAAACAAATCATCTAGAGATAATAATTAGAAGAAGAAATTAAATCAGAAGATTGAAGTCATAGAATTGAAAAATAGTTTATTAAGAACGAAGAAAAGATTACACGGTTCAGAAAGGACAAACGATACAATTAGAACAAATACCCAGGAAAAATAAATACATACTAAAATACAAGAAAATGAACACAAGGGTTACATAAACTCTATTTCTTATCCAAAAACACCGGAAAGTAGAGATAAGTAATTATCTCGAAACTGTTTCGAAATGTAACTATAAATACCCCCTACCCCCACCATAAACAAGGTAATCAGTATTTTCTCAATAAAATCTCCTTCATAATCTTCCTGATTACTGACTTGAACGTCGGAGGGTTCAACGTCGGGAATAATCCCGGTATTTCGAACTTTTAGCAGATCAACGAAAGCATCGAGAAATGGTCAACATCGGCATGAAGTCGGCAAGTTTGCTTTTGTTGTTTCTAGAAGAATCTACATATCATCTGTTTACTCCCACACTGAAATTAGCAGCAACAAATACTTACGATGCTTCAGACTAATTTTCTTTAATGACATCCACACATACACATACATGAACAAACAAAAGCACGAGCACAAGCACAGGCACAGGCACAGGCACAGGCACACAAGAACATTAATATCTTACACAAACTTCACAAATTTAGAACAGATACAGGCTCCAATCTTCCAAGATATTGAATATCCAACAAGCAAGAACAACACATGAAAAAACATGTAAAATGTAAATGCAGGGAAAAAGTCACAACCATTTAGCCAATCATCCAAGATGGATTGGTGTTGAGCTCCGGTACAGGCTCCAATTGCTGAAAGAGGAAAATAAATGTAACTAAGTGACTTTTAGTATCATATTTTCAAGAGAACTCATGAAAAAGAAACTAGGTTAACAGCCACTTGAAAAAGAATTAAATGAATGTGATCATAAACGATGAGGTAACTACTACCCAAGTTTCATTCAAAAGATCTTTAACAAAATGAACATTTTCAGAGTATAAAAGGCATGATCCTCGTAACACCATTTTAGGGCATGATGTTAGTAACCCAATTTAATAGATCAGTCAGGGGATGGTCGGAGGAAACTAGAGCCCTTGGTCGGGGGTTGAAAGCTCATGAGCGTCGAGGAGGAAGGCGGAGAGGAGCGTCGAGGTCGGGTCAGGGATGAAGACGGAGGAAGATGAGGATTTGGGGGAGTTCGAGGGCATCGAGCGGTGGGGTGGATTTGGGCGAGTTCGAGGGCGTGAAGCTAGGGTTCAGATTGTGGGGGGGGGGTGTTGGGTGTGATTTTGTGAAGGAGGTGAAGATGAGAAGAGAAAGAAATGAAGAAATTACTCATATGCCCCTCTCTCACTTATATTTGGGCAGAGCAGATCTCGGGCGTTGGATCACAATCAAAGGGCTGAGGTATTTTGCTCACGATAAGGAGCTCTTCTCACCATCTCATAATAGACTCTCTCTGTCTCAAACACAAATGAGAGAGAGAGAGAGAGAGAGAGAGAGAGAGAAAGAGAGAGAGAGAGAGCTTTGATTCTAAATCTAACATTATGCATTACAAAGTAATGCAAGAAAGTATGTTATCGAGTATCAATGGAGAGGCTATCTAGCACTTTTGCAATGTATTATTTATTTATTGTACTTTACATGATATTATTTTATTTTATTTATTTTACAACTAATGTTGCTGATAAGTACCTTGAAGATACATATTTGCAGATAAATTTCTTAAAACATACGCATTTGCAGATAAGTCCCTTAATGTCTTTTGGCTAAATTTCTTTTAAGAAAAACTTAATTATGTTCAATTTTTTTAAACCTCCCTCAACTTATTTTTTTTAAAAAAAAAGCCTCCTCAAATTTAGCTTCTCAAATGCCCCCACTTTTTTTTGAACTAATATGCCCCCACTTTTTTTTGAACTAATATGCCCCTCTTTTAAAATAAAAGATTTTGTGCAATTTAGTCCCTTAATAATAAATATTTACTTTTAGTCCTCCGAATCATAGTGTTTGTAATTTATTTTTCCAATTAGAATGACTTAATTAGAATTTTTTACAATTTAGTTTCTTAATTGATGCATATTTGCAATTTAGTCCTCCAATTAAATGACTTAATCAATTTAGTCCCCAAATTTAACACACATTACGATACTCTTCGTATGCATTAATTAATAATTATATACAACTAGTCATCTACACGTGCTTTGCACGTCCAAATAAATATATATTTTTTAAAGTAAATACTAAGACGTAATCTAGCATCGAACCTGAGACCTCTCGTTACTCATCACATACAGTTTACAAATTGCCCCTAGTGGCACCCATTTTTATTTTATATGAGTGACATTTTTGTAAATAATTATGTCGTAAATAAATTTGAACATTGGGGATATTATGATAACTAACAACAATTGAGTAAATGAATGATTAGTATAAATATCACTTAAAAATGATAGGTGGAGATTAGATGGTTGATTGTCTATAAATTACAGTTTGTTTACAAATTACATAACCCCAGCTGTCACATTATATTATTAGAGATTAGGGATTAGAAATTTCTTAAATATTCTTCAAGGCTAACATATATCCCGTGACGATGCACGGAAATGTATATTATATAAAGAAAAGACAAAGAAATAGGTATAGAAAAAAGTAAAAAGAATTACAGATTAAAACCTCAATCAAGGAAAGAAACAAACCCATTGAAACGTTGCCAATAAAATTCATAATTAAGTTATTCTGGTTGGGGGACTAATATTGCAAAACATAAATTTAGCCTCTCTTTTTTTGGATTCATATTACTGAATCCAAAAAAAAGTTCAAAGAAAATTCGGGTTGGGGGATAAATTGTATTTGGTTTTGAAGAAAGCCAAGGAAATAAAAGGAAATGTATTAGAAAAAAGTTCAAAGAAAATTCTTTAAAGAAGAACGAAAATTCGTTAATGTATTAGCCTCTCTATAATTTTGTTTCCAATTTTTTGGCTTTCTAGCTACTCTCTCCAAAAACGAAATACAAAACAACAAAACATGAGGAGACGAATTGCCGACTGTTACTCAGAAGAGAGTACATATCTTTGTGTTTACGTTATACTCCTGGCAATGAAACGAGCTGTTGATATAACAGACTTTGGCCAGCTCAAACAAGAGAATGAAAAACAAGTCAAAAGAATATATTATGGCGGCCTTGTAGAGATCCTACATGGTTGACTCTTGAAATTCCTATTTGCTAGGTTTCTCCGTGTTTACTTTACAAGTCAATCGAAGATTCATCCTAAATAACATGCCGGCCGCCTGCTCCCTCCTTGGAATATATGTTGCTTTCTTATAACTAAGGTCAAGCTATCGAATATCCATAGAATTAACTTCACTCCTTGGAATATATGTTCCTACACTAATTACAAGGGATATTGCTGGTCATTAATCATTATAGGGTGGGTCCCCAACAGCTATATATACTTCTTCTGATCTCCATCTCTCCAAATATATACAACAAGAAAGAAAGCATTAATTAGTTCTCAAGCATTCTTTTCTGATATGACAATGAATATGAGGCTAATTCTTATAGTGTTTCTCATTTTTATGATTTCTATGGCCTCTGCCCTCCAAGTTGGATTCTACAGATCTACCTGCCCTCAAGCTGAGTCGATTGTCCTAGATGTGATCACAAAACACTTCACTACAGATCGTCAGTCAGTCACCGCTGCATTCCTGCGACTAAATTTCCATGATTGTTGGGTCAATGTAAGTTCTCAATCATTTACCTAGCTAGGATTTATTGCTCTCCTAACTAGTCATGCATGCTTGCATGTATTTTCATGTAGGATCTATTGGTCCTACATTACATACTTAACTTCTATTCCTGATATATTGTATATAGGGATGTGATGCCTCCATTCTAATAAACTCAACAACGGGCAACAAAGCTGAGAAAGATAACAGCGGCGTAAACCTAACAGTCCGCGGTTACAATATCGTTGAAGAAGCCAAGGCCAGGCTTGAAGCAGAGTGCCCATCCACAGTCTCATGTGCCGACATAATTGCCATTGCAACTCGCGACAGTGTGGCACTAGCAGGTGGCTTAAATTACACAGTTCCCACAGGAAGACGTGATGGGCTTGTGTCTCAGTTCGACCAGGCCATCATACCAAGTCCATCAATCAGTGTATCTTCTCTGACTGGCTTGTTCAGTGCAGTCCTAGGGCAAACATTCTCAATGCAGGATGTAGTAGTCCTGTTGGGCGCACACACTGTGGGTGTCGCGCATTGCAACGAATTTGAAAGCCGGCTTTCTGACAAAGAAACGCCAATGAATCCTACACTCAGGGGTAGACTCACCAGACTCTGCAATGCGACACTGAATAGTAGTGCAAGCTTGGGACCAGGAGTTTCTTTGGATCAGGGCACGCCATCTGTAGTGGACAACTCTTACTATGCCCAGATCGCTCAGCTCAAAGGAATACTGCAGATTGACCAGGCCTTGGCGTTGGATAAGACATCAGGACCAATTGTCGCTCGGTTGAGGAAAGATAGAGCGATGTTCAATACGTTGTTTGCGGATGCAATGGTGAAGCTGGGGAATTCTTTAGTTCTTGAGGGGACTAAGGGGGAGATCAGAAAGCAATGCAGTTCAGTTAACTCATAGTCGTAATCCTAGATGCATGGAAGAATACTGCACCTTTAGTACCAAAGATTTCTTTCCCAGTGGGAATTTGTCTCTTGATTGATGGTATTTGTGGGTATGTTAGGCATCAGCCTTGCAGTGCCCTACAATTGGTCACTTAATAAACACTTGCATATTCTCCATTGACTATCTATATTGTTGAACTATGGACATACCGTGCGCTACACTCGATCCCCTTTTAAGATTTTCATATGCTCTATTGTTAAACCTTAGCCATGTATAAAATGATGCTATGTTGTCTTGCTAGCATCTTTATGTTTTCTACCCCATTTTAATTTGATCATCTCCAACCTCTCATATTATATCTAGAGAGTTGAGATTGTGTGGTTGTGAATTGTGCTCCTACTATATCTCAACCACGCATTTAAAAGACTAAAACTCCTGTCCAGATCAATCATTTAATTAAAGATTAAAAAAAAGGCATCCCTTTGAATGAGCATATTATTTGAGTCATTTGATCTTCCCATGTTATATTCGCCAAAACCAACTTTTCAGTTTTCATCTTCCCAAAAGACAATTATTTCCTCATTGGCAATAGATAGATCAAACTTTTATGAAGGAAAAAACATGTGCATTGCACATTCTAATAATCTAAGCACCCGTTTTATGAACAGTAATTGTTGTTTGCTAGTATAGGCTTCCCTCCCTCCCTTTCTCTCTCTCTTTGACAGAAGGTAAAATTATAAGTTTAACCCTTCATTAAGAGCTTTCATGAGTTTTTGTAAAATGCAAGTTCACGCATGTTACGTACAATAAAGTTGTTCAGGTACAATGTCTTTTTTATACAAAATTTGATTGATAATTCCATTATAATTTCATGGCAGTATTATGTATTGTAGCCTATATGCAATTCTATACTTTCTTGTTGTGGAGTTTTTGGTAAAATTAGTCATTCGCAAGTGTTAAGATAAATCAGAGAGATGAAAACAATACTGATTATTGAATTGAAAAATAACTGAGTACAATATCTCCTATATATAGGAGTGAACCAAATACAAAATTAGCCCAATACCCAATGTGGGACTATAATATCTAACACCCCCTCTCAAACTCATAGTGGGTCAAACAGTGTGAGTTTGCCCAATAAATATCGAAATCTCTGAACAGTATGAGATTTGGTGAAGAAGTCTGCCATCAGCTATGATGAGGTAATAGAATGAACTGAAATATTAGTCCCTGCTTCAAAGCGCTCACGAATATAATGACAATCAATTTCTATATGTTTCGTTCGCTCATGGAAGACTGGGTTGCTTGCAATGTGTAGTGTACTCCGGTTATCACAATGAAGAGGAGTAGGTCTGAAAGAGTGACACCCATATTTGATAAAAGCCAACAAACATGAACAATCTCTCTTGTAGTAGCTGTCATTACTCTGTACTCAGCTTCGGTCGAAGAACATGCAACAACTACCTGAATCTTACTTCGCCATGAGATCAGTGAATCACCAAGAAATAGACAGAAACCGGTGGTAGACCGTCTGGTAGTAGGATCATCTGCCCAATCTGAATCAGAATATGCACTTAGCCTAGTTTGGATGTAGCAAGCATGAATAATGAGCGAGTAATAATACCCCGAAGATATCTGAGAATGAGAAGAAGAGCACCGTAGTGAAGTGATATAGGAGCAGAAACAAACTGACTGACAACACTGACTGCGTGAGCAATATCGGGTTTGGTCATTCATAAGCAGACAAGTTGTCCAACAATCTGTTTGTATCTAGTGGAATCAGGAAGGAGCTCACAATCAGTGGGACACATGAAGCTGTAAGGGTGTATCGGCTGATCGACTGTCAGAGAGACATGCAACGGAGATAATGTCTGATGTGTATTTCTGTTGAGAGATGAGTATCCACTGAGATCCATGAGCAATCTCTAGACTCAGAAAATAACGTAGTCTGCCAAGGTCTTTAATATGGAATTGCTGGTGAATGTATTTCTGGGTGGATGTAATGCCTACAGAGCATAGTTTTAAATCTCGGATTTCGGACTCGTCTCAGCAAGGGGTGTTTTGTCTCAGATCGGAAATATTGGAGGAGATCTCAGAGAAATGTGATCATATCGGATGTTCATTTTCTATATTGAATATAAAAAAAATGTTACTAAATAAGATATTATTTGTCCTACATGTCATTTATTAAATAAAATATTGTATAATGTAACTAATGACATGAACTAATTACGGTAAATATTCACAAAATTTAACAACGATATAAAAGAGAATGTAATATAAGTATATTACTAAATTGAATTTGTATTGATAAGAAAAAATGTATTAGTTAATAAACTTACTTGACTTTGCATATATATAAACAATAGCGAGACGAAATCCTCACATTATCTTTGTTTAAGGTCATATATTGAAAGACATATATGCAAAAGGTACAATTTTTTTTCATATATTCACAATAACATTTGTGTGTCTATTTCGGCTTATATTTTGCTAATTTCGGCAATATTTCGGCTAATATTTCGGAAATTTTGACCGAAATCTACACATTTCGGTCCAAAATGATATAAAGTATAAAATATGTGATTTCGTATCGACAAGCTAGTCAAAACGAAATTTCGGCCGCAATTTCAACCGTATCAGAGGAAATTTAAAACAGTGCTGCAGAGTCATCCCCAGTAATGATCATATGATCAACATAAAGTAGTAGAAGTACCCTCCCCTGCGGTGATGATCGCATAAACATAGAATGGTCCTGAGAACTCTGACTAAAACCAGTCTTGGTGATGACAAGGCAAAAACACTCAAACCAGGCTCGAGGGGCCTGCTTCAAACCATATATAGCCTGACGCAGCTGGCACACATGATGAGGAGTAGGGAGGCGATGGGGAGGATCCATATAAACAACCTCAGATAAGGTACCATAAAACAAAGCATTCTGCATGTCCATCTGGTATAACGACCACTGACGGATGGCTGCAACAGCAAGAAGCACTACAACATATATGGCTTTCTACAGCGGATTTATTATAGCGCTTAAGTGTAAATGCTATTAAAAGTGATCAATAATAGCATTTCTGAATTAAATGCTATCTTTAATTAATTTTGAAATTTATTCTTAGCTACGACAGCGTTTTTAAAATGCTGTATTTTTTACACCGTTTTAGAAACGCTATAATATTTGTAAATAAACTGAAGTGATAAGGGTAAAAAAGAAAATTATAATAAAAAAATCAAAATCATTCTCAAACCAGATCATTTTCTCCTCCCCAACGAAATCACAAAAACTGTTCATTTTCTCCTCCCCGTTCTCAAACCCTGGTCCCATTATTTCTCCCCGATCCCCATCGTCGCCATCTTCCCCTCCCCGCTTCCTTATCCCCCCGCTGTCGTCACCCTCTTCTCTTCCCCGCTTCCTTATCCCCACGCTGCCGTCGCCCTCCTCTCGTCGGCCCCCGATACCCCCACTGTATTAATCGCCGACCTCTGCTGCTCTTTCTCTTGCGCAGTCGACCAAATCGCCGGTGGTAACAACCTTTTTCTCTCGTCGTCGACCACTGCGCCGTATTTGGGGTAACAACATTGTTATGATTTTTGTTGGAAAGATTTGATTTTTTTGTATTTCTTATTTGTGGAAAGATTTAATCATTTAAGGAACATGTTTGAAACTGAGATCCACTTTTACTAGATTGTTGAGCAACTAAGAAACATGTTCAAAACTGAGTGCAGCTTAATTGTTTCATGAATAACTGTAGTTTATTCATCTATCCTAAATAAGAATGAGTGACTGTAAGCATAAGTATAGCTTATAATAAGGTTAAGATGAGAGAAAATTGTTTGGTGTAGTGTGGACTTGAACCAAATGACTAGTGGGTGCATCAATATAGTCTAACAGAAAAAAGTGAAAAAGGAAAAAATAAATAGAAGAACTGGTTGGAGAATGATGTTAAAATCCTTTGTGGATGCTTCTTAGTAGAATATGTAGTAAAGACATCATAAATCTTTATCGGCCTAATTTTATTCTAAGCTTATAAGTCTAATCTTTTTCCCCCTTTTTTAGAGAGAGAAAAAAGGTGTAACATCATACAATCAAACAAAATTAAACTTCAAAATATAGTTTCAACGATAACACTCAAACAAAATTGAAACTCTTGATGCTCAATGAGAATTCTTTGACCCTTCTCATTCTGTACTGTGGCTTTTAAAAAGCGTACGAAGTGCAGTTTTTGCTAATCAAAGCATGTTTTGGAACAAAAGTAAAAATATGGTGAACGATAGTTAAAATAATTAATGCAAAGAATCTATCCAGCATATCGTTCAAGTAGCTCAAGAATGGTAATCAAAAAGATAAAATGAATGATACACTAAGGGTGTGTATGGATACAGAGATAATTAGGATGAGGTCTTTAAGATAACTTCAGTTTTTTAAACTATGGTCTATTCTGAACTACTTTTGCAATTGAGATGCTAAGAGGTGATCTAAACTCCAGCCAAGTGTGATTGAATCAGCATCGAATCTTTACCAAAACTCTGATAGAAAGGCAGTAATACATTGACTATGGTATACAAGAAGTTTATGAGTTGTAGAGGCTGATGTGGATGTAATCTTCCAACTTGCTGGTAGGTTTTGAGTTTTTTGAGGTGAGTATTGCTTTTTATAACCTCATGATAGTATTAACAATCATTTATGGTGATACATATTATTACATCGATTCCTTTGCATTCACTTTCAGGGAACTTGATTGTTTATAGGTGAAGCTTGGTATATTATGACTGAGTCACTTTACTGCCACGATTGATTTTATTTGCTTTCACTCCATTTTTTCTCCGTACATCTCAATATGTGAGCGAGATCATTTATCGAAATGATCTTTGCATTCCTGCAGAGTGGCTAACGAACAAGAGTGATTAGACACTTTTAATATCAACTATCTGTATGTTTGTTTATTGTGCTCGTGCCTTTATTTCTAATCAATAATAATCACTCATGTAATGTGTGATGCCATCTATCACGATTCCTGATAGTACAATCTGAATCTCATTATTTTTTAAATACACTCAGGTACCAGATTGCAATTTTATCATTAACAAACAATAGTTTGGAGATCCTATTCCTTTCACTTATCTTACTTAGGAATTGGACACATCTCCTGAATAAACTTACACATTGGATGCCTTTAATAAATAGAAATATGAATATTGATCATGTACCAATATCTATCATTTGATGGTTTACTCTATTCCTTATGCCTTCTAAAGAATTAGGAGGTTTGTTATTTAGTATTTTTTTCTTGGAGAGCATGCAGAAGTCACCGTGTTTTCCTTTGCCTGTAAATGTAGGAGTTGTATAGAGCATTGGTGGAAACAATTTTTTGTCTGGTGCTGTCTGAAGTAATTTCATTATTCGTCCAAATTTATTCTATCTTGATGCATACTTGTATTCAATTTTAGGCATTCTTCTATATGAAATACTTTGTGGATATACGCCATTCAGAGGGAAAACAAGGCAAAGGACATTTGATAATATTCTTCATAAAGATCTCAAATTTCCTGCAAGCATTTCAGTAAGTCCTTGGCGATCAACCTTCTACTCTATATCAATGCAACAACATTCTAGTTCAACATTGAACCACCTCATAATTTATGTGGACAGGAGATGACTCTTGATGAGTATGAGAAAATTAAGGAGGAGAAAAGAAAAGCGCTGCTTGCAATGAAGTCTGAAGAGAGAAAAGTCAGTACTGACAAGGAGCTTGAATCTATGCAACAACTTTCTCTCAGGAAAGGAAATGAGGAAATCTTTGTTAAATTGGTTAGCCTCTTCTCTTCCATCTCGCATATACCCAATGTTTTTCTGGCTTTCATGTTCATGGTTCTTATACAGCGATGCTCTTCCTTCATAGGGTACTGATAAAGGGTCAAAGCGAAGACAGAATGCTGATCACGAAGAACGAGTTAAAAAGGTACCATAGTAGTTTTTTACTTCATTTTTATTAGTATAACAGCTATTACTATTATAATTGTCATTCGTGGAGTTTGTATATAAACTAAATCTTATTCTCTTCTGCATCTCTTTTATTTAAATAGTTAATAAAACCAACTTTTCTATATATCTTTTCATATGTAAAACTAAACTAAATATTGTTAACGGCTTTGTAAACGAATGTGTATAGCATGTACCCAGTAATCTAAAGGTAATTTTTTGTTTTAACAGTCTCTGAGCATCAATGGGTTCTTGAAGCCTGCTGAAGGAGAGAAATACTACAACCCAGGAGGAGGCCGAGGCCGTGGCAGGGGAAGGGGTGATCGTGGACCGTTCAGAGGTGGCTTTGGTGGTGGACCTGTTAACACCCCAGTTGCTCCTGCAATTGCAGATCCAGGACAGTTCCCCACACTCGGCGGGAAGTAGAAGATACAACTTAGAGAACAAACTTATCCTTTTTGGAAAAGAAAAATCTCTACCTAGCCGATTTGAGATACCTATCTGGAGTCGGTAAGGAATAAAGAATACATAGATATAATAATAACCAGTATAGGATACAGTTAAGTAAGGTAGTAAGAAAGTTTGCCTTCTGCTTATTTATCTATTAAAATAAAGTTTGCCTTCTGCTTATTTATCTATTAAAATAGTGTCTTTTTGTCTTCTCCTTTATATTGTGTCTTCTAAAATATGGTTGTATTGAATTGCTAGCTTATTCAAAGTGAATTTGTTAATTTGGTGAAATGAAGCAAGGAAAAGGAGGGTTTTTTTTAAAAAGGAAAAGGAAAAGGAGTTACCTGACAGGAAAACTGATGTACTAGGACGATAGACTGCTAGATCTTTTTGGTTTTTTTTTTCTTTGTCATACATTGCCATCATCTATAATCGAATTGGAAATATGTGTACGTGATATACTTTCTATTTTTATGTCTGGTGTTTGCTATAATTTATATATTTCGAAAACTGTATATGACTGTATATGTACAGTGTAATGTTAATGTGATCATGAGATATATCTCTGGTTGCATAGCGATAATTTTAGGACTTAAGTAAGTTTGGTTTCTAGGACTACATGCTGGTGCCTTTTGTCTGGCTTGTTACTTTCTGTAATGAAACAGAGTGAATATGACCGTTTGAGAGAAGCAGGGGAAAACATCACTAAATTGACATTTTTTTTTTCTTTTTGCTGATTCCAAATAGTTGGGACAAAGGTCTTGTTCTTTTTGTAGTTTTGATTTTAAGTTTGCTTGATGAAAAGGACATAGCCTGTGGTTAGGTCAATCTTAATTTGAGATAGAAAGAAAGCTGCAACCTCACTTAACATTATGTTCACCCTGCAACATCACGTAACACTGACACTGTATAATATAAAAATGACACATAATTTGCAAGACTTTTAAAACACTAGAGCACTAGAATGAGTTGGATTTATTCACTGCCTATTCTATACATATATATGTATGTATCATTCTCATAATCCCCTGGGTAAAACATTATGCTCTTTTTATATAATGTGATGCTGAATCACTTCATCTGTTTCACCCATCTCCACATTGTTGTCATTAACCAATCAGAAAGTCCATAAATTCTTTGAATAATTTATAAGATAGGATCGTATGTTACTCATTGTCTGGTCGGTATTCGGTCCCTATTTTATGTCGTCACTAGGAGTTTATGATGATATATGAAAACTCTATAATTGCATGTGTGATTTTCACCCCATAATTTCCTTTTAAGAATGATTTAAAGTTATAAGAGTTTTTCTTCCAACTGCTTAATTTTTTGTTTTCCATCAGTTCTGACTTCTAAGAATGAAGCTTATTCCTATATTTTGTCATTTCTTATTGGTAACTATCATGTTGACAGATACTGGTTTTGAAGAAGCATAACAAAATCAACGACGGTGTTATTATGCCTGTTGATCTGTTACAAATTTTCTTGCTGCTGTTTAACTGTATTTCAAAATGTGAAGAACTGGAGGTTTTATGCTGGGCTGGGACTAATCTGCTCAAGGCAAAATAATCTCGAAGCCATGAAGAAATATGCAGGTTTAGCAACCAGAAAATAGCTTGAAGCTCTGGGTAACGTACTTCTTTGTCGGTTTCTTTTTTCTTCATAATCATTCTTTTTTATTTATAATTATATTGGACAGATGGATTAATCAAAATCAAATTTATTTTCAAGTTAAATTTTTGAATCAAGATTTATTTTTTTACAGAACTAGTGGTTCAGGAAGTTAGGCTGCCACACTCTTTTGGATTCTTGTCCCCTTCTTTTGTCCCATGTGCCATCACGCATAACCCATTTTCAAACTACAACTTCTCGAAGATTTAAGAAAAATAAATTGTGGAGATTATTCAATCCCTGTATTAATTTGTCAGTTTTTATTTCCCATATCATGGAACATTAAATTCTCACTTCTAATGATAACTTTTTGTCCTCAATTTCCTACATTTTACAGTCTAATTCGTACATAGTCTTGGTGCCGGTGAATGATTATAAAGAGCATAATGCAACTCAAAGATGGGATTATTTCTTCTCTTGGCGTTGGATTGCTGAAGTTGCTGCAAATATTTCTTATCTTGGAAGTGCATTGTCTTTTTCTGATACTGCACAGCTTTGAAGTTGTTGTTGCAAACTTACCTACTCAAGGCTATTTACATGCTAAAATGTGAAGGACTCCATACTTAATGTTGGGCCTCAGACAGTTTTGAAAGAAACATGCAAGCAGCAAAAAAATAGCTTGGAGCTCTAGGTAACAGACCTTTGTCTTTTCCGTTTTCTTTTTCCTCCTTTGTCGTGTTTCTCATAGATCGTTAGCTTATCAACACAAATCTGCCAAGTTGGTGAAACCAAGGAATAAGGAGTTATCTGATTGCTACTAGATATTATTGGTTGTTATACGTTTTTCTAATTCTTGTACAGGCCATCATCCATTGTCGAATTGAAATTAAGTGTCTTCTTTTAACTTGAGATTTCACTAGTCCCCCAACATATCATTTATCTTTTATGAGAAAATGCAACAAAATTGACCTTGTTTTTGGTGTCGGCAAACAACAGTATTTGTGGTCTAATTGTTTGTACTTTTATAGTGTAAGACAGGTCTGTATCACGTACGATAGCATCTAGTCGAGTTCAAACTTTTATAGTGTAAGACAGGTCTGTATCACGTACAACAGTATTTGTGGTCTTGTTTGTACTTATGTTTGACATTTTTTCTTCTACATTTGCAGATTGGAGACGTCGTGGATGAAACGAAGAGTGCGACTTGTGTTGATGTTAGGCACTCAAGAATTTTTTGTCGTCAGTTTTAAGTTTGCGAGTCGTGTTGATGTTTGGCACTCAAGAATTTTTTGTCGTCAGTTTTAAGTTTATTGGATGAACTTTTGTATCAGTTTATTGTGTAGATATTTCTATGTTGGTATGTTTTTATATATTTGTACACAAATTTGCGAAACTTTTATAGTTATAATGGTTTATTGATATTTTTGATAAATTGATTTTTATTTGTATCCGTAGATTTTTTTTTGTATACAGTTAAAACGAAATAGCGTTCCTAAAATGCTGTAAAAAACCACAAATATCAAAACGATAGCGTTTTAAAAATGTTGTATGTTCGATTCTATTACTGGATTGTCTAACGATAGCGTTGCCGAAACGCTATAAATTTTATAGCATTTTAACAAAACGCTATAGAAACTATAGCGTTTGCCGAACGCTATAGATTCTATAGCATTTTACAAAACGCTATAGAATCTATAGCGTTTCGGAAACGCTATAGAAACTATAGCGTTTTGTAAAATGCTATAGAAACTATAGCGTTTCCGAAACGCTATAGATTCTATAGCGTTTCCGAAACGCTATAGATTCTATAGCGTTTTACAAAACGCTATAGAATCTATAGCGTTCCGGAAACGCTATACATTCTATAGCGTTTGGTCAAAACGCTATAGAGTTATTATAGCGGGGCTTTTGATAGCGTTTGTAAAACGCTATCGTAGGTCTACTATAGCATTTTATGAATGCTATCAAATGTCATATTTGTTGTAGTGAAGAGTGCAAACAGTAGTCATTTTTGCAACCGGAGCAAATGTCTCATCATAATCAATGTCATGCTCCTGAGTAAATTCCCAGGCTACTAGACGAGCCTTGTGCCGCTTAATAGATCCATCAGGTTGATATTTGACCTTGAAGACCCACTTGCAGCTAATAGGCTGAACACCCTCTGACAGAGAAACGACATCCCAAGTGTCAGTCTGATCAAATTCACTGAATTCCTTTGCAATAGCTTTCCTCTACTCGGGATATTTAATTGCGTCCTAATAGGTTCTGGACTCACTTGTAGAGTGTATAGTAGTGAGGTATGCATGAAACTGTGATGAGTAGGAAGCTAGGGTGGCAAAACCAAACTTGTCAGAAGGACCAGTGATATCAAGTGTATAACGTGCCGGAGGAATACCAGAAGTGGAATGTGTAGACTGACAAAGCGGTAGTGGACTGATAGGGTGTGGGGGTAAGGACGGTGGAGTGGGTGCATGTGTCGGTGGGAAAGTAGGTGGGGTGGGTGCTGGCAGTTGCGGGGATGCAGGTGGTATTTCAGTGGGGAGGACAATAGGATAAGGATTGCAGGAGATGTGAATGGGCTAGAGGAGTGGGACCAAAAGAAACGTGGGAAGATGAGATTTTTACCATTTAACTCAGATAAAATCATCTTAACTATCTGGAATAATAATGTTGCAATAAAGAGTGATCACACTCTTCAGTACAATATTGTTTCTGTTTAATGTTTTTTTAATGTCTGAAACTATATTGTAATGTTACATACAGGAACTTTCGGATCTTAAGCAGCAACTTGAGATGCAGCTTGCTAAAGTATTCCCATTGGATCCTTCAAATTTTATCATATAATTCTTGTCTCCAAAATATTTTATCTATGTAATTTACTGTAGGACTTCAAAATATTGATAACCATTCTCCAGAAACAACAAGAGGATTTCACCAATAGTTTGAAACATGTAAGTGATCTCAGCTCTTATTTAGATTTGTATTTAACCTTATACCTTGTTTATTCAAATGTTGCACTGTCTGATTGAAGAATGACTATACTATAGTTGGTAGCTCTTTTTTCTCCCATTCAATTTTGGTACGCTACTGAGTTGGGTAAAAAATCATATTCCTGTAAATGCCGATGCTAGCGTCTTCTAAATATGTGATGACACATATACCCTTTTAAACAAGTACTACAATATTGATATAAATGTAACAAAATGCATTTTTGATGTAACTGTTATGTATTAAGAAACAAATTTATGCAACGCTAAATCGCATTAAACTACTGATGCAGATTGTTTTTGAGAGGCGTGTGGATGCATCAGGTATGAGTTCTTCTCGATTTGTATTGGTGGAGGAAACTTCGGTGCGGACGACCCTCAGCTGGGCGAACGGTTAGGAAGTAGGCGGGAGTGAGGTGGAGGCTGGATACTCAGCTCGGATCAGGAGGCTCGGATCCGAGGTCTTGTGTACCTGCAGACGGTCTAGGAATACCGGGGTTTGTCCCGGTGGCAGACCCTTCGACGATTTAGTCTGCTACTGAGAGAGAGTGACAGTAACTAGGGTTTTGAGTGGGAAAGATTGATTACCTGGATAAGGGGTAGAGGATCTGGTATTTATAGGAGAAACCAATCGGGTCTGGACCCGTTTGGGGCCGGGTCTGGACCCGGTCGCCCATGGGCCTGAAGCGACAGAAGCCCAAGTGGTATAGGGCTGACGTGGCAGAGGCCTGGGCAGTTTCCAGGCTGACGTGGCAGATGCCTGGGCGGTTTTCGTGCTAACGTCGCGAATCCGGATGATCCGGCGGTGCATGTTTCCTGAGGGGATCCTGTGGCCCAGGAGGGGCCACATCATCCGACCCATATCAGGAGCCCCCCACTCCTGGAGGGCTGGGTGGTCCAGCCGTGTAGGAGTGCTTCTTTGCCTCCGTAGGAAGAGCAGGGTGGTGTGTGCGGCGAGAAAATAGGATCTGTTACTTCCAGAAGAGGCCAGGGGGTAGGATGAAGGGATCCCCTATTGGAGTCACACGGGGTGCTAGGCGTAGAAGAGTCGAGTAACACTTGCCGAGCCCTAGGGTCAGCAGACGAGCGTTGATGGTCGGCGGATGAGCATTGAGGGTTGGCAGACGAGCTTCGAGGGTCGGCCGACGATCCCCTCGCTAGTTGGAAGAGCAAGGGGACGTTAAGGTCTGTCGAGTTGGAGCTCGGTTTGCCGAGGTGTCTGAGGTCGGTAGACGAGTGTAGAGGGTCGGCAGGTGATCCCCTTGCTAGTTGGAAGAGCGAGGGGACGTCGAGTTCTGTCGAGCAGGGATCTTTTTGCCGAGCATTGGGGGTCGGCAGACGAGTCCCTCGCTTGTTGGATAGAGGAGGGTTTTGGGGCTCGTGGCGCCATCCGAGCTCTGAGCCTCCTGTGAATAAAGGGGGGGGGGTCTTGGGGCTCGCGGTGTCATCAGAGCTCCAAGCCCCCTGCGAATAGAGGAGGGCTCTTGATGCTCGAGGGGTCTTCCGAGCTCCGAGCCCCCTGAAAAATAGAGGAGGGTCTTGGGGCTCGTGGTGTCATCCGAGCTCCGAGCCCCCTGCGAATAGAGGAGGGCTCGGGTGCTAGCGCTTTCATCCGAGATCCAAGCCCCCAAACTTGGTAGTGGCAGCTGAATGGGACGTAATGATTTTATTCATTTAATGCTTTGGGAGTAGAAGTCTTTATGACTCACGGTAATATCCGAGCTCCGAGCCTCCTGTGAGATATGAGAGGATATTGGGGCTCGCGATTCCATCCGAGCTCCGAGCCTCCTGTGAATAGAGGAGGATTTTGTGGCTCGCGATGCCATCCGAGCGTCGACCCTTCTGTTTGAATAGAAGAGGAGATTGGGACTCGCGCTGCAATCCGAGCTCTGAGCCTCATGTGAAATAGAGGAGTTTCTGGCTCACAATGCCATCCGAGTGTTGACACTTCTATTGAATAGAAGAGTAACTTGGGGCTCGCGATGAGATCCGAGCTCCGAGCCTCATGTGAGATAGAGAAGGAGTTTCTGGCTCGCGATGCCATCCGAGTGTCGACACTTCTGTTGAATAGAAGAGTAATTTGGGGCTCGTGATGAGATCCGAGCTCTGAGCCTCATGTGAGATAGAGGAGGAGTTTCTGGCTCGTGATGCCATACGAGCGTCGACCCTTCCGTTGAATAGAAGAGTAATTTGGGGCTCGTGATGAGATCCAAGCTCCGAGCCTTATGTGAAATAGAGGAGGAGTTTCTGGCTCGCGATGCCATCTGAGCGTCGACCCTTCTGTTGAATAGAAGAGTAATTTGGGGCTCGCGATGAGATCCGAACTTCGAGCCTCATGTGAGATAGAAGAGGAGTTTCTGGCTCGCAATGCCATCCGAGCGTCAACCCTTCTATTGAATAGAAGAGTAATTTGGGGCTCGTGATGAGATCCGAGCTCCGAGCCTCATGTGAGATAGAGGAGGAGTTTCTGGCTCGCGATGCCATCCAAGCTTCGACCCTTCCGTTGAATAAAAGAGTAATTTAGGGCTCACGATGAGATCTGAGCTCCGAGCCTCATGTGAAATAGAGGAGGAGTTTCTGGCTCGCGATGCCATCCGAGCGTCGACCCTTCTGTTGAATAGAAGAGTAATTTGGGGCTCGAAATGAGATCTGAGCTCCGAGCCTCATATGAGATAGAGGAGGAGTTTCTGACTTGCGATGCCATCCGAGCGTCGACCCTTCTGTTGAATAGAAGAGTAATTTGGGGCTCGCGATGAGATCCGAGCGTCGAGCTCTCTGACTTGTGCCAATTGCTGTTTGTTGGGAAATACCTAGGGGCATTAGGGTAATTTTTCGCCAATTGCTGACGTCATGTGTGCAAGAATCGAAGCGACTCTAGATCTTAGGGGCCGTTAGATCTTGATGATTAAGATCCAACGGTCAGATCTGATTGCGGAAATCGAGGAATCGCTTTCTCCACTATAAATCCCCCCCCCAACTTTTCTTTTCTTCATTCTTTACTCCCACTTTCCAATTTTATAAGAACAGGGTCTTACTTGCCGTCAGCGACTTTTTCTGATGATTGCACGGTATATATCTCAGGTTAGTATTTCTGTCTAGTAATGTCGCGCTCTCAGTCCGGATTCGAGGCTAGCTCATCGGGCCGCTCTGCGAAGGAAGCCGAGTCAGATACGTCTTCGTCCCTGAGAAAATATAAGATTAAGGAGGAAGTCATGACAGACCCCGAGTCGGACAGCGGTGATGATGTGGTCTTCGTCGTGTCACCGTTGAGATCCCGAAGGTCGAGGAAGGAGCCCGTGGATGAGGGCAAGGAGGAGGAAGAGGAAGAGGAAGAGGGGGATGTCGAGGATAATGAAGAGGATGAAGGGGATCAGGATGCCGAGGGTGATGAGAAGGGTGAGGAGGATTAGGATGCCGAGGGACAGGGCGCCATTGAGGATGATGAGGATGATGGAGATGAAGGGGAGCCCGCCCAGGAAGGTGCTGGCGAAGGCACAGCAGGAGGGGCAGTCGAGGTCGAGGACGACCTTCCGCCTCTGCCACCTTTGTCGAAACCGTCTCCTGAGAGGAAGGCTCATCCTCGTCGAAAGAATAGGACGTTATGCCTTCCAGATAGTCCCCCTCCTCCGGAAAAATATGCCCCTAGACCGGGGTTCGAATTTCCCCCGGTCTCCATTAAAAAGCTGGGGTCGATCAGGATGTACCCCGACAATGTCAAAGATATCGACTTTCTTCCTCCCGTATCGGGCGACGAGAGTCGGGTGAAGATCCTGATGGACGGCATTCCATGTGCCTTGAAGGCGGATTACCTTCACATTTTGAGGGATGCCTACTTCATTCCCCGGGAGTTCGAAGTCTTCATTCCGAGCCACGACATTCGCCCAACCACAACCCTCACGCCGGGTTATTATATCTTTCCCGAGGATGCCTTCGTCTCAGAGCTAAGGCTGCCGCTGCACCCCTTTGTTAAGCGGGTTTTGAATTAGGCGAAGCTAAGCCCGATGCAGTATGGCCCCAACTTTTGGAAGAACTTGATCTGTTTCATCCTGAAGTGTCAAGAGAAGGGAGTCAAGCCGAGGCTGACATACTTCCGAGCCATCTTAGGGATCAGCTCGCTCAGCGATGCGGAGGAGATATTTTACTTCTCGCCTAGGCCCCACAAAAAGGTGATGCATGGCCATCCGGATTCCATCAAAGGGTGGAAAGAGAAATACTTCTTCGTCCGGAGCGAGAAGTCTTGGGGGATTCCGACCTCATGGAATTTCTTCAGGCCGAACCATAAGCCTCCGAAGCGCAACGACTTATCGGAGAAGGAGTGGAAGAAGGTTGAGAAAATTGTTGGGGGGGTACAGCATAGCGTGGCCCCGAGTGACGGAGATACACCTGGCCCGGGCCGGACTGAGCCCAGCCGACCCTAGTATGTTTTCGTTCTGAATTTTTGCATCTTTCTGCCTTCGTGTTAACGTTAGCCCCTCTTCTTTTATTTTTGCAGAGATGACTTCCCAGCAGGTTGATGACAGGTGGGCCTTGCTAGCTGCCTCCGACAAGAGGAGAGCGGAGAGGGCGAAGAAGGCGGAGCAGGAAAAGCTGACCGCTCAGGGTGTGGGGTCCGGCAAGGGACCAACCCCATCTGCCGAGGAGCCTTCTCCTGCGAAGAAGACCAAGAGGCATCACCCCCATACACCGAGGGCGCCTCGGGATGGGGGGAGTAGTTCGGGCAGCAAGAGGCCCGCCTTGGCCCCGGAGCAGAGGCTTCCCCCAACTCGGCCCACTGCATAGCAGATGGTGGGGCAACAGGGGCTGCGGCCGCACACTCCCGATTGGTGGGTCGTCTCAAGGGACTCGCTGATGGAAGGTCCCATGGCCATGGAGGTGGTCATGAAGATCGCCACCGATCGAGATCGGATGGCGCTGGCAGTGCAAACGGCCGATCAGGCCTTCATGCGGTGGTCCCAGTCGCCGATCTCGGTGAGTGTTTGAGACTATACTTTGTTTGGATTTCTGAATTTATCTAACTTTTTCTTCTTCAGACAGGCGATGCTTCATGGGCAGCACTTCCAAAAGTGCTTGGAGAAGGAGATATTTGTCGAGAGGAGGAACGCTGAGAAGTATCTCTGCGAGCTGAACAAGGTGATGGACGAGCTGAAGGAGGCCAAGAGCATGGAGGCCGTCCACGAGGCCCAGATGGCCTCGATCTTCGACCACCACAAGAAGGACGTGGAGCGCCTGGAAGAGAAGATCCAGGAAGAGGCAGAGAAGGGGCAAAAGGCCTTGGAGCAGATGGAGATCGCCTCGGCGGATGCCCTGATCATGGCGCAGGACGAGGCCTACGACCGTGCCAAGTAGCATTTCTGGAGGATCTATCCAGAGCAGAACGTCGACCACCTCCACTATAATTGGCAGCCGGACCTTCCACTGAATTCTGGTGGTGAGGAGATTGGTGACGAAGAGGTGCCACCCCCCCCCCCTCAAGCATATATTAGGTTCTTCTTTCTTTTTGATTGTACATGCCTCGCGCAGACTGGCCACCGCAATTTTGTACCACAATTTTTGAAAGTAATGAAAGGTAGTTATTTTGCCGAGGCTTTGTAACTTGCACAATTTTTAGTCTCCTTTGTGATTGGTTGTTTTCTCTCGTCTTTTTGGTAGACGCACAAGGCCTTGGGTGCCGATCCTGTTTCCGTCGAGGAATCCTTGGTCCGAGCAGGGAAGGAGGCCATGGAGGCATCTCTAGCTCGCCAGCAAAAGCAGGCTCAGGATCGAGCGGCCGCCGTGAATTATTTCGTGAACAAGTCTAAGGAGCATGGTCTAGAGGTGGCTCGTCTAAAGAAAGCCATAGCCGACCGGGACTGGTGGGTAATCGAGATGGACTGGTCGATCTCGGATGCCTCGAGTGGGCGGTCAGCTTCGAAGTCTTTTCTTTGTGAGGCTGTTGTTGAGAAGGAGTTGGAGATCCACAGGTTGAAGCTAGTGTTGGGCACTGGTTTGATCGAGGAGGCGAGCAATTCTGTACCGGGGTGGTCTCTGACCTTTTTATTGGAGGGGGCCCAGCCTGATGACGCGGGAAGCTCAGTGGTAGGGGTGACTTCCCTGGTTAGTCCGGCCGAGCATGAGAGGAACCCCGAAGGGAGCGCCGAATTCGAGTTTTAAGCCCAGCGTGAGTGAGTTGTAAGCTGTTCATTGTATTTGTACCGCCGGTACTGGCGAGCGATGAGTAATAATAAAAACATTTGATTTTCTGAATCTTGATAGTCTCATTGGGCGAGGATTGTTGCCGAGCTCGACACGCAGGCGGTCTCCGTCGAGGTGACCTAGTGCAACAGGCGCATACGCAGTGGCATTTTGCCTTTCGATAGTCATTGATGGTGACGTTTTGTCTCCCAATAAGCATTAATGGCAACGTTTCGCCTTCCGCCATTTGGGATTCCCAGACGCAATAACTGCGCTCCTCATGGGCTATTTAACCCCCACTCCCCCTTGTTGGTTGTCAAGAAGTGAGAGTGGCTGATCTACCGCTCGACTTGGTGTCTGCCGAAGGTGGGCGCCCCAAAATTCAAAATTTTTCCGAGGGCTCCAGATTGGAGGCACATCAATCACCCTTGAACAATTCAGGGTTTTGGCCTTGAGGGTCGTAAGACCTCGGGTTGTTCGTTGGTGAGTGGTGGGCCGACCAATTGGTTCGGAGGATCGAAGAGAGCTGAGGGTCGGTGGCTACCCTGCCATCCTCGAAAAATTCGAGGTTTTGGCTCACGAAAGCTGAGAACCCCAAGTTGTTCGCGGGTGAGAGGAGGGTCAACCAATCGACTTGAGGCTCGGGGGTGACTGCCCAAGGCAGATGCTCTAAACCTTAATGAAACTTTTGCTGAAGTAGTCGGGGTGGAAGGTCGTCACCGAGCGTATTGGTCGAGGTACTTTGAAGAAAGCCTCGGTCTTGCTCGAGGTCGACGACGAGCCCCCATACTTGTTCTCAGGAAGACGGCACGGGTGTGGCAGGTGGTTGCCGCCTCGTGCATAGGTTGATGGCTTGAAGAAGCCCAAACCATGCTAGGGACAGGTGCCGAGCCCCCACAGCGGAGAGAAAGCCAGTAACGGGCGTAGCTGAAGGTTGTCGCCGAGCATATTGGTCGAGGTGCTTTGAAGAAACCCTCGGCCTTGCTCGAGGTCGACGACGAGCCCCCGCACTTGCTCTCAGGAATACGGCACGGGTGTGTCTGGCGGTTGCCGCCTCGTGCATAGGTTGATGGGCTTGAAGAAGCCCAAACCATGCTAGGGACAGGTGCCGAGCCCCCACACCGGGGAGAAAGCAAGTAACAGGCGTGGCCAAAGGTTGTCGCCGAGCATATCGGTCGAGGTGCTTTGAAGAAAGCTCGGCCTTGCTCGAGGTCGACGACGAGCCCCCGCACTTGTTCTCAGGAAGACGTGTAAGTGAAGCTTGTAAGAGAAGCTTTTCTGGCTCGCGATGCTATCCGAGCGCCGAGCCGTAAGGTTGTAAGGGAAGCTTTTCT
Organism: Hemerocallis citrina; assembly: GCA_017893485.1. Lineage (NCBI taxonomy): Eukaryota > Viridiplantae > Streptophyta > Magnoliopsida > Asparagales > Asphodelaceae > Hemerocallis > Hemerocallis citrina. Next base: position 447,851,495 of record CM030358.1, on the reverse strand, counting down.
GGCTCACGATGCTATCAGAGCGCCGAGCCGTAAGCTTGTAAGGGAAGCTTTTCTGGCTCGCGATGCTATCCGAGCGCCGAGCCATAAGCTTGTAAGGGAAGCTTTTCTGGCTCGCGATGCTATCCGAGCGCCGAGCCGTAAGCTTGTAAGGAAAGCATTTCTGGCTCGCGATGCTATCCGAGCACCGAGCCGTAAGGTTGTAAGGGAAGCTTTTCTGGCACGTGCTATCCAAGTGCCGAGCCGTAAGCTTGTAAGGAAAGTTTTTCTAGCTCGCGATGCTATCCGAGCGCCGAGCCGTAAGCTTGTAAGGGAAGCTTTTCTGGCTCACGATGCTATCCGAGCGCCGAGCTCGTAAGCTTGTAAGGGAAGCTTTTCTAGCTCGCAATGCTATCCGAGCACCGAGCTCGAGACATGTTTTTTAATAGGAACAAATACGAAGCCATAAACTTGCTTTAAGAAAGCTGGCATATTTACAACATATTGGAATTTTACAAAAAATAAGGCACGACGTGCCGATTACATTCTTCATAATTTACATGGGATGGAGGCTAATCATCTCCTCCTAGGAACTTGATGAGGTGCTCCGCATTCCAGGGCCTCTTGATGGCCTTGTCTTTAGAGTTGGTTAGGCGGTACGTTCCTGGACGCACGACCTCAGATATTTTGTAAGGGCCCTCTCAGTTAGGGGTCAATTTCCTTTTCTGGCCGGGATTGGATACCGCCAACTTGCGGAGGACCAGGTTTCCGAGTTTGATGTCGGTGGGATGCACCTTCTTGTTGTAGAACCTTTCGATCCTTTGTTGGTAGATGCTCCTTCTAATGGCGGACTTTTCCCTGACCTCGTCGATGAGGTCCAGGTCGGCTCGCAGCTGTGAAGAGTTGCTTGCCTCGTCGAAGGCCATGATCCGGGGCGAAGGGATCCCAATTTCCAAGGGAATGACGGCCTCCGCCCTGTACGTCAGATTGAATGGCGACTCTCCCGTGGGTATTCTCTTTGTCGTCCAGTGGGCCTGAGAACGCTTGGCAGCTCATTGACCCATGACCCCTTAGAAGAGTTATCGAGTCGCTTCTTGAGGCCGTCGAGGATTTGGTGATTCGCGTTCTCGGCCTGACCGTTGGACTGGGGGCGGCATACTGAGGAGAAGCGCTGCTGGATCCCGAGATCTTCGGATAACTTGCGGAAATGCTTACCCGCAAATTGAGTCCCATTGTCCGTGATGAGCACCTGTGGGATTCCGAACCGACAGACGATGTATTTCTAGAAAAAAATGTTGGGTCTGTTGCTCGGTGATCGTTGCTAATGGCTCTACCTCGATCCACTTCGTGAAGTAGTCGATTGCCATTATGAGAAATTTTCGGTAGCCTGTTGCCTTTGGAAATGGGCCTACCAGATCCATCCCCCACATTGCAAAGGTGGTCGGACTGGCCATGGAACGGAGATTTGCTTGCGGAGCCCTCTTCACGGGGGAGAACCGTTGACAGGGACCGCACTTCTTTACTAGGGCGAGGGCGTCTTACAGCATAGTGGGCCAGTAGTACCCGTGATTCAATGCCTTTCGCGCAAGCGAGCGACTTCCCATGTGGCATCCGCCGATCCCCTCGTGTAGCTCCTTGAGGGCGTACTTTGCTTCATTAGGGGTCAGGCAGCGGAGGTAGGGTCTACCATCCGTTGTTGTGTAGGACTTTTTAAAGAGGGTTGCATCGATTACGGTGAACCTTTCTGAATGGACCCTGACCCGCCTCGCTTCAGCCCGATCTTCGAGGAGCTATCCCTTGATTAGGAATTTCTTGATAACAGTGGTCCAGTCGTCAGGAGGAGCTCCGTCTTCAATGCATAAAGCCTCAGGGAAGTCTGTACTTGGCTTCAATAGGACTTCAATCAGGATGATGCGGTCGAGGCCTTCAAAGGATGAGGAAGCTAACTTCGACAGGGCATCGGCCTGGGCATTCTGCTCCCTGGGGATCCTTAAGACTGCCAACTCAACGAAGGACGTTAATAGTCATCGGACCACGTCCAGGTACCTGATCATCCGATCATCACGGGCCTCGTATTCCCCAGTGATCTGGTTGACAACAAGCTAAGAGTCGCTGAAGGCCCTGATCTGTCTGGTGCCGGCCTGATGAGCCAGGCTGAGCCCAGCGATCATGGCCTCGTACTCGGCCTCGTTGTTAGAGGCTGGAAAGTTGAGGCGGAGGCAGTATTGAAGGAGAAAACCATCTGGCCCCCGCAGAATGATGCCCGCACCACTCCTCGCTTCGCAAGAGGAATCGTCGACATAAACCTCCCACGTCTGGTCGGCTTCCTTTCTTGTCGGTTGCTCGGAGATGGTACATTCCGTGATGAACTCGGCGAGGGTCTGCCCTTTGATGGCCGTCCTCGGTTGATAGTCAGTGTCGTACTGACTGAGCTATATCGACCATTTGACTAGTCGTCCTAAGCACTCGGGCTTATAGAGCACGACCTTCAAAGGTTGGTCCGTGAGTACCTGGACTGAATATGCCTGAAAATATGGACGGAGCTTTCGTGCGGCCATGACCAAGGCGTATGCTATTTTCTCCATCCTGGAATATTTGGTCTCGGCGTCGAGCAGGACCTTGCTCACATAGTACAGAGGTTTTTAGACTCCTTTCTCTTCTCGAATGAGGATGGCACTGAGCGCATTCTCCGAAGCCGAAAGGTAGAGCCAGAGTGGCTCACCTGGTTCGGGCTTGCTGAGGAGAGGAGGGTTGGCGAGGTACTCCTTCAATTGGGCGAACGCCTCTTGCTGCTGTGTACCCCATTCGAACCCTCCGGTTCCGCGCAGTGCCTTAAAGAATGGAAGGGACTTCTCTCCAGACTTGGAGAGGAAACGGCCGATTGCCGCTAGTCTTCCCGTTAGCCTCTGGACTTCTTTGATGTTCCTGGGAGGGGCCATGTCGATTATGGCCTGAATTTTTTCGGGGTTAGCCTCGATGCATCGCTGGCTGATGATGAACCCGAGGAACTTTCCAGAGGAGACGCCGAATGCACACTTCGCCGGATTAAGCCTCATGTTGTGGATTCGAAGGACCCCAAAGGCCTCTTCTAGGTCAGCGACGTGATCCTGTCCCTGTTGGCTTTTGACGAGCATGTCGTTGATGTACACCTCCATGTTACGTCCGATTTGATCCTTGAAGACTCGGTTAACGAGCCTCTGATAAGTAGCACTGGTGTTCTTCAGCCCGAAGGGCATAACCCGGTAGTAGTAGAGTCCTTAGTCCGTGACGAAGGACGTCTTGGCGATGTCGGCAGGAAACATCCGGATCTGGTTATAGCCAGAGAAGGCGTCCATAAAGGATAGGAGCTCGTGACCTGATGTGGCGTCGATGATGCTGGGGAGAGGGAACGAATCCTTGGGGCACGCCTTGTTGAGGTCAGTAAAGTCTATGCAGATCCTCTAGCTCCAGCTCGCCTTCCTGACCATTACAACGTTCTCCAGCCACTCAGGGTAGCTGACCTCTTGTATGAAATGTGCATACAAGAGCTTGTCCACTTCTGCATTTACCGCCTGCTGTCGCTCCGGAGCGAACTTACGTCGCTTCTGGACAACCGGTTTCGACCCGGGGATCACGCTGAGTTTGTGCATGATGAGATCCTCGGAGATACCGGGCATGTCAGAGGGCTTCCAGGCGAAGAGGTCGACATTGCGGCGAATGCAGTCGATCAGGGTAGACTTGAGGTTGGGAGCGAGGGAGCAGCTTTCTCGGAAGCACCTTGACGCATCCCCCATCTCGAATGAGACATTTTCTAGCTCATCGGCCGGTTCCGGTTCTAGCCGGGTTCTCTCGGGCTGTAGCTCGACGACATCGAGAGGAAATACACTGCCCCCGATGTAATATCCCGAATTTTATTTTTAATAAAATATTATTTTATTTTTATTTTTCTCACGTGTTGTGCACGTGCAAATTTAATGAACATACTATTTATAAGAATCTCATTTTTAAGCATGAACAATTATTTTCATTTATTTTCCTAAAAGCCTAAAGCACCATTTTTCTCTAGCCCACTTTAATTAATTATTAATTTTGTGTTTTGGCCCACAACCTAAGCCCACTATTTATGAAGCCCACTATTTAATAAATTAATTAAATGGCCACACTTGTCATGTAGAGACAAAATGTGAACAAATTAATTTATTAAAATGGTACAACTTTTTAAATGGGGGATACTAAGTGGCATGTGCGAAGCACGTGGTGTGCAATGTACTCTCCTTCATTGGCCGGTTTTGTGCATGGAGATGGAAGTGGATTTTTGAGTGCATGGGTGGTTACCTAGTGTGTGGGTAGTTACTATAACTCCTACTCTCATCTTAACCCTCCATCCATTAACTATCTACTAAATCCTAGCCCTCCAATCTACTTCAAAATTAGTATAAATACCCCTCCTATTTAATTGTTTTCTACACTAGAAATATATTGAAAGAAAGAAGAAAAATTTTATAAGAGATTGAGTGTGTTCTTTGGGAGGCCGGCCACCATTACGCCAAATTGAAGTTTCGGTTTTGGCAAGGAGCAAGGAGGAGGAGACGTTCAGCGCAATCCAGGAAGCTTTAAGGGATTTTGCTTTATTTCTTTAAAAAGGTGGGTGTTTCTCATGACTTCTAAAATAGAAATCATGCTAGGATTGAAATTGAATTGTTTTATGCGTGTGATTAAATTAGATTGATTGAATGACTGTTAATATATGTAATGACAATCTTCCATGCTATATATCATGTGAAAATTTGAAGGAATGGGAAAGACGAAAGACATTTTTGAGTAATTGGAAAATTAGCTGTACAGTCGACCGATCACGTCGAACAGTCGACCGGTCTAAGAAAATGAGATATATATATATACCGTTCGAAATTCCATGAAATGATATGATTAATATGTGTCATTATCTTGATTTTAATCTAGCATGCTAATTCGGAGTTGATATTCATCTCTGTAGACAAACAATGAGTAAGGAAAAAATGTGTTGTTAGAAATCATGCTTGTGTGAAATAAAATACTAGTTGTGAGAATTTCTACGTTAAATTGTAAACCATGCTTGTGATGATGGTAGTCTGATAAAGTTGCATGTTTGTATTGATAATTGAACATACTGTAGTTAACAAAATGTTGTGTGCTAATCGAGAAAAGGAAGGAAGAAACATTTCCTTATTTTGAATATAACTCTAATCAGTCGACCGAATAGATGTAGTAGTCGACTGACCTGAATATTAAAAGCTTTCGATTCAAAACCCTGTAGAACAGCCGACTGGTTTGAGTAACAGTCGACTGCCCCGATATGGATATTTTAGAGTTTTAAACACTGCAGAACAGTCGAATGGTCATGTGCAGCAGTCAACTATTCCGAAACTTTTCTTGAATAATTTTCCTTTGCTAAACAAGTCGACTGAATATGTTTTGAGTCGACTGTCCAGATTCTTTTTCAACATCTCAGATTTCTAAATTTGCTTTATTGATAAATATATGTATATATTGTTTAAAGAGATGAATGAAGTTTGGTTGTGACAATTTAGAAAAGTAAATTCTTATTTGTCCTTGCATGATATTGTACATAAAGAGAAATGAAATATTTTATTTATGAAAGATTTTACGATTATGAATGCTATGAACATGACAAGGAAAATCTGATGTAATTATGAAAAATGAACTTATGAGCTTGAAAAACTCAATTCTTGTGCAATTGTGAATTGAAATTGAGAACTAGAGTGTAGCTAAGTCCAATACCGGCATTGGAAAAAATGAATTGAAATAAAATTTTGAAATGAAAAGACCAAGATTTGGTCACGTTGAATGAATGATTAAGACATGTATAGTGGAAAGGCTAACTCTAGAGGATTGATTTTGTTCATGATTCTAATAAACTAAGGACTAGAAACATAGTGAAGATGTGATTAAAGTAAGAGAAAAACACGAGTATGAGGGCCATCGGATTGGCGGTGTGAGAGTGATTCACAGATTTCCTGCTTGATGCGTCATGACATGGCGTGGGCACTACTCCGGAATTATCGTCCTGGTGGCGACGCTTGTGGGGTGTTTGAGTGGCTACGGGTGGTGCCATTGTTCCATGGCGGAGGCTGAATTGTCCAAAGTTTGCCTGCTCGATGCGTCGTGTTAGTGCGTGGGATTCCCCTCCAGACTGCCTGGGCATGGGCTCGTAGATCATAGAACATCTAGGATACTTACCATAGTTACCGTAGTAGTTTAAGTCATAGCGAGGGATTGAACCCTACAAGATGAAGAACGATTAAGGGCTTGCCCTCGGACCTATGTAGTATGGGATGCATAGAATCCGAACAAGTGCGCATTAGTGTCATATAACATAATAACTGCATTAAGGACTAAGTGCACAATCACAACACGACATCAACAGGATAGTCTCTTTAGCTTTGTTTGTGAATAAGTTTGTGTTTTGTTAAGAAATGAGAATCATTATACTGTTTTCGGCATAGAGAGGATGGCCATGTATAATTTTCGTCGGTTGAATAAACTGACATACCCACAGTTTTGTATGCAGGGTAAATGGCTTGATAAAGATTAAAGAAGAACTGATGCTTAGAGATTTTTCATTGTTGCACCTTTGTATAAATATTGTAAATTGCTTCCGCTGTCATTTCATGTAAATTATTGTGATATTTGTTTCCGCTGTAAATTGTAAAGTGTAAAGATTCCATGTAACTCTGATGTAAAAAGAAAAGTTTTTATTTTCTTGTAAAATTGTACTAAAAGAAGTGTAAAGATCCTGTGGAATCTCGAATTCAGTTATATTTGGAATTCGGGGTGATACACCCGATCACCGTCATGTAGCACGATCGTGCTGCTTCTTAATTCCCTCGGACAAATCCAACACCAGTATTGGTAGGGAACTTCATCTTCTGGTGGTAGGCCGAGGGAACCGCTTGAAGGGAGCAGAGCCCGGGACGGCCGAGTATGGCATTGTAGGCTGCCTTGACATTGACAACCATGAATTCCATCGACTCGGATCTTCTGTATGGGGTCGTACCAGCTGTGACGTCTAAGGTGACGATCCCCTCTATTTGCATCGGGACGCCGGAGAATCCGTGCAAGGTATACCCGGCTGGTTTTAGTTTATCTCGGGAGAGCTTCAAGTTCTCGAAGGCTTACAGGAAGAGGATGTTTACCGAGCTTCTGTTGTCAACTAGGATTTACCAGACCTCAAAGATCGCCATGCTGAGGCTGATGACCAGCGCATCCCAATGCGGTAGCCGGACTCCCTCCAGGTCTTCCCCAGAGAAGGAGATGGGGAGTTGCTGGACCTGGGGTGGAGAGGGGGCCCTGGACGGCGTGACGTCCCAGACGAACGCCTTGCGGGAAGTGTTGGACTCCCCTCCTATGGGCCCTTCGTGGACGCAATGCAAGATGGCCTGACCCTCGGGCTCTTCAGGTTCTTGGTCCCGCTCGGGACACTCTCTGGGTGCCCGAGGAGGAGGGGAAGCCCTCCTGTTCCTCGCATCCCTCTGGTCCTGAGATTCTTCCCGTTTGAACTCCCAGAGGTACCCCCGTTGGATGAGGACCTCGATCTCGTCCTTCAGGGCACGGCAGTGATCCGTGTCGTGCCCGTTGTCCCGGTGGAAGCAACAGTAGAACCGCTGGTTCCTCTTCTTGCTGCCGTTGTTTTTTGGTCGGGGGGGAATTGCACGAGGTCCCTGTCTTCGATTGCTAAGAGAATGGTTGACACATTCTGCGTCAGCAGAGTGTACCTCTCGAATCGAGGGACCGAAGGGACCCTTTTCATGGCACCCGCGTCTCTTGGAACATTCTTTACTGGCTCGACCTCGTCGGCCTTGCGTTTTCCCTTCTCAGGGATTTCTTTTGAGTCCTCTGGATTCAAGGCCTCCTCAGCTCGGATGTAATTTTCGACCCGATTGAGGAGGTCGGGGAAATATATTGGGGGCTTCTTTGACAGGGAGGCCTTCAACTGTCCATGTCGGACGTTGTGCCGGAATGCTGCCGAGACAACCCCGGGGTCGAGGGAGGAGACCGACCTTGCCTCAGCGGTGAACCTTCGGACGAATACCCGCAACGAATCCCCTTCCTTCTACCGAAGGCCAAGCAGGAATGCACTTGTCCTCTCGACCTTTCAACTGGTCACAAAGTGGGCGAGGAAGTTGCCCTCCAATTGGTCGAAGGAATAGATGGAGCCGGGGGTGAGCTTGGAGAACCATTCCCGAGCCGGACCCCGAAGGGTGCGGGGAAGGCACGGTACAGAAGGGGATCCGAGGTGCTGTGAATTATCATGAGGGTTTTAAAGCCCTCCATGTGATCAGCAGGATCACCTTCACCATCATAAGTCTCGAATTGAGGTGGACAGAAGTTTCGGGGTATTTCTGCCTGCAAGATGGTGGTGGAGAAAGGAGGTCGGACAGACCTGTATCCCTGGGCTGGCCTCGGACCGCCGTCGCCGAAGTGGTCGAGGCGGTCTTCCATTTCTTGGAGGCACTTCAAGATGTCATCATCATACTCTGGCTGGACTGTCGGGATGCGAGACACGCTGGCCTCGTCATCCGAACGGGTGTGAGAGCGGCGGACGTTCTCATCGACGAGGGTCCCTCGGATGGCCTTCATGATTTCTTTCTAGAATTCTTGGAACTCCTAGTGGGTGACCGGGGCTCGCTCAGCTCGATTTTGCTGAGCCGGTGGGCGCTGGCCAACGCGGCTGAGTGCCGGGCCCCGCCCTTGGGATGGAGGTTTGGGATGGTTCGGGGCCGAGTTGGAAGCGGCCCCTCCCCTACTCCGGCTTGCCTGTCGATTCTGGATTACCCCCCGTAGGTCGGGCGCTACCGGACGGGAGGCACCCGGTAGGTGTCCGTGGCTGACCCCCGGGTTGTTTGATCCATGAGCATAGGCGGCGATGCCCTGTGGAGGCACGTCCTGCCGACGCACAGAGGTAACAGCTCTCGTGGCTTTGGGCGCCATGTAAGCTCAGGTTGACGGGGTACCGTTGATGGCTGAGCTCGGGCCGGCGTCTGCAATAGAGTTTCCCACAGACGGCGCCAACCTGATGTGGTTTGTTTTTGGGAGGCGTGTGGATGCACCAGGTGTGAGTTCTTATCGATTTGTATTGGTGGAGGAAGCTCCGGTGCGGACGACCCTCAGCTTGGCGATCGGTTAGGAAGTAGGCAGGAGTGAGGAGGAGGCTGGATGCTCGGCTCGGATCAGGAGGCTCAGATCCGAGGTCTTGTGTACCCCGAAGATATCAGAGAATGAGAAGAAGAGCACCGTAGTGAACTGATGTAGGAGCAGAAACAAACTGACTGACAACAATGACTATATGAGCAATATCGGGTCTGGTCATGCATAAGCAGACAAGCTGTCCAACAATCTGTCTGTATCTAGTGGGATCATAAAGGAGCTCACAATCAGTGGGACACATGAAGCTGTAAGGGTGTATCGGCTGATCGACTGTCAGAGAGGCATGCAACGGAGATAATGTCTGATGTGTATTTCTGTTGAGAGATGAGTATCCACTGAGATCCATGAGCAATCTCTAGACTCAGAAAATAACGTAGTCTGCCAAGGTCTTTAATATGGAATTGCTGGTGAATGTATTTCTGGGTGGATGTAATGCCTACAGAGCATAGTTTTAAATCTCGGATTTTGGACTCGTCTCAGCAAGGGGTGTTTTGTCTCAGATCGAAAATATTGGAGGAGATCTCGGGAAAATGTGATGATATCGGATGTTCATTTTCTATACTGAATATATAAAAAAGTTTGTTACTAAATAAGATATTATTTTTCCTACATGTCATTTATTAAATAAAATATTGTATAATGTAACTAATGGCATGAATTAATTACGGTAAATATTCACAAAATTTAACAACAATATAAAAGAGAATGCAATATAAGTATATTACTAAATTGAATTTGTATTGATGAGAAAAAATGTATTAGTTAATAAACTTACTTGACTTTGCATATATAAACAATAGCGAGTTGAAATCCTCACATTATCTTAGTTTAAGGTCATATATTGAAAGACATATATCCAAAAGGTACAATTTTTTTTCATATATTCACAAGAACATTTGTGTCTATTTCGGCTGATATTTTGCTAATTTCGGCTAATATTTCGGAAATTTTGGCCGAAATCTATACATTTCGGTCCAAAACGATATAAAGTATAAAATATGTGATTTCGTATTGGCAAGCTAGCCAAAACGGAATTTCGGCCGCAATTTCGACCGTATCGAAGGAAATTTAAAACAGTGCTGCAGAGTCATCCCCAGTAATGATCATATCATCAACATAAAGTAGTAGAAGTACCCTCCCCTGCGGTGATGATCGCAAAAACATAGAATGGTTCCGAGAACTCTCACTAAAACCAGTCTTGGTGATGACATGGCGAAAACACTCAAACCAGGCTCGAGGGGCCTGCTTCAAACCATATATAACCTGACGCAACTGGCACACATGACGAGGAGGAGTAGGGAGGCCATGAAGAGGATCCATATAAACAACCTCAGATAAGGTACCATGAAGAAAATCATTCTTCACGTCCATCTGGTATAACGACCTCTGACGGATGGCTGCAACAACAAGAAGAGTGCGAACAGTAGTCATTTTTGCAACGGCAGCAAATGTCTCATCATAATCAATGTCATGCTCCTGAGTAAATCCTCGGGCTACTAGACAAGCCTTGTGCCGCTCAATAGATCCATCAGGTGATATTAGACCTTGAAGATCCACTTGCAGCTAATAGGCTGAACACCCTCTAGCAGAGAAACGACATCCCAAGTGCCAGTCTGATTAAATTCACTGAATTCCTCTGCAATAGCTTTCCTCTACTTGGGATATTTAATTGCGTCCTGATAGGTTCTAGGCTCAAGTGTAGAGTGTATAGCAGTGAGATATGTATGAAATTGTGGTGAGTAGGAAGCTAGGGTGACAAAATAAAACTAGTCAGAAGGACCAGTGGCATCAGGTGTATAACGTGTCGGAGGAATACCAGAAGTGGAACGTGTAGACTGATGAAGCGGTGGTAGATTGACAGGGTGTGGGGTGAGGACGGTGGATTGGGTGCATGTGTCGGTGGGGAAGTAGGTAGGGTGGGTGCTGGCAGTTGTGGGGATGCAGGTGGTGTTTCAGTAGGGAGGACAATAGGAGTAACGATTGCAGGAGATGTGAATGGAGCTAGAGGAGTGGAATCAAAAGTAATGTGGGAAGATGAGGTCGGAGAGCTAGAAACAACTGGGGAATCGAGAAATCTAGCATCATCAAGGGGAGTCAGGTAGTAAGGAGAGTCTTTCACAAAGGATACATGTCGAGAAATGCGGATATGACCTGCCGATGGATCAAAACAACGATAACTTTTGTGTTCAGGACTGAGACCTAGGTGAACGCACTTAGCAACACGAGCGGAGAGCTTCGTGCGCTCAGTAGGAGGGAGAAGGATGTAATAGGTGCACCCAACGGTATGGAGCATACTGTAGTTGGGAGGTGAGTGATAAAGAGCCTCATAAGGCGTCGTACCAGCTAGGGTAGACGAGGGAGTAATGTTAATGAGACTAACAAAGGTCATGACAGCTTCAGCCCAGAAAGAACGAGAAGCGGAAGAGGAGAGTAAAAGAGCGTGAGTCGTCTCAAGGATGTGACGATGCTTGCGTTCAGCTACACCATTCTGCTCATGTGTGAGGGCATGATTGCTGAAAAAGGGTGTCGTGAGACTGAAGGATCGATCTCATAGTGGTGGAAGTGTATTCACGAGCACCATCAGATCAGAAATTCTTAATGCGCACACCAAACTGACTGTGAATCATAGTCGTAAAGAACCGATAAATATCAAGTACCTCTGATCGTTGATGCATAAGAAAAAACTATGTATGTTTAGTGAGGTCATCAATGAAGGAAACATAATAAAGATGGCCTTTCCACAAAGGTACAGAAGAGGGACCCCATATGTCAGAATGAACAAGTTGAAAAGGGTGGGTAGTTTGAGAAGTGCTTTTGTGACTAAAGGGTAGTGCGATATGTTTGGCCAAATGACAACCCTGACAATTAGATAAATATTGAAAAGAAAGAGAACCAAGGGCACCACTACGAGCTAAAGTCTAGAGTCGAGACGTACTAATATGACCTAAAGTCTGTGCCACAGATCAGCAATGGAGGAAACAATACCGGCAAAACTAGAAGGAGAGTGATGTGCACGAAGAAAATCTAGATGATATAGACGACCCTGATGACTAGCACGCCCAAACTCCTTACCGGTGCATGAATCAGTAATAGAACAACCCAAAGAGTCAAAAGTAACGACAAGACCACTATTGCACAACGCACTAATAGAAATAAGGTTTATGGATAAATAATGAGTATAAAGAACATATTGTAATATGAGAGTGGGAGAGCTAATTTCCCTTGAGTGTGTAACAAGAAGTGGTAAGCCATCAGCTGTGTGTAGAGATGGAGAGTGAGAGGGAAGTGTTATGTAGGTGGTGAGCAGCTTCTAATTACTAGTGAGATGATGTGATGCACCAGAATCTAAAATCCAGAACGAATTTATACTGGGAGTTGTAGAAAATGCAGATGCAAAGGAGCCAGCATTGATAGACTGACACATGAGCTGTAGTTCTAGCTGAGTGAGGCGTTGATGAAGATTAGCCCAATCAGCAGGAGGCGGCAAGGCTAGAGTGACGGGCATGGCCGAGGATGTAACGAAAGAAGCATTGTGAGGAGAAATAAGACAAGTGGTGTTGTGAATGAGAGCACAATGAGGAGGGAGATGCTGCTGGTGTGTGGATCGGAGTAGGGAGCAGGATAGTGCTACCAGTGGCAGAAGTAGAGGTGGGGTAAGGTAAGGAATGATGTTGGGAGAAGTTAGGAAATCGAAGGTAGACTGAAGGTGGTGCGGCTGCTATTTGAATCTGGATGAGGAACGAGATGGGAGGGAGAGGGAACGTGAGGCGGTTGCAGCGGAGAAGTCGGTGGAGGCAGAAATATGTGGAAGAGACTGAGATTCCATCAAGTAGTAGAATTACCTGTAAAAAAATTGATTTTTTTTTCGGATTTTTTATTTTTTATTTTTTATTTTTTTTTTGAAAAACAATGAAAACGGGTCTAGGTTATGGATGGGTTTCGGATAATGGGTTTTGAAGAGGAGCGGATTAGGGTTTAAGGTGGGAGAGTAGAGTGGCAGATTAGGGTTTGAGCTGGGAGACAGTGGAGGTCCAAGGGGGGGATTGACGGAGGAGGGAGTCGAAAGCGGGGTCTATGAGTTTGGGGGAGGAGGATTCGAGGGCTAGGGTGAGGGAGGAGAGGAGGGATGAGGCGTGGGGGAGGGAGAGGCCGAGGAGAGGAGATAGAGGATCATCGAAAGATGATGATGATGATGATGATGATTTGGATGACTGAGATTGGATTTCAACGAGGAGGAGGTGGGTGCGGGGACGCCGGAGATGAGAGGGCAACGAAGGGGACACCGGAGATGAGAGGACCGCTTGAGATTGGGTTTATTCTTCTTCTTGATGATGAGGCATACTGTTTCTTGCATTTTTATTTATTTATTTATTTATTTATTTTTTTTATGTGGTTGTTGGAATTCTAGGGTTTTGGGAAGAACGAAAAATTTGTATAACTTGGCTCTTATACCATGTTAAGATAAATCAGAGAGATTCAGAGAGATGAAAACAATACTGATTATTGAACAGAGAAATAACTGAGTACAATATCTCCTATATATAGGAGTGAACCAAATACAAAATTAGGCCAATACCCAATGTGGGACTATAATATCTAACAGCAAGGAAGTTTTAAATCTTATTTCCACTGAAAGCACTAATTTGCCTTGCATATACACTTTCATGCAGGAATTGACATCTTTATACTGTTTATGTTGTAGCTGCAAGATGTTACAAAACGATCTGGAGAATCTGTGTATGAGAAAAGTGAATATTCTTCAGATAGAGCAGAGGATCCTACATTAGACAGCAAGGAGGAAACTAGCTCTGTTGGTGGATCCACTAAACAGTAGGCTAATAAACACCAGTACACCATAGCTTAGGTGATGAGGAATGATTTAAGAACTTTTTGGTTTGTTGTGCTCTGAATGAGATAATAAGCTTTCATTTCAGTAGTTGCTTTCCTTGGTACTTCTGCAAATATATACTGTTTTCCACGTTAGCCCAATTGAGATCATACTTCTGTTGAAAACTGATTTGGGAAAATAATTATTCTTGTTCTTGTTGTTCTTTATTCTTTACTGTATACATCTATATATAAGGATTACATTCTTGGAGGAGAAGAAAAGAGATTGAGAGAAGATTGAGGGGTGAGAGATTTAGGAAATCTGTTTCCTATAGATTAGGAAACAGAATATACATATTAGTACTTACTACATTTCAACACCCCCCTTAAGTTGGTGCATATATAATGATCATGCCCAACTTGTCAACAAATTTCAAGAAGAGCCGACTTGAAACTGCCTTGGTCAGGATATCTGCGAGCTGATCTTCTGACTTCACTTTAGATATCTCAATGACTTTCTCATCTAATTTCTCCTTGATGAAGAATTTATCCACCTCTACATGTTTCGTCCTATCATGTTGAACTGGATTGGCGGCAATATCACATGCTACTTGACTGTCAGAATACACCTTCATAGGTTCATTCGGACCACAGCCTAAATCCTACAACAAGAGTTTCAGCCATAAAGCTTCTGCTATACATAGAGCTACTCCGCGATACTCAGCCTCTGCACTAGAGCGTGCAACAACATTTTGCTTCTTACTTATCCATGTAACTAGATTTCCTCCAACAAATGTGAAATATCTTGAAGTGGAGTGCCTATCAATTATAGATCCTGCCCAATCAGCATCAGTATATGCCTCAACCTTCAAGTGACCATGTTTCGCAAATAGACCCCCTTTCCTAGAGCAGACTTAATATATCTAAGTATTCTCATCACTGTATCCATGTGGTGTTCCTGACGTACATGCATAAATTGACTTACTGCACTTAAAGCATAAGATAAATCTGGCCGTGTATGTCAGTCGCCCAACCAATCTCTGATATCTTTCCTTGTCACAAGGCACATGATCAGAATCGTTGCAAAGTTTCAATCCTTCTTCTAACGGTGTACCAATCGGCTGACAAGCAGACATTCCAGTTTCCTTCAATAAATTGAGAGCATACTTTCTTTGAGACAGAAATATATCATTTCTTGAGCGAGAAACTTCAATACTAAGAAAATATCTCAAAGAGCCAAGATCCTTCATTTCGAACTCTTGTGACAAGTAGCTCTTCAATGCCATTCTCTCCTCAGGATCATTCCCAGTTACTATCATGTCATCCACATATATAATGAGAGCAGTAATCTTACCTTCTTTCCTTTTCAGGAATAGGGTATGATCTGAATTACCCTGACAAAATCCGAATGTCCTTATTGATTTTGTAAACCTTCCAAACCAAGCTCTTGGCGACTGCTTGAGACCATATATCGCCTTCCTCAACTGACACACTTTATTACTGTGTTGGACTGGTCTATTTGATCCGGGCGGTAGATCTATATAAACCTCTTCTATTAATTCCCCATGCAAAAATGCATTCTTCACATCAAATTGCTCCAACGACCAGTCAAGATTTGCAGCAAGTGACAGAAGAACTCGAACAGTGTTGAACTTTACGACAGGTGCAAATGTTTCATCATAATCAATTCCATAAGTTTGAGTGTACCCTTTGGCAACCAGCCTTGCCTTGTACCGCTCTATCGAACCATCCGATTTATATTTCACTGTATAAATCCATCTGCATCCTACCAGCTTCTTCCCTGCTGGCAGTTCGACTATCTTCTAAGTTTCATTCTTCTTCAAGGAATTCATCTCCTCATCCATAGCTGCTTTCCACCTTGGATCGGCTAAGGCTTCCTGCACACTATTAGGAATAGATACAACAGATAATTGATTCACAAATGACTTATTTGATTCAGACAATCGGTGAGTGGACACATAATGACTCATGGGATACTTGACTTTACTAGTAGGATTAGACTCATAAGTAGGTTTTGGGATACCTCTAGTAGTACGGTTTGGGAGTTCACTTCTTGGAGCTTCGGACAGCGATGACGATTGGTTTTGGGGTTCTGCTGGGGGTAAAGATAGATCTGATGGTACTGGTAGTGGAGATGGTTCAAATAGTGCTGGTGGTGGAGATGACTCATCTTCATGGAGGTTCGGCACTGACTGCAGTTCTTCGTGGAAATTTTCTTCCTCAACCAAGTCTTCATTCGAGTGATCATCACTACTTACATACTGATTTTCTTCCCTTATATCCAATTGTTCAGTCTGAATAGTAACCACTTCATCATAGGCAAGAGTTTGAACTTCACTTCGGTACTCCCCCTGAAGTTCAACCTCAGAGGGAAAATACATCTCATCTTCATGGAACACGACATCCATAGTCAAAAATATCTTTTGAGCTGGTGGGTGATAGCACCGATACCCGTTCTTATTCTGTGCATATCCCACGAAAACACAGCGGACAGCTCGAGGAGTTAACTTATTGCGTTTATGTTGATGAAGATGAACAAATGCAATACACCCAAACACACGAGGTGGAAAGTTGACGACTTTTGGTGCATTTACAGCTTCAGTTAATGCTTGAAATGGTGTGAGGAAGTTTAGGATATTAGAGGAAACTCGGTTAATTAAGTATGCAGCAGAAGCAAGGTTTTCTCCCCAATAAATGAGTGGCATATTTCCATGAATGAGAGAAGCACGAAACACCTCGAGCAAGTGTCCATTTTTCCTTTCTGTAACCCCATTCTGTTGAGGTGTATATGAGCATGTAGTCTGGTGAACAATTCCGTGTTCTACCAAATATTGTTGCAGATTCAAACTCATGTACTCACCACCATTATCACTCCTAAGAACTTGAATCTGTGATTTATACTGAATCATAACATGCTTGTGAAATTTCTGAAACAAGCCACTAACTTCACTTTTCGACTTCATCAAACAAATCCAGGTCATACAGGTAGAGTCATCAATAAATGTCACAAACCATTTGGCTCCTCCAAATGTAGTGGTTTTGGATGGACCCCAAACATCAGAATGAATAATCATGAATGGAAGGGAGCTTCTACTTGGATTTGGAGGAAAAGAGACACGGTGACCCTTTGCGAGTTCACACACATCACACCAAAAGGCAGATATATCCAACTTCAAAAATAAACTTGGAAATAATTTCTTCAAATAACCAAAAGAAGCATGCCCTAAACGTCGATGCCATAGACAAATATCTGATTTCTTCTTCTCATCTTCGGATCATTCCACACTTAGAGCTTGAGTCAACTAACTTGAACTTTCAGATTCTAAATCCAGGTAATAGAGCTTCCCGTGTCTAACCCCATAACCAATCGTCTTGCGAGTCCGAATATCCTTAAACATACAATGTGAAGGCCAAAAGACTACAATACAATGTAAGGCAGTAGTTATTTGAGCAGCAGATAATAGGTTAAAATTCAAGGATGGCACAATTAGGACAGTATCTAAGGTTAGGTTGTTTGTGAGATGTATGGTACCCTCGCCAGTAACAGTGGCAGGATCACCATTAGCAGTGGACACAGTTGATTTGGTGGATGGTTGAAAATTTTGAACATGTCTAGAATCAAAAGTCATATGGTCGGTCGCACCCGAATCAATTATCCATGCATTATTCATAACAGCAGCAGAAATATTAAATACCTTACCATCATTACATACAGCTGTAACTAATGTAAAGGAGAGTCCAATACTCTTCTTAGCACCATCAGTTTGTCCCATGGTAGCACCATCAGTTTGTCCCATGATCTTCAGCAGCCAATAGCAAACGGCACAACTTGGCCAAGAACAGCTCCAAGTCTTCAACAAACAGAAAAACAGCAACAATCCAACACCCAAACAGCAACTCCACAACGGATCAAAAACACCAAACACCGAGATCCAAATTCCAAACACAAGATCCAAACGCCAAACACAAGATCAAGATCCCTCATTCACAAAACACCAAACACCAGCCCAAATCAACCCCTCATCTTCACCCAACAGCAAAGAGAGAGGGATGACAGCAACAGTAGAAGGGAGAGAGGGCAAGAGGGAGGATCTGGATGGCGGCGGTCGATGGCTGACGTCGATGAGAGGCGGCGTCGCTGGCGGCAACGGGTCGCTACCGTTAAGCTGGTAGACGGGGCGACGGGTTTAGGCAGCTGCGAATGATGCTGGTCGACGGGTAGAGGAGCAGCGCTGGGTTTCATATGGTCGGTGCTGAAGTGGAGGTCAGAGAAGAAGGGCATCGACGATTGGGGGAAGCAACGACAGGGTTTCGATTTGGGGGTGGAGTTCGACGAGGTAGGTGGCGAGGAAAGGTCGGGGATCGATGACCGATGGGGGGTCGTCGATGGGAGATGGAGCACGGGGGAAGGTCGACGGAGGTCGGGGAAGAAGGCAGTGGGTTCTCTGTGTTTGGGAAAGATGAACAGTGCAGGAAACGACGGGGAGATTCGGGGATCGGGGTTTGGTCGGGATCGGATCGGGATGGAGGCGTCAGATCTGATCGCCTCTGTCTCTTCTTTTTCTTCAACTAGCCTAGATCTTGTTAGGCTAAAATAATTATTCTTATTCTTGTTGTTCTTTATTCTTTACTGTATACATCTATATATAAGGATTACATTCTTGGAGGAGAAGAAAGGAGATTGAGAGAAGACTGAGGGGTGAGAGATTTGGGGAATCTGTTTCTTATAGATTAGGAAACAGAATATACATATTAGTACTTACTACATTTCAACAACTTCTGTTTAATATTGCTTTATATTTACCGTATTGTGATGGATGACCTATTGTTGTATGACAGTCTTGTCTTATTACCAGTTCTTGTGCTGATCTTATTGTGAGGGCTTCTACTGTTAATATCGTGTTGTGATTAAATTTTTGTCAAAGGCTATTAGTTTTCATTCACTTTTGTGTGTTTAAATTCTGATTGTCTTTTATTTGGGGTTGACCTCATTCTCCCCCCATTCTCAAGTTTTATCTGCTCAAGTCATTTTCTGGTAACATAGGGTTATTATGCAAAAACTCGGCATTAAGTCATTATCTTTTTATACTGAAAGCTGAGATTGAAGAACAGATGGCTAGATGTCACAATGTCACATGAGTCTAAAGTAAGCCACAGAATTGTAGGTCATATATCTTTTTATGAAGCCATAATATCGAGTATACTGCTATATTGTATGAAGCCAGAGTATCGATTACTATATTGTTTTTTTTATTTGGTTTGCAAAGACATGCTGGCCGACACAACATCGCATGTATATTGAAACGGCATCTCTTGTTGCTATGATCACTCTCATTTACACTGGATGACTGGATACATATTTACTAAGCTAAGTATCTACTCACTATCCATAACATAATGACTATCAAACTTGTTAACTTATAGACACTACTTACCGTCAACTAGCGATCGGTTTGATGCAGACATTCCCAAAATGTTTAATGCAGATTCAAATAATTATGAATTACAAGTTTAGCATGACAAGAGCATCGAGCTACGAAGAGATAAACAACACAGTCAAAGTTGTAAATGATGTAGAACCTTAATGTAAAGAATATTTTGAATTTGTCAAAAAAATACTACAAATAAACTTAATCAAATGTAGCAGGATAAATTGAAATGTATATTTGATTCTGTACAAGTCTCTGGTATAATATATTTTGATGTTGCATTTAAGTTAAACAGCCATGAGCTAAGAATTAAGGAGAAAAAAGGTAAGGAAAGAACTGTTAGGAAATTATTCCATCTAGAGGATCTTGTTGAGTCTTCGACACGATCAACACAAACCACCAAATAAATACTCGATCACACCAATTACACAAAGCACACAAGATATATCTTGGTTGAGGCTTTAGCCTTAATCTGGGGGAGGAAGAACCGAGATGTTATTCAACTAGAGAATATACAAGAATATTATAATTCTTACCACGACCCTCCCTCAAGCCTAACTGGAACTTGCTTTTTGTTTACACTGGAGAAATCTCCCACTTCTCAGATGAAGTACTATCTTCTCCTATTCGGCATTCAATAGAATCATATCGTTCTTAGAGCTCACAATGATTATATAGATCTAGAGAAACCCTAGTTTGATACACTCAATACACTAACCATCTGATGTATATGAAGAGATAACCATACTTTGAGAACCGTATGATCTAACTTGAAGACGAAGTTGGGCTTCTCACGAACCTCGAAGACCCGACCCAAAACTGCTTCAACCGCGCAAGAAGGTCGACTGCACATAGTTGCGGTCGACCGCAATCACCCCGATTAACACTCGAGGGGGGGGGGACAGTCTATTCAACCATTCGCTTTGATTCCATCTCATCGCTTCACCATCTTCTCATCGAACATGTGTATGCAAGACATATAAATCCAACAAGAACTAAGTGGGGTGATAGTCGGAGAGGATTTCAAAATATATATATGATTTTAGAGTCAAGATGTTTTCAAATGAAAATCAGGATAATTTCAAAATCGTTTATGATTTCAAATACATGCCTCGTAGGGTTTTGAAATTAGTTAAGTTGGATTTCACATACTTTTTTGATATTATTGTTATATATAAATATGAGAATAAATAATAATGATGGTATAAAATTAAATTTATAATTATTTAAAAAAAACATAATTATCAATAGTTGATAGGCCGAAGCATGTTATATTCTATAAATTTAACTTGAAATGTATGAATTTCTTTACCGGACAATATCTTTTTGCATTAATCAGTATAGATCTAAAGATATATGAAAGTTCCATTATTTTTACTCCACAAGTTTCTTTTTTTTAATGCATAAGAACTTCCGTGATCATTTTGATTTTCATTACATATTAAAAACTTCTAGTTTCAACCATGTTTCAAAGTAAAAGACGACGACTATAAAATAAACTTTTGATTTATGATCTTTTTATGTTATCCTAAGCCCCTAACCATAAAAAGAAACAAATATGACTTCCAATCAAAACCAAATTTTTATGAAAAATAATAATATAATTTGATTAATTAGTTGATTAAAAGTACAGAGCCAAAGAAGAAAAGAAGAAGAGAGGAGCATAATAGTTACCGGGCTTGAAGGAAAGAAGGAAGGAGATGAAGCCTCACCAATATTTGAGAAACAAATGGTTAAAGGTAAGGTTTTGGAGAAAGAGTTTTGGGCCTATTTATGGTACAGTGTAACTTTTTTTTTTGAGAATAAAGGTGACAACGTCACCGCTTAATTAATGATAATTAACGAAACACAATAGTACATATTACAACATAAATATACGAGAATCTATCAAAGTTCTAAAGCGACAAATACCAATACTACAACATCAACTACTCAAAAGATAGTACAGATACATAATGTCTTCCATCTAAAGGCCGCATCTCCATCTCTTCTATCCTCCTCCTCCTCCGCCATACGTAGCCACTTATTTGCCCCTGCCTGACCTTTCCAAGCATGAATGAAAGCAAAAATATTTTTAGCATCATCATAGGAAATCTGTTATTATTGTTACAGAAACATAAGTCATTTCAATCTAACCAAAGACCCCATATAGTTGTTGCAACAAAAATATCCCAAACTACCATATTCTCGTGTTTGACTAAATTTTTTGTACATAGATCCCAAATATCTACTGTCGAACTTGGACATTCAATTAACTCAAAACCTAAGCATACGACCTCCCAGGCTAACTTAGCCCTCGAACAAGTGAAAATAATGTGTTTTGTGTCTTCAACTCTTGTCTTACATCTTGAACACGTAACGTCTAATTGAAGGTTGTGTTTGTGTATGATGGCTTTTGAGAGAATTGCAGCGTTTGCCACTAACCAAAGAAACACTTTTACTTTCATCGGTGCGTTTGGTCCTCCAGATTGTATCTACTTCTTTACGCATCCCTCTATCATTAAGGCACTTGTACATGGATGATACCTTGAACGTGTCATTAGGGTCTAGATTCCATATTCACTCATCGTCGACACCATTAGTATATCCCTCCGTGGCAATGAATTCACTAAGATATTGAATTATGCGACTTCTTTCCTAAGATGGCTGTCCATGCATCTGAATCTTCAGTTTATTGTTTCGCCAAACCTCAGCAACTAGCGAATCTAAGTTCACTGCTTCCTTCACGACTTTCAAAAATAGGGAATGAAGAGTATTATTTCTGCACCATTTTTCCTTCCAAAATCTAGTATCATTCCCATTACCAACCCTACCGGTTGTATTAGCATGAAAAAGCTCTCCCACTTTGGCCACTCCTTTCCATAAATGGGAAGCCTTAACATGCTCGCTTCTTCCTCCATATCTGAACATCTTTCTTTTCTGATACACCGTGAAGGATTTGCACCAACAATTATTGCATCTCCTATGCATTTTCCACCACCACTTACTCATCAAAGCTTTATTCATCTCTTAAGTCCAGAATCCCCAATCCTCCGATTTTCTTTCTCTTGCAAACTTTTCCACACTTTACTAGGTGAAAACCCGTATTTAACTCATTAGATCATTTCCATGAGAATCTTCTTCTGCATTTGTCAATTTTGTTTATAACCCATTTCGGAAGTTCATAAATCGACATAAGGTACATCGGTAGGCTGCTAAGCACAGAATTTATAAGCGTGATTCTACCACCAAGTGAGATACATTGACCCTTCCATCATGTCATTCACTTTTCAACCTTTTCAATGAATAGATGCCAATCCTCTCTCTTCATCATCCCTGGCCTGATGGGTTTACCCAAATAGTTTAAAGTGAACTCTCCTATCTTGCATCCAAGATAATTCTTAATGAACTCAATATGAATGGAGATATTATCACCAAAAGGGATAACACACCCCTTGTTCAGATTTGCTTTTAACCCTGCCCAGTAATAAAAGCACCTCAACACGATGTCCAGTGCAATAATTTCTTCCTCTTCGCTACCCCAAACAATAAGGTATGGTCTGCATATTGCAATATTGATACCGTATCTGGAATGCCTTTGATTGCAAGTCTGCTAATAATTTGCTCTTCTCTTCCTCTCTTGATCATTTCTGCCAACCCATCCGCAATTGGTGTGAATATAAGAGAAGACGGAGGATCTCCTTGTCTAAGTCCCCTACAACATCTAATTTCTTTTCCTAATTTACTATTGACCTGAATAAATGATTTACCCCTTCTGACACTCCTTTTTATCCACATTATCCACTCGATTCCAAATCCTTTTAGTTCAAGGACTTTGTCAACATCGTCCCATTCAGCTTAGTCATACGCTTTTTCGAAGTCTAACTTAAGCAATAATGCGTCTGCCATGTCCTTTGCTCCTTTTAAGCAATAATGCGTCTGCCAAGACAAAGTTGCTTATGGGAACTTCTGCATTATTGCTTAACGGCAGACCCCAAGGATTGGCAGACCCCATTCAGCCTAGTCGTACTTGGGGTGCGGTCGACCGAATGCAGTGCTTATGGGTTGTTTGGATCGGGTCTTGGTGATACGTGAGAAGCCCAACTTGCTCTTCAAGTCAGATCTTACGACTCTTATCGTAGGGTTATCTCTTCAGGAATATCCAATAGCTATTGTATCAAGATATCAAACTAGGGTTTCTCTAGATCTCTATATATTGTTGTTATTGGCCTCCATTGAGAGCTAAGGAAGAGAGAGAGTACTTCATTGAAAAAGAGACTGAGTGATTCTCTAATTGTAAACAACTAGTACTTGCTGGTGAGGCTTAAGAGAGGGTCGTGGTGAGAATTCTAATATTCTTGTATCTTCTCTAGTTGAATAATATCTTGGGTTTCTTCTCCCCCGGATTAAGGCAAAAGCCCTAACCGAGACAAAGTTGTGTGTGTTTTGGTGTGTTTGGTATGTTCTATGGTATGTACTTGGTGGTTTGTGTTGATTGCATCGAATAACTCAACAAGATCCTTGGTAGAATTCCTAACTATTGGTATCAGAGCTTCGAGTTCAAGGGTTTGTTCGAGTTTCTTGGAGAAGATGGCAGATCAGATCACGAAGATCATGTGGTTCAAAGGTAATATCAACTTTGATTTCTTAAAGGTGGACATGCATAAAGTATCGATTCAATAAGACTTGAATCTAGTCCTAGAAGGAGACAAAGGGAGACCAATCGACACAAAGTAGGAGAATTGGGAGGAGATTTATTCAGAATCCTTGGGTTTAATCCGTATGTATTCGATGAGCGAAATCAGGTGTAGGAGAAGTGTGGCAAGTCTTTGGGCAAGATTTAGAACTGACTACTCGGGATCGTCATTACAGGGTCGGATTCATCAGAAAGGAAAGTTGTGGGATTTCTCAATGAAGGAAAGTACCGCTCTTCTAGATCCTGAAGTGGAGTTCAATATGTAGTTATCTAAATTGAGGGCATTTAAAGCAGATGTTCTAAAGGTTTCCAACTTGATATATTCACCACCAAATTCATTCAACATGATAACCGTGTTAGATGAGAAATCTACCAAGGAGAAGTTTTCCATAGCAGGTAAGATCAAGGGGTTGGAAGAGGTTGCACTTAGGAAGGAGAGTCAGAAATTGGCGTCAACTTCTGTGAGTTGCTTGGAGGTGTATTGTACTTCGATTGGAAGAAAAAGTGTATGTAGGGGTAAGGTCCATTGCCACTAGTGCAAAGGGATTGACCATTACATGAGAGAACTGTTGCAAGCTGTTGAGTAAGAGATGTGCCAAATTTAGTGCCGCTGAATCAGGTTATGGCTTAAACAGTGCTTTTGTTTCAAGTTATTTAGATGTGATTTCCAGTTGTTCTTTTGATTCGGTTAGTTCTTCCCAAGTTTGCTCCGAGAGAGAGATGGTTTCTACTTTCAAATTTGCATCATATCGTTGTGTTGGAATGAAGGTTGATAAGATTTGTGAAGTAATGGTTTCTAGTTACAAATTTTTCTCATGTCGTTGTGTGAGAACAAAGATTGACAAGACTTGTGAAGTAAGGGGTGAGAAAACAAATGATTCGAAAATGACAAATGAAAAGGGACACACACTAGAGGAGGGCATGTATATTCCTTTGATGAAGCGGAGCCTTATATACATGAGAACTCTAGAAGCTCGGGACTATAGGTACACAGATTCAGGTAGAGTTCATTCAGTTTGGGAAAGTTATCATAAGGTGATGAAGGGTGAGATAGGGATTGAGCAGGGTCAGCACAACCTCTACCAGCTTTGGAGGAACCGAAAAACTTGTGCAAGTGTTTCGAAGCTCATTGTTCCTAAAGCACCATCAAGTATGCCGTCACTAGAATCATCCAAACAAGACTGCGACGTTCGAATATCGTCAGAAGGTGGAGAGAACCTTGGGCAGGTGGATTTCGTGTGGAGGGTGGCACCTCCATTATTACATCTACTGGGGTGTGCCCTTGAGGGGGCATACTGTCACGCCCCGCTTCCCAAAAGAATACCGAATATGGTACGCCACCAAGCCTAGCGGATAGTTTTCACCATCCATAAGATGTACGGATCTGCTTGACCCGTCACAATAATAAATATAACACTATACTCCAACCAAGCATGCATAAACAATCTTAACTCAACAGTATTTATTGCAAAAATAATAAATATCCCAACAAATACAAGATCTGAAACAAAATAAAATCCTAGGACTACAAGCCCAAATACAAGTCTCAATACAGTTCACAAATATAAATAGTTCATCAAAATATTTTAAGCAAATGATTCCAATTTTGCTGCTCAAAATCTTTGCTCACCAACTCTAGTAGGTAATTGATCAGCAAAACCTGCTTATATGGCAATTACAAGGAAAATAGGAAAACAGGAAAACATAACGCCCGTTAGATGCAAGTTCGGGCCGCAAGTAGTCAAAGTAAGGAAATGGGGGGAAAACTAACTAAACAGGAAATACTAACATGGAGAAAGCAATAAATATAACAGTCTACGGATGCCAATAAACAACGGAATAGCAGTAAAAGTATAACAATAACAGTAAGGATCAACAGTAACAATGAATCAACAGTAACAGTAAATCAACAGTAATAGGATGTGACAGTGTAAAAAGTTATTCTAATGTCTAATGTTCATTACTAACTAGGTAGCACTTCATGCATCCCAAATTATAGCACATGGTTGCTGCAGCAAACAGTTTCGTTTTAAGATTTCGTAGTGAAACTTCTATAGGGCAATATATTCGAAAAAGTAGTAACAGTAACAATAATAACAACAAACGGTGTCCTGGATCATGCCCTCATGCATCCAGAGATAAACAGTGGGGAAAACGAGTTCCCTTCCGAATATGCATTTCTATATTGTCCATTACTTGATCTTTTCCCTTAAAAACCCTGACTTGATTTCTTTTCATTATTAACAACAGGTGTGAACGAATAAAATAGGCTAAAGACATGGCATGAACAAATGATAAGTCTAAGATGAATAGGAAACACAAACGGTTGATAAAAACAACTCATAATAGTCCAAACAACGAAACTTTCAGTTCTGGACAACAAGACACTACTGCACCAAATATGCTATTCCAGTTGCTACAGAATAGGAAATAAAAATCTGTTATAAAATATAGAAACTAGACTCTCTGCCGATTTCAGCACATATATATAAGTCACATATCAGCCACAGAAACAGGGTTGAAAACAGCGTTTAATACAGAAATTGTGTTCAGCCAGAAAATGCAAAAACTTATTTATAAGCATGAAAAGAGTTTTAAATCATTATAATAAAATCTGAGAAAAATCTAGAAGATTCCCTAAAATATCTAGTTCCGAAATATAAATATCATGAAATTTTATTACAGATAGTATAGTCAACAAAAATGGGAAAACAGAGTAATGTAACAAAATCTCAATTCTGAAAGTTCAGACATAGCAGTACCAAAACAGAGATAATTCATAAAATATAATTCGAAATCCAGATCTGTCGAAAGGACAGTAAAACAGACAAATCATGCTACAGTTTATATTCATAAGTTTTCATCAAAAACAAATAGAATCAGGTTAAAAATATAGTTCTTTACTGAACAGCATGCTGTTTGGAAATATTTCGATTGGTTTCGAAAGCATGAAAGGAGATATAAAAGTCAATAATTAATTCCACAAAAAATAGGGATTGATCCTAGTCATATCTAAACATACTCGACAAAATATAGTTCAAGTTCTACTTTTAATATCAGTTTTAAAATAAAATTTCGTACAGAATACATATAGTTCAGAATCTGGATTATACGATACGACTGCAGTAAAATAGCAATAATTCATGCATCAAAAATCGAAATTCAAATCCGTCGAAAGTTCTGAAAACTAGATAACGAAGGCTACAATTCATGTTCACAAACTTATTTATTTTACTGATGTTAACATGGTCAAAATTACTATACAAAATAAGGCAGCAACAAAACAAAAGTTCTTTTATGCATTTTTATCAAACAACATAACTACAATCGGTCCAATCTAAGATGTCATACAAACATGATATATGTGGGTTACCCAAATTAGCATGGCATGTGAATAAATGGTCTATAATGTGATTATACATCCAACAAACATCTATGTAACAGTCATCTACAACATAGGGTGTGTCACAAACAACATACAGTCAAAGTGTCATCTAATCTAATTGTTTCTGCAACGGGTGTCAATTATTGTAACTACTCATGATCAAGAGATGATGTGAACGGTTTAACTAACAGGATATGATCATCATGAGAGTACACACATTTTTATACTAGACTACTTACGGTATTAACTTGTATGACAAAAAAAACACATACAAGTGACTTGCCTGTTATGAAGACGACAGAAACGATGCCATAGAATAACGGGAACGGATCCCGAACAACAAACACGAACGAATGAGAGACGAGAACTCCACACCAACCGGAACACGTGCACACGAGACACATGCATGCACACACACAAAGAGACAGTAGCCAACAATAGCAAGGTTGACGGCAACAACCACGGGATGACGACGGCGGCGGCTCGGGTGAAGATGTTCGGTGACTGGCGAGGGACAGTGAGCGGCTTGGGCACAGTGCTGTGTTGCTGGCATTTCTCGATCGGAATAGGGAGCGAGGGGGGTCGGCCTGGGGGTGTGAGCACGGGAGGGAGAAGAGGAGAGGGGTGATCGGGGTGGTGTGTCGCCGGCTTCGAAAGACAGAGACGACGACAACAAGAGGCAGGGAAGAGATCAGGAGGTGAGGTCGGGGGTGATGATGGCTAGAGAGAGAGATAGGATTAGGGTTTCGTAATTAGGGTTAGGGTTCAATTAGGGTGTTTATATAGGGACAATATGGGTATGGGTGAACTGGGTAGTATCCAATAGGAAGAAAGAATCCAATAAGAGACAAATATGCCATGAAATAGGTTTAAACAATAGACGAGATCAAGAAAAAAATTTCGATCAAATAAATGAGGATAAAAAGCTGAATCAATGCAAAATGGATCACAGGAGAAAGTGTAACGCCCCGAATCCCAAATATACTGAATTCGAGATGTTCTACAGGATCTTTTCACTTTCTTAGTACACTTTTACAGGGAAATTAAAACTTTTCATCATACATCAGAGATTACATCATAATTACATCTTTCTTTTGCACAGCGGAAGTAAAATACAACAATTAAATACAAGTACAACAGCTTGATATAATCTTTAAGCATCCAAATCCTCTTTAATCTTTAGCATAACATTTACCTGCATGTTAGACTGTGGGTACGTCAGTTTATTCAACCGACGATCATTATACACGGCCGTCCTCGCTTGCCGGAAATAGTATAACTTAACATTTCATATTTAGCAAACACAAACTTGTCACATTTCAACTAAAGGGACTACCCTATTGATGTCGTGTTGTGATTGTGCACTTAGTCCTTAATGCAGTTAATTAAGTTACATGACACTAATGCGCACTTGTTCGGATTCTATGCATCCCATACTACATAGGTCCGAGGGCAAGCCCTTATTCGTTCTTCATCTTTATAGGGTTCAATCCCCCGTTATGATTTAATCTACTACTGTAATTACGGTAAGTATCCTAGATGTTATCTGACCTACGAACTCATGTTTAGGCACTCTGGAGTAGTATCCTCACCCAGACGCATCATGGGAATTCCTGGGATACGCTCTCACCATAAACATGACACCACCCGTAGTCTTCAAACATCCCACGAGCGTCGCCACTGGGACGGTACTCTGGAACAGTATCCTCACCCAGACTCGTCATGGGAATTCCTGGGATACGCTCTCGCCGCTACCCAGGGCCCTCATACTCAGTGTTTTTCTCTTACTTTCATCACGTCTTCACTATGCACTAGTCCTTAGTTTCAATAAAAATCATGAACAAAATAATCACTAGAGTTAGTCTCTCCATCAACCGGACTTATTCCTTTAATTCAACATGACCAACCTTGGTCTAATTTCAATTTATTTCATTTCTCAATGCCGGGGAGACTTAGCTACTCTATTTCAAATTTCATTTCACAATCTTTAAGTCATGACCACTTTCATGTCACAATTTCATACTCTTTCTTATTCATAATTTCATTTGTTCACAAATCCATGGTGAATACTTATAACTCAAGTTTCATGTTCAAGTCCAACAATTTCATCAACAAAGTTTCTAAACTCCATCATCATACAATGGACTCATGCACTTTACAAACATACACTCGTACTTCATATTTTACACCATATCTTCAAGTAAAAATTATAATATCATGTCACACCACAAATTCTTTTGTGTCAAATACTTTCTAATAAATTCATTTCAATAACTCTTTATAAATTTGAAAAATTCCCATGAGTATGTGTCTTAGAACCATAGCTTTAATATACCATTTGTTCACAAACTACATTATATTTTCTTCAATTAATATCCAAACCAATCCCATAAAATTCCTTGTATTTTTATGAAAATTACCATATTTTTCTCATATTTTTTGGACATCAAAATCTCACAAAAAAAATATTTTTTCCCTAAGTGCTAGGGGAAAGATTCGAACCCAGCACAGTAGAGAAGAAGGCCAGAGCACCCGCCGATAGGCCGATCGGTGCTAGCGAATAGAAGAGAGTGCACTAAGTATATATGCCATCTCTTCGCTGTCATATATATATATATACACAGTACTGTTTAAAAAGAATGGTGAGACCCGGATTCGAACCACACCGCTCAGGGAAACCGAACAGCGCCACCGACCGCCTGAGCCACTGGCTCAGGTTGTCACAGTGTGGATTAAAACCCATTTGACTCATATTCACACTGTTTTTTTTTTGAAATTAACTCGATGTTCAAAACAATTGATTCATATTGCCTTCATATAAACCACTGAAAAATTCCAGATTTAATCTTCTTTATTCCATCTTCAAAACAGTAATTGTAAAATAAATTTTTGCACTAAAACACATTTTCTCCACCCAAATTAATTATTTGTTTATTAAAACTAGCAAATCCTTTATTTTCGACATTGAAAATAATCGATTGCTCATCTAATCTCTCTTTTATCCCAAAGTTTCCATGATGATTTACTGGTTATTAATCTACATTCACAACACAATACAACCTTGGATTTCCCCGTACTCATACTAGCAAAAGAATTCATATAGCACATGAATAGGTGAAACTCAACAATTACTAATTTTGGTACATTTCTAATGTGATGACAACAAGCAATTCCTTGGTTCATTCATGCCACTTCTACACATGAATTCAAAGTATTCAATATACTTTTCTATTCAATTCCCATAGTGTTAATGTCTTTCTCAATTGTCATGTCTCAACCACACAATTTGCAAGTAATTAATAAAAGGCTTTCACACATCATGCTAGTCACATTGCATCATTGTTCAATTAAACTAAATAATCAGAGAAAGTGCTTCATATGGTATAATTTCATGCAAACAATTTACATACACAACTTATCACACCATTCTAAGCCATTCACATACTAACTTTTTAATTAGAGTGGTCTCTTATTAGTATTTTCCATGTATAATGTTATCAATATACTAGCATGAACCCTATATTAGAAACATGAATTGTTTTACCCACCTCAATTTGGAGAGAAACACAAACAAAAGCAATCAAGTAGATGAGAACACCTCCTCCTAGCCAAAAGAATGCACCACTCCAAGCCTCCAACCAAATGCCGAATGCTTCTCCTCCTTGGCCGAAAGCTACCTAGCCGAATGCTTCTTGATGGTGCCGGCCACTCCAAGCAACACAACCCACACAAACTCTTATTTTTTATAACTCTCACAATATATTAGTATAGCTTTAGAAATTACACTTTGCATATCAAAATTAGCCATGAGAAAGGAGGTATTTATACTAAAAAATGAGGGAAATGGAGGGCTAAGATCATCTTGGTGGTTGCAAAATGAAAGGCTTAGATTCAAGTAGGAGTTAGGAAAACTACCCACCTCCTTGAAACTACCCCCATGTTCTCCACACCAAAATTTCAACTTTCCCTCCCAAAAAGAAGGATACCCGGCCAAGCATAGGAGTGTGCATTGCACGTGTACGTGTAGTGCACGTGCATGCAACTAGGCCAAATTTGTACATTTCAAAATTGTATAAAAATAATTTTGTTTAAAAAAAGTCTTCTACATGACAAGTTTAATTAAAATAAATCAATTCATGGGCTTTCTTTTTGGGCCAAAAATAATTTATAAAAATAATTAAAATAAAAATGCTTTTGGGCTTTTTAAGAAAAGGCTTTTTAATTAATTCAAATAAGGCTTTTAAAGAAGGCTTTTTGTACTAAAATAATTTGAGAAAAATATATTTAAACATACTCACCATGATAAAATAATCCAACAATATATTGCACGTGCACAACACGTGCAAAAATAAATAATTTTTCATTTATTGAAAAATCAGGGTATTACAGCACTCCCTCCTTAGAATAGTTCCGTCCCCGGAACTACAATCAAGAGCGAGGAAAACAAACAAAATACAACACACACAACAAAACAAAAGATACAAAAATACAATCAAGCAAAAAGCTCAGGATAGTCCTTCAACATCCTCTCCTCAGATTCCCAAGTAGCCTCTTCAACCAAGTGGTTTCTCCAGACTACCTTGACCATCGGTATCGTCTTATTCCTCAAGACTTTCTCTCGACGATCAACAATCTCAACAGGAGCCTCGATGTAATTCAGGTCTAACTGCAAACCTTCCGGCACTTCAGGCAAATGATGACTCGGGTCTGGAATATAACCTCTCAGCATAGACACATGAAAGACATTGTGCACCTGAGACAACTCTTCCGGTAATTCAAGCCGGTAAGCAGTTTTCCCGATCCTTTTCAATATCTTATACGGGCCTATAAACCTCGGGGCTAACTTCCCGCCCTTGCCAAAACGAACCACACCTTTGCTGGGTGATACCTTCAGAAAGACGAAATCACCAACCTTAAACTCAAGGTCCCTTCTCCGGTTGTCTGCATAGCTTTTCTGCCTGCTCTGAGCTTCCACCAACCTTTTCCTGATCAGATCAATCTTCTCAGAAGTCAGTTGCACAAGCTCAGGACCAAACAACTGACGCTCCCCAACTTCATACCAGCATACAGGAGTCCTGCACTTCCTGCCATACAGAGCCTCGTACGGCGCCATCCCAATACTGGCCTGAAAACTGTTGTTGTAGGCAAATTCCACCAAAGGTAAATGCCTTTCCCAACTGCCTCCAAAGTCTAGTATACAACACCGAAGCATATCCTCAAGAATACGATTGACTCTCTCGGTCTGCCCATCGGTTTGCGGATGAAAAGCAGTGCTGAAATCCGTCTTGGTACCCAAAGCTGCCTGAAGACTCCTCCAGAAATGCGAAGTAAACCGCGCATCTCGATCAGACACAATGGTCGAAGGAACGCCATGAAGTCGGACAATCTCACCAACATACATCTCAGCCAACTTGTCCATCGAAGCAGTGAGTTTCATCGCCAAAAAGTGAGCGGACTTGGTAAGTCGATCGACTATAACCCA
This sequence comes from Hemerocallis citrina, assembly GCA_017893485.1. Classification (NCBI taxonomy): domain Eukaryota; kingdom Viridiplantae; phylum Streptophyta; class Magnoliopsida; order Asparagales; family Asphodelaceae; genus Hemerocallis; species Hemerocallis citrina. The sequence continues at coordinate 447,818,514 of CM030358.1, read as the reverse complement.
AATAGCATCATTGCCTTTAGGACTCTTAGGCAATCCCGTAATGAAATCCATACTGATGTTATCCCACTTCCATTCCGGAATAGGTAACGGCTGTAATAGACCTCCGGGTCTCTGATTTTCGGCTTTGACTTGCTGACAAACCTCACACTTCGCGACAAATTCAGCCACATCCCGCTTCAAACCTGACCACCAGAAATGCTGTTTGATGTCCTTGTACATCTTAGTACTCCCAGGATGTACAGACAAAAGAGTAGCATGTGCCTCCTGAAGAATACTTTCTTTCAGGTCCGCCTGATTTGGAACGCACAGCATGTCTCCGAACCACAGCACTCCATCCCTGATCTGAAAACCGGGCAACCTGCCAGCACCAACCTGCTCCTCAATCAGATGCCTCTGAGTCGTAATCAAACAGGCCAAACTGCTCTTGCGGCTAAGTGCATCAGCCACAACATTAGCTTTTCCAGGATGATACTTGATCTCAGGTCGCATATCCTCGAGCACTTCCAACCATCTCCGCTGTCTCAGATTGAGATCCCTCTGCTGATATATATACTTCAAGCTCTTGTGATCCGTGTACATATTCAGCTTCTCACCGTACACGTAGTGCCTCCATTGCTTCAAAGTAAAAATAATCGCAGCCAACTCCAGATCATGAGTCGGATAATTTTTCTCATGTGGTCGAAGTTGCCTAGACCCATAAGCGATTACTCTTCCTTCTTGCATTAAGACACAACCAAGCCCCCGATGTGAAGCATCGCTATAAACGTCATACTCAACACCAGCTCTAGGCAAAGCCAAAATAGGTGCAGTAGTCAGTCTATCTTTCAACTCCTGAAAACTCGCCTCACATTGCTCGGTCCACTTGAAGCTCACATTCTTCTTGGTCAGCCCTGTAAGCGGTACAGCTATCTGAGCATAACCTTGAATGAACCTCCGATAATATCCAGTCATCCCAAGGAAACTTCTGACTTCCTTCACTGTAGTAGGCCTCGCCCAGTCTCTCACTGCCTCTATCTTCTGAGGATCAGTTGCCACTCCCTCCTTAGAAAGGATGTGACCTAGGAATGCCACTTCAGATTTCCAGAAATCACACTTGGATAACTTGGCATACAACTGTTGCTCTTCCAACTTCTGCAACACTGCTGCCAGATGCTCAGTGTGCTCCTCCTCAGACTTGGAGTACATGAGAATGTCGTCGATAAACACCACGACGAAAGAATCAATAAACGGCCTCAGAACTCTGTTCATCAAGTCCATGAAGATTGCAGGTGCATTCGTCACTCCGAATGGCATAACTAAGAATTCGTAATGCCCATGCCGAGTTCTAAATGCAGTCTTATGCACATCTTCAGCTTTCACTCGAACTTGGTGGTAACCCGATCGAAGATCTATTTTGGAGAATACGGCCGCTCCTTGTAGACGATCGAACAAGTCATCGATTCGAGGAATCGGGTACTTATTCTGAACAGTGACCTTATTCAGCTCCCGGTAATCGATGCACATCCTCATCGATCCATCCTTCTTCTTTACCAAAAGCACTGGTGCTCCCCAAGGTGACGCACTAGGTTGAATAAAGCCTTTTCCCAACAGTTCCTCAATCTGCCGTTTCACCTCATCCTGTTCCACTGGAGCCATCCTATAAGGTGCCTTAGAAATGGGTGCACTTCCCGGTTGAACAGTGATGCTGAACTCTACATCACGTTGCGGAGGTAACCCAGGAAAATCTTCCAAGAACACAGTCGGATAGTCCCGAACCACAGGAATCCCTTGCACTTCCACAGGAGTCTCTTCCTTGCGGATAGTAGCCACCAGCTTAGAACATTTCTGCTTCCCTTGGAACACGACTTCAGGTCCACCTGGAGCCTTCACTGTCACCGTCTTGGTCTTACACTCGATGCTTGCACTGTACACCGACATCCAATCAATGCCAATGATAACATCGACTCCCAAGATAGTCAGCTCGATCAGATCAATGCCAAAGATTCTATCCCCAATCACAATCTCGCAATCAGCATAATACCGATCAGTGGTTAAAGTTTCCCCTGACGGAGTAGCTACTGATAAGATCTTGCCTGGGAAAATCTTCGGTTCAACTCCCAACACTTTAGCAAACTTTGGAGACACAAAAGTATGAGAGGATCCAGTATCAAACAATACGACAGCTTTAATTCCATTAAGATAGAGTTCGCCTGTTACATAATATACACCATTACATAACAGCCTCACTAAACAAAGGGAAAAGAAATGACAAAAGACCCTAAACACCAGCCCTCGTACCAGAGATGACCTGATCTGCCTCCTCAGCATCAGCTTCTGTCAAGGCAAATACTCGCCCTGATTGGTACGGCCTCTTCCCAGCCTGCTGCGTTGGTGCGTTGCTGCTTCCACCCTGTAGTTTGGGACAGTGAGATTTGTAGTGTCCCGTTTCACCACAGTTGTAGCAAGTCACCGCAGAAGGTTTCACCACATTGTTTCCAGGCCTCCCAGCCACACTCACAGCGTTCGCCCCTGTCGGTTTGAACCTCTGTGCAGATGGTTGCCCCCTGAAACTCCCCGAATGTGCAGGCCTCTTCCCGGGCTGCCAGTTGTTCCTCCTGTTCTGAACAACATGGAACTGCTCCATATCCGCCTCCGTCGCTGCCGCCCTCTTGACCAGCTTATCGAATCTCCTGATACCAAGGGGTATCATACGAGATCTCAAGCTAGGCCTCAGACCATGCTCGAACTTGCGAGCTTTCTTGGCCTCATCCGCCACCAACTCTGGAGCATACCTGGAGAGCTGAGTGAACTTGGTCTCATAGGCTCTCACTGACATGCTGCCTTGCTGAAGCGACAGGAACTCCATCGCCTTCTTCTCCTGAACGTCGGAGGGGAAATAATGGCTGCGGAACTCCTCCAAAAATTCCTCCCAGCCAAACAACAGACCTCCCATGGTCCTCTTCACAGATTGCCACCAAACTGCTGCATCCTTCTCCAGCTGCAAGGTTGCCAACTTGACCTTGCTACCCTCCGGTGTTTCCAACACCTCGAAGATGGTCTCCACTTGCCGTATCCAGTTGTCAGCCGAATCTGGATCCGACTTTCCCTCGAATACGGGTGGTTTCATTCTCTTGAACGATTCCACCAGCTTTATCGCCTCGGGCACTGGATTTGCCGGCCCCCTAGCTTGGTTCTGAGCCACAGCATTCAATGTCTGGTAGACTCTAGCAAGTTCAGTCTCCAGATCCAATCCTTCCCCATTCCTTGCTCCTCTTCTCGACATATTCTGATGCAAAAGATCCGTCAAATTCGAAGTATACAACAAGAATTTAAACCAACTTCCATTTCATTGAATTCCAAAAGTTTATACATTCGAATTTAAAAACATCTCTAAACATCAGAATGAAAGAAAACAGAAGCCACAACACTCTAACTCCTACGGGTCCTCTTCGCTGCTCGAAGTTCTTCCCGCAGTTCATCAACCTCATCCTTCAGCACATCAGTTAGGTTCTTTTTCTTCTCAAGTTCCCAAATCCGATGGCTAAGAACAGAATAGTCAGCCTTCCGCTTCTCCAGCTGAGCCTCCAACAATCCAACTCTCTCCTTCAGGGTTTCCACTTGCCTCTGAAGAGAAGCCACAAGACCACTTGGAACTGGTACTTCCTCTTCGTCGGAAGAAGAATCATCAGATGAATCCGGAGGTGGGGTGATCTCTCGGGATTCAGGGTACTCCTCATCATCAGAATCAGCTTGTCCAGGGTAGTACTCGTCCTCGGAATCAGCCTGTCCAGGATGGTACTCTTCCTCAATAATGTGCCAGTCGTCGCCTCCAGCAGGGTCGAAGTGATCAGCCATCTTAGAAATAGGGAGGAGAAAGCATAAATCTTAGAGCAACACAAATGTAAGTCACTTACATTTAAATCTCTAGATTCAAACACACACTCTAATGTCCACTTCTAGGGTGTCGTTCCCTATAAATTTGTACAAGTGTGAAAGTGTAGAAAGCGTGGCTCTGATACCACTCTGTAACGCCCCGAATCCCAAATATACTGAATTCGAGATGTTCTACAGGATCTTTTCACTTTCTTAGTACACTTTTACAGGGAAATTAAAACTTTTCATCATACATCAGAGATTACATCATAATTACATCTTTCTTTTGCACAGCGGAAGTAAAATACAACAATTAAATACAAGTACAACAGCTTGATATAATCTTTAAGCATCCAAATCCTCTTTAATCTTTAGCATAACATTTACCTGCATGTTAGACTGTGGGTACGTCAGTTTATTCAACCGACGATCATTATACACGGCCGTCCTCGCTTGCCGGAAATAGTATAACTTAACATTTCATATTTAGCAAACACAAACTTGTCACATTTCAACTAAAGGGACTACCCTATTGATGTCGTGTTGTGATTGTGCACTTAGTCCTTAATGCAGTTAATTAAGTTACATGACACTAATGCGCACTTGTTCGGATTCTATGCATCCCATACTACATAGGTCCGAGGGCAAGCCCTTATTCGTTCTTCATCTTTATAGGGTTCAATCCCCCGTTATGATTTAATCTACTACTGTAATTACGGTAAGTATCCTAGATGTTATCTGACCTACGAACTCATGTTTAGGCACTCTGGAGTAGTATCCTCACCCAGACGCATCATGGGAATTCCTGGGATACGCTCTCACCATAAACATGACACCACCCGTAGTCTTCAAACATCCCACGAGCGTCGCCACTGGGACGGTACTCTGGAACAGTATCCTCACCCAGACTCGTCATGGGAATTCCTGGGATACGCTCTCGCCGCTACCCAGGGCCCTCATACTCAGTGTTTTTCTCTTACTTTCATCACGTCTTCACTATGCACTAGTCCTTAGTTTCAATAAAAATCATGAACAAAATAATCACTAGAGTTAGCCTCTCCATCAACCGGACTTATTCCTTTAATTCAACATGACCAACCTTGGTCTAATTTCAATTTATTTCATTTCTCAATGCCGGGGAGACTTAGCTACTCTATTTCAAATTTCATTTCACAATCTTTAAGTCATGACCACTTTCATGTCACAATTTCATACTCTTTCTTATTCATAATTTCATTTGTTCACAAATCCATGGTGAATACTTATAACTCAAGTTTCATGTTCAAGTCCAACAATTTCATCAACAAAGTTTCTAAACTCCATCATCATACAATGGACTCATGCACTTTACAAACATACACTCGTACTTCATATTTTACACCATATCTTCAAGTAAAAATTATAATATCATGTCACACCACAAATTCTTTTGTGTCAAATACTTTCTAATAAATTCATTTCAATAACTCTTTATAAATTTGAAAAATTCCCATGAGTATGTGTCTTAGAACCATAGCTTTAATATACCATTTGTTCACAAACTACATTATATTTTCTTCAATTAATATCCAAACCAATCCCATAAAATTCCTTGTATTTTTATGAAAATTACCATATTTTTCTCATATTTTTTGGACATCAAAATCTCACAAAAAAAATATTTTTTCCCTAAGTGCTAGGGGAAAGATTCGAACCCAGCACAGTAGAGAAGAAGGCCAGAGCACCCGCCGATAGGCCGATCGGTGCTAGCGAATAGAAGAGAGTGCACTAAGTATATATGCCATCTCTTCGCTGTCATATATATATATATACACAGTACTGTTTAAAAAGAATGGTGAGACCCGGATTCGAACCACACCGCTCAGGGAAACCGAACAGCGCCACCGACCGCCTGAGCCACTGGCTCAGGTTGTCACAGTGTGGATTAAAACCCATTTGACTCATATTCACACTGTTTTTTTTTTGAAATTAACTCGATGTTCAAAACAATTGATTCATATTGCCTTCATATAAACCACTGAAAAATTCCAGATTTAATCTTCTTTATTCCATCTTCAAAACAGTAATTGTAAAATAAATTTTTGCACTAAAACACATTTTCTCCACCCAAATTAATTATTTGTTTATTAAAACTAGCAAATCCTTTATTTTCGACATTGAAAATAATCGATTGCTCATCTAATCTCTCTTTTATCCCAAAGTTTCCATGATGATTTACTGGTTATTAATCTACATTCACAACACAATACAACCTTGGATTTCCCCGTACTCATACTAGCAAAAGAATTCATATAGCACATGAATAGGTGAAACTCAACAATTACTAATTTTGGTACATTTCTAATGTGATGACAACAAGCAATTCCTTGGTTCATTCATGCCACTTCTACACATGAATTCAAAGTATTCAATATACTTTTCTATTCAATTCCCATAGTGTTAATGTCTTTCTCAATTGTCATGTCTCAACCACACAATTTGCAAGTAATTAATAAAAGGCTTTCACACATCATGCTAGTCACATTGCATCATTGTTCAATTAAACTAAATAATCAGAGAAAGTGCTTCATATGGTATAATTTCATGCAAACAATTTACATACACAACTTATCACACCATTCTAAGCCATTCACATACTAACTTTTTAATTAGAGTGGTCTCTTATTAGTATTTTCCATGTATAATGTTATCAATATACTAGCATGAACCCTATATTAGAAACATGAATTGTTTTACCCACCTCAATTTGGAGAGAAACACAAACAAAAGCAATCAAGTAGATGAGAACACCTCCTCCTAGCCAAAAGAATGCACCACTCCAAGCCTCCAACCAAATGCCGAATGCTTCTCCTCCTTGGCCGAAAGCTACCTAGCCGAATGCTTCTTGATGGTGCCGGCCACTCCAAGCAACACAACCCACACAAACTCTTATTTTTTATAACTCTCACAATATATTAGTATAGCTTTAGAAATTACACTTTGCATATCAAAATTAGCCATGAGAAAGGAGGTATTTATACTAAAAAATGAGGGAAATGGAGGGCTAAGATCATCTTGGTGGTTGCAAAATGAAAGGCTTAGATTCAAGTAGGAGTTAGGAAAACTACCCACCTCCTTGAAACTACCCCCATGTTCTCCACACCAAAATTTCAACTTTCCCTCCCAAAAAGAAGGATACCCGGCCAAGCATAGGAGTGTGCATTGCACGTGTACGTGTAGTGCACGTGCATGCAACTAGGCCAAATTTGTACATTTCAAAATTGTATAAAAATAATTTTGTTTAAAAAAAGTCTTCTACATGACAAGTTTAATTAAAATAAATCAATTCATGGGCTTTCTTTTTGGGCCAAAAATAATTTATAAAAATAATTAAAATAAAAATGCTTTTGGGCTTTTTAAGAAAAGGCTTTTTAATTAATTCAAATAAGGCTTTTAAAGAAGGCTTTTTGTACTAAAATAATTTGAGAAAAATATATTTAAACATACTCACCATGATAAAATAATCCAACAATATATTGCACGTGCACAACACGTGCAAAAATAAATAATTTTTCATTTATTGAAAAATCAGGGTATTACAGCACTCCCTCCTTAGAATAGTTCCGTCCCCGGAACTACAATCAAGAGCGAGGAAAACAAACAAAATACAACACACACAACAAAACAAAAGATACAAAAATACAATCAAGCAAAAAGCTCAGGATAGTCCTTCAACATCCTCTCCTCAGATTCCCAAGTAGCCTCTTCAACCAAGTGGTTTCTCCAGACTACCTTGACCATCGGTATCGTCTTATTCCTCAAGACTTTCTCTCGACGATCAACAATCTCAACAGGAGCCTCGATGTAATTCAGGTCTAACTGCAAACCTTCCGGCACTTCAGGCAAATGATGACTCGGGTCTGGAATATAACCTCTCAGCATAGACACATGAAAGACATTGTGCACCTGAGACAACTCTTCCGGTAATTCAAGCCGGTAAGCAGTTTTCCCGATCCTTTTCAATATCTTATACGGGCCTATAAACCTCGGGGCTAACTTCCCGCCCTTGCCAAAACGAACCACACCTTTGCTGGGTGATACCTTCAGAAAGACGAAATCACCAACCTCAAACTCAAGGTCCCTTCTCCGGTTGTCTGCATAGCTTTTCTGCCTGCTCTGAGCTTCCACCAACCTTTTCCTGATCAGATCAATCTTCTCAGAAGTCAGTTGCACAAGCTCAGGACCAAACAACTGACGCTCCCCAACTTCATACCAGCATACAGGAGTCCTGCACTTCCTGCCATACAGAGCCTCGTACGGCGCCATCCCAATACTGGCCTGAAAACTGTTGTTGTAGGCAAATTCCACCAAAGGTAAATGCCTTTCCCAACTGCCTCCAAAGTCTAGTATACAACACCGAAGCATATCCTCAAGAATACGATTGACTCTCTCGGTCTGCCCATCGGTTTGCGGATGAAAAGCAGTGCTGAAATCCGTCTTGGTACCCAAAGCTGCCTGAAGACTCCTCCAGAAATGCGAAGTAAACCGCGCATCTCGATCAGACACAATGGTCGAAGGAACGCCATGAAGTCGGACAATCTCACCAACATACATCTCAGCCAACTTGTCCATCGAAGCAGTGAGTTTCATCGCCAAAAAGTGAGCGGACTTGGTAAGTCGATCGACTATAACCCAAATAGCATCATTGCCTTTAGGACTCTTAGGCAATCCCGTAATGAAATCCATACTGATGTTATCCCACTTCCATTCCGGAATAGGTAACGGCTGTAATAGACCTCCGGGTCTCTGATTTTCGGCTTTGACTTGCTGACAAACCTCACACTTCGCGACAAATTCAGCCACATCCCGCTTCAAACCTGACCACCAGAAATGCTGTTTGATGTCCTTGTACATCTTAGTACTCCCAGGATGTACAGACAAAAGAGTAGCATGTGCCTCCTGAAGAATACTTTCTTTCAGGTCCGCCTGATTTGGAACGCACAGCCTGTCTCCGAACCACAGCACTCCATCCCTGATCTGAAAACCGGGCAACCTGCCAGCACCAACCTGCTCCTCAATCAGATGCCTCTGAGTCGTAATCAAACAGGCCAAACTGCTCTTGCGGCTAAGTGCATCAGCCACAACATTAGCTTTTCCAGGATGATACTTGATCTCAGGTCGCATATCCTCGAGCACTTCCAACCATCTCCGCTGTCTCAGATTGAGATCCCTCTGCTGATATATATACTTCAAGCTCTTGTGATCCGTGTACATATTCAGCTTCTCACCGTACACGTAGTGCCTCCATTGCTTCAAAGCAAAAATAATCGCAGCCAACTCCAGATCATGAGTCGGATAATTTTTCTCATGTGGTCGAAGTTGCCTAGACCCATAAGCGATTACTCTTCCTTCTTGCATTAAGACACAACCAAGCCCCCGATGTGAAGCATCGCTATAAACGTCATACTCAACACCAGCTCTAGGCAAAGCCAAAATAGGTGCAGTAGTCAGTCTATCTTTCAACTCCTGAAAACTCGCCTCACATTGCTCGGTCCACTTGAAGCTCACATTCTTCTTGGTCAGCCCTGTAAGCGGTACAGCTATCTGAGCATAACCTTGAATGAACCTCCGATAATATCCAGTCATCCCAAGGAAACTTCTGACTTCCTTCACTGTAGTAGGCCTCGCCCAGTCTCTCACTGCCTCTATCTTCTGAGGATCAGTTGCCACTCCCTCCTTAGAAAGGATGTGACCTAGGAATGCCACTTCAGATTTCCAGAAATCACACTTGGATAACTTGGCATACAACTGTTGCTCTTCCAACTTCTGCAACACTGCTGCCAGATGCTCAGTGTGCTCCTCCTCAGACTTGGAGTACATGAGAATGTCGTCGATAAACACCACGACGAAAGAATCAATAAACGGCCTCAGAACTCTGTTCATCAAGTCCATGAAGATTGCAGGTGCATTCGTCACTCCGAATGGCATAACTAAGAATTCGTAATGCCCATGCCGAGTTCTAAATGCAGTCTTATGCACATCTTCAGCTTTCACTCGAACTTGGTGGTAACCCGATCGAAGATCTATTTTGGAGAATACGGCCGCTCCTTGTAGACGATCGAACAAGTCATCGATTCGAGGAATCGGGTACTTATTCTGAACAGTGACCTTATTCAGCTCCCGGTAATCGATGCACATCCTCATCGATCCATCCTTCTTCTTTACCAAAAGCACTGGTGCTCCCCAAGGTGACGCACTAGGTTGAATAAAGCCTTTTCCCAACAGTTCCTCAATCTGCCGTTTCACCTCATCCTGTTCCACTGGAGCCATCCTATAAGGTGCCTTAGAAATGGGTGCACTTCCCGGTTGAACAGTGATGCTGAACTCTACATCACGTTGCGGAGGTAACCCAGGAAAATCTTCCAAGAACACAGTCGGATAGTCCCGAACCACAGGAATCCCTTGCACTTCCACAGGAGTCTCTTCCTTGCGGATAGTAGCCACCAGCTTAGAACATTTCTGCTTCCCTTGGAACACGACTTCAGGTCCACCTGGAGCCTTCACTGTCACCGTCTTGGTCTTACACTCGATGCTTGCACTGTACACCGACATCCAATCAATGCCAATGATAACATCGACTCCCAAGATAGTCAGCTCGATCAGATCAATGCCAAAGATTCTATCCCCAATCACAATCTCGCAATCAGCATAATACCGATCAGTGGTTAAAGTTTCCCCTGACGGAGTAGCTACTGATAAGATCTTGCCTGGAAAAATCTTCGGTTCAACTCCCAACACTTTAGCAAACTTTGGAGACACAAAAGTATGAGAGGATCCAGTATCAAACAATACGACAGCTTTAATTCCATTAAGATAGAGTTCGCCTGTTACATAATATACACCATTACATAACAGCCTCACTAAACAAAGGGAAAAGAAATGACAAAAGACCCTAAACACCAGCCCTCGTACCAGAGATGACCTGATCTGCCTCCTCAGCATCAGCTTCTGTCAAGGCAAATACTCGCCCTGATTGGTACGGCCTCTTCCCAGCTTGCTGCGTTGGTGCGTTGCTGCTTCCACCCTGTAGTTTGGGACAGTGAGATTTGTAGTGTCCCGTTTCACCACAGTTGTAGCAAGTCACCGCAGAAGGTTTCACCACATTGTTTCCAGGCCTCCCAGCCACACTCACAGCGTTCGCCCCTGTCGGTTTGAACCTCTGTGCAGATGGTTGCCCCCTGAAACTCCCCGAATGTGCAGGCCTCTTCCCGGGCTGCCAGTTGTTCCTCCTGTTCTGAACAACATGGAACTGCTCCATATCCGCCTCCGTCGCTGCCGCCCTCTTGACCAGCTTATCGAATCTCCTGATACCAAGGGGTATCATACGAGATCTCAAGCTAGGCCTCAGACCATGCTCGAACTTGCGAGCTTTCTTGGCCTCATCCGCCACCAACTCTGGAGCATACCTGGAGAGCTGAGTGAACTTGGTCTCATAGGCTCTCACTGACATGCTGCCTTGCTGAAGCGACAGGAACTCCATCGCCTTCTTCTCCTGAACGTCGGAGGGGAAATAATGGCTGCGGAACTCCTCCAAAAATTCCTCCCAGCCAAACAACAGACCTCCCATGGTCCTCTTCACAGATTGCCACCAAACTGCTGCATCCTTCTCCAGCTGCAAGGTTGCCAACTTGACCTTGCTACCCTCCGGTGTTTCCAACACCTCGAAGATGGTCTCCACTTGCCGTATCCAGTTGTCAGCCGAATCTGGATCCGACTTTCCCTCGAATACGGGTGGTTTCATACTCTTGAACGATTCCACCAGCTTTATCGCCTCGGGCACTGGATTTGCCGGCCCCCTAGCTTGGTTCTGAGCCACAGCATTCAATGTCTGGTAGACTCTAGCAAGTTCAGTCTCCAGATCCAATCCTTCCCCATTCCTTGCTCCTCTTCTCGACATATTCTGATGCAAAAGATCCGTCAAATTCGAAGTATACAACAAGAATTTAAACCAACTTCCATTTCATTGAATTCCAAAAGTTTATACATTCGAATTTAAAAACATCTCTAAACATCAGAATGAAAGAAAACAGAAGCCACAACACTCTAACTCCTACGGGTCCTCTTCGCTGCTTGAAGTTCTTCCCGCAGTTCATCAACCTCATCCTTCAGCACATCAGTTAGGTTCTTTTTCTTCTCAAGTTCCCAAATCCGATGGCTAAGAACAGAATAGTCAGCCTTCCGCTTCTCCAGCTGAGCCTCCAACAATCCAACTCTCTCCTTCAGGGTTTCCACTTGCCTCTGAAGAGAAGCCACAAGACCACTTGGAACTGGTACTTCCTCTTCGTCGGAAGAAGAATCATCAGATGAATCCGGAGGTGGGGTGATCTCTCGGGATTCAGGGTACTCCTCATCATCAGAATCAGCTTGTCCAGGGTAGTACTCGTCCTCGGAATCAGCCTGTCCAGGATGGTACTCTTCCTCAATAATGTGCCAGTCGTCGCCTCCAGCAGGGTCGAAGTGATCAGCCATCTTAGAAATAGGGAGGAGAAAGCATAAATCTTAGAGCAACACAAATGTAAGTCACTTACATTTAAATCTCTAGATTCAAACACACACTCTAATGTCCACTTCTAGGGTGTCGTTCCCTATAAATTTGTACAAGTGTGAAAGTGTAGAAAGCGTGGCTCTGATACCACTCTGTAACGCCCCGAATCCCAAATATACTGAATTCGAGATGTTCTACAGGATCTTTTCACTTTCTTAGTACACTTTTACAGGGAAATTAAAACTTTTCATCATACATCAGAGATTACATCATAATTACATCTTTCTTTTGCACAGCGGAAGTAAAATACAACAATTAAATACAAGTACAACAGCTTGATATAATCTTTAAGCATCCAAATCCTCTTTAATCTTTAGCATAACATTTACCTGCATGTTAGACTGTGGGTACGTCAGTTTATTCAACCGACGATCATTATACACGGCCGTCCTCGCTTGCCGGAAATAGTATAACTTAACATTTCATATTTAGCAAACACAAACTTGTCACATTTCAACTAAAGGGACTACCCTATTGATGTCGTGTTGTGATTGTGCACTTAGTCCTTAATGCAGTTAATTAAGTTACATGACACTAATGCGCACTTGTTCGGATTCTATGCATCCCATACTACATAGGTCCGAGGGCAAGCCCTTATTCGTTCTTCATCTTTATAGGGTTCAATCCCCCGTTATGATTTAATCTACTACTGTAATTACGGTAAGTATCCTAGATGTTATCTGACCTACGAACTCATGTTTAGGCACTCTGGAGTAGTATCCTCACCCAGACGCATCATGGGAATTCCTGGGATACGCTCTCACCATAAACATGACACCACCCGTAGTCTTCAAACATCCCACGAGCGTCGCCACTGGGACGGTACTCTGGAACAGTATCCTCACCCAGACTCGTCATGGGAATTCCTGGGATACGCTCTCGCCGCTACCCAGGGCCCTCATACTCAGTGTTTTTCTCTTACTTTCATCACGTCTTCACTATGCACTAGTCCTTAGTTTCAATAAAAATCATGAACAAAATAATCACTAGAGTTAGCCTCTCCATCAACCGGACTTATTCCTTTAATTCAACATGACCAACCTTGGTCTAATTTCAATTTATTTCATTTCTCAATGCCGGGGAGACTTAGCTACTCTATTTCAAATTTCATTTCACAATCTTTAAGTCATGACCACTTTCATGTCACAATTTCATACTCTTTCTTATTCATAATTTCATTTGTTCACAAATCCATGGTGAATACTTATAACTCAAGTTTCATGTTCAAGTCCAACAATTTCATCAACAAAGTTTCTAAACTCCATCATCATACAATGGACTCATGCACTTTACAAACATACACTCGTACTTCATATTTTACACCATATCTTCAAGTAAAAATTATAATATCATGTCACACCACAAATTCTTTTGTGTCAAATACTTTCTAATAAATTCATTTCAATAACTCTTTATAAATTTGAAAAATTCCCATGAGTATGTGTCTTAGAACCATAGCTTTAATATACCATTTGTTCACAAACTACATTATATTTTCTTCAATTAATATCCAAACCAATCCCATAAAATTCCTTGTATTTTTATGAAAATTACCATATTTTTCTCATATTTTTTGGACATCAAAATCTCACAAAAAAAATATTTTTTCCCTAAGTGCTAGGGGAAAGATTCGAACCCAGCACAGTAGAGAAGAAGGCCAGAGCACCCGCCGATAGGCCGATCGGTGCTAGCGAATAGAAGAGAGTGCACTAAGTATATATGCCATCTCTTCGCTGTCATATATATATATATACACAGTACTGTTTAAAAAGAATGGTGAGACCCGGATTCGAACCACACCGCTCAGGGAAACCGAACAGCGCCACCGACCGCCTGAGCCACTGGCTCAGGTTGTCACAGTGTGGATTAAAACCCATTTGACTCATATTCACACTGTTTTTTTTTTTGAAATTAACTCGATGTTCAAAACAATTGATTCATATTGCCTTCATATAAACCACTGAAAAATTCCAGATTTAATCTTCTTTATTCCATCTTCAAAACAGTAATTGTAAAATAAATTTTTGCACTAAAACACATTTTCTCCACCCAAATTAATTATTTGTTTATTAAAACTAGCAAATCCTTTATTTTCGACATTGAAAATAATCGATTGCTCATCTAATCTCTCTTTTATCCCAAAGTTTCCATGATGATTTACTGGTTATTAATCTACATTCACAACACAATACAACCTTGGATTTCCCCGTACTCATACTAGCAAAAGAATTCATATAGCACATGAATAGGTGAAACTCAACAATTACTAATTTTGGTACATTTCTAATGTGATGACAACAAGCAATTCCTTGGTTCATTCATGCCACTTCTACACATGAATTCAAAGTATTCAATATACTTTTCTATTCAATTCCCATAGTGTTAATGTCTTTCTCAATTGTCATGTCTCAACCACACAATTTGCAAGTAATTAATAAAAGGCTTTCACACATCATGCTAGTCACATTGCATCATTGTTCAATTAAACTAAATAATCAGAGAAAGTGCTTCATATGGTATAATTTCATGCAAACAATTTACATACACAACTTATCACACCATTCTAAGCCATTCACATACTAACTTTTTAATTAGAGTGGTCTCTTATTAGTATTTTCCATGTATAATGTTATCAATATACTAGCATGAACCCTATATTAGAAACATGAATTGTTTTACCCACCTCAATTTGGAGAGAAACACAAACAAAAGCAATCAAGTAGATGAGAACACCTCCTCCTAGCCAAAAGAATGCACCACTCCAAGCCTCCAACCAAATGCCGAATGCTTCTCCTCCTTGGCCGAAAGCTACCTAGCCGAATGCTTCTTGATGGTGCCGGCCACTCCAAGCAACACAACCCACACAAACTCTTATTTTTTATAACTCTCACAATATATTAGTATAGCTTTAGAAATTACACTTTGCATATCAAAATTAGCCATGAGAAAGGAGGTATTTATACTAAAAAATGAGGGAAATGGAGGGCTAAGATCATCTTGGTGGTTGCAAAATGAAAGGCTTAGATTCAAGTAGGAGTTAGGAAAACTACCCACCTCCTTGAAACTACCCCCATGTTCTCCACACCAAAATTTCAACTTTCCCTCCCAAAAAGAAGGATACCCGGCCAAGCATAGGAGTGTGCATTGCACGTGTACGTGTAGTGCACGTGCATGCAACTAGGCCAAATTTGTACATTTCAAAATTGTATAAAAATAATTTTGTTTAAAAAAAGTCTTCTACATGACAAGTTTAATTAAAATAAATCAATTCATGGGCTTTCTTTTTGGGCCAAAAATAATTTATAAAAATAATTAAAATAAAAATGCTTTTGGGCTTTTTAAGAAAAGGCTTTTTAATTAATTCAAATAAGGCTTTTAAAGAAGGCTTTTTGTACTAAAATAATTTGAGAAAAATATATTTAAACATACTCACCATGATAAAATAATCCAACAATATATTGCACGTGCACAACACGTGCAAAAATAAATAATTTTTCATTTATTGAAAAATCAGGGTATTACAGAAAGAAGAACAACACACGATACAGAAGAAATGAAAATAAATACAACAAAAAATAATGTATAATAATCAAGAATTTTATTAAATATAATTAAAAATACAAATATGAGCAATAGGGGTTACACATACAGTGGAGAAAAACAGATGGAGATAGATTCAACTAGCAGATGAAGCCATCGAAATGAGTTGTTTGCAAGAAGAGAAGGAAATGAGTCCAGAAGGTTTTAAATCACACAGGTATGGATTCGTGAGTATGCAATCCAAGGTGGAGATTGTTGGGTTTATGTATTACATACTATGTTGGATATGAAGACGAAGAGATGATGGAGGAATCAAAACGATCGGAGAAGGAATGGAAGCAAGGGAAACATTCGGTAGCAGTAGCAGCAGGTGGAGTTGTGGTCGACTGTACTTGGGTTCGGTCGACCGCCGTACTATGCAGAAGTTTCCGAGAGGGGGACAGTCGACCGACCTTGGGGTGCGATTGACCGAACATGGCGCTGATGGGTTATTTGGGTCGAGTCTTGGTGATTCGTGAGAAGCCCAACTTGCTCTTCAAGTCAGATCTTACGGCTCTTATCGTAGGATTATCTCTTCAGGAATATCCAATAGCTATTGTATCAAGATATCAAACTAGGGTTTCCCTAGATCTCTATATATTTTTGTTATCGGCCTCCATTGAGAGCTAAGGAAGATAGAGTACTTCACTGACAAAGAGATTGAGTGATAATCTAATTGTAAACAACTAGTACATGCTGGTGAGGCTTGAGAGAGGGTCGTAATGAGAATTGTAATATTCTTGTGTTTTCTCTAGTTTAATAACATCTTGGGTTTCTTCTCCCCCGAATTAAGGCAAAAGCCCTAACCGAGACAAAGTTATGTATGCTTTGGTGTGTTTGGTATGATCTATGGTATGTACTTGGTGGTTTGTGTTGATTGCATCAAATAACTCAACAACATCCTTGGTAGAATTCCCAACACCCGTGGCTAGACAGAAGCTATAGACTTAGTCCGTTGGCCTCCCCTCTAAGAAAATTAACTATCTCTAAATCTCAACTCTAGATGGTCCCATGGCTAAACCGAAAAGAGAAGCATATTATAACAGAGTATTATGAGAGATATATTTCGTAATTTATAAATTGATGTTAGTAATACCTCACAAGCTGAGACCGGTTCTTTTGCTTAAGTCGGCGCTCTAATTTAGACCTCATCGTTTGCCCCTATGTTCCCCATTGTTCAAACTACCTCTTGCTTTTTCGTTGTTATTCCACCGTCTTCTTAGTTATGTTTCCAGTGCTTCTTTCTTGAATATCTCCTCTTAATTATTTCGGGATTTTGTTATCCCACCCTGCATTTTCCGAATCTGACACGTTATCATCATCTCCCATTCCGTATAAAGCGCCAATTATGACATCTCCGGAGTACTTGCTGCCTTCTAGACGACATGCCTCTTCATCTTCCCTACTGACTGGATCTCCATCCTTTTCGTCTTCTTCCGTCTCTTTTCCCAAATTTCTTCATGTACTCTTCTAGGTTGCTATCGCTCTGTATACTAATTTCTTTGTTTAAATTCTTCTCCTTCTCAGTTGAGTTGTCCTCTGACTCATGTGAATGTAATTCATTATTTCTGTCTGTTTTCACGTGAATTAGGTCTTTAACGAACACCATATTTTGATTTAATTTTTCTGGCCCTTCATCTACTTTTGAATGGGCCGGCCAAGTATACTTAGCCTTCATCATCAAAGCCTGCACCGCCCTTCTGATTGCCCGCTCAAAATCAGCTCCTGACAGCGCAGTTAAGTCCCCACCTTCAAAGCTTTGATCCTAATCCAAACTGAAGGCATAGTCCCCACATTCAAAGCTTAGATCGTTCTAGACCACCGCACGAACATGATATAGAACTCGTCTCCTTCAAGCCCTCAAAGAGACAAGACCTCTTTAACTCGATCCTCATTTTGGCAATTGACGAAGAAACCATTTTGACTCAACCGTTGAACTACACAAGTCCAAGTCGGAGAAGTTCAGATGTTAGTCATTAAAATCTTGGTGATGTCTTCGAACGATGAGTTTCCAGTGTGTGCTTTCACCATTACGCAGTTCTTGAGCCGCCGCTCAAACTCAGCCATGATCGGCATCAATGTGATAACTGCCCTTATCACTTTTTGGCCTCTGCCTGTAATCCGTTTATACATATTTTCTTACGTATATTTTTGTTTAGGTTATCTACCGCATTTTTTTCTTCTTTTGCACTCGTTTTCTATCTAATTTTCTTTGGGGCTTATTAACATGTACTACATTATTTATTAGTTCATGTTAAAAACTCTGACTTCTAACCCATTCTAATTATTATTATATGCTCATGTGAAAGTTCATAACCTAAAACCCACATCAAAACCCAAAACCTAAACCCCTTACAAATACCCAACTGACTACCCACTAAAATCTCCTATAATTGATCCCCATTAAAACTCTTAATTACTGCAATTACCCCATTATTCACCCTTGATTTAATCCCAATATCGCCATTATCTCCTAATTATCAGACTAAGACCATCTCCAACCACGCTAGCCACTTTGGCTCTATAGAATAGGCAAAATGAAGAATATTTGGATAATTTGGCTAGCAAAACAAGTCAACACTCCAACCATACTAGCTATTTTGGATAACCATAAATATTTTAAATCTTGTGATAAAATAAAATAAAAATATAAAACCCAAATTAAAAAAAACCAATGCCCAAAAGAAAGAAATCTTTCACGCGATCTGAAAACATATCGCAACGCGAAAGCTTCTGATCGCGAGTTCGCGATTATGATTTTTTAATTGTGATTTTGATCGCAATGAGTTCGCAATTCTGATCGCGATTTCACGATGGGGATTTTTTTATATTGAAAGAGCTTCTGATCGCGGTTTTTTTGAGTTCGCGATTGTGGGTTGAGATTTTTTTGAGTTTGCGATTTTTGAACTATTTGAGATTGTGATTTTTGCATTCGCGAGCTGGTCGTGGATATATTTGTTTGAATTTTGAGAGGCAGAAAAGGCAAAAGGGAAGTTTGGCGAGTAATAAGACTTTGCCAGATCTGGTGAGTCAATTTGAGAAATTCTAAGAAATATATTTTGGCGAGTGGTTTGGCGAGTCTCATTGGAGCAATTTTTTTCTCCAAAATCTATTATTTTTGCTGAAATTGAGAGATGACTAGCATGGTTGGAGATGGTTTAACTAATCCCCATAATCTTCATTTCTTCTCCGTGCCTTCATCATCTATTTCACTGAAGCTACAACCCAACTC
Source organism: Hemerocallis citrina (assembly GCA_017893485.1). NCBI lineage: Eukaryota > Viridiplantae > Streptophyta > Magnoliopsida > Asparagales > Asphodelaceae > Hemerocallis > Hemerocallis citrina. The sequence goes on along the minus strand of CM030358.1, from coordinate 447,799,267 downwards.
CCCTCCAAGCTTCATCCCGAGCTCCACCCCATGACACCTTCTCCTTCTTCATCTTCTTCCCACTGCCTTCTTCACCCGAGCACCCAAAATTCTCCAAACCCAATAACCCGAGAATCCTCATTGCCTCCATCTCCCCATCCCAACAACTGCACCACCACCCGCACCTCCACACACCCGCAACCCTCCACCTTCTCCACTTCGCCATTGTTTCCCCCTCAATCTCTTTCGTTTCTCTCTGATGCACCAAAACCACATTGTAACCCTTAATGCCATCTTCACCTCCTCCAACCATTACCCTCTTCACCTCAATCCATCCTCCTTCACTGCCCCCGAACACCTACGGCCTCATCTTCATCCCCTTGTGCCACGACTCCATAACGAAACCCTCATCTCCACTTGCTGCCACCTTAAATCTCCATCTAACTCCTCAGTCCAAACACGTCCTCTCCTTCACCCGAAGCTCCTCTTCTCGCAGCCACCTCGCAACCTGAGCTCGGCATTGCTGCCATTTTCTCCACCACCAGCAACACCAATAGTAGCTCTGCAACACCACCGAACAGTCCCACTTCAATTCCAACAACCCCTCAACTCATCGTCCTCACTGTCGTTGCTGCGTGTGTTGGTATTGTCATTGCCTAGTTGCTAGTTGTCGCTACCGTTCTCCCTGTGATTGTTGTCATTCCTCACTATCGTTTCTACCGTCTTTCCCCTCGTCGCTTCGTCTTCTTGCCATGTTGGTAATCGTCGTAATAGGCAAGTATTCTTTGAACTCCTGTAAGTAGTTCTTCACATCTGAATATCGTATCATGAACTGTTCATGCAAATATTCTTTGTAGATCTCAATTGTTGAACCTTCATATTGTTTATGCCTTGTGACCTTTTCATGTTTGAACCAACTGTTATATATCATATTGAATCATTCCATTTGCCACTGTCAATTTAATACCCACAGAAAGATCGCAAACTTCATCGTCACTGTATACATTGCATGAACACAAATTGGATATGTGTGTGTGTGTGTGTGTGTGTGTGTGTGTGTGTGTGTGTGTGTGTGTGTGTGTAGATAATATGGTGATTCGAATGAATTTTTAATTGTGTGCAATCATTTATTTTAATTCTTAAATTTAATATCGTAGATATATTAAAATTTGATGGATTAATTGCAGAGGCATATTAAGATTAATGATTATGAATGCAATCCATTCTGGTTATAGATGTGAAATGTCCTGTAGATCATGGTTTTAAGATAACGTACTCGATTCTGTCCTGCCATCTCCCCTGATTTACTACTAGAATTTGAACCAGTTACCGTTAATAAAATTTAGTACTTTATACATGAAATCATAGCCCTTTGAGTATATAACCCAGAACATCTAACGGTTTCGCAATATGACTTGTAGATTAGAGATATTTCGATTTTAGTACTATAACATTTAAAATTCCAACACACTGTTTGAGATTGTATCATCTTGATTAACTAATTGAAATAATAGGTTGTCAGTGAAATTGAGATATGAGATTAACTAAAATATTACTGGATATTGTTAGGAGCTCATTCATAATTTTTATGGAATTTGTAAATGACTTTTCATTTGAATTACATATACGAGAACTTGACCTTGAGTTACTGCCTGAACACTAGACTCGTATATATGACTGTTAGACCTAGATAATGTCCTTAGAATGTATTGTATGAATAGGCATTGGAACCAGCAGGGAGTCTACTTTCTATAACCCATGACGGAATTGGATTCTCTTTCCCGTAGCATCGGGAATGTGAATTTTAGTACAATAGTGTATTGCTGTTCAGAATCGCATCTTTATGTTCTTAAATATAAACAAGTTATTTTTCACATTTTATGAATTGAACTAATACATCATGCATTGCATAACTCCCGATACCTTCTTAATACTGCATCGATACTTGTTTCTATTGATTGCATGTTCATAAGTAATCAATGTAAAAGAATAACAAACCAAGATAATAAAGGGTAAGGCTTAATAATGGGCAATATATGGGAGTGTACTCAGAAGGGGCTCGTGTTTCTCGTAATAGTGACTCTTGTTTACATGTTTGTATGTTTTTCGTTTACAAGTTTACATGTTACCCGTTTACAAATTTACATGAAACTAAGTATCACGTAGAACTAAGTGCCACGTCATGGGACGATGGGGGCCACCTCTAGAATTTGCAAGGGCTACCTCTAGAATTCATTACTTAACTACATGACTTCATGTTTACATGTTCCCATTTTTTTACGTCCCGCTTCCCAAAAAGAATACGGAATACGGATACGTAACAAAAGCCCAGCGAATGATTTTCATTATCTATAAGCTGTTTCAGAATCTTTACAACACATCACAGATATAATCAGAGTCGGAAGCAAAAGGCACAACCATTCACACAAAATTGAAACAAATCACCAACAGAAATTTACTTGAATCCAAATACAATATTCTCAAATAAATCAGAGTCTGGAGAAAAACAAATATCCTAGGTCACATCGCCCAAATACAAATAATATCCAAATATCCAAATACACTTTTATTCAATGTTCAAAGCAACAATTAATAATAATCATAAAGCAGAAATTTTCAACTTAATACAACCTCTCGGCATTACCATCTGGCAGCTGACCAACCTGATCTGCAATTAGTAAATTTACAGGAAAGGGGAAAAAGAAGAAAATAAGTACCCGTCAATTGCAAGTTGCGGGTCACAAATAATGTAGGATACAAGCACATGGGGGAAAAACTAAACAGATCTAATTAATAGCAGAAACAGACCTAGCATGGTACACTAACATATGTCAAGTGTTTAAATGTCAAATAATATGCAAACATATATACAGATAGTGTTAAGTACTGTGTCACATAGTAGTGTCAGACAGATAATAGATAATCGGATAACAGATAGTCAGATATCAGATAACAGATTCAAATTCAGATTTAGATTCAGATTCAGATTACAGATACAGATTCAGATTTGTATAAGTCTTGTATTAATTACTAACTAGGTAGCACTTCATGTGCCATCCTTTTATCACATGGTTGCTACATTCAAAACAGTGACGTTTCTAGATTTCGTAGGGGATCATATTGTAGAACCCCGTATTTTCAAATATTATTTTAAGAGATTTGAAAATGAATTTAAATGATTTTCTGGAAATTTAATGAATATTTTCTAAAAGATTTATCTTTTTGCACGTGCAAAACACGTGCAAATACTTTTGAGAAGCTTGGAAGTTAAGTTTTCTTCATGAAAAATCATTATTTAATATTTGGAATTTATTTATTATTTTTCCAGATTTTTCCGAAATTAATTGGACCTATTTGCAATTTTTGAGAAAAAAAGGACCTTTTTGCAAATTTGACATTTTTAGGGGTAAATGCAAATTGTATTTTCTGAACGTTTTGAACAATACCGTTTGATATTTAGGATTATATTTTACTTTCAAGTCCTAATTTAAATGGTTTTTATCGGATTGCCAAGAATAGGACTATATATGTAAAGTTATGTTTTGGAAGGATTATTTTGCAAATGCATTTCTAAACCCTAAAAACAGTATTTCCGGCCTATATAAAGAGAGTTGCAGCCGTCATTCGCTGTATAACTCAAATTTCATTATTTTATATTTTGGTGATTGAAGAGGAGGATTTTTTGGATCTCGCAAGAAGAAGGCTTCTCGTTGGATCTTTGCAATTCTAAAGGTGAGTGATATGAACTTTGTTTTGTGATTTGGTTTATGTGAATGATTGTTTGTTGCTTGTTTGACATGCTTGTTTATTTAGTGTATTTGGTATGAGAACGATGCAATGGTTATTGTTGTATTAGGTATGTGAAATCTATGAACGTTTAGTAGATCTTGATTAATGTATTCTCTATTGCTAGAAACCTGTTTAAGATTTGAGTATGGTCATGATAAAAAGGAATTGGATGGTTGAATCTCTGGATCTAATGATCACAAATCAGATCTGGGTGATGAGTTGTGAGAGAAATTTTGTATAAAGAAACCCTAATGAAAGAATTTGGAATCTAGAACATGAGATCTGAGTTTTGAGATAGTTGGTGATTGAGTACTGCATCCAATCGGAGATTAGTTAAGACTTGTCATTTCCTGAATACGAATTAATTTCATAAGCAATGAATCCTTAGAAAACTTTAGCTTTGATTATTGTACTCAGACTTAAAATTATGAAAACTGTAGGCCGACAGTCGACTGGTCTACTATTCAGTCGACTGGTAAGACCCTACTGCTGTATCTCTAGCCTTTGAAAATTCGTTCTGGGCAGTCGACTGAGACCTCTATTCAGTCGACTGGTGTACTAAAAATTTAGTTTTGTAAAGTATCGCAGTTTCTTGTCGGGACAGTCGACCGATGACTTCTTTGAGTTGACTGTTAGTACTCAGAATATTTCTTGAGAATTATTGGATATTGTCTCGGGTAAGTCGACTGATGATTTCTTAAGTCGACTTATAGTACTTGTTATAATCTTGGATATTGGTTCTCGGGACAGTCGACTTACCACAGTATAAGTCGACTGTTGCTGATGAGTTTTGATAATCTTGAATGTCCTTTCAAGTCTTTGGTGTTTGTAAATGGATATATTTTGCGGTATTGGGAGTCATTGAGCTCTGGGGTTGGGTATACTCTGCGGTGTTGGGAATCACTGTTAGTGGTTGATAACCGGGTATCCAATCTGCAGTGTTGTGAGTGACTGATAACCGGGTATCCGATCTATGATTTTGTTAGTCTTTGTAGATGGATATATTCTGCGGTATTGGGAGTCATTGAGCTCTGGGGTTGGGTATACTCTGCGGTGTTGGGAATCACTGTTAGTGGTTGATAACCGGGTATCCAATCTGCAGTGTTGTGAGTGACTGATAACCGGGTATCCGATCTATGATTTTGTTAGTCTTTGTAGATGGATATATTCTGCGGTATTGGGAGTCATTGAGCTCTGGGGTTGGGTATACTCTGCGGTGTTGGAATTCACTGTTAGTGATTGATAACCGGGTATCCAATCTGCAGTGTTGTGAGTGACTGATAACCGGGTATCCGATCTATGGTATTGTTAGTATTTGTAGTTGGATATATTCTGCGGTGTTGGGAGTCACTGTTAGTGATTGATCACCGGGTATCCAATCTGTGGTATCGAGAATGACTGATAATCAGGTATTTGGCAGTGAACAGTCGACTGGCCAATTACTCAGTCGACTGTACAGTACAGTTGAGCTGTACTTGTTTGAGAATGATTCTTCTAACATTTGGTTAAGTTACACTTGAGGTTTTTCATGTTACCCCGCCACTTCTTACTTTGTAGTACATGTTTAATTATGTTATTCTCATTCAGTACATGTTGCTTAAGAATTCATGTTTATCGTTCATTTATGTTTGTTGTTTATATCACTCACACCATTTATGGCTAACCCCTTTAGTTTGGGGGTTAGGGTTCAACTCTAACCTCATGTGTTACAGGTTGTTGCTTAGAGTCTGGAAGCTTGGATGCTTAGGATAGCTTTGAGATAAACTAATGTAATAGAGCCTTGTGTAAAAGAAGTGTTGTAAGAAGAAGTTGTAATTCAAGGTGTTTGTATTTTCGCTGCTTTTGAAAAAGATTGTTGTAATACAAGTTTGGAATAAACTAATTTGTGTTTTTGGGCTATGTGTACTATTACATTGAAGTGGATTCTGGGATTGTGCCACGTACCTTCTAAGTTATTTTATTAGAAATTCGGGGCGCTACACATATAGGGCCGTGTACTCAGGGTTAAGACAGATATCAAATAACAGACAGATAGAACCTAGTGGTTCTCTTCTTGTCTACACCTTCTTATAAGAAGTAATGTAGACAAGGTCAGAATACAAATCCAGACAGACAGATAGAACCTAGTGGTTCTCTTCTACTCTAAACCTTCTTACATAAGAAGTAATGTAGAGAGGTTCAGATAATAGATAATCATATGTAAAACACGGGCCCCCTTCTAAGTACATATTTCTATGCTTTCCCACTACTAGATCTTTCCCATAAAACCCCGGCTTGAGTACTTTTATTATGGTTACCCAACAGACATGAATGTGTACGAAATAGTGTCAAACTAACATGGTATAATCAGTATTAGGGTTAGGGGAAAAAATCAGCGTGCATAGATAAAATAGAGTCACATAATCGAGCAAAATAGTGTATGTTCATGATCAGGACAACAAGACCAATCAGTACTAAAACAGTGATTCTTGTTGCTACAGAAATGAAAACCTAGATCCGTCCAAGGATTTGGAAACTAGACATCCACACGTATCCATCGCATTTAAATAAGTCACATACTAGTTCACAACAACTCAGCTCAAAACTAATTTGAATACAGAATTTAGGTTCAGCCAGAAGTCAGGAAAACGAATCCAAGAGAATGAAAACAGCATGAAAACACGTCAAATAAATCCACGAAAAATCTGGGGTAATCTCCTATAAGTCTAGAATCCAAATAACAAGTTTCATAATATTCCAGTAAGTATAGATCAGTCATCAAAAATACCAAAGTATCAAGAAAACAGAGTTTAACGAATCTGGAAATCACAACACTGCTGTACGAAAACTAGGATATCTCGCAACCAGTGAATCAAAATCCAATTCTGCCAAAGGGATATGAAAATAGATAGATTTTACTAACTTTCACATTTCACAAATAATTTTCATACAGTATAGGGAATCATAGTGAAAATTGAGTTCTTTACAGCACAGCGAGCAAAATACAGTATGAGAAGATTTTAGAAAAGAGCATGAAACACCACACAAAACTTATCAATAAAATTCATCAAAAATCTCGGTAGTCCCTAATATCATATAGAAACACTTAAAAAAATATTGGCTCAAGATATTATGTATAGAATAGTTCTTGAAAATAGTTTGTTAACAAAATCAACCAAAAACTGAATCTGGAATAGATCGACTCCTCTGTACTAAAACAGTCATAACTCAGTCATACAAAATCCAAATCAAGAAAAACCAGTGGTGTTTGAAAATAGACAAAATTATCTAAAATCCATCTTTTATACATGAATTCAAATACTGACTGTAGCATGGACGAAAATAGCAATTAAAACAGAACACCCAGTAAATACAGATTTCTCACTTCAAATCTAGAACATCATTACTCCAAGAATATTGATTCAAACACATCCAAACTTGAAATACAATCTACCAAACATCTAAGCAACATAATTTAGGATTATTAACAAGTCCACACCTATTATTTCACATGGGTATTCATCCAAACACAAATTCACACCGTTATTCACCTGCATGACTAAAAATCAAGAATTGGGCAAAAACCTAGGTTATCTCCTATCAAGATTGGTGTCATAAGTCATCTATGGCCAAATTATCACAATAGAGACAAAATCCATCAAGAAAACCACAATCTTTGGTTGTCTCTAGACCCAACTACACTATAGGTGAACTTTTTGACTTGTATCAAACCAAATGAATTGTAGTACAAGTTACTTGCCTTAGATAGGGGATGAAGAACGATCCAAATAGTCCTAGGAGCAAAACCCACGAACGAAATCCTCACCAAGCGCTAATCCAAGCAACAACGAACAAAAACTCCTTGAAGCAACGATCAAAGTGGCCAATACCCACTTTGATAATCCACAAACAGAAGATGATGCAAGTATTGATGGTGATGGTTGTGATGGTGGGTGCCAGCTATCAATGGGGTGGAGTGGTCGGGTATGTATTTGGGGATGAGAGTATGGTCGGATGGGAGTTGATGTGTAGGCCGGCTATGGATGTCGGCCTAAGGATGGTGGTTGGTTGCAAGGATGGAGGGGCACGGGTTGGGGAGTAATGTGCAGTCGGAAGGGGGTAAGGGAAAGGGAGGCCGGGATTGAGAGGAGAGGGAGAGAGATTATGTTTAGGGTTAGGGTTTTGGGGATGTTAGGGTTTATATATAGGAGTTAATGTGGGTTAATGGGTTGTAGGTATTAGTATGAAGTAATAGGTATACAAATGGGTAATGGATATTGGGTAAGTATCAAATGGTGATAAAATTTAGAGTGAATTCTATGGCTCTTGAAAAATCTAATTAGGAGTCAAAAATCTTGGGTTTGGGAAATCACCCCCAAAATTTCACCACATCACCAAAAATATAAAATAAAGAGAACGAGACCAAAAAAATGCGAAAAAGAATCAAAATGATGAAAACGAACAAAAACGATGAACAAACAACACCAGGGCCTCAAAATGCAATAAAACGAATATATATTGAAAACAAATCCAATATACGGTTCAGAAAAAATACAAGAGAGATAAAAATACATAAAAATAAAAAATACACTCCAAAATACATAAAATAAAAAAAAGGAACAATCCTATCCACCTAACAGAAAAATTTCGTCCTCGAAATTCAAAAGAAAGATACATAGGGTAACCCCAAAAACAAGGAAAAAAAATTCAAAACAAAACCAAAGCAACTACTCAAACAAATGAGGAAACTTCTGCTGAATTTCCTCCTCTAACTCCCAAGTCGACTCACCAGGCGAGTGAGGATTCTAAGCAACACGAACCAACTTGATGACCTTGTTCTTAAGCACTTTCTCCCGCCGATCCACAATAGCAACTGGCGGAATCTCACAAGTCAAATCCGGCCGAACGGTCAACTCAGAATAGTCGATCACGTGGCTCTCATCTCGGATATATATCCTGAGTTGTAAGACATGGAAAACATCGTGCACTCCTGATAAAGCTGGCGGTAACGCAAGACGATAGGCCACCTTGCCTACTCTCTCCAAAATCTCAAATGACCTAATAAACTTTGGGCTAAGCTTGCCCCCGCCACCGAACTGAATGACATCGCGCCACGGTGATACCTTGAGGAAAACATGGTCACAAACAACAAACTCCAAAGCCCTACGATGAACATCGGCCCATCGCTTCTGCTTGTCCTAAGCCGCCTGCAAGTGCTTTCTGATCTGAACAACTGCATCCACTGTCTTGGTGATCAACTCTGGACCCAACAACTTCCTCTCACCAATGTCATCCCAACACACTGGTGACCTGCACTTCCACCCATAGAGTGCCTCGAATGGAACAGCTTTAATACTGGCTTGAAAGCTGTTATTGTACGAGAACTCTACAAGATGCAATTAATCCTCCCAAGACCCACCAAACTGAAGCATGAAGGACCTTAACATGTCCTCAAGAATCTGAATATTTAGCTCTGACTGTCCATCAGTCTGGGGATGAAAAGTTGTAAAGATCACTGCCGCTAACTCCATAACTATCCATCAGTCCATAATGTCTTCACAGCTTCAAAGCAAAGATCACTGCCGCTAACTCCAAGTCATGAGTAGGATAGTTCTTCTCGTGCGGCCTCAACTGCCTCGATGCATACGCAACAACACGGCCCTTCTGCATAAGAACTGCTCCAAGACCCTTACCAAAAGCATCACAGTGAACTACAAATACGCCTGAACCATCTAAAATAGTCAACACAGGCACTGACATCAATCTGCTCTTCAACTCAACAAATGCCTCATTGCACTCATCAGACCAACAAAACTTCTGATCCTTCTCAGTCATTTTAGTCAATGGTCCTGCTATCTTCAAAAAATCTTAGACAAACTTCTGATAATAGCCAGCTAAACCAAGAAAACTCCTGACTTCAGAAATTGACTTGGGAATAGACCAATCCTTCACATACTTAATCTTGGCAGGATCCACAGAAATACCATCGCCAGAAACAATGTGCCCTAAGAAAGAAATCATGTCGAGCCAAAACTCGTACTTGCTAAGTTTCCCATAGAGCTGATTCTCTCTCAAAGTCTGCAGAACCACACTAAGATGCTCAGCATGATCTTTCCGATTCCGATAATAAACCAAAATATCATCAATGAAGACTTCCACAAATCTATCCAAGTACTAAGAGAAAACCCGGTTCATAAGACTCATGAATACAACCAGCGCATTCGTGACCCCGAACGGCATTACAAGCTCATAGTGCCTGTATCTAGTCCTGAAAGCAGTCTTCTGTATATCATCAGCCTTCACCTTAACTTGGTGATATCCAGAACGAAGATCCAACTTCGAGAAAACAGCAGCCCCACTCAGCTGATCAAACAAATCATCTATTCTGGGTAACGGATACCGATTCTTCATAGTAACTCTATTCAGTTCTCGATAATCCATGCACAGAAAATGACTACCATCTTTCTTGTCAACAAAAAGGACCGGAGCACCCCAAGGCGAAACACTTGGTCTGATGAAACCCAAATCAAGCAACTGCTGAATCTGCACCTTAAGCTCTGCCAGCTCAACCGGTGCCATCCTGTAAGGACTCTTCGATATCGGCTCTGTTCCACGTTGAACATGAATATCGAATTTTACTTCCCTATCAGGGGGTAAGCCAGGCAACTCATCTGGAAAAACATCCAAGAAATCCCGAACTACTAGAGGCGCAGCCTCACAGCCTGAGTGCAATTCCATCGCACAATCCACCTGTTCAGCTGCAGTCTTTGCTCGACCAAGAAAAGACTCTCCGGCATGGAACTCAAATTCTGCCCGATCTAGAATTCTGAAGACAATGTTCTTGGCATGGAAATAAATAACGGCATGGGCTTCACCCAGCCAATCCATACCCAGAATAACGTCGAATCCTGGATTTTCAATTATAATCAGGTTGGCTTTGAACTCTGCGTCCCCAATAACAACGGAACATTACCTGCACTCACGGGAACAACTGACAACTCCACCACCTGTCACAATGTTCCAAGCCTCTGACATGTTGCTGCACTCTAACTGATGGCGAGCGACAAATCGAGAGGAGACAAAAGAATGGGTTGCCCCATAATCAATAAGAACATAGGTAGGAAAAGAGCAAACAAGGATGATACCTAAACGAAATCAACGACAAGGAGAAAGCAAAGACAATTAAGGGTAAGGGAAAAACAATAATGCAGGAAAAATAGCAAAAGGAAGCAAAGCAAGGCTAAAAGAAATAAACAAAAAAAGGAACATAACAACAAAACAACAAAACAAGATATACTGCCACAACTCCTTCAGCGGTCTCAGCATCTACTGCAGTCAAGTTGAAAGCTTGACCTCTCCTCGGAACAGCGGTCCTCTGACCGACAATCTGGGGTTGAGGAGGAAGCAGTGGCCTAACTGGATCACGAGCTGGAGCTGCCTGATGAACAGGATCCCTGGCTGGAAGAGCCATCTGCTGAAAGCGCTGGGGACAATCTCGCACTGTATGATCAGTAGATCCACACCTAAAGCATCGGCGCAAGGCACGAAAATAGTTCTTGCGCTCATATCCAGACACCTGACAGAAGTCGCAAAAACCACCCTTCGGGAGCCCAGCAGAAGGATACGGAGCTGCCCTGACCGGATGGGTTGGGACAGGCCTCCGAACAGGACCACCAAAAGACCTAGCAGCAGAATGCGGAACAGTCCGCTGAGAATAAGACGAACCACCACAAGCCTGCTCCTGAGCTCGAGCTGCTTCAAGAGCCTCAGCATAAGTACGCAGACGAAGAAAGACCATATGCCTCTTGATATCCTACTCAAGCCCATTTGTGAATCTACGAGCCCTATCCTCTTCGGTTGCAACAAGAATGACAGCGAAGCAGCTAAGCCTAGTAAACTCAGCAGCGTACTCATCCACTATCCTGGAACCCTGTTGCAAGAAAGTCCATGTTACAACATTCATAATTGTTCATGCAATATTGTAACAAATCCAAAATGGAACAAGGACTTAACCTGTTTTAGGGCCAGGAATTGCTGTTCCATCTCAACTCGAGTACTACTGGAGAAGAACTTCTCCAAGAATCCCATAGGCCTCGAAAGATGCTCAGACCCAGCCATCCACCAAATATGAGCCAAATCCACCAGCTGGATGGAAACAACGTCCACCCGATCAGCCTCGACAACACGAGCTGCTAACTACAAGCGCTCGGTCTGGATCAATCACTGTTCAGCCTCCAAAGGCATCTCAGTGCCGGAAAAAAGATCGAGAAGCAGCCTCATAAAATTTGTAACAGTCCCTGGGCGAGGCGAAACCCGGGCAGCTTCAAAGGCAGCCATCACCAGATCACTGTGGTTTTACTGCTAATTAATCAGTCGCTCAAGCACAGTCGTAACAGCCTCAATCGGATCAACCTGCGACTGAGAAGTAGAACCTTTGCGAGCCATAGTCTGCACAAAACCAAAAATAAATAGCATCCAGAATCTGAGTTGGTATAAGTTAAACTTATGCATGCATGGTTGGTGAAATGTTGTGCAGATCCCAGTTCGAGCCAAGCTTGTCTAATATATTAGGCAACTAATACATTAGCCAAACCTGATGCTCTGATACCACTAAAAATCCTGTCACGCCCCGCTTCCCAAAAAGAATACGGAATACGGATACGTAACAAAAGCCCAGCGAATAATTTTCATCATCCATAAGCTGTTTCAGAATCTTTACAACACATCACAGATATAATCAGAGTCGGAAGCAAAAGGCACAACCATTCACACAAAATTGAAACAAATCACCAACAGAAATTTACTTGAATCCAAATACAATATTCTCAAATAAATCAGAGTCTGGAGAAAAAAAAATATCCTGGGTCACATCGCTCAAATACAAATAATATCCAAATATCCAAATACACTTTTATTCAATGTTCAAGCAACAACTAATAATAATCATAAAGCAAAAATTACCAACTTAATACATCCTCTCGCCATTACCATCTGGCAGCTGACTAACCTGATCTGCAATTAGTAAATTTGCAGAAAAGGGAAAAAAGAAGAAAACAAGTACCTGTCAATTGCAAGTCGCGGATCACAAATAATGTAGGATACAAGCACATGGGGGAAAAACTAAACAGATCTAATTAACAGCAGAAACAGACCTAGCATGGTATACTAACATATGTCAAGTATTTAAATGTCAAATAATATGCAAACAGGTATACAGATATTGTTAAGTACTGTGTCACATGGTAGTGTCAGAATGATAACAGATAATCGGATAAAAGATAGTCAGATATCGGATAACAGATTCAGATTCAGATTACAGATACAGATTCGGATTTGTATAAGTCTTGTATTAATTACTAACTAGGTAGCACTTCATGTGTCATCCTTTTATCACATGGTTGCTACATTCAAAATAGTGACATTTGTAGATTTTGTAGGGGATCATATAGGGCCGTGTACTTAGGGTTTAGACAGATATCAAATAACAGACAGATAGAACCTAGTGGTTCTCTTTTTCTCTACACCTTCCTATAAGAAGTAATGTAGACAGGGTCAGAATACAGATCCAGACAGACAGATAGAACCTAGTGGTTCTCTTCTACTCTACACCTTCTTACATAAGAAGTAATGTAGACAGGGTTAGATAACAGATAATCATATGGGAAACATGGGCCCCGTTCTAAGTACACATTTCTATGCTTTCCCACTACTAGATCTTTCCCATAAAACCCCGGCTTGATTACTTTTATTATGGTTATCCAACAGACATGAATGTGTACGAAATAGTGTCAAACTAACATGGTATAATCAGTATTAGGTTTAGGAAAACAAATCAGCGTGCATAGATAAAATAGAGTCACATAATCGAGCAAAATAGTGTATGTTCATGATCAGGACAGCAAGACCAATCAGTACTAAAACAGTGATTCTTGTTGCTACAGAAATGCAAACCTAGATCCGTTGAAGGATCTGGAAACTAGACATCCACACGAATCCAACTCATATAAATAAGTTACATACTAGTTCACAACAACTCAGCTCAGAACTGATTTGAATACAGAATTTAGGTTCAGCCAGAAATCAGAAAAACAAATCCAAAAGCATGAAAACAGCATGAAAACACGTCAAATAAATCCACAAAAAATCTGGGGTAAGGCCCTATAAGTCTAGAATCAGAATAAAAAGTTTCATAATATTCCAGTAAGTATAGATCAGTCATCAAAAATACCAAAGCATCAAGAAAACAAAGTTTAACGAATCTGAAATCTCAACACTACTGTATGAAAACTAGGATATCTTGCAACCAGTGAATCGAAATCCAATTCCGCCAAAAGATATGAAAATAGATAGATTTTACTAACTTTCACATTTCACAAAGAATTTTCATACAGTATAGGGAATCATAGTGAAAATAGAGTTCTTTACAGCACAGCGAGCAAAATACAGCATGAGAAGATTTTAGAAAAGAGCATGAAACACCACACAAAACATATCAATAAAATTCATCAAAAATCTGGGTATTCCCTAATATCATATAGAAACACTGACCAAAATATTGGCTCAAGATATTATGTATAGAATAGTTCTTGAAAATATTTTGTTAACAAAATCAACCAAAAACTGAATCTGGAATAGATCGACTCCTCTGTACTAAAACAGTCATAACTCAGTCATACGAAATCCAAATCAAGCAAAACTAGTGGGATTTGAAAATAGACAAAATTATCTAAAATCCATCTTTTATACAGGAATTCAAATACTAACTGTAGCATGGACGAAAACAGCAATCAAAACAGAACACCCAGTAAATACAGATTTCTCACTTCAAATCTAGAACATCATAACTCCAAGAATATTGATTCAAACACATCCAAACTTGAAATACAATCTACCAAACATCTAAGCATCATGATTTAGAGTTATTAACAAGTCTACACCTATTATTTCACATGGGTATTCATCCAAACACAAATTCACATTGTTATTCACCTACATGACTAAAAATCAAGAATTGGGCAAAAACCTAGGTTATCTCCTATCAAGATTGGTGTCATAAGTCATCTATGGCCAAATTATCAGAATAGAGACAAAACCCATCAAGGAAACCACAATCTTTGGTTGTCTCTAGACCCAACTACACTATAGGTGAACTTTTTGACTTGTATCAAACCAGATGAATTGTAGTACAAGTTACTTGCCTTAGATAGGGGATGAAGAACGATCCAAATAGTCCTAGGAGCAAAACCCATGAACGAAATCCTCACCAAGCGCGAATCCAAGCAACAACGAACAAAAACCCCCACGAACGATCTTCTTGAAGCAACGATCAAAGTGGCCAATACCCACTTTGAGAATCCACAAAAAGCAGATGATGCAAGTATTGATGGTGATGGTTGTGATGGTGGGTGCCGGCTATCAATAGGGTGGAGTGGTCGGGTATCTATATGGGGATGGGAGTATGGCCGGATGGGGGTTCATGTGTAGGCCGGCTGTGGATGTCGGCCTAGGGATGGTGGCCGGTTGCAAGGATGGAGGGGCTCGGGTTGGAGAGTAGTGTGCAGCAGGAAGGGGGTAGGGAAAAGGGAGGGCGGGATTGAGAGGAGAGGGAGAGAGATTAGGTTTAGGGTTAGGGTTTTGGGGATGTTCGGGTTTATATAAAGGAGTTAATGTGGGTTAATGGGTTGTAGGTATTAGTATGAAGTAATAGGTATACAAATGGGTAATGGATATTGGGTAAGTATCAAATGGTGATACAATTTAGAGTGAATTCTATGGCTCTTGAAAAATCTAATTAGGAGTCAAAAATCATGGGTTTGGGAAATCACCCCCAAAATTCCATCACATCACCAAAAATATAAAATAAAGAAAACGAGACCAAAAAAATGCGAAAAAGAATCAAAATGATGAAAACGAACAAAAACGACAAACAAACAACACTAGGGCCTCAAAATGCAATAAAACGAATATATATTGAAAACAAATCCAATATACAGTTCAGAAAAAATACAAGAGAGATAAAAATACACAAAAATGAAAAATACACTCCAAAATATATAAAATGAAAAATAGGAGTTACACATTTACTGTCACTGCAAGACCCGAGTACATAATCCTGTAGAAATCATCACTATACTCTAAGCGTTCACTTGATTGTATGTACCCGAACTTGTGGTATGAGACATATGATTGCGTGCATTAGATATGATTGATAAAAGATTGGTAGACTTAAGATTAAAACTGAGCATGTACATGTGTCCCGTTGAAAGTTTACATGATTCATGTTTACACGTTAGCATGTTTCCCATTTACATGACATGTTTCATATATACATAATCCTTTGTTCCCGATTGACTATACTTTGAGACTTCTTCCAGTTGTCATTTGCATTACACATGATCATGTTGTTTCAGTAATTGCATTTTCAGTTCTTGTTTCTTTTCTTATTATATATTACTTTCTGTTATCATGTTGTTTGTTACTACTTGCCATCATAACTTACTCTACCCCCCCCCCCCCCCCCCCCCCCCGGCCCAAACTTTAAATGTTGAGCTTTCAGGTACCGAAAATGAACTAAAATAAGGACTTGATGATCAAATCTTCTAAATGATGGAGCCGGATTTTTAGCCTGCATTTGTTTATCTCATTTATATTCTTTTATTCCCAGTTACTATTGTTATTTCATACATTGTATAACTAAGTGTTTTGACCCGAAGTTTCTGTGTTTGCAGATGATGGTTATTGTATGAGGATTATTCATGTTATTTTTTGTTCATGTGATTATT